>CP135531.1:6139567-6163682 GCA_032402905.1 Khaya senegalensis | reverse complement strand
AAAAATATATATTAAAAAATAATATTAAAAATTTAATTATTTTGAAGGAAAAAAAGGTAATTACACCTTTGAATAAAGAATCCTCTTTCTCTCACTCAGACGAATGAAAATTTTAAAAAAAATTTTATTCTCTTTTCTATTCTTTTAAAAAAAAAAAAAAAATTTCTCTTTTTTTTTTTAAGAATTCTTTTCTTTTCTTCCATAAATTAACATAAACAAACACATTATTTAGGATTAATTTTATCTTCCACATGATTGGTATAATAATAGAGAAATGGAAGGGAAGGGAAGGAAATGAAAGGTTTAATAGAACTTTAAGAGTGAATATTTTTTTATTAAACAAAATAATAAAAGAATATTTATATAATATTTTTATTAAATACATAACTTTATTAACTAATTTTTTATTAAAAAAATATTTTCTTGTTATTTCTTTTAATGTTCCATCCTTCAATTATTTTAAATTAAAATTTCTTAATATGAGATTTTGAGCAAGGATTGTTTAATGATTTCAAATTTTCAGCTATGTAAAAAAAAAAATATTAATAAATTGTTATAAACATGGAACGAGAAAGGAAATGTCTTTGTGTTCCTTAAAAATGATGGAATTATGATCATATTATGATTAATTATAAATTATTGGAGTTAATTTGTAATATTTTATATTCTTTTATAGTTATCAAAATTAAGTTTAGAAGTAAATAGAAGAACAATTATTCTATTTTTTTGTATTTACCTTTATGGTCAAATGACAATTTTATGTCACTATTATCAACTTAAAAATTAACGTTGCATATATTTAATTATATTTTGTATTAAAAAAATATTTTTTTGATAAGTAAAAATATCATTAATTTTTAATTTTTAATAATATACTATTATTTATTTTTTAAAATAAAAAATACTAAAAATTCTTTTAATTCAACAATTTTTTTCTTAAAAATCATTTTGTTGTGTCTACTAATTGACAATGTAGACGTGATTCAATAGAAGCATTTAAATAAATCAAGGAAATTTTCATGTGTTCTACTCTAATTATCAATTTAATTAGTATCGTGAATAACATGTAAAATGTCCTTACGTTTTTTCATTTCTTTGTTCTTTATTTTTTACATGTACCCTAATTATCGTGTGATTTTGTCAAGATTTGATCAGTCAAGATTTGATCAGTCTATCAAACTGCATGGATTGATTTGGGAGTTGTAATAATAATAATAATAATAAAGCTGAATCCTAATTTATAATAAAGAAAAGGGCATACATGAGATTCTCCATATGTAAGCCAACAACTTATATTAGATCTAGAAAAATGGTGTTTACGAGAGGAAAATTGCCCTAATTTGGTATAAATTCATTGGCAATTTGGTATAAATTGCCCTAATTAACAGTAAGATTAATGAAATCTTAAATCCATGTTGCCTACATCTCTAAAATCAGGGTGATTCCAGTGTTAGAAGGTGATAAAGGGGCTGATTTTATTATTTTAATTATAATAAAATTAAAAACAAACAAACATTTTCGAATTGTTTTTCAAATATATAAGAGTGGGTTATTCTTAGTACTAACTAATTTTGCACCAAGAGCCCATTCTGGTTCGAATTGGATCGTAGCCCGGCCCGATTGATATGGCACTGGGAGTCTTGTTATTGAAGTGTGGAGTCGACTGGCTTCACTTCCACTAGCCGAATCCGTACCTCGATCAACAGTTTCTGCAACTGCAAGCTCATCGCACTGAGCTACGTCGTGATAATGCCTGTGAACTTCAATCGTCTCCTCTCCTCCACTCTCAGATACTTCAAATTTCCTAAGTTCTCACCTGTCTCCTCTCTCCACGTAACCTCAATCCCCACGTCTCCTGCCTCAACCCACCACCGCCATCGCCCCATTTCCTATTCACCAAACCCAAACCCGAACCCGAACCTCAACGCCCAAACCCGGACGCGAACGCCTCTTGAAAAACAGTTCGAAACTTGGATCCAAAACCTCAAACCCGGTTTCACCCCATCCGATGTCGTTTCAGCCTTGCAAGCCCAATCGGACCCCGATCTCGCCCTCGATATCTTCCGATGGACGTCCCAACGACATGGTTACAGACACGATCAGGAGACTTACCTCACCATAATCGAGCTTCTAATCTCCGGTAGACGTTACCGCCACGTCGAAACCCTGGTTGAAGAAGTCATGGCGGGCAATTGTGAAATGTCTGTACCCCTCTATAATTCCATTATTAGATTCTGTTGCAGTCGCAAGCTTTTATTTAATCGCGCTTTTGATGCGTACAAGAAAATGCTGAAATCAGAAAACTGTAAGCCCACACTCGAGACATTCACTTTATTGTTAAATTCATTGCTTAGGAGATTTAACAAGTTGAATGTTTGTTATGTTTATTTGCACTCGGTTAGGTCTTTAACTAAGCAAATGAAATCTTTAGGAGTTATACCTGATACGTTCACTTTGAATATGATTATTAAGGCTTATGCAAAGTGTCTTCAGGTTGATGAAGCGATTAGGGTTTTTCGCGAAATGGGGTTGTACGGATGTGAGCCGAATGCTTATACATACAGTTATATCACAAAGGGGTTGTGTGAGAAAGGGAAGGTGGAGCAGGGTTTAGGGTTTTATAAGGAGATGAAGGAGAAGGGCTTGGTACCTAGTGGAAGTTGCTATATGATTTTGATCTGTACTCTTGCAATGGAGCGGAGATTTGATTATGCTATTGAGCTTGTGTTTAACATGCTCAGTAATTCAATGGCACCAGATATGTTGACATACAAGACTCTGTTGGAAGGGTTGTGTAGGGAAGGGAGGGGAAGTGAGGCTTTCGATTTGCTTGAGGAGTTTCACAAGAGGGATGTAGTGATGGGTGAAAAGAATCACAAGATTTTGTTGAATGGATTGCAATTACTTTTCCGAGAGTAGAGTCCATGTGTCATTTTCTGTTCTTGTTTGGAGATGTGTTCCTTTGATGTCAACTTCAAGAGCAAAGCAAGTATGTGGACGCTGTTAAATTCAATTTGTGTTTCTAGATTAGCCAATTCTTGTTTACTTGTGAATGACGGCTCTTAAGATTTGATACAATGTTGTCATCCTATCTAGATACTCTAAAGGTAGATTCACATCCTTTTTCTGTCTTAAAGAGAGGGTGACTGTAAAATTTCACTGCAAAAGGAGAGATTGGATGTTTAATTACTATAACAATTCTATTCTGCAATATACCTATATTTTTTGTGATATCTAAGAATTTGATGCAATGCAGGCTTGAACACAAGAATCTTTGCAATCAATGAAGTTTAATATTGTTCATTTCTGAGTTTTGATTGCTGGAACATAGTGTTCATTTCATGGTGTCTGGAATCTTTCTGCACCTTTTGGAAGATAGATTCATATTTCTCATTGTGCCATGTGATGATTGAGGGAATAGAAGTGTTGTGTTTGGCAACATGAGTAGGATGCTTTGCCTCACTCGATCGCAATGCCATTGATTGACCATTCATGGGGATGCTATAACAATGTAAAATCTTTGCTCTTGGACTGGGACTGGCATTATCTCGCAGTAATGTTCTGAAATGGCATAGGTTCATAATTCTCATTGTGTTTTGTGATGATTGAGGGGATAGAAGTATTGTGTTTGGCAACATGAGTAGGATACTTTGCTTCACTTGGTCGCTATGCCATTGATTGTTTATTCATGGGGATGCTATAACAATGTAAAATCTTAGCATATCAATGAAAGAAAAACAGATTTCCATAAATATAATGAGTGTGAAATTTTGATTTTCTACAGTTCAAAACTAACATTTGATCAGAGAAAAAAAAAAATCAATAAGAAGTAATTACAAGCTTATTTTGGCTCGAAATAGATGTTTATAAATAAATTTTCACATGCATTAGGCTGAGACTCGCAACTTGAAAGTAATCACAATTCATTTCAGTGTATTGTGGATCACTTCGAGTAGTACTTGATGACCTCAGCCTTTGTGCGAGTATGAAAATAAGTTTTTGTAAGAAAGATAATGATTCCAATATGATATATTTTATATATCTTACTTTTTTGGACAAAATACTTCATTCATAGAATGAAAAATTTTAATTGATTAATGTAACTTGAATTATAGAATTTAAAATTTTAATTGATTAATTTAAAACTTAAAACATATAATACAAAAATTTTAAAATATAAAATGTAAAATTTGAAACAAATAATATAAAAAAATTTGAGATACAAATATAAAATTTGAAATAATTAACATAAAAATTTTAAAAATTTAAAACATTTGTATGCAAGTATTATTGTCAAACCCCAAAGGGTTGAAAAGTTATAGTTCAAATATAGGGACTATTAAGTTCTTTTTCTAAATTAACCACCAATGAGTGTAATAATAGTAATTCACATGAAATAAACAATTAAAATTTTAAGATTTTTTTAAAGATTTTTTTAAATCTTAATTATTTCGAAAGTCTTTTTTTGGATGCTTATTATTAAAAAGAAACAAATTGGGGGGTTTTATTTTTTTTTGTAATTTTAGCTAAGAATTTTCTCTTAACTCTTTGAAGAAAATTATCTCTTAATTTATTTTTCTGTATAGTTTTTAGGTTAAAGAGGGAGTTTATATGTTCATACTTTGACTTTTCAAATCTTACCTGCGCAGAATAGTCACTTACTAGATTTCTAATATTATTAGTAATTCGTTTTAAATGAAATATTACTTAATTAATCTATTCAATTAAATAATATTGTCTTAATCAAATTATAAACCTATAATTAAATAATTATAATTAAATATAAATTCTTTGTATAATCATAATTTAATCTTAATAGATTTTAACATTATTAAATAAATCCTTAAAAATTATAAACTTAACAATTAAGTCATTAATTTTTTATCTACATAATTTAGTCTTTATCTTTTAGTGTAACCCATTAAATTTATTCTCACGTTGGCAATAGAAATAATAATAAACTTCATAAATCTAGATAAATTAATTAATTTATCTTTAATTAACTCCTTAATTCAAAAAAATATTTTCATCAATCAAGAGTGGTGGCTAAAAATACATCATAGCTCTCTAATTAAAAACAAAAAAAAATTAATGAAACATAATATATAGATGATTACTTTATGATGCAATCATTTTACTATAACTATATTTCTCTTTGATCTAGAGTATGAAAATTGTAAACTTTAATAATCATGATTGTATTAATATTATCTTAAGACAATAACTTGCAAAGTAAAGATTCTAAAATTCCTTTCAAAACTTTCTTACCACAGTCATGGGTTTAGATTATCACTTATATAATATGCATATACGTAGAAATATGATATATTAATGAATCTAATTAATGCAAAATTTATTTCATTCAATCTTAATTTTTAATAAGTTGTTAATTTAAAGGATGAGAATTAATATAAAAATGTGGGTAATGTTATAGAGCTATCGATCTTTTCCCATTATATATACACACACTCTATTTTTTACATAATTTTTTAATATTAATTTTAGCCCATTATATATATATATACACACACTATTTTTTTTTTTACATAATTTTATATATTATTTATTTGTTGTTGAATTAATTTTAATTAAATGATTGGGATAATATTATATATATGCATTAATTTTAATTATTAAGAGTGTATTGATATAATAACAAGACTTAAATGTTGTATAGTTGTTGAACGAAGAGCTTCCATGGGCCCGTCTTTTTAGATTGACGACAAAAAAATTGGACCGCGCTTACCAGACCACATATATGACAACTTGATCCTGCTGGATAACGGATCCAGAATCAGATTGTTAAATTTCTCCAAAACGGATATACCAATTGCGTGACAGGATGACTTCCAGGTCTGTATTGACGGTCGCCGCTGCAATTTCGTTTCTGTTGGTTCTTTCGACGTTAGGTATTTGCCTTCGTTTTCATACTTTCGTATTTGATCAAATACGATCGGTGATTAAATGCTGTTACTTTTAAGTTATACCCATTTCTTTGTTTTGTGGATCTGAGAGCTCGGATTTTAAGTCTACTAATGGGCTAACTATTTTTATTTTTATTTTTTGTTTTCCTGTTTTAGTTTCTGGTAAAAAGTCTGGAGATGTGACTGAGTTGCAGATTGGTGTAAAGGTGAATTATTTGCAGTTTTATGTTTTTGATTTCTTATTATCAAAGGCTTTAATTGCATTCCTGTTAGCACTAAATATTTGAATTCACTCGTGATCTTAATTATTTATTTATCGTAATAATTTTGGTGTTACGTGACGACATTGTTGTGAAGTCAGGTATTGCCGTCCTTGTTTTATTGTCATATAGTTTAGTACATGCTTACAGGATTTTTGCTTTAGATTTTGCATTTTGGTTTTCTTGATAACAGTTTCTTCTTGCTAACTTAATATTGTTGATTCCTTCCACTTGGGCAGCACAAGCCTAAAACCTGTGATCTTCAGGCTCGCAAAGGTGATAAAGTCAAAGTTCATTATCGGGTAAGTGATTTCTGTCTTCAAATTGATTTCTTATTTGCTGAGTTTCAATTTTATCCTAAACTGAAAGAACAGCAATTTTTCAGCAATTCTGGACAGTATTAGTGTGCAGTGTCATCTAAGTGGTGATCTAATGTTTCAGTTTTCTTTTTGGATTTTGAGTTTGATTTTTATTTTTAAATTGATGTGATTGAATTAGTCTGTTCCAAATCCACCAATTGGTTTCTTGACTATACTACTTGTTACTTATCCTTTCAGGGAAAACTCACAGATGGAACTGTTTTTGATTCCAGTTTTGAAAGAGGTGATCCGATTGAGTTTGAGCTTGGCAGTGGTCAAGTAATCAAAGGTGTGTATGGACTGATTATGAACTCTTATCTGTCTCTCCATCCCTGCATTAATCAATTAAAGTTAGCATGTTGATTGTTGCATTGACATTGTTGTATGATTGAAATAATTCATTGTAGGATGGGACCAAGGACTGCTGGGAATGTGTGTAGGTGAGAAGCGAAAGTTGAAAATTCCTGCAAAGCTTGGTTATGGGGCCCAGGGTTCTCCCCCTACCATTCCAGGTATAATTAATATATATATATATATATATATATATCACCCCATCCTTCTGTGGTATAAACTTCTTTCCAGCTGCTGTTGTTAGCATGTTGATGAGTTATCTTATGTAAGTGCATGGTTGGATAATTTACAACTTATATGTTTAGTCAAGCAGGGTAAGCAGTGCTTTAATAAAGGATGTTATGTTTCTGGCTTTAATTAAGAAAACCATTTATCATGTGTATCTGCAATGCCTAATTTGAACTGAACCAGTGTTGCTCTGGTAATATAAGAACTGTAGCCACTTTATTTAGGGTTACCTAGTGACTAATCTAATTCTACTAGATTATTGATCCTGCAAGTTTATAATGATGAAATTTTACTATTTTGCCATCTTCGTGGTTGAAAACTGGCTTAATCGATGAGTTGCTGAGCTAGATTATACTAAATGCTATTGTTTGTCTCCAGTTAACTCCATTACTTGAAGCCTTCAATTGCAGTGGTTGAACTTTAAAAATTTGTCTAGTCTTAATTCACAATATATCAATCTTATTATAATATGAGCTGCAGCATGGAGATGTATTTTAAAACGAGGATGAATAGGGCATGGTAAACTTGCATATTTGGTATAATGAGATGTAACAAGTGATTGTTTGGCAATTACAGGTGGAGCAACATTGATATTTGATACGGAGCTTGTTGCAGTAAATGGGAAAGCGTCAAGCGGGGAGAAAACTGACGATACTGAACTATAAATATGATTAATAATCAGCTGTCAAATGAACTCAACTGAAGAGATTTTATCCTTCCAGTTACAAGTATTTATCTATTTGCTGGATAATTTTCCTAGTTTGGATCTTAAATCTTGAGAAAGAGTTAATCTTTGTATGTTGGAAAAGTTGGTTTGGATTTGGATCATCATGCGTGGTCGATGGTCATTTCTCTCGAAGCACGGCTACAATAAAATATCATTATCCCTTTTGTATCATTTTAGCCAGTTAATGTAAGGGCAAAGGTGGTGGTTCTTTTTCAAATTTTAGGCTTGTGATTCGAGGGTTGATCTATGGCACCAAATTAAAAAAAATAATAATAAAAAAGAAGATAAAATATATATTAACATATTAAAATTAAATGAGTAAAACCAAAATGATATAAAAATGTAATTTTTTGGTATATAACTTTTAAAAATGTTACGAGATCCAGGCCCGCCCCAAAACATCTCAAGTCTTGCTGTAGCTCTGCTCCTGTGAGGAGAGCTTTGGAGTTGGCGAGAAGGAAGGAAACTTTGCGTTGTAATTGAATGATTTTGGTCCTTGTCAATGCTGAACTGCAATGCATTGTGAGTAACGAACAACCTGCGAAAGATGGGTAATATTCATTTTTTTTCAACGAAGTATTCATTCGTGTATACTGAGTCCTCTTGCAACGGACATCTACCTTGAGTAGAAGAGGTCAATTCAAATAGTCCTACAGTTTTAGTTATTTGAAAATATCTTTCTATTTTTTTTAAAAAATTAAGTTTGCTCTTAGAGTAGTATTAGGAATGCTATTATAACGGATGATTCGACAATTCACAAGTCAAAAGTAAATTTAATAAAGCATGGAATTTTAGCATGCACGCAGCAAAGTTGAGCAAGCTGATAAGTCTGTTAAAGTCATTTGTTTCAGTTTTTTTTAGTAGAGTTATTTAAAGGTAGTTATAAAAGTTGCTAGCAGAAAAGCTCTCCGGTGCATGAAGAATCAAAACATCATATAAGGGCGCATGTAGAGGTATGAAAGGGGCTGTTTAACAACTAGGAGAAGTTAAAGTTTTGTCAGATTGATTTTCACCTTACGCAAGAGTTACCTAATATTGCAAGAATTAAGAGTCTTGGTTAAAAGATTTTCTTAAAGAAAGGATGTAAAATTTTAAATGAAAAAGAAATCTATATTAAAGTAGAAAAAGAAAGTGCTAGATAAATGATGGTTTGCTTTTGTTTTAGAGTGTAAGAAAAGCACTAAAAACCATAAAGAATGAATGGAGAGAAAGAAAGAGGTTAGAGGAGAGAAGAAGTGAAGCAACAGATAGGTGGCTATTTTCTCTTTAACATTTCTTTTATAACTCATTAAGTGAGATTTTTTTTTTTATTATTATAATCCTATTATTCAAGAGCAAATATTGATTTTGGGACTATAGTCTTGCAATTTTTTTCATTCTAGGATTTTCATATAAATTATTGGCGTCTCTTTTATAGTTGTTTGATTATTTGAGTTTGTGGTATTTTAATGTGCACTGATTATTGCAGCACACAATTATGTTTTAATTATGTAAAATGAGAATTAATCATTTTCACAAATATATTTTTAGTCGTTCCTTCCCAACAAATGGCATTAAAGCCTAGTTGCTTAGAGTTTAATCTCTTGTGAATTCAAATGTAAGAGATTTCCGCTTGCATGATTACATCAAAATCGTGAAATTATATGATTTCAACCAGACAATTGTGAGGCATTGTTAGTGTCAATATACAACTTAGCAACAAAAGGGAAATAGAATTTGAATATGCCTGAAGACAAACTACAAAATAAACAAGCTAGAAAGAAGAGTGCAAGCATAAGTTCCTTTGAAATAGATGTATTTATTAGTGAGAAACAAAAAATGTGAAAGAAAAGCGAAAGTAGAAATTCTCACAAAAAGAGATGCATATAAAATAAGATATAAGTCCATATATCAAGTACTAGATACTTTCACTTCAACAAAGTATGACAAAAAGGATGTAGAATTTTTAAAAAAGAACAAACAAACAAAAGAAGTGAATTGCAAAAAAATGAGACTAGTACAGTGGTAGTTGAAAGCAATATGAGTATTGTTTATGCTGAGAACTTTATTAATCTTACATGTCTACTAGTGATTGGGTGATTAATTTGGATGTTTCCTTTCATGATATTTCATGTAGAGATCATTCAAATTCTACACTAGTGGCGAGTATGCTTGTGTTAAGATGGGATACAATGATGCATCCAAGGTTGTAGGCATAGAAGATATTTGCTTGAAGATTAGCACTATCTACAAATTATTGCTCAAATATGACTGACATGATTTTGATATTCGCCTCAATTTAATCTCTATTGGAAAGTTTGGTAATGGTTTTAATGACCACTTTTAATAAAGAAAAATGGAAGTTCACTAAAGGCTCCCTAGTATTAGCCAAAGAAAAGAAAGTTACCATTCTCTATATAATGCAAGTTAAGCTCAATAAATCAAAAGTAGATATAGTTGTAAGAGGTATGATATTAAGCTTTGGCACAATCATCTTGGTTGTCTAAGCGAGAGAGGCTTTAAATTCTAGCCAAAAAGAAACTTCTAGCTCAATTGGTAGGTAAGTTTTTCGAGACTTATGATCATTTCTTAATTGGAAAGATGCATAGAGTACCCTTTCATAGTTTGCATCCTTTAAAGAAGGCAAATGCTATTCTTTTGATCCACACTGGTGCATACACTATGCAAACAAGATCTCGTATAAGTGCAATTTATTATATGACTTTTAATGATGACTTTTCACTTAAAATCTGAAGACCAGGTTGCTTAATATATTTAAGGACTTTGATGCTAAAATTAAAAGAGAGACATGAATGCAATTGAAATATGTAAGGGTAGACAATAGTGGTAAGTATAAAGGACTATTTGAGTTCTATTGCAAAACTCATAAAATCAAACTTAAAGAGACTACACTAAAAGCTCCTAGGAAAACTAGCATGACAAGGAAGAGGAATGCAATGATTATCAAAAGAATCAATTGTATGCTCTTTAAGGCCAAGCTACCTAAGTACTTTTGATGTGAGGCAATGAAAATTATAGTTGATTTGATTAACCTTTCTCTTTTGGATCTATTAGATGGTGATAAAACCAAAAGAGTTTGGACAAGGAAAGATATTTTTTTTGTAAACACTTAAAATTATTTAGTTACGAAGCCTATGTGATAGAGTTATAACTGGTAAGCCAATCAAAATTGTTGTGATTAGGTTGCAACTCATATAAATGTTATTCATAAATTTAAAAAGATAATATATTTTTTAGATATATATTAGTAAATAATTCATCTTATACTTTGAAAAGATAAAATGCATAGGATTATGTAGTGTTAATCAAATCATGATAATAAAATTATTTAATTAATGTATTTATTATCTTGTGTTGGACTTATTTAGTAATAAAGGTCTATAATAAAGTTTTATTACTTTATAAATTATTGAGAATTTAGGAAACTTTAAAAAGTCTTTATTCACTGTTAGGTTTTCTTAAACCATAAATAACCTAAAGTGTAACTATGTTATATTTTTTATGAGCAGGGTTCTTCTCATAAAAATATACATTTGTTTCAAGAAAGGTTAAGGATTTTATATAAAGAGATTTAGTTCATACAAAGAGATTTTGAGATTGAAAGTGAGTCTAAGATTTCTCATTGTTTTATGTTAGTAATGATAATTAGAAGGGTTTATAACCTAATCTAAGGTGTGTAGGTATAAATTTTGAGTAATAATTGATTAATGGTTATTGTTTGTGAAAAATGAATAGAAGAAAGAGAATTGTTACCAAGTTGATGTTTAATGATAGGACGTCTATGAAGTTGGTAAAGTCACACGTCATTAATTTTGTAAGATAGAACTAAACATTCGAAGGTTCATGCTGAATTTTGTTTCATTAAAAAATATTAAATTTTTAATTTTTTTTAATAAATTTTTGAATTTGACCTTAAAATGTTAAAAATTATACATTTTACATAATGTTTCAAAGATAAAATTATTTTGGCTCATCCAACAATTTTAGAAAATTATGAAAATTTTGACTTGATTTCTGAATGAGTCTATTATATCATATTAAAATTTAAGGGTGAAAATCTATATTTTCAAATTGTTATAAATTTTTGAATAATCATAACTCACTGTTGAAGTTTGTTTGACATAATCTAAAATTAAATAACAAAATTTATTTAAAATGGTTCTATTACAAATTTAGTCTCAAATATTTTACTACTCTATTTTTTTTTTTTTATTGTCTATATCAGCTTTTCAAATTATAAAATATTTGGATATGTACTCTAATGTTAAAAAATCAAATATTGGGAGCTACTCAATATAGTTTTTTTATACTATCATGATAAGTAAATAAGTTGAGAATACAACAAGAAATAATTTTATGAGGAGATAGATATCAATAATTTTATTCGATTTTATATTATGATTCTTAAGGATTATTTTTTGATTTCATGAGGAAAAAAAGTCGTTTAGGATATAAAATATCTTTAAATATTATAAGTGTATATTTGACAAGTTGATAAATATTAAATTATCTAAATAGATATAATAATATAAGTTATGATACTAAGACTTAATAAGTTATGTTATACTTTTTGACTATGTATACAAAGCTTATAAAAATTAATATTTTATTTAGGTTAAATTGTTTAAATTAGCATTAGTGTGATCACTTCGAGGTAAGTAATTCCATTTTATTATATACTAAGTTATTTTTGCATTATGAAAATATTTTATGGCATAAATTTATTGACTCAAATATTTAAAAAATATTTTATTATTTGATAAATGATTTTATATTATGAATTTTTACAATTTAAATATTGTTAAAGTTAGTTTTAAATAAAGAAATTTTAATTATATTGTACCAATATTATTTATATAATGTTGCATTAATTACTTTATAAAAGTTAATATTTAATTGTAAAATATATTAAATAATTTGTAAGTAAATTAATGCAATTAACTTTGTTATTAAATGATTCTTAAATATTATTAAATGCAAGTCAATATGTTATTAATTGATTCTTATTAAATAATTTGGCTCATCTATTTGTAGTACTCTGACTTTGATCCTGTTCGACCATGGTCTATAAATCTATTTGTTTGAATGAGTTATTATAAAGTACATACTATTTGATTCTTTTATTAGCTAGGTCACTAAAGTATAGGTGATTCTATATGATATGAGTAATTTAAATATATTTTTAAAATAAATATTTCATATATTTCTGTATTTATATTTTATAAAATATAATTTTGACATGTTCTCTTATAAAAATTTATGAACATTGAACTTCTATTTTATTTTGAGAAATTACTTAAATTATTTTTTACATGATATTTGAATAAAAGAGCTTCCAGATTTTTTTTTATACAAATGAAAATAAAAAAACTCATATATATATATATATATATATATGTATGGATATAATTTGTGAAATCCCACGTCACTTAAGAGTGAGCTTGGGATATTCCTTACAAGTACTTTAACTTCCTTAACTAGCATGAGTAATCTTGGATAGACTTGAAATTTATACATTGAATAAAACTTTGATGTGCCAAGTTGTTTGGTTGCCAAAGAGGATAATATCATCTACTATGTACTCTACTATATGAATGAAGATGTAGAACCCATATAAAATTTCTCAGAATTACGTAAGTACATTATATTTTCATTTATAACATATTTATGATAGATTATGATATAAAAGTATTACATTGAGTATATATTCATATAGTTGATGTTAAATTAAGATACGTAATATTATGAATATTTGTATATGTTAATTATTTAATTTCTTGATTTTATTTTCTACATAACTTTAAAAATTTTTAAAATCTTAAGAAATTGTATAATTAAAATTTTCATGAACTAGCAAGGTTATTTTAAGATTTTTTTTCATTAAATCAAAGATAAATTAGTAATTTTATCAATAAGTTAATTATAAAACAAATTCAAAATTTACATATATGTCTAGATGGTTATGATTGATAGATAAAAAGTTGAAATTAAGACTTTTGCCTTTAAATATCTATTTGGCTGAATCTTGTGCCATTTTCATTACTTCTCCAAGTTTTTTCAAGCTTCCACCAAATTCTATTATCTTGCTCCTTCATTTCTCTCATCTCCCATAATTGATAAACCACCAAAATGCCTAAAAAAATTATAGAAAAATCCCACAGCCATAACCAAATCTAGATCAAGCCATAAACACTTAGAAAATTATTTATTTTCAATTAGTTTTCTTGGTGACAAATTAAAAAAAAAATTTAAGAAAGGGGGTTTTAAGCTCAAAAGGCTTTTAGTAAGTTTCTTGACTCTTATTTTTGTTTAGAAACAAGTTAGAAATCTTTAATTTTGAACCTTAGGAAACCAAAAATCTAGTATGAGAATGTATATATTTTTAGTTTGATTTATGATGAAATTGATGTTTATGTGAATATGTGTTAAAAAGTGAATTATGTTAAGGTGTGTATATGATGTATTTTAATGTTTTGAATGAGTGTAGGTTTAAAGGTTGTTGTAGGAAGAATTGAAATTTGAAATATGTATATGTGTAGGAAATATGTGTGAGTTGAATTTAGTTGAATTAAATCTAATGATTCTAGGCCATATTAAACAATTTTTAATGCATGAGAATAAGCTTAATGAGTATTCAAAATCTAGAAAAAAGTGTGATGCGAATTGGCATCAAGTAGCATGAGTTATGAATTTTAGAAAATTATGCTTATGTGTGACCAAAATTTTGAAATTTAAATTTATTTAATAATAAGATGTAATATATAAATCTGTATACTTTTAATTTATAAAATGTGCATATTTGGTTATTATTGTGTGATTAAAAAGGTTGACATATTATGTATAAGGGTTTATAATTTAATTGATAAAAATAAATTTAATGAGAAATGAAAATAATAATAATAAGTGTAGTATAAATTGTTGCAATATATATATATATATATATTGGTGTAATGAATAAATTTATAGATTAATGCAAATGCCTCAATAAATGTCAACTATAAACATATGTATCGCATGCATTATATTCGGGCGAGTTATCAGTGGAAGGTAATTCTCACGAGTGTATGACAATTGTAACGTACTTGAATTATGGTTTATGCTATGATAGAGGACTCTCGAGGGGTTTGAAATCCATATAAAGGCAAAACCTTGAGAATATCAAGTAGGGTTTGGACCCATTTTGCCACTTTAGACTACTACAAAGGACAATATCATCTACTATGTATTTTGATACTCAAACAAGGTTTTTTAGGCTTAAAACTTGAAATCTTAAATGTTAGGAACAAAATCATGAGGGGTTAGGACTAAACCCGTTATGCCACCTTAAGCCACCAAAGTAGATAATATTGTGCTAGTTGAACTAAATCATTACAAATGGTATTAGAGTCAATTCATCCAATTGAAAATGTACCAACAAAGATATTAAGCTCTAAAATGAGGGAGGGAAAAAAGGTTTGTAATATACTATATCATTTAAGAGTAAGTTTAAAATATGCCTTATAAATGTTTTGACTTTCTTAACTATCATAAGTTCTTTTAGGTGGGCTTGAAATCCATACAAAATTCAAAAGCTTAAGGCACTAAGTTATTGCATTGCTAAAAAGGATAACATTATTTGTTGTGTACTTTGATACTCGAATGAAACCTCTTATATAGGCTTGAAATTCATATTAAGGCAAAACCTTGAGGCGCTACTGTAACATCTTTAAATTTAGATATTGTTTAAATTCGCTATTATATTCATATTGAAGTGGATATAGTAACAGTATTGAAGTAGAGAAATATAGAAGAGAAATTTTAGAAATGCGTTTGGAGAAAATTTAGTGAAAATAAGTATTATTGGTAAAAAATGACAAAATTATTATTTTGATAAAGTTTCAATTGACCAAGCTCGATGTTGAGGATGTAAATTAGTATAATAGAGTGTGTTAGAAGAAAAGATAGATTTTATAACCCTATAAATGTTAAAATTATTATTTTAGATAAAAAGAAATAATTTTACTAAAAATAACAAAATGATTATTACGCCAAAGGTAGAAAGGACTCCGCCAGATTTCGATCACCCAAAACTCTTGTAAATATTATATAAGAAAAAGTAAAATCGAATTTGGATGTGAATTCTCCTAGAAATAATGAAAAAGGATAAAAATGACCTTTTATGTTTGCTAAGGGCAAAATGGTTATTTTTAAAAAAAATTAAGAGATAAAGTGAGAGCTAAATTTATAGGACAAGAAGGGAATAACTAAAAAATAAGGGGGATAAGTAGGTAAATGATATGAAGACATATTAGTCATTGTATTGGAAAAAGGAGGGGCAAAATTGAAAATGTGGTATGTTTAATTTAATAAAAGCAAGAAGAAGTTAGAATCTTCTCCATTTCTCTCCATTTTGTCGGACCTCCCTCCCTCTCTTTGTTTCATATTTTTTCAAATTTTCAAGGCAAAAATCTTTCATTTTTAGTTAGATTTTCATATTGTGATAGAAGAGAAAATTGAAGGACATCCTACAAGTATCAATTTGAGGTAATTTTCTCTTAAATTCATAGTGAAAATTGTAGGAGTGTCGAAGTCAATTTGGGGGAATGTATAAATAATTGTTTAAATGATGTGTTTTAGGTGTTTTTAACTTGAATTTAGTATAATTGCCATCAATTTTGGATTTGAGATAAGAACCCTAAACCCTAACTTGGTAATTTTGGAAGTTTTGTAAAATTAATGCATAATTTATAAAATCGAATGTTTAAAAAGTAGATTGGAGTGAATAGAATTATGTAAAGAGAAAAAATTTTATTTATGTACATTAGGACATATTCAGCCACCGTTTATAGAATACTTAAATGCTTGATTTTGATGTATTTTGATATATTTAAATGTGTATAAATGTATTAGGGAATAAAAAAAATTGGTAAGAATTAATTTGGATGTGTAAATTAGAAGAAAAATAGAAAAAAGAGTAAAATTAAAAATTTTAGATGCTATTCATTGATGCCTTGCATGCTGAGTTTTTAGAAGATTATGTGTTAATAATAGTATGGTGAAACAATGAAATTGACTGGACTTGATTTGGTTGGTTTAAATGGAAGATAAATGGAGATAGGGTAAAATGATAATTTTAATTACTATTTGGGTAACCTTAAATGTTATTTTATAATATATTTATATATATTTATAAATGTATTGTAAAATATTAAAATTGGTAGAATTTGACTTGGATGGATAAAAATGGAAGACATTGAAAAAAGGGTATAATTAGAAAATTTATCAATTATGAAGTGTAGATAATCATATGGGTTCTATTATATTATATTTTGATAAATATATTAATTTATAGATATGGTTATGGAATATAATGAATTAAATCTCATTGATGAAAAATAGATATGTTTATGAAATTTAGAAGTATTGGGATAATTTTGATCGGTTATCAGAAATAGAATGAATTGTATTAGAATGTGTAATATATTCTATCAACACCCATTGCCATACTGAGATATTTTAAAATACCTTTACGGTGTTGTATATTTTAATTATAGTGTATGGTATTGCATTATAAAATAGTACATGTGGATATATTAATATATATATATATATTAATAGGTATTATTATTTTATTATAATTATTGATTATGGGTACATGTATTTGTGTTTGTGTAATTTAGTAATGTGTATGAATTCCTTTTAATATTGGTAAGAAATTATAGAAATGTATTATATGTGATTATTATGGTTAATGTGAAATTATCGAAATTATTTTGAGAATAATTAAGGGTAAAGTGGTTGTAATAGGTATAAAAGAAAATTATATAATTAGGATAATTGTGGATCATAGGATTCCCTCACACTCTAACTGTGCGGTAATGCCAGCTCAGAACAGAATTAGTTACATTAGTCATATTTGGGAAGACGTGAATCCAGTGTGGGCCTTGGTCAGGGTGGCATGGCAACACAAAATTATACAATCCAAACAAAATTTATTTGTGGGTATGTAGGATGAGGATTGTGTCAGAATTGTGGTCCCAATTCATAGTATATCCTAATTATAATCGATCTAGAATAAAATGAATTAGAATCAGAATTAGAATATAATAAATGGAATGTACTAGATTGTTTTGCTTACATGTTGATATATGCTATACATTTTAGTATGTATACTATATTGTTAGAACACGAAATAAAATAAAGACTTTAAATCGAAAAAAACAGAATGAACAGAATTAGAATGGTATAGAAATAGAATAGAAAAGAGTGAGAAAAGAAAATATGTAATAGAATGCTTCTGCGTGCTAAAAAAAAATGTGTAGTGGTATTGATATATGTTGAAGAAGCAGTAAGTCATTACTGAATGATATTGAGACTGTTCTGATTTCTTTTTCAGGTAATGCAGTGTGTATATATATATATATATATATATATATATAGGCGAATTCTTGCCGAAATTTTTATAGAAATTACTATTTATGTGGTAGAAGTGCTATCCTAGTGAATGGATTAAGTTGAATACATACATGTTAGAATTTTAAATTCTTACTAAGTAATTTCTCCCGTGGTTAATTATTTTTTTAGGTATAATTAGCGATAGGACGGCTCTGGGTGATTCTTCTGAGACACAACAAGAATTTTGCAAAGCGGCATATCATATTTTGTTTTATAAAATTTTGAACATGTATTTCAAAACTACAATTATAATTTATAAATATGTATATTTTACTTTTATTAAACAAAATTTTTAATAAAAATTATTTTTGATATCCACGAGTTGATTAAATAAATTAAAATTATAAATATTTAATCTTAATATATATATATATATACACACACACACACACACACACATATGTATACGTTTATATATATATATATATATATATATATATATATATATATATTGGGATTATGGGTCCACAGCCACATAAGATTTGACCTTATTGTGTGACCTAGGTTGCCAAATAGGATAAAATACTCTAACATTCAAATAGGGCCTTTTTGGCCTATGGCTTTTGGTGCCAAAAATTAAATTATGCGAGATTAGGACTCAGCCACCAAAGTGGACAATATCGTGCTAGTTGAGTCAAGTTATTATTAAATTATTTAATAAATTGACAGCTTACCCATTTTCATTTACTTTTTACATAAAAGGTTACTTAAAATAGTAAGTGTGATGATTTAATTTAGAGAATAGTATTAAAGTTCTTATTTATTGATGTTTTAAAAAATAGAAGATTTTGTAACATGTTATTATATTCTTGAAATTGTATCATAAAGGTTATTTTGAAATTTGTGTTTTAGTTTGATTGGATCATGGTTGTTTAAGCAAATTCAAAACTTTAAATCAATAAATTTTTAATAATGAAGTATTTTAGTAGAAAAGTTATAATGTAAAGTTTAGCATATGCATATAGACTTATGTGATCTAGTTTGACTTGTACAATACTTGTTGGGAGTTCATGGCAAAGTGGTGCTAGTAATTCTTTAACTCAAGATAGCATGGTCATCATGTGTAAGGATTATCACATTCAGTGTGCTAGATTCACAAGTTATGGGTTCTTAATATAATGTTTGTTGGGTGAATCAAATGAAGATGTACAGGTGTACAAGATGTGATTTATTATTCTTTGTCAGAAAAAGAGATGCTTTATCTGAATGATAGAGTCATAACTCTAAAAACCTTTGGTCAGTGGTGAGTGTGAATTAACAAAAAAGTATTAATGTGGACTCAACATTCTTATATATAGTATCAGATATTAAAAGTTTGATAGTAGACCATACTTCTAGTTTGATTAGTTTGTAAAATGATAATAAGATTGAATATGATAAATAATTGGATTTAAAAAGATTCATTTAAAGTGCTTATGCATTTCATTATGAAATTTAGGCTATAATACATTGTTAGATGTCAATCATAATTTGTAGGCAACATTTTTTTTTTTTGGTCATAAGATAACCAATGATATATATGATTAAAAAAGTTTAATTACTAAACTATGCCTACTACCATATTCATAATGAACTTATGATGTCACACACAAACTATGGGTGCACCATTATTTAAATTTTGAAAGTTAACTAAAAATGTATTTTGTCATTTCAAAAGCAATGGTCATAGAGGTTAAGCTAGCACTTGTATTAAAATAAAATGATATCTTATAATAAAGCTTACAATTAATTTTATTTTTGTTGCATGGTGCAATGTTAGAACATTAGATGTTTAAAAATAATATGAAACATTTTTAAGATAAAGAGTAGTCATAATTGAATAATATCAAAAGACAATTGTTATCTTAGATTAAGATTAATAATTGTCTTAAAAGATAACACCTTATAATATTTAAAACTCAAATTGTTTGAATTTTTTAAAATATTTTAATTAAAATTATCTAGATAATTATCTACAAACTATCTCTTTATTTAAAATTAATTTTTTATTTTTTATAATTTGAATTTTTTGTTTAAAAAAAAATGATAAGAGTTAGCACAAGAGATGACTATATATTTTTGACTTTTATGTAAAATTAAAATAAAGATAATTAGATAAACCAAAAATAGTGATTAAAAAGGAAAAAAATATTTCTTTTGGGTGAGTTGTGGTGATTTCAAGTTATTTTTCTTTTGGGTGAGCAAGTGTTGAAATCACCATTTGAAAAAAACAACATGGTGCTACTTTGTTGGTGTGCATAAATATAGACGGTGAAGGGATGATATCTCAAACACTTCAAAGAAATTAAGATCATTAAATGGTGGAGTGGCAATTGTATTATATGATTACTTGAGATAAATTTCTACAGTTTTTACTATTCTACACTTGTTAATTTATTTGAAAAATAAATAGGTTATGTATCATGCAATAGATCTAATTTAATTTTTTTCATCATGATTAAATTTTAAATTTTTCCTATATATTTTTGTCGAAAAACCTTACACTATGTTCAAATCTCTAAGGATAAAAGATCAAAGTTTGATGACAAAGTTAAGAGTGTATTTTCTTAGGCTATGGAAATGAATAGTTTAGGTATATATTATATAATCAAGTGGGTAAGAAAACTGTCTGAAACTGTGTTTCTTAAAGATCAAATAGTTAAATGTTGTTAAAAAAATAAATTTAGGCTTAATCTTTTTCTAAAGTTCCAATCTTCTAGTTTAGTTCTTCTACCTATAGTTTTTTATGATTATTGGGAGGTAGATATGAATATTAAGATGATATAGTTGATGATGATAATCCTGTTGAACAAGCACTTATAGAATCACCTATGCCTTTGCTAATCCTTAAATTAGAAGATCCATGAGAAAGCCACAAGTTTCAATAAGATATCCTCCATAATAATATGTGATATTATAGAAAAAGGAGGCAAAAAGCTTTTAAGAAGCTATGTTTCATCAACAGAAGAATGGGTGGTTAAACGTCATGCTAGAAGAAATTAATCCTTAAATTATAATTTCATTTATGATTCTAAGGGTAAATTGACTCTAAAGAACAAATTGGTGTACATGATAAAGCTCAAAAATAACTTACAACTAATATACAAGGTGATATTTGTTGTAAAAAAAGATTAGTCAAGAAAGGAAACCCTTTTTTGTTTTTTTAGAGAAGATGTCTTTTATCAAAGTTGTTCTTGGCTTGATAGCATGATTGAATATGAAGATTTTATATTTTGATGTAAAAGACAATAATCCTTTATGGTAAGTTAGAGGAGAAAATAGATATGTGGCGAGTTGAAAGGTATGGTGTCAAAGGTAAATAATACTTTGTATATAAGCTTAACAAAGTTACATTCATTTAAGTAGACACCAAGTTAGTAGTACAAGAAATATGATTTTTTTATTGAGAATTAAAGCTTAAGCAAGAATACATCTAACCATTAATTTGCTAAAGAAATTTGTTAATGATGATTTCATCATTCTCCTACTTTATGTACATGACATGATAATTGTTTGTCATGATGCTAGTAAAATTGACAAACTCAAGGAGAACTTAGCAAGTATTTAGCTATGAAGGACTTAGGATCAACAAATAAAATGCTATGTTTATCTTAAAAAACTTATAGTGAAAAAGTTCTTAAAATATCTAACATAAGTAAGGCAAAACTTATTTGTTTTTTACTTGTAGGTTATTTCAAGCTTAGCTTAAGGCAATATCCTACAAGTGAGAAAGAAAAAAATAAGATGAAAAGTGTGCCTTATGCATTAACAGTTGGTAGTTTTACATATGCTATGATTTGTACTAGGTCAAATATTACTTGTGTAGTTAAAGTAGTAAACCGATTTTTCTTTAGTCCTAGAAAAGAACACTAAGCAGTAATGAAATGGATTTTTAGATATTTTAAAAGCACTTCCAAGGAATGTTTATGTTTTTGTGGTGGAAAACCTATGTTATTAGGGAATGTAAATGCTGATGTTGCAGGAGATGTTGATTCTAGAAAGTTAATTTTATTATATTTGATTACTTTCTCGTGGGGAGTAATTTCATCAAAATCAAGATTTTATATTTTGTTATTTTGTTAACTACAAAGTCAAATACATTATAGTCACTAAAGCTTTCAATGAAACCTCATGGATGATGAAGCTCCTACAAGAACTAGGGATGAAGTAAGAAAATGTTGCCTAATATGATAGTCAAAGTGCCATTTGCTTGTTAAAGACTCAATATTCCATTCAAGATCTACAAACATTGATGTTAGATATCATTAGATTTGTAATGTGTTGGAGATGAAACTACTGCAACTATAGAAGATTCATACAACTAAAAGTGGATAAAATATGATGACAAAGCAACTTGTTTTAAGAGAAATTTAAAACATGTAAATAGAGAGTAGGCTTAAAGCCTTCGCATTAAACATAAGGGGGAGATTTGTTAGGTTAGTTTTCACCTTATGTGAGCAATAACCTATCTAACAAGGATTAGAAATCTTTAGAAAAAAGGTTTCTCAATTGAATAAATAACAGGATATTAAATATTAAAGGTTAAAAAAAGAAAAAATCCATGTAAAAATAGAAAAAGAAAAGGTTCATAGGGGGTGGTTTGCTTTAGTTTTAGTGTAAATAAACCAGTACATATACACAGCAAAAAATAGATAAAATAAATGGTTTACTTTTCAAGATCTACATGATAAATCATAGTATTATTATTATTATTATTATATATATATAATATAATATATTAAATACGTATATATTTCTAATTAGACAATTTTGCCAAACCACAAACATAAATCAATTATTTTTGCGTCTTTGTGGTATCCACTTGATCTGAAATTTAATTCAAAGTGTTAGCTCCTATGAGTTGAATATGTAATGTTTTATGCATTATTTTTTTCTTAAAAGTAAGTATGCAACAACGAACTTTAGGCATACCTGTAAGACGTAAATATCATATATTTATATTACCATTTTAGGTCTGTAGTTCATATTTAACCTATTTGATTGGATTTTCTTATAAAACCCAATTTATTTAGTAAAGTAAATATTAATAAAATTTAGCCCAATTTTTACATAATGAATTTAATCAAAATTAATATTCAATAAATTCTCGTAACATTGATAGTAATACTAAAATTTAATTTTAGTGTTACAAGTAATGAGCGGCATCTAACAATACATTATAATTATTTTAGTGACAAAAATGACTGTAATTTAACATCACATTATCCGTAACCAATAGTATCATATAATTCAATTTTTTTGTCATAGATATACTAATTAAACATAAAATATGAAATGTGTCATTTTCGTATGGTTTAATTTTATATTTATTTGATATCCTAAATAGATTTATTCTATTAAATGAAATCAATATTACATATTGACTTATTTAAGTATAATTATGCATTTTTTAAAATTTTATTCAATCAAAGATATCACTCTCATTATATAGTAGGGACAAATTTTATTTTGATCACACACATCATTCTACACAAATTATGATATATTTGATTATTTTCTTTATAGTCTATTTTATTACATATGACATTTGAAAATATCAAAATATCCACGTAACATTCTCATAATGGGTAAGTCTAGTATATTAATTTACTAATTTATATCCATATATTAACTTGATATCTCATATCATAACACACATATATTATTATTAGTTACTGCATATACTAGTCTCTACGTATTATTGTTACTCTATTTACAACAATACTTGACTATAAACATTTAAAAATAGTGTTTAACTAATTGAACTTACTATTCTAAAAGTATTATTATATTTATTAAATATACAAATATGTAATAACAATATAATCAAATGATATATATATATATATATAT
>CP135531.1:6088750-6109665 GCA_032402905.1 Khaya senegalensis | reverse complement strand
TTTAATAAATATAATAATTTAAATTAAAAAATAAAATAATTAAAAATATTAACTATTAATAAGTGTCAATAAATTTAAAAATAAAAAAAATTATCAAAGTAAAAAATAATAAATTACTTTTTATAGATGATTTTATAGTACAAATAAATAAATAAATTTTTTTTTTAATTTCTCCTTTTTTTTTTCTTTCTTCTTTCCTTTCTATTCTTAAAAATAACCACCCACTAAGTATAAAAACTAAACTACATCTAACTATTAATTAGCAAATTAGAATTGTTAAAAGGTACACATGGCAAACGATTAATTCCAGTTTAAGATCATGATTTTTATGCTATCATCCTAGATATACGAAAGAGTAAGGAGCTTAACCAATGTTAGGATTGACCTATATATTTGTATGTGGATACTTGTTTTTTCAATACACACGCGCGCGCGCACACACACACACACACACATATATATATATATATATATTGCTTGTTTTTAGTTAATTCAAATTTAAGCATTATTTATATTTGATTGCGTATAATCATATTTATCTACTTAAAAGTATTTGTATTTTTAATTATTTATTACATTAAAAATAAATATTAATTTTATATATTTATTTACATTTTAATTGATCATGAACTATGTAGTATTGATTAATAAAAACAATTATGATTTGTGTTTATTTTGTATTTGATATGTTTCATCTTGAATCAAATTATTTTTGTTTTTATATATTTTTATTTGATATATTTTATATTTAAATATCAGAATGTTTTATATTTAAAGATACTTTATATTAATTTTCATAAAATACATATCCATATTTGATTATTTTTTTCAAATTTTAAAAGAATTATGTAAAATATTTTTAAATAGGTATAAAGAATTATAAGATTATTTTAATTTTTTTATTGTTTTGGTTAACGATTAAAGTAACACTTATATTGTTGAGAGTTTCTTTTTGTTAATTTTTAGAAAATTTATCATTTATATGATTTTGCCGTAACTTTAATAAGAGAAAGAACGTAAAAATATGGGTTTAAAAGATAAAATTAAAATAATATTTACTTAGACATGTTAAAAAAAACAATGTCTTTATAAATCATTTATAGTTTAAGATATTGTATTAAATGCCTTTCCCGGTTGGCTCCTGCAATTTGCCCGACCATTTATATTGTAGTTTATACAAGTAATAGTTTTTTTTTTTTTTATAATTTGAAATTCTAGATTATCATTTGTTCTATTATTTAATTGACATTATATTTAAAGTGGGGGATGGGGACATACCCTTCTACAATTATTACATGCACCATGTGATACAAATAAGATTGGTTGCTGGGATACATGGCAGGACTCAAATTTTTGTGTCTAATTAAGATGATTTAATCTCCCTCCTCATTTGAAAGAGGTATACAGCCCACGTTTTACGTGGGAAGGTCCAAATTCATCTCCCACGTTCGAGGTTGTGTATGTGGCACTGCATAATAATAATAATAATAATAATAATAATAATAATAATAATAATATTTTGTGTCTAAATAATAAAACAATTAATTTCTACGTTGGCTCTTTATTTAAAAAGAGATACACAATCCCCCGTTTTATGTGGAAAAAAGGTTCAATTTCAAAGTCATCTCATAACCCTGCAAGAATTTATTGTAAATGAAATTTTATGAATTGATGACAAATTCATAAAAAGTACTCAGAAATATGAGTACAACTCAATTTATTCTTTCTACTCTTCGATGCATAATTGACTTAATAATCATATAATAATATATATATATATATAAAATTCATTCTCATACCGCTCCGTCCAGTGTCGAAACCCGCGGCCATGACAGTGCGTGCTTGCCACCACCGGAGCGGCAGCGCTCGATGGGTGAGCAACCACGCTGCCATGGATTTCCCGGAATCGGAGGGCCATTTTGGCAGCCTGGGACTGATGCACCTGGCCTTTTGCATGGATCGAGCACCCCGGCGCCAATGCCTTTAGCTGCTGCCTGCGCATTCATGAGCATCAAGATTACCGCCAAAAACAACAAACTCGATTTAGCATTGGAAAGTCTCATGCTTGCTTTGCTGTTCTGTTCTGTTCTTTTCTTTTATTTTGTTAATTGAACAAGATGGCGGTTATTATATGGGTTTTCCCTTTGGAATTTGAAAATCGTACAAACTATTTAGGGGGACGTTATGATTGTCATTAATTCCTATTAATTAAATAATATTTATTATATTTTATCTAAAAATGCCTAAATTTTTAATACGGTATTTGTTATTTGATCCTAATAAATTTATAACCATCTCAAATTAAATTTTATAATAAAAATAGTTATTTTATTTATTAAATATGACATTTTTTGTTTGCTGTAAATCTTAATTAAATAGCTATATTTAATTATTATTTTCGTTACGATTATTTCTCTCACTATGTTAATTAAGAGTTGTCATATATACAATATACTATTTATAAATTAATAGTCAATAAATTAATAATTTCTATAATATAATAATTTTTTTAATTTAATTTAGATCAACAAAATTAAATTAATAATTCAATAAATTAATAAGATAATTTTTTTAAAAAATTATTATATAACTCTGTGGTTTAATTTATATCATAAACTAATAATTTGTTAAAATTATAAGTATAATTGACCATGATATTTTGTTATACCTTATGATTTTTTCAGTGTATTTGATATTGCAACTTTACTAAATTTCAAGTAAAAATTTTCAAAAATACATTCCTGTGATTCCTTTTGAGAGCATATGGTAGGTTATTTACTATAAAGGTATAACATTTAATAGATCTATCTATCATTATTTATTTTTGAACACCTTTCAATTGAAAAATTATTATAAATATTTAAGTAATTTACTTTGAAATATAAGAAGATGTTGTGTTTGTTTATATAAAAAATTATTTTTTTGATTTATTTATTAAATATTTTGTGGATTAATTTATATTTAATTAATTATATTAGTAAAATAAAATAAATTTTAATTGATTAAATGTATGTTGATTAAATTGTAAATATATTCTATAAATTAATAAATTATTAATTTATCAATTAATTAATATATTTTTTATTAATAAATTTTATATGATTTCAACACTACTAATTTACGGAGGTTATGTTGTGTATAAGTAATACCTACGGTTGTCCCCTTATCACCACAATTTCCTAACCCTGCAAATAGTTGATTGGTTTGCTAACCTCATAACAAGTTATATCGAAACTGACAACATTCGAAACCCCATATTATTATTATTTATATAATAAATTATTATCTAAAAATTATTTTTGTTATAAGTAATTATATTAATATGAACTAGTCAATAAGAACGAAAAATTATTTTGTTTATTAAATTAAAATATGTGAATTGGGATTATAAATTAAATATTTAAATTATTAAAAAAGTCAAAGTTATTTTATTGACATTTAATTTAACATTAAATTTTTAATAGTACAATAAACAAATTAAATAAATTTACGTTAATTAATTGATTTTTTTAAATTTTGATTTAAATGTTATTATTAATTTAACTATTTATTAAGTATAATAATGTTATGGAACTAAATGAATATTTAAAATATTAGTTTTAATTATTTATCAAATCTTAATTAATTATTTTTTAAACTTTAACAATTTATCCCATGTTATTCTAAGGTTTTCACGTAGGGATGACAACTTCATTTGTAAACTCACTGATACACTTGTATTCGATGTTAAATTAGGTTTCATACGAATTCGAGCGTAGATAAATATTTACAAGTATCTATTACGAATTCTCGCAATATATACATATATATATGGCGTATTATATATATATATATATATGTGTGTGTGTGTGTGTAATACTGAAATGGTATCATTTTAATATTAAAACATTACCTATCTTAATTATGTGTGACTATTATTTTAAACTTATAAATTTTTAGAGTTTTAATTTAAACTTACAATATTTTGTGGGTGAATTTATAAAATACTTATGCACTTTTTTATGGAATAATTGTGATTAATTTTATTTTATATTAATATACTTCATATTTTATGTAAATAATGTGTGATATTTTCAATTAATGCTAAAAATGTATAATCTTAGTTATATAAATTTTAAATTTAAATTTGATATTTAATAATAGTAGAAGTTTAATTAAAAATAAAAAAATTCATTAAAAATTTATAAATATCTATATAGGTTTAGTAAAATTTAAGTATTCTTTAAAGCGAGTTTGATAATGAAATATTAAACTTATTACAAGTTTAAGAAAAGTTTGATATTAATTTTTTTTTTTTTATGAATACAAATTTGAATTTAAAAATATTTATTCTTATTATAAAAAAAAAAATCCTTTTTCTTGTATTATTAAAGTCTGTTCAGTATAGTTTGTTGGGCCGAGGATACTTTATCTATGTCTATTTTACATGCACCAAATATAGGAAAATACATACTCCTAACCCGCCACCGATTCCATGTACCAACGGGGCCCATCATGTAGAGAGAGAATTTAACTTCTCATTAGTTAATAAACAATAATTTATTTTAATGCAAAAAAAGAGATCTCACTTTTTTCTTGCTTGGTAAACGATAAATAATATAAAATTTAACAATTATTATAAGTTTAATCACTCAAGTTACGGTCCAATTAGGATAATAAGAGATAAGATTTTAGATACGTTCTAATATAAGTTATTATTGGATATAAAAATTAAGTAAAAATTAAGATTTTGAAAGAAATTGATTGTGTTTTTAAATTTGTTAGTTATTTTTAATTTTTTTTAAATTCATTAATGTATTTTAACTGTTGAGTTTAGAAGGCGTTTAAGGTAAGATTAGGGTGAGATTGTTTTTTAAAAGAAAAAAAGTTTGTTAGTTCATTTTAACTGTTGAGTTGAGAAAGCATTTAAAGTAAATTTGGTGTGACACTGATTGGAAGGCAGATAAAAGATTTCAAAGGTCATTTGGTTGATTAATTGTTGGGACGAGGTATAATTAAATTTGATTGAGAAGGATTATCTTTGATTCTTCTTTGTTGCCACTAGAATCTCATCATACCCTAACCAAAAAATTATAGGCCACTCATTCTTTTTTCAGTACATAAAAATTGATATCAAAGTAATAAAATCAAGTAAACAAATTTTTTTTTTAAAAAAATAATTTTTTTGTTTATAATTATATTTTTATTTTAATTTAGGGCACTTAAAGTTATATAAACAAGTTTTATCACACAGTTATGATCTAATTAACATAGTAAAGGAAAATATCTTAATAATATTTCATAAAAAAGTAATTTTTGAATATAAAAAAATCAAATAGAGATCTAATTTCATTAAAAAGTTGGTTGAAGAGATATTTTGGATATATTATGTTGGCATTATTTTTCTAAAAAATCTTTAAGGATCTTGAATAATTATTTTTTTGATTAATTTAATTCAAAAGGAGTCTAAAAATTATCTTATTAAGGAATTTTATTTTATAAAAATTGGTATTGGAGTTTAAGTTTATAACCAAAAAAAAAAAAAATTTGGAAAAAAAATGAAGCACATACTGTCTGTCAAGTCATGTAATTCTTATTATTATTTTTTTAAATTGTAATTCTTGATTTATAAAAAAATTGCAACTGAAAAGTTAAAAATGGTAACAAAGTTGTAGATTGTAACAGAAAAATAAATAAATGGATGGGTGGGTGCACCGTAACACAACCTCCTCAATAAAATCTTCCAGAGACAAATTAAAAGTCCCAAGGATCCCTGTCCAAGTGTCCTATATTTTCATTCCCCGAGTAACCATATCCTTGCATATTTCCAACAAATTTTCCTCCGGGTTTCTCCTACACGGTTGATGGACTATAGTCTATCCATCAGCAATCTCCCCAAAACGCTACCGTTTTCACCTTCCAAATCCAAAGGCTACCACGCTTTCACTCCTTCCACCCATCAGAGATTCCTCCGCCACAATCTCTTAACTGTCGGTACTTTCCATAATCGGAAAGTGCAACTTGTAGTAGCCAGGGCTGGGCCGAGCCACTGCGAGTTCGGTAGCAGCCCGCTCAACAGCCCGTTCGAGCCGAACACGCTAGCCGGCAAGTTTTTGAGCCGCGTGTTGCAGAACCAGCGCCAGTACTTCAATCTCGCGGTCTCGGATGAGCTGAAACAATTGGCTAATGATCGCGACGCTGCCGTTACGAGAATGTTCCTCAGCTCCGGCTCCGATGAAGCCTTCCTTCATAGGTACTTTTTGTTTTTTCGTGTGTTTTGTTTGTGTCTATTTGGAATTTGTGTTGTTTGGTTTGATGAATTGTGGCTGTTTGGATTAGTATTATGATACACATGTCAATGATACACATGTTAGAGTAACTGGGTGCTGCTGTACAGAGTAGTTCTGGTTCCGCATATGCTGGTGATTCGTGTTTCTTTGGTAAGTTATGAATATTGAATCGGTAAGTTTGATTTTTTAAATTTCTGAACTCTTTTTAACTGAACCGATCTCTCTATGATCAGGGTTTATTTATCCGTATGATAGTTTCTGATTGGCTGTTGACTATGTCAATATGCAATTATTCGTTGCTTTTTAAGTCCCTTGCTATTTATTTTCTTTAAAGATAGATGTATAATTTCTTTTGCATGTAGTGGCGAGTCTTATGTTTTTCCTTTGAATTGATAACTTGAGTGAACAGATTGATCCAACCCCATATGAAATTGACAATATAATAACAACCATTGCATTATTTTGGTTGGGGACATGTTTAGATATGGTTTGCATTCTAAAGGGCAATCTTATCCTCCGGAATATAGATGATAAATTTTGTTTTCATTTATTCGCTTGCGAGACATCCTTGAATATTGAGAGGAATTTTTTATAACACACTTACCATGCCTAATTATGGAGTGAGCTTCAAAGGTTTGCTAATCCTTTCAGATAGGAAGGTTTATACTTTTCCTCTCTTACAAAGATCCAAAACAATTTTGTTTATTCAGAGAATAGATATTCTCCAACAGCAGTTTTAAGTTTTTGATTTATTGTTTTCTCTTAAAGTTTGTACCCCATAAGCATTTTATTTTCCTTTGATGTAACTGAAACCTCAAAGTTGGCAGTTGGTTTACAGAAAGATCAACAAATTTTGTCAGATATTGGGGAGAACGTTCTCATTCTGATAGGATGTTGTGAAGAGTTTGCTTGTTTCTGCACTGCATCTTTTTATTTGCCAACATGAAACATTTGTCAATGTGATAGTACAAACAATATTTAATTACCTGCAGTAGTCCAAACAATTCATTTTCTATGTGGACAAAATAAAAAAATATACAATAATTTATAATTTGAATTTTTTTAATCTTAAAATTTATGAAAAAAATATCAGTAGATTAAATCAGTCTGTATTTCTTATTTTAATTAACTATAAAGTTAACAATTACTTCAGATTTTTCTAGGTCAAATCTAAAAATATGTTTACAAGCAATTAGTTTCGTTGCTTAGAGTGCATGAAAAAGCTGGATTTGAACTACAAAAAAACAGACCATTAGTTTTTTTGCAGCATGCATTTGTTACTCCTTTCCCATTCTTGTTGAGTTGAAAGCATGGGAATAATTTTTGATCTGAGATGTTCATTAAAAATTTACTTAGGTTGAAATCATGAAGCCTTTTCCTGCTTCTTTTCAATGACTTTAATTCAAAGTTGATTCTCTGTAATATTTTTCCCTTACTTTGATTTCACCTTCTTTATACGTAGACCCAAGTTAACAAAAAGGTTATATGATATCTTTTAAATTTTCTTGTTATTAAGCTGAACTCTTGTTTTAGCTATGTTAAATAATGAGCAGTTATAGGGGTATAATAATGTGAACTGTGTATCATGGGAGAATGAAAATATTCCTCTGTCAAATAGGGAGCAATCAGATATTTAGAGTATGTATGACACAAATAGGGTGAAGCATGTGTCTTACCCTTAACAAATTTGGTATTTATAAGTAACATTGGAACTTGGAATACCTTAAGTGTCTGAAACATTTTAATATGAAAGTCCCGTCTCAAAATATTCACTTCAACTAATCTCTTTTGTTTTCTGAATGCCAGAAGGATTGCCCTATTGAAAGAGCATGAATGCCAAACTGCCATCGAAGATGTTATGTATATGTTAATAATTTATAAGTTCTCTGAGATCAGAGTCCCATTGGTTCCAAAGCTCTCCAGATGCATCTACAATGGCAGACTAGAAATTTGGCGTTCAAAGGATTGGGAACTAGAGTCAATTCATAGCTCTGAGGTTTTGGACATGATAAGGGAACATATATATACTGTCATTGGCTTGAGAGCCAATTCCAGTGTCACAGACATTTGGGCAACAACTCAGATCCAACGAGTCCACCTTGGCCGTGTATATGCTGCGTCAATCTTATATGGTTACTTCTTGAAGTCTGCTTCGTTGAGATATGACCTGGAACACTGTCTCTCCTTGGTCCATCAAGACTTTCATGTTAGTCGTATGAAGTCCCTTCAGTTTCCAGAATTGTGGCCATATGAATTGAAGAATCTTGTTTTTGGCTCCCGCAATAACAATAACAACAAGCAGACTGTTTCATTGGGTAAAGGGACAAATAGACGGGAAACGAAACAAGAAAAATTGAAGTGTTATGTAATGGGGTTTGACCCTGAGACATTGCATAGGTGTGCCAAATTGAGATATAAGGAGGGAGTAAATTTGATTGAGAAGCATAGTTGTGCACTCTTTGGGGATGGGAAGAAAAGGATGTTGGTTGAAACGGATGAGGTGATTTTTACATCCTTTTCAAGCCTGAAGAGGTTGGTTTTGGAGGCAATTGCATTTGGTTCCTTTCTTTGGGACACAGAAGAATATGTTGACACTGTGTACAAGCTGAAAGAAAACTAACCAGTCTGTGTATGTGTAGAACATTATTTTGTACTAGTTTATTTTGCATATAGGGGTTGGATTCTCTGCTTTTAAGAGTATTTGAGTTTGGTTTGCAATCACAAAGGTATTATGTACGGAGCCTTGTCTATTAATGATATAAAGTTGTGTCAAAACTAGTAATAGGAAGTCTCTTCTTCACTTCATTACAGTGCAAGGTTTTGGGCTGCACAAATTTTGTGGCGTGAGAGAATTTTCCAGTGTTATTGAGTATCTAAATTTGTGCATTTGTGGTTGTGGAAGTGATAGTCGACTGGAAAGCAAAGCTTTGCTCGAAGAGCAACAACTTTCCAATTTATTCTTATGAACATTTGCTTGCTGTTGCAACGGTGACTGAAGTACTGGTATCGTGCTGACCTCACCTTAATTAGATTGAATGTCCTTCCAATTCCAATCCAGCGTTTGCAAGCAACTTCCTTCTACATATTGATAATAACAATAATAATAATAATAATAATAATAATAATAATAATAATAATGAGGAATAATAATAACAATAATAATAAGGAATAATAATAACAATGAATAAGGTGCTGCCAATAAACAATCTAATTCTCTCTAGTATTGGTTTAAAGATCAACCTGATCTCGTCTTAATTCTTAATAATATATCAGTTGTACTTGGTTTTTCAAAAAGCAGTTGCTTAAAAAATAAAACCATATTTGAGTTATCACTAGTTAGAACCATCGATTTTTATTTTTATTTTTTTATTTTATTTTTATTCTCACGCAGTTTGCCTTGAATTTTCAATAAAAAGCGAGGACAACAACTACTTCTTTACATAGGACAACAGACAAATATTAACCAAATTCAATGGTTCAACCAATATAAACAAATCAGTTTGACATGGAGGTGGTAAGATCCGGTCTTTGGCATGGCTTTTTGCTAAGTTCTTCTCTTCGTTTATTGATCAAAAATCAAATCATGTAGTATGGCTGTGTTGCTATTACAATTCATTTTCTTTGCGATCACCACAATATCAAACGTGATAACTCGGTTAATATTCAGTGCAATTTGTTTATTTTTCTTGTTTTAATAATAATGCAAGCTTTCAAAGTTCTTTATGAAGCCATATAGGGTGCATTAGAGGTGTAGGGGCAATTGGTTCTTTAATCTCTTTTGCTTTCAATTAGGAATTCTTAATTTTTAATAATGAGTAACTGCAAGTAGGAAAATTGAGCTTTTGTATTGCTAAAAAGGTTATTTATTACAGATGCACTCATAAGAAGGAAAACAATCAACTATATGTACACATTTTTAGAAGAAAGAGACCAAACCAATAAAGAGATATGATAAAAGTAAAAGAGTACGGTGCAAATGATAAGTAGTTGAACTAAAACTATTTAATCCCATCAGAGCACACAACAGAAGAAGAGTGACAAGATTAAGGTTTTGTTGCTTGGCGAGAAAAATAGCAAGATGAATTTCTATGGGCTTAAAGAGTGAAAATTGGACAAGTAAAGACTTTTAACCTAAGACCAACTGGTCCATTAACTTGTTTAGAATTTAACTCTCACCTTCAAGCTAATGTCTATGTTCTTTCTCAGCAAGATTGAGCTTTCTTCTAACTGAATTAAACTTTTCATAGCTTAATGGTTTGATAAATATATTAGTCACTTGTTCATCAATTGGCACATATCGAATAGTGATATCTCTATTAGCAACTTTGTCATGTATGAAATGAATATCAATCTCTATATGCTTGGTGCGGGCATGAAAAATAGGATTTATTGCAAGTGTTGTTGCACTCTTACTATCTGTTTAAATCATTGTTGGCTTCTTTATTTCCACTTTGATTTCATCCAATATTGATTTCAGCTATGTTAGCTTTGCTATAGTGTGAGCCAAAGTTTGATATTCATATTCGGCTGAGGATCTTGCAACCACTACTTATTTTCTAGAATATCAAGAGATTAGATTTCTTTCAAGGTAGACAAGATATCCTATAGTTGATCTTCTATCATCAACATCAACTGCTTAATCTGAGTCTGAAAAGCCAATCAATTTTAGAGTTTTAGTTTTGCTGACATTTAGGCCTAAGTTACTTGTATCTTTTAGCTATCTAAGTATTTTCTTGCAGGCATTTTAATATTCTTGTTGAGAATTATGCATGTATTGACTTAGTTTATTGACTGAATAAGCAATGTTTGGCCTAAATAGTGTAGCATATTGTAGTGATCCAACAACTGATTTGTAAAAAGTTTATACTTAAAGGGTTGGCTACAGTTTCTACTAAGTTTACTCCCTATTATCATTGGGGTCTTCATTCCTTTGTTGCATAACATGTTTGTTTTAATGAGTAGGTCAATTATATTTCTGGTTTGTGACATGTGAGTGCCATCTTTTAGTCTGGTAATTTTGAGTCCTAAAAAGAAATTTAGTTCTCCCAAATCTTTCAAGGCAAAGACCTTATCCAGTATTTTTATCAATTCTTTAATTTCAGACTCATTATTTTCTATCACAATTATGTCATCCACATATAAAGAGTAGTATAGTACCTAATTGATCGATTCTATAGAATAATGATACATTTGAATGAGAAATGGTGAATTTTTAGAACCTTAAGGCTGATTTAAGCTTATCAAACCAAGCTATGGGTGTTTGTTTAAGCTCATAAATGGCTTTCCTGAGTCTGCATACATGTGTAGGGTTGCTTTTATCTTTAAAACTTGAGGGTTAACTCATATAAACAATTTCATTTAGTTCTCTATTGAGAAATGCATTGTTTATGTTCACTTATCTCAATTTTTAGTTTCTTTAAACAGTTAAAGTCAACATAATTTTTATGGTTGTGGATTTAATTACTAGACTAAAAGTTTCTGTAAAGTCAATTTTTGGAGTTTGTAGAAAACCCTTGGCTATAAGTCTAGCCTTATGTCTAAGTATGGTTCCGTCGGAATTTTGCTTGACCTTAAAGATCCATCTACACCTTACCACCTTCAAGTCATCAGAATATGGTACCAGGTCTCGAGTATGGTTATATATCAAAACTTGAAATTTTAATGCATTGCTTCTTTCCATTTAAGGTCTTGTAAAGCCTCAATTTCATTTACTAGTATCTTACCCTGTTGTAACCTCACGAGATTAGATGATAGACTTTGGGTTTGAAGATTCCTACTTTGCTTTTGGTGATTATTAGATGACCTCTTTAAGATGCCTTATGTTGAGCAACTTGAAGTAAGGATATAGTTGGACCGAATTCCTCTAGTAAGTGGTTTAATGTTGTAGTGTTTGGAGATGTTTCGGAGTTACGGTTGACATGTTGTTCTTGATCAAAAGATGTGGAGATTTCTGCACTAGGTGCTACTGCAGTGGGTTATATATTTATTACTGGATAGTCCATATGTTTGTGATTGAACAAGTTTGACAAGGTGAAAAAGGGCAAAGTGGATTTGGGATTATGTGAGATGAAATTTGGGTTAGATTTGAAAGGGAAACAGTCTTTATTGAAGGTTACATTTTGTACAATATAGATCTTTTTTGATGGATGTAAAGATAGATATCCCCTGTGATGAGGACTATACCCAATAAAGGCATATTTAATGTGTGAATAGTTAGTTTATGCTTATTGTATGGCTTAAAGAAATAGAAGAATTCACACTCAAAGACTTTCAGCAATTTCGTATTAGGTTTGTGTCCAAAAAGAAGTGTATAAGGGAATTTATTCTTGAGTATTAATAAGGGAAACCTATTTATGAGATAGGCTGAAGCATAAAAGGTTTTCCACCAAGATTTTAATGGCATATGTGATTGCGCTAATAAGGTGAGTTCCATTTCTACCAGGTGTCTATGCATATCTAAATGTTATAGCATGTTTTGCCAGATAAGTTTCAAAAGCTTTAAATTCTCCCCCCATGTCACTTTGAACAATTTTAATTTTTTATTCTATTATAGTTTCAACTTGATTTTTGAATTGTTTGAAGACTGATAAAGCCTTAGTTTGTATGTCAATGGAAAAATCAATATGAACTTGGTATAGTTATCTACAAAGGCAATATAAAACCTATAACTATTGATTGATGCCATGGATTCTGGACCCTATAAATCTATATGTATCAGTTTTAGAGTTTTTTTAGTTTTAACTTGAGTTGATTTAAAACTCATTTTATACATTTTTTCATATTGACAAACCGAGTAGAATGGAAAAGTGAGTGCTGAAATGTTTTCATTGATCAAGTTTGAACTAGTACATAGAAGAAGCATTTTTCTAAAAACTTTCATATGAGGATGGCCTAGTTTTTGGTGCCAAATTTTTAACCTTTTGAGAGTTTTTTTGGTTTGCAAAAGACTTATAAAAAAGGACTTTACATGCTTTGATTTTGAATTTTGTGGTTAGGAAATAAAAATAACTAAACTTAATTGTTTTTTGTGTAACATTAGACACTTTAACAATTTGTACAGTCCTCCCTCGACAACTCCTTAGAGTAGAATCTACCCTATCTTCGGATCCTTCATAACATAGGAATTTTGGTTGAACAAAATAATAACATGATTATTTTTAAGTAGGTTGGATATACTGATAAGATTTTTTGTGATATTAGGAACATGCAGAATTTGATTGAGTTTTTTTTGATTTGATGGATGATATGTGTGCAGGTTAATGTGGCTAACATGTGAAATGGTTAAGTTTTGATCATTACCTATAACAAATTTATCTTTTCCTTTATAATTTGTGCTTGTGGTCAAATTTTGCAATGTTTTTGTAACATGATTTGTGGAGCCACTATTTACATACCAAGTTGGATCTATAGTGTTTCTAGGACTTGCCAAATATATAGTTTTACTATCTTGCTTCAACTAATTTGAGATAAATTTTTTATCAAACCTGTGCTAGTAGTCTACAATAGTATATCCTATCTTAAAGCAAATTTAACAAGTTGGTTTAGATCCCTCTTTTGTATTCCTAGTTCTTTCTTTTTCTCTACCTCCATTATTGAAGGAGTTTCTGCCTTGATTTGTAGTGTTCTAGTTTTTTTTCTAAGTTTAAGTTGAATATGATTAATATTTATAGCTACCCTCGAATGCTCAAATGAGTATAAATTTGTTTATTTTTTCTAAATATGGATTCGAATAAATACAAACTAACTTGACTCAACTTGTTACCATTGTATGTGCATGTATTTGAATCAAATCTAATTTGTTAATTCTTTTATCTATCTTTGATTTTGTCGTACATAAAAATGATAATTTTTTATACGATTCTTTAATTTAACAAGATCATGACAAGAAATTTAGGGATTTGAATTAATTTAAGATGACATAATTGTTAAATAAGTATATGACGTAACAAAATTAGTAATTGTGTCAAATGGGATTTAAAATTTGTAATGCATGAATTTATTTATGATATGATTAATTATTTCATGAATTATATTCTACTAATTCATTTAAAATTTAAAAAATTTGTTATATATATTTTACATTTTAAATTTTTTTTAATTTTATATATTTAAGTTTAAAAAATATTTAAATTATATTTAGAATAAAATTAATTAATATTTAAGAAAATATTATTTTAAATATTATAAAAATATAAATAAAATTTATTAATTAAGACAATTACAACTATTTAATAATTATGCATTTTGACTTTCACTGTTTTTAAATAGGTTGATTTGGATTAGGACATGATACATCAGCGACAGATAGTCAAAAATTGTCAGCCTGCATTTCTTGAGAAAGAAGCAGCGGGCGACGCCGGATTTGACTTTGACCCACGCGTCAAGCGTAAATTAATCTTTGTGGAAATTTCTTATCCTTTCACAGGCGTACTCAACGTGGCATCACTTGATTTGCATTTCTTGCTATGTATTTCATATATACTATATAGAGCCTCTCTTCTATTCTCTGGCTCGCTCTAGCTCTCTCGAATCCGGAAGACGGCGACGTTCTGTAAGCTGTGAAAATGGCAGGAAAGGTTATGCACGCGGTTCAGTATGATAGTTATGGTGGAGGAGCTGTTGGCTTGAAGGTTATTTATTTATGTATTTGTTTTTGTTTTTTTTTTTTTGTTCTTCCAGGTTCTTCAATTTATAGTTTTGGCCGTTCGTAGGCTTTGTTCTTGTGCCCTTCTCAAAATTAGGTATATGAATTAATTAAATAAGGAATGAAGTATATAGTGAACACCCTTTTGACTGATTCGTTTTGTTACGTCAGTTTGTGTAGTTTGTTTTGGTGTCGTTTTGGAATTAAATTTATTCAGGTTCTTTTTTTTTTTTTTTTTCCCTGGTTTAATCATTTGAGTGCTTGTTACTTTACTCACTGCATTTGAATTTGTTATGGATTACTTTAGGACATTAGATCACTTTCTTCATAATCATGATCGTTTATATTTTAGTTGGGGAATTTCTTTTGTTCGATTTTTACCTTTTGATAAACTTGATTCTTTAACAGGTTTACGATCAAGTTTATCTTTCAAAATTAGATTATGGTCAAAATGTTCAATTTATCTTTCAAAATTATGTTACAGGAAAAATGTTTCAATATTGGGTTGGGTGTTTTTAGTATTTGTTAATATGTTTCTCCCATTTCTCATTTGCTTTATACAGTCGTAGTCTGTTGCTGCTCTGACTTTGATAATTATGATCTAATATATGCTGTTTGCAGCATGTTGATGTCCCAGTTCCCACTCCAAACAAAGATGAGGTCTTGCTGAAACTGGAAGCAACTAGTCTAAATCCTATTGATTGGAAAATACAGAAGGGCATGCTATGGCCTTTTTTCCCTCGCAAGTTTCCTTTCATACCTGGTAAAATAGTTTTGCCTCTGACTTTTATGGACTGGAATCAGTTAGTAACTTCTGTCCTTATGGAATGTACTTTCATATGTGTGAATCTTAGTTGTGCCTCAGCTTGTAATATGAATTAATATTCGTCTGGCCTTTTTTCTTTTTTCTCTTTTCTTTTTGGTAATTTTTAAAAGTACATTGACTTACTGAAAATCATCTTAAGTTCTGACACCATGGTGTGTTTTTCATATGACAAAATGGGATTATTATTATTTTGTAAATCATACTAAAATGGAATTTCTTGAGTGTTTATTTGTTAGTTGACTCAAGATTTATGTAATTTGTTCCTCAAGTTTTATGATACCTTTGGGAAGCTTTTCTGTTATGCCATGGTACTTCGGACTTGATATTTTCTTTTCTTAGGTCTTGTTTGTCTTCTGGCTGAGTGTGGTTGGTTCAAAATAAATATTATTTCTCATCCAATAGATATCAATCTTCAAACAAGTTACATTGTCTGATATGACATGAGAATGTTTGTCAAGTCAAGATTGTAATAGGTATTTAAATATCTTACATATAGTACTGATTTATCTTACTAAAACAATGTAGATACCAATCTTTGATAGATATTCACTGATTGAAAGTTGAGGATTTCAGTTTACTTCCTTTTTTCCTTTTTAATAGGACCTCTATCAGTTTTATTCTGGTTTGTGATGTATTACTTTATCCATGTATATTTTATATAAATCAAAGAGAAGCATCATGCTTCAATATTCTAATTTTGGTTGTATTTGTCTTTTCTTGGAGCAGCAACTGATGTAGCTGGAGAAGTTATAGGGGTAGGATCAGGAGTTAAAAATTTCAAAGCTGGTGATAAAGTTGTAGCTCTGCTTGGCCATTCTGTAAGTGCTCATTGGTGTCATTTGGTTTCATCTCTACTTCAGTTTATTTTGCATTACTTCTGGTCTTCAGGGTTTTTCATCATTAGAAGAATTAAAATTAAGATCATGAGGATGACTTGGATGATTGTTGATAAGTAACCAATATAATCTCTTCTAGTTGGACAGAACACTCTTCAGTTAGCAGATTGAGTCAATAGGAATAAATTTTGTGTTTTCTCTTTGTCTCATGTCTTGCTCTTGTGAATCACAAAATGCAAGAATGTGGCTTTTTGGGAGTTGGATGATGGGTGACTAACAACCAATGTAATATCTTCTAGTTGAAGTGAATGCTCTTCAGTTAGTTAATGAAGCGAATTAGAATAAATTTTTTATTCTCTTTGTCTCGTGTGCTTGTGCCAATCACGAAAAGAAAGAATGTGGCATTTTGGGAATTGTGCTCACAACATTAAAAAAATTATTGTTGTCCGTTCAGATTCCAAAATAAAGAAGAAAGTTTTTGAACGTCATGCCGTTGCACTTTTTGGATTGCTCATTGGCATGAACCCATGATTTCTAGAAAGTGTAGCTTCATAAATTTTTAAATCTCATTTGTAATTGGAACTTTTAATTAGACACTCAAGATTACTGCCTTCATTCAACTTTGTCTCTTTGGCATCTGATGCATTACTTTATGGTTGTGTTTAGTGCAGCATATTGTACTGTATTAGCATTGGACTGGTGTGAATTGGATTGTATTGTAGTGGATTTTATATTGCTACTTTCATATGTTTTGCGTGTGCGGGATGTAGTTGGATCATGTATGATGAGAAATTGATTAGATGTACTTGTATATTTATATATTATTAATTGTTAAATTTTTTTTCATAGTTAAAATAGATAACAGTAATATATAAATTATTGGAATATTTTAAATTATCAGTAATTAACAATATTGTATTATGCCAACCACCCCAGTAGCAGGGCGGTCAGGAGCCTCATGTTGGCATAGACCACCAGGAGTCAAGCTGCGGTTATAATTATTTTTCCAGGGTTATTGTGAGCCATTACCCTCTGGTAGAAAATTTTTGTGGGTAGATTTCTACCAACCTGGGAGTAAAAATCACCCATGTAAACTCAGGTCTGAAATTAGCCTCCAATGTCCCCCCAGTTTCTGAATTACCCTAAATGGCCTTACTGTATGAAGATTCTGACTTACGTTAACTGATTAATGGTATATTTGCAAAATTTTCTCTCTTTTTCTTCTTCTTTCATCATTCTCTTTTTTTCTTTCTTTCTTTTCTTTCTCTCCCTTCTTTTTTTTTTTCCCCTCTTTCTCATTTTCATCGTTAACTGCTGGTGCTCAAGCCATCACACACATTGTTTTTCCCTAGGTCTGTGGCTGGCACATGCCGTGTGACCTAGTTTTACGTGGCTACGTATGAGTTTACCGGTAATTATTGTTTGTTTCTTGTTTGTGAGTTTATGTTAGGGGTTTTTGTGGGTTGATTTTATTGGTTGTTGGGCTTGGCTGATTTTTGTGAGTTTGTGGAGATGATTTTTTTTGGATTTTCTGGATTTTGAGAATTATTTGTATGAATTGGTTTTTTCTGGATTTGCTGGATTTTGAAAATTATTTTTAAGAATATCATTTTTTTTTCATCATCTGGTGAAGATAGAAAAAAAATAAAATAAAGAAAAAAAGAGAAATAGAATTTGAGGAGAGACAAAAAAAAATTATTTCAGAATTAAAAATTTGTGCATAAAGGAAAAAAAAGAACAAAAACAATTAGAGTTCATTAAAATGTTCAAATTTTATATTGCAATTTATAGTTTAAGTAAAAGTTAAAAAGAAAAAGGAAAGTAAAGGAAAAAAAAATACTAAATATAAGATGTCAGTTTAAAATAGTGATACATCCAACTTAATGAAATTCAGGAACGAGCTTTTGTGGCAAATTATGACATCTGGGTGGGAGTCTATTTTTTAAGGGCGTTGTTAATATTGGACCAAACTTCAGAGGCACCCTCGAAAGAATCCTTTTTTTTTTCAGTTAATATTTAAAGCTATAATAAAATGGTGAGGTATTTCATAAAGTTTATAAAACAGTAGCTGTGCAAAAGATTTGAAGTGGTGTGACCTCCTTCATGTTAGTGTGCCAAAGACTGCATTAGTTCCATTACTTGTCCAGTGCAGTTCGTGATTTAGAAACAGTCAGACACAGATCAAAAGAATTTAATACAGTCCTATGCTTTGGTGTGCTTACTAGCTAGTGCAACAAACACCCCCTATATGTATATGTATCACATTAGTGCAATGAGGTGATGCTAAACAATCAAAGGTGACTCCTTCGAGGCTCTTGCTGCCAATTTTGTTTGAACTGAATGTGCAACCTTCGGAAGTTGACATTTCACCTACATTCATCATATCTTTGAGTGTGTGGACTTCATATGGACATTTTGTTTTGGTATTGATATTTTTATATCTGACAACAGAATGGAGGGGGACTAGCTGAGTTTGCTGTGGCTAAGGAGAGCTTGACAGTTGCTAGACCACAAGAAGTTTTGGCAGCTGAAGGTGCTGGCTTACCTATTGCTGGTATGACTGCTCACCAGGCTCTTACTCAATCTGCTGGTGTCAAGCTTGATGGAAGTGGTGAGAAGAAAAACATTCTGGTTACTGCTGGTTCAGGGGGTGTGGGTCACTATGCCATTCAGTTGGCAAAGCTTGGAAACACACATGTGACTGTTACTTGTGGGGCTCGCAACAGTGAATTTGTCAAGAGTTTAGGTGCTGATGAAGTTCTTGATTACAAGACCCCAGATGGGGCAGCTCTAAGGAGTCCGTCTGGTCGGAAATATGATGCTGTGATCCATTGTGCAACAGGCATTCCCTGGTCCACTTTTGAACCAAATCTAGCAGCAAATGGAAAGGTGATAGATTTGACTCCTGGCCCCAGTGCCTTGCTGACTTGTGCTTTGAAGAAACTTACATTCTCCAATAAGCAGCTGATACCACTGATCATGGCATCGAAGAGGGAGAATCTAGACTTTCTAGTTAAGTTGGTGAAAGAAGGGAAGCTTAAGACAGTCGTAGACTCAAAGCATCCCCTCAGCAAGGCTGAAGATGCTTGGGCTAAGAGTATCGATGGCCATGCTACCGGGAAGATCATTGTGGAGCCATAAAAAGTGAAATGTAATTTGGCTGGTTTTGTGAAAAAGTTTGTGTGAAAAACAGTTGCAAAGTATTTTGGCTGAAATTTACGTGCACTTATTTTGTGGAATAGTTGTTTGTGTGGAGAACATGTAACAAGCATTAAGCTGGGGGGATGGGTAGGGTATGGGGTGGGGGTGTGTGGGTGTGGGTCATCTATCAATTTCTCTTTTCTTTGAACAAGATACTGCGACTGATAACTACTTATTGTGGATGTTCAAGGATAATGCTTGATTCTGGCACTGGTTGTGCGCCGACTCGGGTGCATGACATGCATCGTCAGGCAGGGAAATGCAAAACTGAAGCTGCAGGGGTCGTTATTGAGCAATGTGGGCCTGTCGTCTTTTGATCCTTGACCTTGAGTTGACTTTACAGCCACTTGCGCTTGCAGCAGTGAATGACAAATTTGTAACTTGTTAATTTTAAACCAATTACTACTACTCTGACGATTTTCATCCATTAAGACTAATTGAAACAATGAGTGCACTTAATGTAAGTTAATTCAATATAATTTCTAGCCAAGACAATAAAAACACCTCGTTTTTCCCGATCTTTGATATATACATTCAAAATTGTGTTGTTATAGTTGAGCCACAATTGTTCTATTAAATATCAGTAAAATTAATAAAACATGAGCAAGCTTTTATTTCAAACTAGTAGTTTACATTACTTTTTCGATTTTATTATTCAAGTAAAGTGAAAATTATAATTAAAAAAAATAAAATAAAATAAAATATATGTATGTGTGTGTGTGTGTGTGTGTGTGTGTGTACACTACATATTTCCTGCCCATAGTGTGCGTATAATCTCACCCTCAAATTTGTAAACATGTTAGGATTTCATGTTATGCTTTTAAATTAAACATTTACATTTTTTTTTTGTTCTAGTCTTATATTTGTTAAGCTAGATAATCTTAAATTTTTTCAAAATTTTCTGTTTTCTTTTTTTTTTAAAAAAAAAAAAAAAACATAGTTGATGTTTTGTTAAGCAATTAAAGTTTGTAATAATAATAATATAACAAACCAAAATGTTATTTCTTTGAGTTTAAATTCAAAGTTCAAATTGTGTAACCCCAAATCAATTTTAATTGATTTAGTTTGGAGTGGATTGATCAATAATTAGGTGTGGGCTTGGTTAATTGACCTAAATCCAACCACACCGAACCCTACTA
>CP135531.1:5992178-6088540 GCA_032402905.1 Khaya senegalensis | reverse complement strand
CTTAAGGTTTAAAAAATTATTAAAAAATATCTTTAAAAATTATTTTTAAAATTTTAACATATAATTTAATTTAATTTAATAAATATATAAAAATTAAATATTAATTTGACAAGACAAAATCATAAATTATTTGATTGTGTAGAATTATAAATTATTTTATTTAATAAATATAGATATAATATAAATACGTACAAATCGATATTATAAATTATTTATTCGTGTAGAATTATTTTAATTATTATGAAATATTTTCATTATCATTGAAATTAATTCCCTCCATAAATTTCTTTATTCAATGTTTTATATCATAGAAATATTTCACAAAATTATACTAATTCTACACAAACAAATAATTTATATTACTAATTTGTATATATTCATATCATATAGATTAATATATGTTTACTAAATTAAATAATTTATTATTCTACATAAGCAAGCAGTTTATAATTTTGTTTAGTCAAAATTATTACCTAATTAATATATATTTATCAAATTAAATTAAATTAGATTTCAAAATTTTAAAAATATTTATATATAAAATATATACATATAAAATTATTTTAATTATTTATTATTTAATTAATCAACTAATAATTAAATATAACAATATTACTATTAAATGGTATTATTTGTTAATTTTAGAAAAAAAAAATTGTATGTATGTGTTATTTTACTAAACTTCAAAGGAGGGATGTTAAAATACTCTTTGCTCAAGCTTTATTTTTATTTACTCAAATGCCAAATTTTATATGGGGGGATATTACAGTGCATGCTGTATTGTTAATTTGCCTAAAATTATTGCCTATCATCGGTAGTTTTCACTATAATTTGTATTTGATTATGTTGTATATATCCCTATAGCACATCCTCATCATGCTAAGAAGACACCTCATCGTCTTTCATTGATTTATATTAATTTGATCCACTTTCTAGAATTATATAACCTTTGACAAATGATCTATTTAAAGCATATTTAGTACATTGTTATTTTACCAAGATAATTAATCTAACATTAAAAAAGAAATGCCTCCCAAAATAAGAAATGTACTTTCATAAAAAAAAAAAAAAAAAAAACTGTTATGCATCAAATAAAATCTTGTAACTGAAAATAAAGTGCGAAGGGCAATGCACCTTTCTTTAGTAAATAATAAATCAATTAGCCTGAAAAGAAAGGAACGCCTTTTAAAGGGCCCAGTTGGCGTTTGTTGTATCTAAATGATCGCAGGGAGGGCTACACTCGCAGCAAAGCCGCGAACGCAAGTCGTGCAAGTGTGATTGCACTCATGGTTTTGCTTGCTATGAGTGCCCTCGTGGCTTATTTGCCACAAGCGCCCTCGTGGCTTTGCCACGAAATTGCCTCGAGTGCACTTTGGCAAAATAAATTATAATTTTTTATAATTTATTTATAAAAAATAAATTTTAAACTTTAAATTATAAAATTAAAATATTAATTTTTAATTCCTATTTTTTAATTTCTTAATTGGGTAAGATTAATTACAAGAAGTTAAATTTAAATTTAAATTTTATTTTATTTTAAATAAATCAGTACTTTTAGGTTTCTTGAATTAAAAAAAGGGTTAATTTTTAAATAAAAATATATTAATATTGAAAATATTGATTTTTATTAGAAAAAGGTTTTCAAATATGAAAAAAAAAAAAAATTTCTTAATTTTAAAAAATAATTTATCTTAATTATGCATATTGGTTTTATTATTGAAAAACCTAAGTGACTTCTCCGCACAATGGAAGAAGTCAATAAGAAAGAGCCTGAGTAAATGAATCATAGGCACCACGAAGAAAAGAAGGTATCCATGGTACCCCGACCCCAAAAAAGTATAGGATTTCAATCGAAGAAAAACAAATGGCCAGCTTTCGCTGGCACATGCGTAAAAAGAGAGGCAGACTGTCCATCCGCTAGTTGTGAATGAGGGATCTCGAGGCACATCCAAGTCCAAGGTAGAGGTTAGACCTGGCATCTCTAGCAGTTCAGCTTGAAGACAAGACTCGTAGCATCATTGCTTAAAACCTTCTTTATATAATAGGTCTTCTCCTGACCAGATCGTGTTTGCAAAGTTCATGTCTTCTTCAACTTTCTCTAAGCCTTTCTCATGATCACCCATCTTTCAAGTAGGTCATCGAAAGGTGCTTGTACGGCTCCAAAGGAATAAAATTTTATTTTATCCTAATCAAATGACTTTATCAAGAAATATTTAAAAATTATTTTACAACAAATTACAAAAACTCTATTCATTTGAGTCTGTTCGGAACTAGTTTTTTAAAAATATTGTAAATTATACAAATAGATCCCTTAAAAAATCATGCAAATACCTCCTTATAATTTAATGTGCAAGTTGTAGATTGTTTCAAAATTTAAAATCATATTATTTAATTGTCTTATATTATTTATTTAATTTATATTTTTATATATAATATTTAGTAAAAACTAATTTTTTATGACATTTTAACAAGCAAAAATATGAAGTCAATTATAGTTTAAGATTAGAGCATATGTCTACTTTCACATGGAGTCTAACTATTTATTATGTTTGGGGTGATAAACCATGTTGGGAGAAAGTTGACTATGATGTAAGTTGATTTATTTTGACATGATTACTTTGAGCACTTTTTGGGAATAAAAAATATGCAATATTCATACTTTCTTGGCCAATATATGCTACTATACAAGATCCATGCAAATGAGGGCAATAACGAGATGTGATTTTTTGTAGTTGGACAGACTATTTATTTTTCACTAATAGAGTTATGCTTGATCAATGATTTAGATTTTTGGCATTTCTCAAATATGGCTATTCTTGAGAGCACTTGATTGAGGAACTCATTCTTTGGTGGTCAGACAATTATTATCTTGCACAACATAGAGACAATATATGATGAGTTTAATTTTTTTATCATACCTAAATTGGACTAGGTGTAATTGCTAATTTTTTTTACATGCTCAAGATGTTCCTCCTGGGTAAGAACGAAAGAAACCATGTATGTAAATGATTGATGAATATACTCAAGGATCTTGAGCAGTTTAATCGGTGTTTATGGGACTTCATTGTATATCAATAAACTTTGTAATACTTGTGACGATCAATCCTTAATTAGTTCAATAAATGTAAGAAGGGTGATCAATCCTTAGTTTTAATAAGAACCACTTCTATGATGCATTATTTTCAAAATCACCCATTCCAAATGTCATAAGATAAATTTGATTGTTTTATCAAGAGTAGGCTTAATAAACACAATCCATCGTTATTTACCCTATAAAAATATCCATATCAATGATGTGAATGTACGAAAGAAAACTCCGAATAGCCGACTAAAAGCCTTGAACAAGTGCATAAAATGGTTGTTCTCATTCGTTTTTATGTGTTTTATTGTGCCTGGGCGACTACTGTTAACACATGAAAAAATTATGGGAGTAATTTGAAATGGTAATAGATAGAAAATCCAAAAAAATTGAGATATTTGTATCTGATAGAAATACTCAATATACATATTCTATTCGTAACCCTTGAAAATTATAATTTGATATACTTATTCATATTCAAATCAAAAAATTGAAGAATTATATCTACACAAAATAATTGAAGACTGAATAGATATATTTCAAACATCAAATTTCAAGTCAAAGTTGAATTCAAGATTAAGTTTTAATGCTTTTATTAGTGCAAATAGCAATTTGTATGGTATGAATTTTATTTATAGTTGATTTCAAGTAAACAATGCTCACTAAATAAAACATTATATTGATTTGTAGTTACATCAAAATTCATCTAATGAAAAGAATATTTCAGTGTCTAAATCATCCACATCATAAGTTATATATGTCATCATTTGTAATGAAAATTCATATTTAAAAATGGATTAAACAATAATATGATACTCAATTTACAAGAATTAATATTTAGTAAATTCATTATTTATCAATAAGAAATTGAAAAAAGAAAAATACATTAAATAATAACATAATACTCTAGGGTTATACAAAAAATTAGGGTTATATATTTTTTTATTTTTATATCTTAGTGTGTAAATTAGGTGTAAGTGAGTTTATTATAAGTTAATAATATTCTTATTTATTTTTGAATAGATATCAAATATCAATAATCAAAACCATATTTGACAAAAAATCAATTTTGGATACCTATTTTTATATCCATAACCTATCTTATATCTAATAAATTTTGTATATTAGATATTTTTTTTTAAAATTTTCATCCCTAGGAGTAGTTTAAAAAGATTTTGCTATATCTTTTTACATTAGTTTACGAACTTCTTTTTAAGCTACCCATGCCTAATAATATTACACAAGCATTCCAAACTTTCAGTGTATGTCATCTTAGATATTTATTAAGGTCTAATTTCTACTAATATTTTGAAACTTACCTATCACATATTCACTGATAAACTAACTACTTGTTTGGTGGATGTTGATTGTAATTGATTGCTTTAATAAGTATGAATTATTTTAATTTATTTAATTGATTAATATTTTTCATTTTCGTTTGTGTTAGTTGCCCAAATTGACCACTTATATCCATTAATCACATACTTCACCTCAAATTTGTTTATTGTGAACTTGGTCACCTTGAATTGAAAAATGCTTCTTTAATGCCATCATGTTAAAAGCATCTCGTAACTCTTTCTTTGAACAAAAAATCTAATTAAAGCATATGTCACAAAAACTAGAACTAAACAATCATCCCTATGGCTAAGAAGATAATGGTGGAATTAGCAACAAACAGTGAAGAAAACTTGATGGCCGCAACATATTCTCGTGATCACCTATATATTTGGTTCTTTGACTTGGTCCATAAACTATGTTTGCTATTGCATCGGTATCCTTATCTCAATAGTATTATCGAGAATCTTGGTTGTATTGCTAGACATGTCAGGTATGTTAGTACTTTAGCCTTCCATGTAAGGTTTACTATCAAAATAATTATATGAGAGGCCTTTTTTGTACCAATGTGAAGAGTATCTTCTATAATTGTAAGATCTTTATGATATTTTGGTAAAAAGGCATGCCCTATAAAAGTTATATGCAAAGGTCGAGAATAATTTTAACCATAGGTGAACTGATTACTCCCTTAAGAAGATATAAATGAGTGCATATGAATTGCTGAATTGTCAAGCTTCAAAGGAGGAATGTAAAACACTCTACGATCAATAGCAGTTATGGACTCTATCATGCTATATAGCTTACAAAATTATCTAGACTTTGTAATCATAATGTTGTTTGCAAAAGCAAATATATCAAAGTTATCTACAATATCCACATTCACGATGGTCCTTTTATCATATCTTTAAAACTCATTTTGATATTACTAGTGAATTCCACTTGATCAGCATGGTCAGTCATTTGTCATGTGTAATTATTGTTGACAATTGATGTTCTTGGTAACGCTAAAAGTTGAACCCCTCTACAAACCTTTTGATAATGTAAATCCATGCTATTCCATGGCACATAACAATTGTAACAAACTCAACCATATACCAAAATTTATTAATTTTTATTTATCAGTAAAAGCATAATATAATTTTTTAAATAAAAATAAAAATAATTGTGTCATAAAAAAAATTTAAAAAAATTTTACGAAGTTAAAAAATTAAATAATTTTTTAAATCAAATTTATTTTTTTATTTTTTAATTTTAAAAAAATTACACTCATGGTGTTGTCGCGTTTGTGGGAAGATTTCACTTTTAAGGGCTTTCTGGTAGTTTTTCTAGAGTTTCAAAACCAAAATATTTAACAAATTAATGTCATATACAATCTAAACAAGTGCAACCTAATATCTATTATAACAAATTCTAGTATCAATCATGTATTGATATTGAAATTAACCAAAAATCACTGAGAGAAAATAAGCACAAAAACTTCTTTGTATTTATAGGTTCTGTTTTGAATCCACCAAAATTCTTCACCATAATTTGCATGGAATATTAAAAGCATAGAATGTTGAAAGTTAGAATATCAAAATTTTTAAAAGAATAAATCTAGTAATGTAATGAAGTTGTGTGTGCTTTTGTTTGAAATTTGTTTAAGTGGTCATTGAGGGCAAAATTATCCAAAAAAGAGTGAAACTAGTCATTTGGTAAGAATATTTTGAAGTTGTTCGTTTATATAAATAAGGTTAAAAAAAAAAAGGTTACTTAGAAAATTTTTCCAATAAAGGAAGAGAAAGTAAGGAAGAAAAAGAAAGAAAAAACTGAGAAAAATGGAAGAAAAAAAAGAAAGGAAAAGAGAGAAAAAAATTTGAGAGTGAAGAAGTGGAATGAGAAGTTAAGAAAGATAGACTTTAAAGAGAGGAAACTCAATTGAGAAAGCTCAAATTGAAGATTGCTCTCATGTGAAATCATTTAATTAATCTTTCTCAACTTCATTCAGTAAGTAAATCTTAAATACAAGTCTTAATTTTAAAATTTTTTATGATTATTCTCACATACAAGTCTAATTTCAATTTTTATTTTTTATTTGGGAAAACCTATGTTTTCGTTTGTTTAAAGTTGGATTTATGTGTTTATATTGTTTAAATTCTTTAATTTACTTATTAGTACAAGGAAAATTTTAATTTATTTTGAAATTATTATTTTCATAAGCTTTATTTATATGAAGCTAAAACATTATATTTTTATTTCCTATTTTTATTGTTATTGTTGTATTTATGTTTTATTGTATAAAATTTAGATTTTGTCTTTTGGTTTAGTAAATGTGTTTTAAATTTTTTTAGAAAATGATTCTAGAGAAGAGTAAAAATTGGTGGAGGATTAGTGTGCCAATTAATGAATTTAGGATTCAGGTAGGTGATTTGTGTATGATTAAGTAATTTAGTATTTTAAGATTGAAAAGTAGGGTTTTAGATTATCTTGCATTTAAATGTTACAATTTAAATGACTTTGGATTAAAATATATATTTTTTTCAAGTTAATTAGCAATAATTTATTTTATTTTGCATGTTACTATTTCTTCATGTGACTTGTATGAATTTTAGAGGCACACAAGATATTATGTTTAATCAATTATTTGAATGTCAAAGATATGATGATATTATGTTGTGTTTTATTATATGTTATTTAAAAAAATGTGTGTATTTTTATTAATATTTTATATACCTAGGATATTTTTTTTAAACACTGGTAAAAATGGATATAATTTTAATCCCATAATGAAAACTCATAAATCATGGTCGGTAGTTTTTGAGAATAATGAACAAAAATATGTTGACTATAATTTTAATGAACAATAAAATCTCAAAATTATGCTTGACACGTGTTATTACTAATTGAGTAAATAAATTCTTTTGAAGCATGATAATTTTATTTATATGTCAACAATTGCATTTATATATAAATAATCTATTAGATATTAGCTCAATCTTATTTTTTATGTTTTGTTAATGGCTAGACATAAAATGGTGTGGAGACAGATTGTATCTTCACCTCGATTTTTATTATTATTTTTTTGTTGTTTTGCATAGACTATGATTAGTCTTTTGATATATTTTTGGTGATGTAATTATGAGAAGTTAATTTATATATGTTTTTGGTGTTTTGAGGTATATAGTATGTTAATGAGTTATGAGATTTTAATTTGAGGGTGCTAAGCCCTAATGTTATTGATGTTGAGACTTGGAGAAGTTGCAATAATGATATTATAATTAGAGGTTTTTAGGAAATTTTCATCTACAATTTTAAGTTTTTGGATATACCTATAGATAAGGGAGACTTTGTCTATTTTTTTAATTACATAATGACATTTTTAAAGTAATTATTGTTTTTCTTATAACCTATTTTCACATGTGCTCAAGTTTTTGCATCCGAAGGACAATAATTTTGATGAACTTATTATTTGTAGAAGTATATTGAAATGAGGTTATTTTTGAAAACAAACGTTTATTTGCAGGTTAAAATTTTGGGATATGTGAAATTATGCAAAAATATTTCTTCAAATTTGAAATTTTATTTGATATATTATCTAATAGTACAAAATTATTATTATTTTTATTATTATTATTATTATTATTATTGTAACTATATCTTTGATTTCGAAGCATGATAGCTTGATATCATAGTTAACATTCAACCCAATAGTGAGTAAAACTTTAAACGAGGATGTGTGGTCCATAAGAACAGTGGATTCTTGCAAGTCTACTTAAGACTCAAAGCGAGCTAGATAAAGGGGGCAAGTCCATGACAACAACTTGCTAGAGTGTTAGCACGTAGGCTAGTTTTTATGTTTCTTAGCTTATCATCATTTTCGATATGTTTTAAAATCTAATAAGGGCAAGTTCCTAAAGTAGATTATATGTAACATCTTAAAAGTTCAAGTATTTAGTGAACCCCTTATTATAATCATATTAAAATATATGTGATAAAAATGTTGAATTAGAGAAAAAATATAGAAGAGAAGTTTTAGAAACACGTTAAAATGAAAATTAGGCGAAAACGGGTATTATTGGCAAGAAAAGGCAAAATCGTCATTTTAATAAAATTTTGATTGTCCAAACTAGATGTTAAGAATGTAAATTAGTATAATAGAGCGTGTTAGAAGAAAAGATAGATTTTATAACCCTAAAATGTCAAATTACTATTTTGGATGAAAATGGACAATTTTGCTGAAAAGGGCAAAAGGGTCATTACGCCAAGGGTCGGAAGGACTCTGTCTGATTTTGATCACCCAGAGTTCTTGTAAATGTTGTAAATAAGATGTAGAAAAAAGTGAAATCGAATTTGAATGTGAATTTTCCTAGAAATGATGAGAAATGACCAAAATAACAAGTTTTCTTTATTAGGGGTAAAATAGTCTTTTCACAAAAAATTTAGAGAAAAAGTAAAAATTAAAACTGATGAACTAAAGTAAAAGAATTTAAAAATAATTTGAATAGTCTCATAATTTTTTTGGAGGTCAAATGTAAGTTGTGAAAAATTATTGGATAAAAGTATAATTTTTGCAAAAATATAAAATTGGATAAGACTTTGACTTTTCAAAATTGGATGTATTCAATTTCTTTTCTTCTCTTTCTTTGCGTAAGGCATTCTCTCCATTCTCTTTCAAATTTTTTCTATTTTTTTGAAAAAATAAAGCAAAATTTGATAATTCGTTCGATTAAATGCGTTACCACAGAAAGAAAATTATTCTACGCATTAAGAGTTTTAATTTGATGGTAAAAATTTTTAATTTTATTAAATTTTAATTTTTAGTCTTGTTGGAAAAGTGATTTAAATAGTAGTTATATAGTTTAAATGGTGTTTTAAATGTTTTTTAGATTTGAATTTGGTGTAATAACTATCACTTTTGGATTTAAGGTAAGAACCATAAACGCTAATTTGGTAATTTGGGAGTTTTGTAGAATTGATGTATAATTTATGAAATTGAATATTTAGAAAGTAGATTGGAGTGACTAGAATTGTGTAAAGAAAAAAAATTCGGTTTATGTATATTAGGACATATTTGGTCACTATTCATAGAGCACTTAAATGCTTGATTTTAATGTGTTTTGATATATTTAAATATGTATAAATGTGTTTGAAAATAAATAAAATTGGTAGGAATTAGTTTGAATGTATAAAATGGAAGAAAAATAGAAAATGGGTAAAATAATCTATTTTAGATACTATTTATTGAGACTTAAAAGTGGTGAAATTTGATAGGTTCTTATGCTAGAAATTGTATGGCGAAGTAATGGGACCAATTGGAATTAATTTGTTTTAGTAAATAATGAGATACGCGTGATAAAGGCAAAATGATAATTTTAATCATAAGTACCAATTATGAGTTGTATTGAAGATAATTATGTGTAGTCGAATGCTTTTTAAGAATGTAGAGGAAAAACAAGTTAATGTGACAAAGAATCAAAATTTTTTAATAAGGAATATATGTGTGTATTTATATCAGTGAATATTTATGGTTATAGATTTGGTAATAACTATATCAAATATTCACCACTGCATTAGGTATTCTAAAATTTCTTACTGGTGTTCGGTATTTTAGTTAGAATGATTGATACAATAATTATATTAATATTATCCTTATTATTGTTGTTATTATTATTATTATTATTATTATTATTATTAGCGTGGTTGTAATCATTATTTTTATTAATTAGTTAATTGTACATATATGTGGACACATTACGAATTTAGTAGCTTGTGTGTTTTTTATTAAGGTAGTAAAGTTGATAAAATTATAAAAATACCCTTGGGTATAGTTAGGGTTAAAATTTGTAATAATTAGTCAATGGTTAAATAAAATAAATAATTGAATGATTAGAATAATTGTAAATCAATAATGAATTTCATCACACTCCAACGGTGTTGTTAAGTCAGCTTATAAAAGAAATTTATTTTAGTCGTGGCCATAAGTGGGAAGACGTGGCTTCAGTGTGGGCCCTGATCAGGGTGGCACAGCCAGATCTCACCCGTGCCCGAGTATGGGGGTGGGATCGTGATATAGACCTTCTAAATGGTGCCTAACAGGTATGTTGAACTCATGGGAAGATTTATACAGAAATTGACAGAAAAAATAGATGTGTAGAATAAGGATTATGCCAGAGTTATGGCCACGATCCATAACAATCCTAGTTATGACCATTCAAATAAAAATAGAATAGAATAATATGACTGGAATGAATAAAGTGGAAAAAGTATACAAGAGAAAAGATTTAGAAGGTAAATAAAATACTTATATGTGCTAAATTTGTTAGTAGATTATGTACATAGTTATTGAAACCGTAGCACGTTATGATTATTTGGTATTGAGAGTGTTCTGGGTTGTAATTTATAAATGTGAATATTTTACTTTTATTAGAAAAAAATATTTAATATAAATTTTCTTTGATATCCGCGAGTTAACTAAATAAATTAAATGGGATTATGGGTTCCACATGATATCTAAGAGTGGGTGCTCAGGTTGTTACAATTAACTATATATTTTAAGAGAGAGCTCATAGGAACTCGAAAGAGTTAAGATATCATTTAGGCATGGGCATATTAACAAAGTTTACAAAATTCGAAAAAGTTAGATACATTTGAGTAAGTGTGGACATATTAACTAAGTTTTCTCATTTTTGTCTATGTGATATACTTTTTATTTTTTAATTTAATAATATATTTTTTTTTCTAGTAATTATAGTTTTCTTTGTAAATATTTTTCTCAACTGCTCAAGATTTCAAGGCGTGACACATTTAATATATCATCTATTACATATATTCCAAAAGTAAAATTTGAAGATAATACTAATTATATTATTTAAGTTATAAAAGAAGGATACATTAAGATGGACAGAACAAACATATTTCACTAAAGTTCTTCTAAACTTATGAAATTAGACAAAGTGAAAGATTGATGTTAAACAAATATATTCATATGACATCTATTTATCAAAGTTTTACATACATCAACTTGTGAGAAGTTAATACAAAATATTAAAAAAAAAATTTAAAATAACCTCATTTTAACATCCTTTTATATTTATTAACTAATTTTAAAAGATTTTTACTAAAATAACTATTTTTGACAATTTTACCCTCTATAACCACTTTTACACTTATAAAATTATGACATATATGTTGTACACATATTTTTCTTTACTTGCAAAAAATTTTCATTTTCTTTTAAATTTTTTAACATTTATTCTCTCAATATTTAGGATAATGATACAAAATTTTGAATATTTTATCACTCAATCTAACAAGTAAGTTTTATACTTTATTTTATTTGTTATTTTTAGCTAATTTAAAAATAAATATGACTGTAAAATTTATTATAAATAATATTTTAGAATTAAATTTCGATTACATGTATGATATATATTAATTTGATAAATTTTGTATGTTTTAAAATTATGAATAAATATATAAAATATAAATAAATATGGATATGAATTTTTTTTTATCAGAATAGAACATTTCTTATTAAAAATTGATCCAAAAAATATTAAATTTTGTGTAAAATGAGTGCTCTTATGCCAATGACCCAAGGGTATTTATAATATATTTTTACTTTATTAATTTGAAAATAAAATTTATTTTTTAATTTATATTTTAATTTTTAACTTATATTTATTAAATTAAATTAATAATATTTTAAATTAAATTTTTATATTTTTATTATATATATTTCATAAATTTGTTTAATTTCAATTGAAAATTTATTATTTCATATGAATTTCTTTAAAAATTATTAATGTTAAATTATCTATATTTAAATATTTTTTATATAAATTAGATATATGGCTAAGATTGTACTAGTTGATGTTCATTATGAAGAATCATTGGTTATATTATCAGATGGTTAAGAAAAATGCCATGATGTGAGGATTGAACTCTTATTAATTTCAAAGAATATCAAATATCACAAATTATTGATAATGTTATATAATTTTATTGGAATTGATCCAACAAAATTCGTTAATAAAATAAAAATGAGTTTCATAGATAATAAGATAGGGTGCATACTGTATGTTAATATCAGTAACGACTATGGTATATCTGCCTTTACAAGTAGCATCATGGTATCAGTGAATAGACATCTCACTTCTTTTAGATCACTACAAAGCAAATAATTGTTGATGATTATAGAGTATATTGCACTCATCCTTTATAAACTATTAATCTAGAAGTTCATGTATAGCTATTTATTTATTTTCTAAGAAGCAATTAATTTAATTTTAATCAAAATTGTTCATCAAACGATATACGTTCTATAGAGCCTTCATCTATACATCATAAAAATACTGGAATTCATTGTCAATACCCACCATGCAAGTATAATAAGGATTTTATATATGATTTTTTTCATAATCAACCAGATATAAATAGTGAAAGTGCTTATAGTCTTAGTTATATACTCAAAACCCCATGTAGAAATTATTGTGATAAGAATATAAATGTCTCCATGAACATGAGTTATGAATCAGGTCAGACTAGCTCAATGAGGTGTTAAAATGACATACCAAGACCATCAAGCTCTCAATATTTGTCACTAATTTCACTATTAATTATTCAGTTGTAGGATGCACTATCTAACTTTACCCATAATATAATATCATTCTTTATATTTTTAATTCAAAAAATAAGTTACATGATGCATTTGGTATAATGGCACTGAAGAATCATTTTCAATTTCGAATTTCAAAATCCACAATAGATCAACTCGAGATAAAGTGTATAATTGATATATATAAATAACGAATTCGAGCAATTAACACAGATGAAAATAGTGAATATTGATCTATTAAATATTTTGAAGATGTTTATACTTATCGAAACGACTGGTTACAACTCAATCACCATTAAACTAGTAGTCGATTTATTAGTAAATATGTAATGAACAAATTTTAAAATTTTCATAGAATTTACATCCCAAATAATATTCGAGATGATATATATCATGAGTTTGGAGTTTGTGTTATTGGTATACGCCCTAAATTCAATATTATTTTAAATGTTTGGCACATTTATATCATGACATTATCATTTATATATATTAATTAATTATTTCATCATTACGTATCTGTATATTGAATAAATATAATAATGCTCTTAAAATAGTAACTTTAATTAATTGCATACTATTTTTAAATATTCTTAATTAAGTATTGTTGTGAATAGGATAATAATAATACATGAAGACCAGTATGTGTAATGATTGATAATAATATGTGTATATTATAATATGAGATATTAAGACAACATATGAATGCAAGTTAGTGAACTAATGTACTGGACTGACTCATCATAAAAATGCTGTGTGAATTATTATATAAATATAATAAGCTATTCTCATATTAACAATGGTGTATGTGATCATTGAACTTGAGATCACCATGGCACCCAACATAAAGAATGATATATTTTGATATTTATAAATGTCATCTGCAACAAGATAGACTATAAAGAAAATAATCAAATAAGTTATAATTTGTGTAGAGGAATGTGTGTAATTAAGATGGAATTTATCCCTCTTATATAATAAAAGTGATATTTTGAACCCTTTAATTGAGTGAAATTTTAAAAACCCAAATAACTCAATGAATTCTAAACCCATTTAAGATTTACACACACACACACACACACACACACACGCGCGCGCATACACATTATATTTTTTATTTTAATGTGCAACCTAACAGTTTCTCGTAATGTTGACAGTAATATTAAAATATAATTTTAGTATTACAAGTAATTAATGGTATCTAACAACACATCATGACTACTTAAGTGACAAAAATGTCAGTAATTTGACATCACCTTATCTGTGACTAATATTATCGTATAATTCAATCTCTTTGTCATAAATATTTTAATTGAACACGAGATATAAAATATGTTATCCTCATATAATTCAAATATATTTTTTTAATATCATAAATAGACTTATTCTATCAAATAAAGTTAATTTCACATATTAACTTATTTGAGTATAGCCATGTATTTTTCAACGTCTTATTTAATTAACAATACCTAAAGTAAAAGTTTCACTTCTCTTCTTTTTTAAATCCTCCAAGTAGATTTTGCAATTTTTTTTTCCACTGTTCGGTTTCACCACAATGAAAACATGTACCTTCTTTAGGTACTTTACCTTTCGATTTTGGTACAGATGCATTGGGCTTGAACTTATTTTTATTTTTATTGTCCTTTTTTATTCTTACCATTTGCCCTTTATACTATCAATACGGGTTTGGACTTCTTCAAGTTTACTTCAACTGTTCATAATATACTTAACAATTTAGGAAGATTTTTGTCAATTTTGTTTATGTTGTAATTCATGACAAATTGATTATAGTTATCTGGCAACGATTACAAAATAACATCAATGGCCAACTCTTGACTTAAAGGAAAACTTATTCTTTCTAGGTTTTTGATATACTCAATCATTTTGAGTATATGAGCACCAACTAGAGTTCCTTTTAATATTCTGTACTAAAATAAGGTTTTTGAGGTATCATATTACTCATGACGTGCTTGCCCCTGATAAAGTTTATTAAGGTGCTTAATTATATCAAACACTTACATTTCTTCATATTATTTTTGAAGATCTAGTATCATCGTAGTTAACATGAAGTAACTGATGTCTAAAGCATCATCTTAATACTTCTTATAAGTATCCTTTTCAGTTTGTGCGGCATTAGCAATAGGTAGCTCAGGCATGAATTGTTCTAGAATATAAAAATTTTTTTTCTTACTCGAGGACTATTCTCAAATTCTTATACTAATTAAGGAAGCTTGTCTCATTCAATTTGTCCCATTTAATATGTCATTCTCAAGGACTGATCACAATGACAATGTGTTTGCATTATTTGATGCCATAATAAAAATCTATAACATAATATGCAAAATAAGTATCACGTAATAATATATTTAATCAAATTTTAATTAAATGTTACTCTCACTATTTTCTTTCAAATTAATAATCCTCACTGTAATTTAAAAAAAATTCTATATTAGAATTTTCTAATGGGTCAAGATCCATATTTCACCTTATCTTGAGTTAGTTTTAACTAATCACCTAAAATTTGGCTATTTAGGTAGGCAATATTTGCAAATTGCATTATATGCAACTCTTGGATATTGGGTAAATAACACTTATTTTAGTCCATCTAATGCAATATACCCAATTCATTGTATTTAAGTTCTCAATCATATTAAAATAACCTAGTTAAATCTAACTTAATGACAACAATTTCGATATCACTATTATCCCATTGCACTTTACCAAGATTGATACGGTACCTTACTTTGGCAAGTACACATATATCCAATCGAGGCTTTAACGAGTACTTTTCATTAGAAGGCTTGACTTAATATTTTAGTTATCAAGGATTTTAATTTTAGAAACAATCTCATCATTTCATTATACATCATGCATATCATACATTGGTTTATCCATACATTTATTTAACTAATTCTTCTTACATCATGTATCTCATGCATATATTAAATGTATTTTCCTATATCATGCATTTTATACATAACAAGAAAATAAATGTGATGTTCCTAATTTTAGGGTAAATATAACTTCCTCAAATGTAGTTGATTGCAACTTCATCAACCTGATCACATTAGTCTTTTGGGCTATAAATATACACCGTGCTTAATAAAACATATATTTATAAACATAGAATCATGTTGTATTTAATTACAATCACATGTTGTAACGCATTAATATGAATTTATATACAAATTAAAAATGATTAAAGCCATATTTAGTCACAATCACGTGCCGTAACTCATTAATATAAATTCATATATAAAGAAAAAAATCATTGTAAGTAAACCAATATACACATGCAACGAAATTAAACAAAATAAACGGTTTATTTTTTTTAGATTCATGCGGCAAACCCTAATATTATCATATGTATATAATTTAATACTGTAAATATGTATGTACCTCTAGTTGACGATTATTGTCAAACCACAAACACAGATCAGTTATTTCTGCGTCTCTATGGTATAGACACGATCGAAAATTTAATCGGAGTGCTAACTCCTATGAGTTGAATGCGTGATGTTTTATTTGTTCTTCTCTTCTCAAAAATAAAGTCATAAAAATAAGTTTTAGGCACTTATTTAAAAACGTAAATATTACATATTTATTTATTACTATTTTAGATTTTAAATTTTAACTTAAACTATTTGGTTAAATTTTTTTTTATAAAATTTAATTTATTTAATAAAATAGGCACTAATAAATTTAGTCCAATTTTAAATAATGGGTTTAGTTAAAATTAAAACTGAAATAGTTTAATAAATCCTAAACCTATTTAGGATAATATATATATATATTTTTTTATTATATTTCTGATTTAATATGCAACCTAATAGGTTCTCATAATGTTAATAATAATACTAAAATCTAATTTTAATGATACAAATAATAAATGGTGTTTAATAACACATCATAACTACCAAAATAGCAAAAATGTCAGTGGTTTAACATCACTTTATCCGTGATCAATGTTACCATGTAATTCAATTTATTTATCTTAGATATCTTAATTGAATACGAGACATGAAATGCTTCATTCTCATAGAGTTCAATTATATTTTTTTAATATCCCGAGTAAATTTATTCTATTAAATAAAGCCAATATCACATATTAACTTATTTGAATATAACCATATATTTTTTAAAATCTCACTCAATCAAAGGGTTCAAGATATTACTCCTATTATAGGAGAGACAAATTATATCTTGATCAGATACATCTCTCTACACAAATTATAATATATTTAATTATTTTCTTTATAATATATCTTATTATAGATGGTGTTTGAAAATATTAAAATATATTATTCTCTATATTAGGAACCATGATGATCTCAAGTTTAAAGATCACACATACTATTGTCACTATAAAATCATTTATGACACTCATATAATGATTTATATAGTGCTTTCATGATTGGTCGATCCATTATATTAGTTCACTAACTTGTACTCATGTGTTGACTTAATATTTCATGTCACAACACATACATATTATTATTAGTTGCTACATATACTAGTCTCTATATATTATAATTATCCTATTCACAATAATACTTAACTAGGGATATTTAAAAATAATGTTCAACTAATTAAATTTATTATTTTAAGAATATTATTATATTTATTAAATATAATGATATGTAATAATGAAATAATTGAATGAAATATATAAATCAAAATGTTATGATATAAATATGCTAAATATTTAAAATACTATTAAATTAATGGCATATATCAATACTTACCACATTGGAGGAAATTTCAAGGTAAAATACAAGTTTAAATATCATTAAAAAATATATATTTTTCTATCAAAATTTTATCTTTTCGTCAAAACTTATGTTTATAGCGATTTTAAAAATATATAAATAAAGTAAGGTCAATACACTTAGATGCTACTAATTATTTATAAAATAAAGTGATATTTTATAGATCGGTCAAATCTTGTTTCCTAGTAAGACAATATGATATAATAATAATTAATATCGTAAACAATATCAGTGTCTTACTGAAAGATGTACAAACTCTTTCAATTATGGTATTGATGGATTAGATATGATCGGTATTATAATATTAATTTTTTATAGGTGAGAAGAAGCTACTAAATATGATGAAGACACTCTTAAGCGGTAGCAAATAAGTTTAAAGAAGAAATAGGTTTGAAGTGATAAGTAGAGGCAAAATTGTTGTGGTCGCTCTAAAGAGAAATGCATGTCAATGTCGTCGCCTTAATTTATAGCAACTGCCATATACTTATGCAATAGTAGCAATTAGACATGTAAAAAGTCGATATAGGAACTTTTGTTCAAAGTATTATAAAAATGGCACACTTCTAACAATATATACATAAAAAATTCTTTTAGTTAGCATATATGTGTTATTACCCCCATATGTACTATATGACTAAATAACATGAAGTAAATGTGTTATATACGATAAATTACTCTTATAGGGATTAAGCTGTAACACATTAAATACTAGCGATTTTTGAAAAAAAATATATTAATAAATTTTAACATTTTAGACTATATAATATTTACTTTGATATAAAATTAATCTGTTATTCAAAAATATTTACTTATAGTAGATTTTGCAAATAAGTGCCTATACACAATCTTCTAACTAAGAAATTATTTAAAATTCTTCCACCGCAGAATTCGTAAGAAATCATTACTAATATGTGTTGCAATATGATTTTTGATATAAAATATTATTTATTTGTTTAAATATGTATTTATTTGAGTATGGGTATTTTGTAATGTGGGCTTGTTTGATGAGTTTGAAAATTTAGGCTTATGATATTTGATTTTACTTGGGGGATTAGTTGTTGGTCAAAATGTATTAGATTTAAATGATGAATTGTCATAGTTAGAAATATTTGTTAATAAATATTAGAGTAGGGGTTAACTAATATTTAAGTTAAGTTATTTTGGGAGTTTCTTGGATTAATAGAAAGAAGAAGAGGAAAAGAAGAAAAGAAGAGGGGGAAAAAAAAAAAAGAGAGAGAAAAGGAAAAGAAAAAAAGAAGAAGAAGAGCAAAGTAAAAGAAATTATTTTTTTATTTAAGAGATTCAAATCTTATGTTATAATTTATCTTTCTCACTGTTTGAAATACGATAAATTTGTGATTATGGATTGAGAATTTATATTTAAATTATATATTATAAATGGGTTATAAAATAAAGTTAAGTATTGAGTTTAATGATTTTAGTGTATTTATTCATTAATTTAGAACAACTGAAACCAAGTTTTAAAAAATTTATTTTTGATCTACAAAATAAACTCATGAAACTTTAATTTGTCACTGATTTCATTTGATTTGGAAATAAAATAAATTTATTATGAATTTTTTTAAGTGATATGCTGAAAACTAAAAATTTCTATTCATCTAATAGTCTTAAAACCTTTTTATTTAATTATATCGATTAGGCATGGTTTCTGAAAATATCTTAATTGTTGATACTAGACTCATGAAACTTTAATTTGCCAGTAGTTTCATTGGATTTGAAGTTATAATGAATATATTATGAATTTTTGAAATCAAACACTAGAAACTAGAAATTTTTGCTCATTCGATGGCTTTACGCATTCTTAATGAACTGTATTGATTAGATGTGATTTCTGAAAATTTCTTATTTTTTCTATAAATTAAACTTATGAAACTTTAGATTGCCACTGAAATCACGTAAATAGGAATTGAAATGAATGTGTAGTAAATATTCAAAGATGTGCACATATGTGGCCAATTAACATGTTACTTTTATGATAAATGCCTGTTATTGCATGGTTGAATTTGAAAGTTGATGTTGAACATGTATCATGAGTTGAGTGATTATTATTAAGGAAAAACTTTCGAATTATACTTAGCATATTAGTTTAGTACAAAATTTTATTTTGATGTATAAGTTTAAAGGATTGCTGACATAGTAGGACAATGTTTATAATGCATACATTACTAGTATTACAAAGCATCTAGTTAAAATTTAAAATTTTATATTAATAATACAAAATCATTTATGTCGCATATAAATTAGAGAGTGAAAATAAGAGTGTACTTTTGCAACGAAGTTGATGAGGGGGTGAACTTCTACCCTAAACTGGTAAGTAAACTTTTAAAATACCTTTCTCCTAGAATAAAAAAAAATAAAAAAATTTATATATATGGTAAGATCATTAATAAAAGCAATATATATGTATGAGTGCGTGTGTGTGTTTATGGCTACATGCAAAAGCATTTTACGTATTTGTTTAAAGTATGCTGGGTGACAAAGGGTTATAAGATTTGTTGGTAAAATTTCATAAAATCTTTAAATTTTAGTGTATAAATAACTATTGAGCATCTTTGGTTAAATAGTTTACATTTCTTATATATTTTATGATGATAATGTAGATTTGGGATAATATAACATATAGACTTTCATATATACATACATACATACATATATATATATATATATATTAGACATTTTTGTAGCTACAGAATGCAGCTTATAGTAGGCCTTTAAGATGTATAGTTGAGTGGAAGTTGAGTGGAGTAGGAGTGAAAATGGATGTTGGTGTGCTCTCTTAGTATATTTTGTATTGATTTGATTACGGTAAATTGATATAATCTTGAACTGAATTATTGAATAAACCGTATAATTGTCTTATCCTCGATTATTATACGTTTACTAAATTAAATATTTATATATTATGCACTCAACTTATTTTAATAGAAAGGTGAATATTATGATTATTCATTGACTGTTTATAGTCATATACTCATTCTTTATTAATTTTTTTAGGTAATTAGATAGATTTTAATCTTCTAGGCGGCTAAGTATTAGATAAATTGATATTTATACATTTCAAGTACTCAATTCAAGCCAATATATAGGGTCTATTGAAAATTTATCTCATTATATCTATTTGTTGTTATATGAGAAAACTTGTATTTTGATATATATAAATTTTGAATGTGGACCTTCACATTATATAAACTTATTGAAGTCTTAAAAATTTGAATTGAATTTTGACATTATTAGTTATATATTATAATTTGTGTATATTTTGCACGATTTAAATTTTTATTTTTACCTTACATATTCTTGTGGTACGTTTTAATTAAATAAGATATAGTTTAAAAAAATGCGGTAATTGTCAAGTATCGATTACCCAAGGTCAGAGCATAACATATATTCTGTTGACTTTAGAATTACACAAACTCTAATTTTGATTATGAAACAAAATCAAAGCTTCTATCAATTCATGAGAATGAAGTTTTATTTTGTGGAGAAACTAATGGCAAAAATCATGTTATAAGTTTAAGATAATATTAGTAAAATGAATTATTATATGCTTGTATTAATTTGTTTAAGCTTAAATGTTTCTCTTCATATTTATATTTGTGAGTAGATGCATTTAAAGATTAAAATAAAAATTTTTCCTTAATTTTTACATTTCAAATGTACCTATTTGCAAACATTTACAATTTGGGTTTTGGACCTACTTGCAAAATTTTTAAAATTGAATAAGAACAATTTGCAAGCTTTTAAAAGTTTTGAAAATAGAATGTATTATTGAAAAATGTCAAATTAATCAACCTATTACTCGAATTGTCTAATTAATTTGCAAGATTTAGAATTTAGTTCAACTGAACTAATCAATTGTTTACTCTAAACAATTGACCATTTTGTGAACCAATCCACTAGTTCTTGAATTGGTTAATTGATTTCTTAAATTTATGTTTTGGCTCTTCAAATTTCAAAAATCATTAAATCATTTTCTTGAATTAATTAGCCGTTTATGATCTATTTTTGAATTTTATGAGTTATAATGACTAATATTAAACCCTAACTCTAAATATAAGTTATACACATATTGAAATGAGATTTTTAATATTGTTTCAAATATTTTAAGCATTTATAAATATACTTTGAGTTTCAAAATTATTATTGAGCTAACAAATTGCTACAAACACATATCATACACCTTATTTATTCATTTGTATATATTCTCTTGTTAAAGACACTTTCTAAAGTGTAATTTTCATTTATAATCTTTTCTTCAAACACAAAAAATAGTCAAGTAAAGTTATTTTACTCTTGTAAAGTGGATTGAGTGATTGGATAAATCACTTATAAAGTTGTGAGAAAAATCAAGTTTTTGTTAGGTAGGGAGACTTTGTTCTTGTAAAAAATTACAAGCTTGGACCTTGTAGAGTATACGTAAGCCATTGAATAATCATGCCATTATAAATCTTATGCTTGCTTTCTCTTTTCCTTATTTTTATTTATATTATTTGTTATTACATATTAATTGATTATCTTGTATTATAAAAATGATTTTAAAAATCTAATTTACCACCCCTCTTAGATTGCATACATAAATTTTATATTCTTCAAGAATTGTATTAGATGGAGATGCACTTGACCTTTTTGCTTTCCATACCAGTTTTATCTATTCAATAATTTTGGCAAATTTTTTAACGGGGGTAACATCAAGCAATTCACTTATCACATCCAACGATTAAACTTTCTCTATCAAATTTTTCTTATTGAAGTAGTACAATTCAAGTAGTGTTGTAAAGTGAATGAATTAACAACCTTTATGTTTTATATCTTTATACTTTTAATCCTAGAAAATTATATGAATAGCTTCAATATAATTTTTTTCCATCGTACTACTCTACTATAATTATAGACCGGGCTAATAATTACAACAATAATGTGTTATTTTAAATTTTTTTAAAAAAATTATTAATGGATCACATTACCTTAGATAATAATAATAATAATAATAATAATAATAATAATAATAATAATAATAATAATAATAATAATAATAATAATAATAATAGTTAAAAGAAAGTAGTATTATTGTTATTGTACATAAACTTGAACAATTATTATAAATATATATATATATATAATTATATTTTATATAATGAGTTGTGCTTATAAAAATTAGAATACATGAATTTGAACATGAATTTGAACAATTATTATGAAGATTAACTAATTGTCCTTTATTGTAGCAAAGTATCCTTAAAAGTAAATAATAATTACCCTTTATTATAATTTGTTAACATTACAAATAAATAATAATTACCGTTTATCATAATTAATTAACCTTATAAATAAATGTAATAGTAATTAGTTGCCCTCAGAAGAAGAACAACAAGATTTAATTATAAGAAGAAGAAGAAGAAGAAGAAGAAGGTAGCTTGTACAAACAAATAATAATAGCCTTTGGTTATACTAGATTTAGAAGAATAAGATTAAATGAAAAAGGAAAAGAAGGTAGCTTGTGCCTAGGGTCCCGCTTAAATAAAATTTTACTTATTTTATTAAAAAGTAATATTAAGAGTGTATTTAGTTGAAAGTCACTAGAAATAAGAAAAAAAAAATTTCATTCCTTAGTCCTTATTTATTTAATTTTTTATTTAAATAAAAAAATTTTAAAAAAATTAAGAGTTATTATCCCTTTACATAAAAAAAAAAAAAAAAAAATCATGATTTCTCTTTCAAGAATAGGAAATCATGGTTCAACCCTTTTAAATATTAAACTTTTAGTTTTGTTCTTTTTTTTTTAATAATTTTTCATTTTAAACAATTATTTAATTAATTATTTTTATTATATATATTTCAAAAATTACATTGATGTAATAGTACTTTTGCTTATAAATTTCAACATCACCTTACTATAAATTTTACATACAAAGTAAATTATAATTATTAGTGTTCATTTTTGTTTATTATTTCCATATTAAATTATTATTTTCATCATCATTCTTATTATATATATATAAAATATGTTTTTTCATATGTTACTTTCTTTATATCAATTCATAATTTTAATTTATTACCTCTTGATTATGATAATTTATACAATGAATCATATTTATTTATTAATTTTAATTTTTATAGTACAAGGAATAATTATTGATATAATCATGTAATTATTTTCTTTTTTTTTTTAAATATTTGCAAAGGTTAAGTGACTATCAAATAACACAAAAACAAAAACAAAAAGTAATATTGTTGTTAAAATAAAATTTAAGAAATATTATTTAAAATTGAAAACCTTAAATACATAGAATATCAAAGTTTGATTGTGTTCAAAATTAACTTATCCATAAAAGTTTATATATAAATTAAATTATAAATTTTGAATAAAATAAGGGATGCATTCATAATATAAACTATTTGTTTATATGTATATTTCATTTGAAGTAAAATTTTAAATATTATTAATAAAACTAATTATTAAATTTACACAATTTATATTTCGTACTTAAAAATAAAATTTAAAGTTAATCTAAATTATTAAATATATAAATTTTTAAACTTTTATAAAATAATATTTTTGTCCAAACAAAAGATAGTGAATTGTTAATGGTTTTATATTGCAATCAAATAATGAAAAAAAAAAGTTAGTTTTCTCATGGTCTTTCTTTTTTTTTTATTTTTTTTAAAAAATAATTTTCTTTATTTTTACTTTCTAAAATTTTATTTTTTATATTTCTCTTAAAATTTAAAGATAAGATTACTCATTTTCACTTTTGAATTGTACATGTGTGATCTTTATTTTAAAAATTTTATTTAGTTGAATTAGTATTATATTTATATTTTTGTGAGTTATTTAACTAATTTTTTTTTATTTTTTTTAATTTTATATGGCATGATTTAATATAATTAATATTAAATTTTCAAAACACGCTGATGATTTATTTATTATTTTATTTTAAATTAAAATTTTATTTAATTATTACTACTACTACTACTTGTAATTCTGCAAAGCAAAGGCTTTTTGTAAGGGTGTCAAAAAAATCCCCACCTTCGACCCGGCTGTGTCCTTTGGACGCTTGCAATTTTTTTTTGGGGCGGCTACGCGGCTGTTTGTCTTTAATCTAATTTCTAGATGCTTTTATTTGTCATATGTTCGTATACATCGCCAAATTTCCTGAGCCATAAGCGTCCACGCCACGGATTTCAGTTTGAGCCACGCGTCACGCTTACGATATTTATCCCTGGCGTCAATTCCTGTCAATTTCGTTCTGTCGTACTCCATCCGTCAGGCAGTCACCCCCCCTGAATTACTACATTAATAGAGATTTTCTTCTGTCCTCTCTCGCTCTCGCTGACTCAAATCCTGCGGACTTTGCCTTTCTCTTGTAAGCTGTGAAAATGGCAGGGAAGGTCATCATGTCCGCGGTTCTGTATGATAGTTATGGTGGAGGAGTTGACGGTCTGAAGGTTATTTATTTATTTATTTTTTTCTTGTGAGTTCTCAAAATTTTTTTTTTTTATTTATTATCCGCGCGTATATTTGTTTGTTCTTGTGACACAGCTCAAGATTAGGCATATGAATTGAAGCTATGAAGTTTACATTGAAGAAGCTTTTGACCGGTTCTGTATTTTTATGCTTGTAGTTCTTTTTGGAATTAAATTTGTTAAGATTCTATCGAATTTTTTATTTAAGTGCTTGTTATTTTAGTAAATCGTTTTACTTTCTTTATCATCTTGATCATCTTCATTTTAACGATGGCATGTTTGGGATTTTTTCTTTTTGTTTAACTTTGATTTTTTGATACACTTATATATTAACAATCCTAAAGACAATTTTATCAACAAGCTTGTCTTTCAAAATTAGGATACTGTAGAAACGTTTCAACATAGCGTTGAGGTGTTGGCATTTGTGAATATGTTGCCCCATTTCCCACTTGCTTTATACAATAATTAAGGTATTGAATGATATAAAATATATGCTGGTTGCAGCATGTGGATGTCCCAGTTCCGACTCCTAACAAAGATGAGGTTTTACTGAAACTGGAAGCAACTAGTTTAAATCCAGTTGATTGGAAAATACAGAAGGGCATGCTACGGCCTTTTTTGCCTCGCATGTTTCCTTACATCCCAGGTAAATTAGTTTTTTACCTCTTACTTTTATGGACTGGAATCTTTTAATAACTTCTGTCCTTATAGAATGTACTTTCATATGTGTGAATCTTATTTGTGCTACTTGTAACTATGAATTCATTATTCAGCTTGGCCTTTTTGTTCTTTTATTTTTTTTTTTTTTTTTTTTACTGCAGTAACATTTTAAAATTATAGTGACTTGCTGAAAATCAGCTTTAAGTTCTGATATGATAGTGAAACAGGATTGTGTCTTTTTTCATCCTACTAAACATGTGGAATTCATGAGTGTTTATTTGTTAATTGACTCAAGATTTATGTAGTATGTTCCTCAAAGTTTTATGATAACTTTGGAAGCTGTTGTGTTGTGGCATGGGACTTCTCACTTGGTATTTTCTTTACAAGGTCTTGTGGCTAATTCAGTTGGTGCAAAACAACGACTATTTGTCACCAATAGGCATCAATCTTAAAACAAGCTACATAATCTCATATTACATACATATGGTACTTATTGATTTCACTACAACATTATCAATATCAATCTTGGATAGATATTCATTGATAGGAAGTTTTCTATTCCATTTTATTATATTTTCTTTAAAATTGGATATCTATGAGTTTTATTCTGGTTTGTGCTGTATTATTATCTCTATGCATATTTATATAAATCAATAAGAAGCTGAGTACTTCCAAATTTTAATTTTGGCTGAATGTCTTTTGTTGGAACAGCAACTGATGTAGCAGGAGAAGTCATAGTAGTAGGACCAGAAGTTAAAAATTTCAAAGCTGGTGACAAAGTTGTAGCTATGCTTAGCCACCTCGTAAGTGCTCACTGGTATTATTTTGGTTTCATCTCAACTTTAATTTATTTTAGATTATTTCTAGTCTTCAAGGCTCTTCTTCTTAGAAAGCTTAAAATTAAGATCACGAACAAAACTCAGATGATTGGTGATAAGCAACCACTCTTCTAGTTGGAAAGAACCCTTTTTGGTTACTTGGTGGAGTATAGTAATAAATTGTTTATTTTCTCTCCGTGTCTCATGTTATGCTTGTTTAAATCATGACAATCAAGAATGTGACAATTTGGTAATTGAGCTTACAACAGCATTGCAAAAAAATTATTGTTCTCTGATCATATTCCAAAATGAAGAAAAGTTTAGAGCCTCATGTTGTTGCAACTGTTAGATAGGTCATTGGCATGAACCATAAAATCTAGAAGTGAAGCTTCATCATTTTTAAGTTTAATTTGTTTTGGAACATTTAAGTGGACATCTTAGAGATTAGGCTTCACTCAATTTTGTCTCTTTGTCATATGATGGGTACAACCTTTTGGGTGTGTTTACTGCTGTGTATTGTATTGTATTAATTTTTTTGCATTGGACTGGACCTAGGATGGCAATTTTACCCACAAACCGGCCAACTCGTTGGTACCCAACTTTAGTGAGATTGGTTTGGTATATCTCTTAACGTGTTTGGAATAAAAAATAAAAACTCGTTACATGTTTTGTTACGGGTTATATATTTTTATATATAGATGTCGTTTTGAGTTTGTAGAGTTTTATTTTAGATTTATGATATTTTATGTGTGAATTTTTAAAGTAATTATATATTATTTTTTTTGGAATTATTATGATTAATTTATTTTATATTGATGTACTTGATATTTTATGGAAGTAATGTACTTTATTTTGAATTAATGTTAAAATTTTATAATTTTAATTACATAGATTAAGGTTAAATTTGATCTTTAATAATAGTAAAAGTGTAGTTAAAAAGACAAAAAACCTATGAATATCTCACAGGTTTGGCAAAGTTTAAGTATTCTTTAAAATGAGTTTGGTAATAAAACGCCAAACCCGTTAAGGGCTTAAAGAGGGTTTGGTATTGAATTTTTGTAGCGTATACAAATGTGGGTTTGGAGTATTTGTCCCAAACACGGTCTGTTGCCATTACTAACTGGACCGAATTGGATTGTTTGGTATTGGATTACGTATTGGTACTATCCTGTGTTTGGTGTGTGATGATTAACTATATCAAATTGCTTGAGTATAGTACCTTTTATGGGATATTTTCTTGAATTAACCTAGAGTTTGGTCAATTATCAAAATTATCCCCTAGATGCTAGAATTAGCCTCTAATGTCCCCAAGTTTTGAAATTAATGTCCAATACCTATACCATTATGTAGGTATAATCAAATTTTTTTCATCTTTAACCTTTTTTTTTTATTCTTATCTCTATCCTTTTCTTTCTTTCTTTGCTTTTTTCCCCCCCTTTCCCTTTAGTCATTTTCTCTCTCAGTTTCTTCCTCTTTCTCATTTTCATCATTAACCTGTGGTAATTAAGTCAATCAAGTTGTCTACAGATGACTACTAGGCGGGCTTTATAACCAGCATGAGCAGTCTCACCTTGTTTCACGTGGTTGCTTATGAGTTTTTGTTTTATGGGTTTGTGGGTTTCTTGTTTCTGAGTTTATGTTTGGGGTTTTCTGTGGTTTGGTGGATTCGGTTGATTTTTTGTGAGTTTAATTTGATATTAGTGAGTTGATTTTTTTGGATTTGTTGGATTTTTGGGTTTTCATGTTAAGTCTAGTGTTTTGAAGAGAGTTGTTTGAGAATCATCCATATTAATATTGTTTTTTTTTTTTTTTTTTTTTATCTCTTGATCTAGGTGAAGATAGGAAAAAGAAAATAGAATCATTGAGTTTAGAAAATATAAAATTTTCATTTCTGAATTAAATTTATGTAAAACTGAATAAATGAAAATGTAGGAGGAGAGAGAAAAAAAACAAAATTAATTTTTAGATTATAATTATAAGTTTTAAGTGTTTCTAAGGGAAAAAAAAAACTAGAGTGTTTCTTAAAAATTAAAATTTCATTTTAGACTTTAGTGAAGGTAAAAGGAAACAAAAAAGTAAAATGTGTAAAAAAATTAAAATAGAGGGTAATATGTCATTATAATAGTAATGTCAGACATCCAGTTCTAGGGAATTTAGTAACGGCAGGGGCATTGGTGGCTTATTCTGATATCTGGGGGACGTTCAAGGCTAATTTTATGACATGGGATTTTGTCAATATGGGCAAAACCTCAGGGGTACCCATGAAAGTATCCTTATTATTATTTAAATTAATAATATAATGGTCAGATAATTCATAAACTCTGTTAATGCACAGCAGCACTGCCAAAAGATTTTAAAGTGGTGTGACCTAAAACCTTCCAGTCACGTTTGTGTGCCAGACTTCATTTGATTTCTTGTTCCATGCAGTTCATGATTGAGAAACAGTTCAAACACAAATGAATAGAAATTTAATAGAGTCCTATACTTTTGTGCAATTTTATCAAGTGCAACAAAGATGCCCTTTACATACATTTATCACATTAGTGTGCAGTGGGGATGCTAAACTATCAGAGGTGGCTTCTTTGAGGCTGTTGCTTCCAATTTTGCATGTGTTGAATGTGTGACCTTTGAAATTTGATTTTTCACTTACATTACATCATATCTTGATTATGTGGACCTCATATACCCGTTTTGCTTTAGTTTGAATTTTTTATACCTGTGACAGAAAGGTGGTGGACTAGCTGAGTTTGCAGTGGCTAAGGAGAGCTTGACAGTTGCCAGGCCACAAGAAATTTCAGCAGCTGAAGCTGCTGGCTTACCTGTTGCTGGTCTCACTGCTCACCAGGCCCTTACTCAATCTGCTGGTATCAAGCTTGATGGAAGTGGCGAGCAGAAAAATATTCTGATTACTGCTGGTTCTGGGGGTGTGGGTCACTATGCCATTCAGTTGGCAAAGCTTGGGAACACACATGTGACTGCCACTTGTGGGGCTCGCAACATTGTTTTTGCCAAGAGTTTAGGTGCTGATGAGGTTCTTGATTATAAGACCCCAGATGGGGCAGCTCTAAGGAGTCCGTCTGGTCGGAAATATGATGCCGTGATCCATTGTGCAACAGGCATTCCGTGGTCTGCTTTTGAACCAAATCTCAGAGCAAACGGAAAGGTGATAGATATTACTCCTGGGCCCAGTGCCTTGTTGACTTGTGCTTTGAAGAAACTTACATTCTCCAAGAAGCAGCTGGTACCACTGCTCTTGATTCCCAAGAGTGAGAACCTTGATTTTCTGGTTAAGTTGATGAAAGAAGGGAAACTAAAGACAGTGACAGATTCAAAGCAGCCCCTCGGCAAGGCTGAAGATGCTTGGGCTAAGATTAGTGGTGGCCATGCTACCGGGAAGGTCATTGTGGAGCCATAAAAAGTGAATGTAATTCGGCTGAAAGTTGCTTTTGTATCTTTTCTGAAGCAGTTGTTTGTGTGAAGAACATGTAGAAAGCATTAGATTTGGTGTGCCATTTGGCAATCTCTTTGAACGAGATACTGTAACTGATAGGCTATTACGATGGATATGGGTTTGATTCAAAATATTTTGATTCTGGCTCTGGTTGAGCATGCCTGGGATGCAAAACTGAAGTTGTAGAGGTGTTTATTTTGCAGTATTGAACGTATGGGCTTGGTGCCTTGCGTTGATCGTTGAGCTTGAGTCCGCTTGGGCATGGCAAAGTTGTCGCAGCAATAATGACAAAAATTCTCATTCTTATAATCTCAATTTGTTCATTAATTATTCGAGTGATTTTTATTAGAGATGGCAAAGGTATTGACCTGCCTATGCCAATGAAATTCAAATCTTTCTGTATTTCTTTCCAAATTTTGTGTTGTGTCTAATTTTTAAATAAAATCTCAAATCCTTAACCACTTCCAATTTGTCATCCATTTACACTACACTAACCTATGAATTGTAAAAAATTTATCTATTCAATATTATCTCATACCACTAATTGATGAGAGTAATAATTGCAAAAATAATATATATTATTTTAATTCTGATTTATCTCTTTTTTTTAATTTTTATTTTTTTGACAACTAATTCGCAAATTTGCCTGGTTTTTTGACAATTTATACTCGTAAAAAAAAAAAGGAGAGCCTAAAGAGAGCAGGAACATACAGTACATCAATTCCAAACCAAAAGTAGGCCGTCTGTCCTCCGGTTCATGGTCGGGTCACCTCAACCTATACGAATACGACTTCGTTTTTACTTTCTGGTTCTCTCTCTATCTCTCTCTTTCTCTGCATGTTTACCCATCTAAACAAGCTCACCAAGCATGGGTTTAGACCTCATGTGTTTCGATCTGTTTGCATTAACAAGCCCTTCTCAGTTTCTTCCTACAGCCTAAAAGTCCCGGAGACCATAAATGACACTGCTTGTCAAGTATCTGCTTTCCTTAACAAACCCAACTGGCAACAAAACAACCTCCTTAAGTCACTTGTTTCTCATATGACTCCACATGTTGCATCCCAAGTTATACTTCTTCAAGGCAACAACACTCACCTAGGTGTACGGTTTTTCAATTGGGTTTGCAAGCATTCCACTTATTGCTACGATTTAGATAGCAGAATCCATTTGTTGAATTTAGTTGCATCTTCTAAGTTATATGGGGTTGCACATAAGGCTATTGTTGAACTGATTAAGGAGTCTAGTGATGGTGAAAAGGACATTTTGAAGCTACTTGATGTTCTTGTTGACTTGCGCAAGGATGGGTTTAGGCTTAATTACCCTTGTTATAGCAGTCTTTTAATGTCTTTAGCTAAGTTAGATTTGGGTTTTGTAGCATATACGGTTTATGTAAAAATGACTGCTGATGGTTTTGTCGTTGGTGCAATTGATTACAGAACTTTGATTAATGCTTTATGCAAGAATGGACTTGTACAACCTGCTGAAATGTTCTTGTGCAGAGTTTTGAAACTTGGGTTTAGTTTAGATACTCATATTTGTACTTCCTTGGTGTTGGGTCATTGCCGGGATAATGATCTAAAAGAGGCATTCAAGGTGTTTGAGATAATGTCCAAAGAGGATGAATGTAGACCCAATTCGGTCACCTTTTCAATACTATTACATGGTTTATGTGATGCTGGTAGGCTTGAAGAAGCCTTTTCTCTCAGGGAAGAAATGCTTGAGAAGGGTTGCCAGCCGAGCATTCGTACATATACTATACTCATAAAAGCTTTATGTGATTTTGCATTGACTGATAAAGCATTGATTTTGTTTGATGAGATGGTTGCGAATAGATGTAAACCAAATGTTCATACTTACACTGTCTTGATTGATAGATTGTGTAGAGAAGGGAAGATTGGCGAGGCTAATGGAATGTTTAGAAAGATGCTCCTAGATGGACTGCATCCTGGTGTAGTAACTTACAATGTGTTGATTAATGGATATTGCAAACAAGGGCTGATCGTTGCTGCTTTTGAGCTACTTGCTCTCATGGAAAAAAGAACATGCAAACCTAATATACGTACCTACAATGAGATTATGGAAGGGTTGTGTAGAATCAATCAACCTTACAAAGCGCTACACCTATTTCAAAAAGTAGTTGATAATGACTTATTTCCTGATGAGGTAACTTATAATATTCTAGTAGAAGGATTCTGCAGAGAAGGCCAACTCGATATAGCTTTGAAGATTTTTAATTCAATGAGCTTATTTGGTTTAGTCCCGAATGGCTATTCATTCACCTCATTGATTGATGGGCTCTGCAAACAAGGAAAGCCAGAGGTAGCAAATGGGTTCTTTGGTTTGATGGTAAAGAAAGGAATATCCCCTGATGAAGTAACAATTACAGCCCTAACTGATGGGCATTGCAAGAGTGGTAAAACTGGAGATGCTTTAATGATTTTCGAGAAGATGGTTGAGAATATGATTCTGAAAACTCCTCATATTTTGAACTCATTTCTTGATGTTCTCTGCAAAGAGAACAAGTTGAAGGAGGAATATGCAATGTTTGGAAAGATCCTAAAGTGTGGTTTATTTCCATCTGTGGTGACTTATACAATTTTGATTGATGGGCTCTTCCGAGCAGGTAAGGTTTCCCTTGCATTGAGCATGATAGAAGTGATGAAGTTAGCTGGCTGCCTCCCTAATGTCTACACATACACTGTTGTGATCAATGGACTGTGCCGAAGTGGCAGAATTAAGGAGGCAGATATGCTTCTCTTTAAGATGTTTGATTTAGGAGTATCTCCAAACCACATAACATATACCATTCTAGTGAAAGCACATGCTAGTGCTAGTAGATTAGATCATGCTTTCAAAATTGTGAGCATCATGGTTACTAATGGTTGTGAACTCAATAGCCACATATATTCTGCTCTATTAGCAGCGGTTGTTCCTTCAAACAAAGCTAGCGGAGTACAAAGTGTAGGCTATAGTTGTCATCTTGATGCTAATTCACTACATTGGGAAAACAATGATGATGATTGTGAGCCTTCTTACAACAATGTTTTAAGGGAAACAGATGTTGAGCATGTCTTCAGACTTGTAAATGAGATTGAGAGATGTGGTGGGTCGACTACAGATTTCTACAACTTTTTAATTGTGGAGTTATGCAAAGCAGGGAGAATTGCTGAAGCATATCATATTACCAAAGATATTGTGAAATCCGGTCTTTTTCCAGACAAGGCCATTAGTACGATCATAGAATGCTACTGCAAGGAGCGGAAATACGATAGTTGCATAGAGGTGATGAATCTAATTCTAAAAAATGGATTTGTTCCCTCTTTTGCGTCTTATTGTTCAGTGATTCAAGGTTTTTACAATGAAGGGATGAGAGAAGAAGCTGAAAGGCTGGTTTTTGACCTCTTGAGGTACAGTGGCATCGAGCATAAAACTTCTTCGGTTGTACGTTATATTGAGTTTGTGTTGAAGGGAGACGAACCCGACAATTCCCTTAATCTTCTAAATCTAGTTGACCAACTACATTACAGACAGAGACCAGTCATCTAGTGTCATTTGGGATGTGATTATGCTTGTAAATTTTGCAAGATATTCAGGAAATGGTTCATTGATGTAAATATTTGTTGGTCTGATTTTGATCACATCTTGGACTCGGACGATTATGATTACGGAGTGCTTTTATAAATACCAAAGTATTATGTCGATGTTCTGAATTTTTATAGTAAATAAACTTTTTAAAAGAGTAAAATAAAATAAATCGTACAAGGCATATGATAATAATTTAATATTTACATAATTAATTTTATTTACATAATTAATTTATACAAATAAAATTTGTAGTTTTAATATTTTTATTGTGATTAGTTATTAATTAATTAAAGAAAATAAAATTAATATCTTGTCATAGATTAATGAGTGATGAATGATGAAAAAAAAAATTGAAAGAAAGAAGAGTTGACACTAAAGAGAAAAACAATTGTGAACAAATCCACAAATGTATTTAACCAAATTTGATGTCAATTTTGTGAAGATAATTTAGAATGGGCTTTATTACTTAAATCCTACTTGTTTTAAAAAAAGAATTCAAGAATGCATTACCTCTAATTTCTCTCTCTTTGTTTATTTATTTATTTTCATTTTACTTACATAAGTTTAAAAAATTAATAATTAAAGAGTAAAATAACATTTATAATTCTAAAAATTAATAATTGAAGAGTAAAAAAACATTTATAATTCTAACTATTATTTTAGTTTTATTTTGTCATAGATATTCGTTTAATTATTAAAATTTTAAAAAATAATTATTTTACGATTTCTCACGTTATGTAGAAAAATATTGCATATATTAATTTAATTAAATTAACTAAATTAAAAGTACTCTACAAAATACAATAAAAAACCAATATTTAAAATATCAATTGTATTTTTTTACAAAAAAAAATAGTGTTTTAAATTTAATTATTTAAATTAATTTGTACAATATTTTTATACACAACGTAAGAAATTATAAATTAATTAATTTTTTTTATAATTTTAATAATGAAAAGATATCAAGTGTTATTAAGATATCAAATGATAATTTGAAAATTTTATTTAAAGGTTAAAAAAATATAAAAAAAATAATGAATTAGAAAATTATTAAAATTCAATTAGACTGTATTTAAAATCAAATAAAATTATTAAAAAAATAATTATAAAAATCAACATTAGTGTTAAAATGGAGCTAAAATGATACTTAGAGGTATAAATGTTATTTTTATATTTTAATTAATATTTTTTTTTCTAATTTTTAAAATAATAATAATAATAAAAACTAGAATTGAGAGTAAGACCAATATTGTTTTGTTAGTATTCTTTTCCCACAAATTTTTAATTATGAAGATTTTGCTTAATCACAACCCTAATTATCTTATCTTGCAAGAAATTTCGTCAGACCTGCACGCCGAACCAATTACTAGGGGTACCAAATAAATACCCCAGAATATTACGTTATTAGACATATACCATTAGCCCGTCGTCCTCATTCAGTATAATTCGGTTTAAAGTCGTCAATGAAAATAAAGCTCCCGTAATAAACAAGTCGTTGAAGGACATTCCAGTCATTTAAAAATAAATAGTATCGTATCACCGCGGGGACCACCTCCATTCCCTACCACAACCTTCGTTTCAGTTTTATTTTTTTTTTTTAAATAATATTTTCAATAATAAATCAAAATTTATTTGGTTTCTTCTCCTCCTCTTCTTCTGCGGAATCCTCTCTCATACCTTAACCTGTAATCTAAAATTTCTCTCTCTCTCTATAAAATTTTTATTGCCTTCTTTTTCAACGAAATTGGCTCTAGTGCATTGTTGGCGATGTATTTTCTTCTTCTTTACATCCTCGATATTATCTATTAAGCATCAAGGGGTGAGTTTATCCCTGTCGATCATTTATTTGTTTTATTTTTTCTATTTTGGTCTGTTTTTGTTTTTTTTTTAAGCTGTAATTTGCCTGCTTGTTGAAATGCAGTTGGATTTTTCGGTTTTATTCGATGTTTGGTTGCCGAGAAAATGGACGTTTTCCTTCTCTTTTAGCTTTACTTTATAAGAGATTTTTTTTTTCCTTTGAGAAAGACTAATTTGATCCAGCTGAGTTTGCAGAAAATGGAGGTGTTAATGAATTTAGAACTTAAGTTCAGAATTTTAATTTTTCCGGCAACTTCTCAGCTATCAAACATATAAACTTTTATCAAAATTTTCAATTGATTGTGGCTTTGCTTGTTATTTTTTAAACCAGGAGATACGAATATATGATTTATCGGTGAGAATAAGTGCTATTCAACTAAAATATGTTTATAGTAATTCTATTATAGTTTTTTTTTTTTAATTTGAAATTGACAACTTATCTTTTTTTTTTTTTTTTTCAAAAAAATATTTTTAGAAAGTTAAGGTCTTGACTGGGTAGTCTGGTGATGTTTTTATCATCACTATATTTGATGTAACTATGATTTAATATTTGTGTTTAAGAATCACTGGCCAATAGTTCTACATCCAGTGATTCTTATGTGATGCTTTATTTTTTTATAAATTTTTCTAATTGTATGATGACCAGTATTTTGTAAATCTTAAATTGTTGATGCATTTGTTGCTGGGAGCACAGACAAGATCTACAAATTCAAATTAAACTGGATAAAGCCATAGTAATATCTTGTTGGCTAGAAATCGAAAACTATTTTTATACCCATAAATTTTTTTATCCTGGGAAAACTTGGCTAGGCTATGCTTCTGGCTGGGATAGAAAAGAAAACTGGAAAAACAAATCGCGGGGTTATTTATTTTCCTGACTTTTCACGTGCTGTTCATATAATACAATGATACGATGGCTTCATCTTATAACATCGCAATAAAAGTAGGCAAGGGAATTTGGTCTTTGTTTCCGAGTAACTGATCATTTCTACTTCCAGTGCTTATACTGAAGAATTTGCATTGTTTGGTTTTTATTGATTGTTGACCTATTTTGCCAGCTATCTCCTAGTTTTTGGAAGATTGACGCAATTGCAAATGGATTGTTGCATTGAATTGAATTCTGTTTCAGCTGGAGTTCTACTGGAAGATTTATATAGTGGTTATCTTTTGATGATACAAGCTGATTGCAGCTGCATATAAGAATGTTGATAAATTTTTGGCCGATATTCAATCACTCCTACAATGAGACGTGGATTCCTGTCGACATCTTACATTTCAAGCTACAGTTTAGCACTAAACCATATATTCAATCTAGTGAGAGACACTCTGTCTATATAATAGACTCCTCTATTTGGAGGTTGTTAGAAGTTCATTGACAAATTTGGTTGTTATTTGTTGCATCTGAAAATAATGGAAAGGTGAGCTTCTTGTCTGTGCTTTAGATTGTGTGTGATTTTCAGGCTATAGTTTCGTGAGAATCATTGTGGAGGTGATCCGATCCTTTTGTTTGACCCCATTTTCTCTAGGTACAAAATTTTGGAAGAGCTTGGAGATGGTACTTGTGGTTGTGTATATAAGGCCTTCAATGTCGAAACTTATGAAATAGTAGGAAACTCCATCTATGAATAACTTTTGAACTTTTATCATGCTTGTTAAATACTTATCTATGTCATGCATATCTGTCATTGTTATTGAAGTGTATTGTTCCCTAGAAGCACTTGATCAGGGTTAATGCTCTGATGAACTTTTATATTCTTCATTGTAGTCAACTAAAGTCTAGCTCACTTCCGTGAAGATCAGCGACTTTAACTGTTTATAAGCAAGATTGTTTTTATTTAATGTTGTTCAACTTTTCATAATTGAAGGAGTGAGAAATGACAAGCATTCAACCCCTAAGATGTGGTTGAGAATTAGAATTATGAAGCCTCTTATATTTCCCAGTTAATGCCTTTTTTCTCTCACAAAATAAATAAATGAATAAAAATAGCTTTCATTCTTGAGAAGTGAAAATTAGCTAAGGAGCAGCACAATATCTGAAAAAAATGTTGAGATAATGGATAGAGCTACAATGCAAAACATCAATTTTTATGTTCTTTGGAATGCTATACATTTTGTGCAAAGTTGTTGGGAAGTAGGATTCGTTGTGCTGTTTTTTTGCTTTGATTATCCTCTTATTGTTCTGTTCTCTGATATTAGGTTGCTGTCAAGAAAATGAAAAGAAAGTTTTATTTTTGGGAAGAGTGCATGAGTTTGCGAGAAGTTAAGGTATGTGTTAGTGTTCATTGAGTAGTAATATACTGTGTATATTGTTGTAAGGTATGATTCAATGAAGTGTCATAAATTATAAATCATACTTTCAGATTCATTTTTTCTTGATCAGTAGGAATAACATTTTTTTCTGCAGGCCCTTCATAAATTGAATCATCCCAATATTGTAAAGTTGAAGGAGGTTGTCAGGGAAAACAATGAACTATTTTTCATTTTTGAATACATGGTGAGGTTACTTTCACTCATGTTTTTGTTATTTTTTGATGTTTCATATATTCTATTTGTGACATATGATAAGTCCAGGTTATTCACATCATCTTTGGAAGTTTGCACATCACATTTCACTGAGCACATGACACTGTAGCATAATAATTTCTTCTATTAATTGTGTTTAATTAATTGATACATATTCACAAATTTTAATGTTTGCAACCTTCTTGACTACAACCCTTGGCTTAGTTGGTATGGATGTAAATGCATATGACTGAAATTAGAATGCAAATATAGATGGTTTTACCTTACCGAAGTTTAGTTGAGACAGTTGTTGCAACATATATGTTCCTATTACTTTTTCACAGAAAGCAATAATCTGTATCTTAAGTGAAGGTTGGATGAATCTCATGTCATTGTAACTTGGTGCCTGATTGTGGTCTTCAACTTATCAGGAACATAATCTTTACCATATAATGAGAGAACGACAAAGACCACTTTTGGAGGGAGAGATACGGAACTTCATGTCACAGATGCTGCAAGGACTAGCTCACATGCATAGGAATGGATATTTTCATAGGGATTTGAAGCCTGGTAAAAATTTGACTTTAACCATTTCTTTTATTGCATTAAAATTGTCATTGTCGTACCTTTACATTCTGTAGTTTATTTTTCCTATTGCAACTCCATGGAGGCTCATTTACATTTTGTTGACAAGTCCATAATCAAAAATTATTCCTTTTTCGAAGAGAATTTGCTGGTAACAAACGATGTTCTCAAAATTGCTGATTTTGGACTAGCTAGAGAAGTGTCGTCAATGCCTCCATATACTGAATATGTTTCCACACGCTGGTGAGTCATCTCACTCATTCATCTAATTTAATAAGTTTTGTGTACGCATGCACACCAGTGTGGGTGTGCATGTGATCCCACTGATTATGCCATTAATTCAATATTTTTGAGATAGTATCTGATGATCTTAGTTAATAATATGCCAGGTACCGAGCTCCTGAAGTTTTGCTGCAATCCTCCTCATACACGCCTTCAATAGGTGTATATTATTTTTTTCTTTGTAAATTTTCTTTATCTTAATTTTCAAAAGTGGCCGCTTATGCTTTCTTGCAAGGACTGGTAATTGAGTAGGTAGATTAGTAAGGTTTCCCTTTTCAAATCTAGCCCAGCCTAACAACTAAGTAGGGTAGGAACTTTCCATTTTCAGAGTATACCTACCTTTTTCAAGCAAAGCCTTTAAAAGTTTCTTACCAAAATTTGAATAATGAAAATGACAATTTTACCTTCAATTCATTTAAATGATTTCTGGATAGCAAATGAACAGTTAATATAGATAGTGTTTTTAGCCTTTTTGGACATCATAGCATATATATTAAAGTGGAATAGATCCAACAGTTGATTATTAAGATGCTTTAGTCTATGATGATGAGTCATGGCCTGGAAATTCAACCCCAACCTATGTAGCTACAATTATCCTTTTAAGAGGGATCACAACCGTGAAAATTATGAAATATTTTGGTGAGTTTGGGAACATTGTTTTTTTTAGTGAAGAATTACTTTAATATTCTTTCTCACTCATAGAATGTGTGTATGTGGGCACTTGTTAATGCGTGCAAGATTTTGCACTGTCACAAGTACGTGGTGGTTAAACTTTTTAGCATAAAACAGTGCTTATTTTGCTATTGCTGAGTTGATTTATTTATCATATTTTCTTGTGATTTACTTGTTCCAAATTGTCTTTTCATTGCTTGATGATTAGCTATTGAATGCATTTGCAGATATGTGGGCAGTTGGTGCAATATTAGCTGAGCTTTTTACTTTGTCTCCAATCTTCCCTGGAGACAGGTGCTTTTATTGTCCTATGGTTTATTCTCAGGTTTTTTTTCCTTGGGTAATAGTGGGATGAGGTTCAAATGAAGGCATTTCTTTTATATACCTACAAATCATTTTACCTTTTATATGTTATGTGCATTGGTATGTAAATCCGTATTCTTTTCTATTGATCAAGGATTGACGGTTTTGGTCCTTATTCAGGCCATGTTTATGTTGATTGATTAGAATTACTAAATGCATAAAAGTTGATGATGGTTAATCATGCACTTGGATTATGCTAATGTTGGTGATTTTAATGATGGTCAGTGAAACTGATCAATTGAGCAAGATATGCTGCATTCTTGGTGCTCCTGATTGGACTGCTTTTCCTGAGGCAACGAATGTCTCTCGGTTAGTCAGTATTACTTATTCAGAGGTAAACTTTTGTGATTATTTTTCAAAATTTTATCTGCTCCAAGATTGCATTGCTCTCACTTTCTCTAATAATCATTTTTTTTTAAACTTTTTTTGTATAGGTTTTGCCTATCAACCTTTCTGACATCATGCCTAATGCTAGCATGGAAGCTATTGATTTGTTCTGGGTGTGTATTTTCAATGCATTATTTTCTCATTACTGACTGAAATGACTGATTGTCACTGACTAGATTATTTGTTTGCAAATTTTGCAATAATTGACTTTTATACCCTTGCTTTTTGACTGTCCATAGCAACTCTGTTCATGGGACCCTTTAAAGAGGCCAACTGCAGACCAAGCATTGCAACATCCATTTTTTAATGTAATATTCTTTCTCAAGTGTTTTTTAAATATCCTTGCTATGTTAATTTACTAACACATGGAATATAGGTGGGTACATGGGTCCCATACCCTCTCCATGATCCGCTTGAGCTGAGGCTAAATAACATGGGTAAGTTATTGAATTCACCATTGGTTTTCGTGATGTATATGTGATCTGGTCTTTACTTTATTGGGTAAATATATACTTTTCTGTTTGTATTCTTCTGCAGGCTCTCAGCCAAATCTTGAGCTGAATCTATGGGACTTTGGCACAGAACCTGATGACTGTTTTCTTGGCTTATCACTAGCAGTAAAGCCAAGTGTTTCCAACTTGGGTAAGTATTATTGTGCCTATTGCATTTATAATGATTAAATTAGTATTTTATTTTAGGTGCAGATAGAAGTATCAATTCACCAGGTTAAATCAGAAACTTGCTCTAACTGCCGCCATCTCTCCGTCTTTATTTGTAGTTAACATATGCATTTACCTTCTCTTGCATACTCTTCTACTGAATATAAAAATTATCATAGTGCCCATAATCTCTGTTTGGTCCTGCCTGAATTGCCCACTCTATTTGCCACTCTTTCAGTTAGAATTTTCTTCTTATTCTATTCATGGATAGCAACATAGGTAATCCACGTGAAAGTAATGTCTCAGCTTGCCACTTTTGAAAAATCACGTGTGAGCTTTCAAGAGCACCTTTGGACTGCTCAATGAGTACCCCTTCACTCTTTGTTGATATTCTTTAAGTGATTTCTTTATTTGAGCATCTTCAAGTAATGTATTTGTCAAGGGCCAAAGTTCCGGATTCCAATCTTGGTTTTTGAGTGCATGTGCTTTTCTTTGATTTTGTTCTCTTTCTAATTTCTAGTATATTAGGTTTATGTTGAAACTTGAAAGTTTTCTGACTGAGATCATTTTCTGCAGAAATGGTCCATAATGTATCTCAAGGCATGGGAGAGGTGAGTTCTGGATACTGCCATCTGAGATGATACTGTTACAAATTATTTCTTTTTATGGCTGAAATTACGTTTTATCTGTAATCTAATTCTGAAATATTGTGAACTTCATTATGCAGGATATCCTGTTTTGCTCTGGTCTCAAAGATCATTCGGAGCAGTCTGGTAATTCTTTGTCTTTTTCTCTGATGTCTCAACTGATCAACGATTAAGAGTGTTTGTCCTTAAAAGGGAACACGATAATGAATTTTACTTGAAGTCTTTTTGTTATTCATTGGAAAAATAATTCTTTTAAAAGAATGTCTTGCAGCATTGTGCCTTGTGTAGTGTTGGTGTTTGTATCCCCTTTTCTTTTTGTTGTCTTATGGTGGTGCATGGGGTATTTTGTAGTGTATAATTGGAAGAAAAGCCTATTGGAAAAATAAAATGGCATTAACAGACTGCACATAGATTAATTTTAGATCAGCCATCTTAATACTGATGCAACATTATACTTTTTATGAACTTAAGCTGTAATATACATTGTCCCAAGGAATAAACTGCAAGCTCCATTGAAGTTGCAAGAGTTATTGTCTTGTATCATTTCAATTGTTTTGGGGAAAAAGAGCAAATTTTTATTGGTCCTCTTTATTGTGTGATTTTGCAAATTTTTGTTGTTCCTCTCTATTGTATGATTTTACTAATGAGCTACAACTTCTGTGTTCCAGTTTTTTGGTCGCTACTTTCTCCTGATCAAAATGGAATGCGCACACCAGTTGAATCTTCCTTGTCTCTGTCATTTAGGTTAGTTCATGTATCCTATAATCTCTGCTTGAGGTAAAATTAGGTTGTGTCTTGGCTCTGGAGGTTGGACATTCTTCACAGTTTTGATATTGTTATTCCTATGCTTCTGTTGTATCTTTGGGTCAGGATTAGTGTTAGCTAATTGTTTACCCATGCAGCAGTACCAAGATTCAATCTGATCCATTATAGCCACCCAATATTGACATATTGCATGCTTTAATTAGTGCTGCTACATCACAGTAGGCGTTGTAGCTTTTATTAGTGTTAATATGAACTTTTGTAAGAAATGGCCCAATGAATTGATAGAACCGAAGACCTCCCTCTTTTTCCATCCCCAATCCCACCAGGTTGTATGTACCTGTGTCCCAGATAATTTTTAGTTAGTTTTTCACTTTTTGTCGACCTGTCTTTGGCACAATCATTATGTAATTATGTTCATCCTAACATATTTTGATAAATCACATACTCCCATCATAGGAATCAGTTATCTGGGAAAAGTAATGGAATTTTATTGCATTAACACCATAGAAGATGCATAAAAATAAGATACAGTTGCTTGTGCATAGTTGTTTTACTTTTCTCCTTTTGTGCAACATAAGATTGACATGAAACTTGGTATGTTCAAATTCTCCTGTGGCAGTTCGATTCAACATCCATCAACTGGAGTTCCGCAATCAGCTGGGTTCACAATCGCAACACTGCAGCCTAACATCCTCGATTGTACGCTGTTGGCTATGTCTTCCCCCTTGCAACAAGGTCACTACCTTTGACTGAGATGATGTTTTTGACCCTGTGATCTAACGAGGGACTTGAGAAAATATTTGTAATCTAGCTCATTTGTTTCTTGTAAAGCGCTATTTAGCACCGTGATTGCCCTAATGTTTTTATATCGATTGTTTGCTCCAAGTGCGAGCATTCATCGAGGCAAATGACAAATCCTGGGAAAGAGGGAAAAATCTTGTTAGCTCCAATTCTCTTACTGGATTTTATAGTCTTTGCAACGAAGTTTGTCCAAAATTAATTCTCTTGTCATAGTTTTGGACGGGCAAAGAAATGGAATGCTGAGAAATTGAATCTTTAGTACTTTGAATGTATGATCATGTATGCATGTGCTCTTAAAAGCAGCGCAACTCAAAATGTTTTAAACAAACACGCGAAGATATAAAATAAAACAAATGGCTATTGGATTTATGGCCCAGTCTCCTCATTTTAGATTTTGTTTTGTGTACCCATGTTTTCCTATTACTTTTATAAATTTGATGCTCTACACATTTTAAGTTTCTAAGTTTTAGTTTTGTGCCATAAATTTTAACTCTTGATTTTGCATTTTGTGAGTATCTTTTTCATTTATGTGAGTTGTAAAATTTTATTCTACATTTATCAATATTCATACGATATTGGAAAATTGTTATTCAAGTACCTAATTTTTGGCCTTTGTTCATGTGCCCACTCAAGGTATCAAACAGGTATAAAACGTACAATTAGGTATTATTTGTACTCTTCGGCTTCATTGAAGTATCTTACATGTGTGAAATTGATTATAATACTCGTGAGTGAGCATGTGAATAAGTTAAATATATATATATATATGCATTTTTACCTCAACAAATATTACCATAAACATCATATTTTTATCTCCAAACTCTTATTTTTCTACCATTTTATTTACTTTAAACTCAATTATAATGCATTCCTCAAAATAAATAAAAATAATAATAATTTTTATCACAATAAATTATTTTTTAAAAAGGAGTATAAAATTTGAAGGTAAAATAAAAGAGTATGTAGTGTTTTTTTCAAATGAATGTATTGTAATGGATTTTTTTTTTATCTTCAGATGAATATATTTTAATGGAGTTTGAAGTAAAAAGTGGAGGAAAAAAAAAAAGGAAAGCAAGAAAGAAGGAAAAATCAAGAAATCACTTTCTTTTCCTTTTTCATCAACTATTTCATTTCTCTCTTTCAATTTTCACATCCAGCAGTGCATGTGTTCTTTGTCTTTTTTTTCTCTTGTGTGTGTGTGCGCGCGCGCATATGCGCGTGTGTTTTATATATTTATTTATCCTTTAAATTTAACAATCATGTTATTTTTTAAAAATTATTTAAAAATATTTTAAAATGAGTAACACTAAAGCATTAAAAGATATTTAATAAATATCAAATATATTATAAATTTTTTTCTTGAGTACTATTTTATTGAATTGCCATTAGAAAACATGTGTATTAATTATAATGTCTTTAAATATGTGAATAAGTATAAAATTATATTTTTTACTTAAAAAATATCACTTTTTAAGTACAAAAGAATATATATATACATGTAAAAGATAATTTTTGAATGTGTGGCTTGTTTTAGTTTGGTATTAGAGAAATTATTTAAAATGGCTAGTTTTGTAATTTTTTTATAAAAATAACTAAATTATTTTTTTTTTTTTATCAAAGTGACCAAATAACTAATATATGAACCAAAAAACTTCTAAAAGTAAAAAAATTTAACTAATCTTTGTGTCTCTTTCATTTTAGTTGAACCAAACACACCTTGATCCCAACTTTTTAATTTTTTTTTCTCAAAATCAAGTTGTATGATTTGGACACATACAAGGTAGGTTTGGTGATTTAAAGAAAATAACTAAAAGTAGGTGAATGTTGGTTATTATGTGCATAATCATGTTTGGTATGACTAGACGACAACTGAAGAAAAATGCCCGCCATGCCCGCCCCCCAAAAAAAAAACCATGAATGGAATCGGCGCATTGATTTTGGTGTGACGAAATCAAGGATTCAGTCACAATGTTGTGACTGAAACATGGCTTCTAAACTTCGTTTTTTTTTTTTTTAATTTTAATTTCAAAATTTCGGTCACATATCCAAATGGTGCATGTTTATTTTCCCGCGTATCCTCCAATATTTTGGTCATATCAAGTGAAACAACCACCAAATACAACCACAATTCAAAAAACTACCATCTTCATTAACATGCAACAATGTTTAACTAATTTTATTTTATTTATAAAAGTTAAAAAAATATATCTTATCCTTCATCGTCGCACTGTTGTCGTCGCCGATCCGTTGATGTGGCTGTCCATTGTCCAAGGGAGCGTACAGAGGCTTTGTTTCGTTACACGAAGAGAAGAAAAATGAAGGAAGCATGGAAGGAAGGAAGGAAGGAAGAAAGGAGAAACAATAACATTTGTTAAATTTTTGATGTTGGGGACAATTCTGATCAAGTGTAATTTCTTTCTTTGGCCAACTAAACTTGATAAAACTAAAAGCAGAAACACCATTGTTTTGATAGAAAGGGTGGCAAAAGTGGTCATTTTGGGAAATTTCCATTAGTATTATTCATGATTCTGGTCATGCATGTTATGAATTTTCTCTGTTACAACATTGTGAAGAATATGAACAACAACTATAAATCCAAACAATATCTTTCGACGGTAGGGATCGTTACGATAACAATTACAAACTGTGACGTTATTTGTGGTTTCGTCAAAACTTAGTGACCTAGATGTTATTACCCAAATTAATCTTTATGTTTATGCCGTCTCCCCTGCTGCTCTCCCTCGCCATCGGTTGCAGCATAGTTGACACCGTCGGGGATGGAATACGTGAGACCCTAAAGGCCTTCGTTTGGCAGTCGCCGCCCAACTGAAGTATATAAATCTCTCTCTCTCTCTCTCTCTAATTTTAACTAACAAGTTTCTTTTCTTTTATTTTCTTTTTCTTTTTCTTTTTAATTATTAAATATGGTGTCTATCTCAGATGAGGCAACTTCTTCGAGCAGAAATTAATGGCGTGGCCAAACAAATGGGTACTCAAATCTTTCTTTAATTAATTCAATTTCTTGATCTCAATGCGTTCCCTAATAATTTCGAAACCACGAATTTTGATTGGAATACTATTAAATTTTAATTTAATTTGAGTTATGCTGTGTGTGAAATGGGTAACACTGAAGTCATTGTTGTCCAGAGTGGTAATTTCATTTGTGATTAATGATGCATATGCATAATAAGCTTTGATCAATATATAAATTGGGGTTTAAAATTGTTATCAGCTTTCGTTTAAACACGTTACCGCGTTTTCTGGACCAAAATAAAAGCCAGCAAATGAGTGACCCAAAGTGTTGGAAACATGGCTAATTTTAGTACCGGAGAACACATGGGAAAGCCACAGGGTGACAGGCTGCAACAATTTTCTTTTAAATGTTTATATAACCATGTTTTTGGATGCACCCAAGCCAGCAACATCCCCAGTATAGGGATGCCAAAATAGGACTAAATGCATGCGGGAATTTTTGCTCAAATATTGCAGGACAGAAATATTCATCCTAAAGTTTAATGGTCAAAACAAGTTTGGAATTTTACATTCTATTACATGACTGTCTATAGTTAGGCAATGTGACTATCATAGAACGATAGGAGTGGTACAGGTGGAGGATGATTGGCTTTACAATCGGAGGCAAGGAAGGATTTTTGGGGCTCAAACGATTGGTTCTGTGCAATTTTTGCATTGCATTGCATTTTCTATGCCAACTTAATTTATGCTTATGGGAGTCTATTTGTTATTTCAAACATATATTTGTTTTCATGTTGTTTTGGTTCACAGCACTCAGGCGATCAAAGACGATATCATTAGTTATTTGCCAGACTATGGAAGCATGGATATTGGCCTGGTTCTCAGGTTTATTACAAAATATTTCCTAATTCCGATGCAATATTTGCTTTCTAACCACTTCTTTATGAATTTTTTGGATGGAAATTTTTGTTCAAGTTCTAAGTGGCGGTGGTGGAGGTAACTCAAAGTTCAATCACAAAGTCCTCCCTATCATGAACCCAATTACAACAAGCTGTTTTAGGATACCAATTTTTAATCTCTCTCTCTCTCTCTCAACTCTGGCTGGCTCGACTTTCAATTTGTATACTTTCCTTTTCTTTTCCTTCTTTGACACTACAAAAATTTATTGAAAACAAAGGTTTATTTTAATCTTTGTAATAGTATTTAAGAATTATAAATTTTTTAATTCTTTTAATAATATTTTAAAAATTATAAAATTTTAATTTCTTAGTTAATTCTGTAAAAATTATAATTTCAAATTTAAAAATTTAATTATAAAAATTAAAGCTAATATGAATTATAAATTTTTTAAATTTAAATTGAATTTAATTTTTTATTTTAATACACAGGGTTAAACACTATTATATAAAAAATGTTCTCTTTTTTTTTTTTTTTTGTGTAAAATACACTTTATTTTACTAACTATTTTTTATTTTCTCTATTTTTTTTTTATTTTCTTATAATTATATTGTTATAGTATTTTTTTTTTTTTTTTTGAAATTTGTCCCCTTTAAAAGGGGGTGGCTGAGAGTTAGGGTTTTTATGGTGAAGTGGAAGGGATTTGCTAATACCAGTATAACGAAAAAACACTTTTTGACTTTAGGACAACGCAACACATAACTTCTTTTTTAAGGTCAAGTTTTTCTAATTATTTTTTTATTTAATCTATAATTATATCCTTATTTGTGAAAAATATAACACAAATTAAACTAATTATTTTATATAAATTTTTTAATAAAATTGATGTGCGGGGTTCATCTTTTGGGGTAGGAAAAATCTCACTGATTTGGGAATATGTTGTCTCCAGGACCAGACCCGCATTTATTAATGGAACAACGTTGGCCCGAGCAGATGCTGCTTTCCAATGGTGATCCTGTTACTTCATGTGGAGTCAGATGCCTCAATCGCACTCCTTTTCTTGGTAAATTCATTTCCCTCTCTCATCTTTCTGCAATTATGTATGCTTTTATTTATTTATTTATTGGTTAATTATTACATGGTATAGGATGAAAATTTGTACTCAAGATTGCCATAATAAGGACTTTTGGTAATGCCAGGTTTGTCTAAAATTCTATTTTTTTACAGTGCATGCTACTTACACTGGACCGAGTTATCCCTTTTCAGGTTTGTCTAAAATTCTATTTTTCTTTGTTTTTTGTCGCTCAGTTTCTCTAGTAACTTAAAATTCAACACTCTGCTTTCTCTTATAGTTCTTCAATGGTCATGAAAGTTTTGGATACAAGAATTTAGTCTCAAGTTTGTTGTATTGAGAAATGTGATTAAGTATCATCTTTGTAAATAAGTAGTTGTTTAAATGAGCTGTTATGTTTGGTTTATACCGTATGTGGTTACCGTTATTGTGATATGACAAAGAATTTTTGTTATGTTGCGTGTCATTAAGATTTGTTTAACTAACTTGCCAACAGCAAAACCATGATTCACATGGTAATAATCAATGAAAGGCAAAGGCAAATCTTCCATTGTGATACAATGTCTTAAATCAGTACGAGCTATATTAGCTTCTGATTTTCTTTAGTTACAGAGTAAAATTAACTCTCTCTACAACATTTGGTTGGCTTGGCTTTACTTCAATCCCAACTCTTAATTGTTGAATTTCTGTCTGCCTAGTTTCATGTCAGATCCATCTCCTCTTGGGATGTCACTAATAGGTCGATCCATTCATTATCAGTTAAATGGATAGTTGATATTGGATTGATAACTGGTTATGAAATAATTTCGGACTTAAAAATGTAACATATTATATAATACTCCATTGCAATTAGTTTCGACAAGATATACAGATTTTTGTGTGCACTTCTTTGACTGTAGTTTTTTTTATACGATATACATTGTATTTGAGTCATGGTTCTTAATTCAGACTGTTGAATGCTATTTTTTTTTTTTTATTATTCCATCAGTATGAGCTTGAAGTGAAGGTTAAGTAAGTCATATGCTGATTAGCACCATTCTCCAATTATGTCGTCAAATTTATGCATGTAGACCTCATCTACTGATGCTTATTTGGCACCGATCGGATGGATGCTGACTACCAACAGATGGAAATTTACACTTGTAGACCCCATTTATGATGTCAAAACCAATATTCAACAATTTGAAACATCAAACATTTCACGATACAACAATTTTTTACCAACTCATAATCACAAACACTAAAATCAACAAACAAGAAGCCCAAAACCCAATTTGTAGCCGGATCTATATCATGTACAGGCCGAGAAGAGACTGTAAACCAAAAATTAGCATAAAAACTCATTTCAAACCATATGAAAAACAAGGAAATTAAATCATACCCAGATCGATATTCGAAAAAGAAAACCACCTGCAGCAGGAACAATAGTAGAAGCCACAAATAGCAACAGATCTTAGTCTTTCACGATATCTTTTCTTACAAAACCCGATAAGAATCAAAAGGATACGATCTTGATCTTATATTTCTTGATATCTTATACGAACATAATCAAACACTTTGTAAACAAAAATCAGGAACCAAAATTTCACTGGCATGAATTGGCTGATTATGATTATAAAACTCTCTCTAGCCAATGGTTTGCGACTTAAATCCGTAACCACTACAATCAATTCATAGAGTTCAGCGTGCTCGCTAACTCTTCTTCGCATTTCCTCCGGTAGCAACGCGAAGAGGTGGGCTAATTCGACATTAAAATCATCATTCAATGAACAAAAAACCATCAATTCCGAATTTCGTTCTATACCCAGCAAATGTTTTGAAAACAAAAGCTGGATTTTGTAAGTAACGAATGGTAGGCAAATAGACAAAAATTGGATAAGCTTGGGAGGGAAACCAGCCCGCTAAAATAGGCTTACATGGCTCACGGGCCACATCTGGCTAAAACTTAAAAATAGGTAATAATTCCAAGTCTTAATGAACCATGTTAAATCAGTCCATAAGTTTTTAATACAGTCTTTGTAGCAGCGAGACGGATGCTAATTACCAACAAATACCTTTGAAGGTGTCACACAACTCGCAATTAAAGGCTGTGAGGCAGTAGCAAATTGCGTTCCACAAGTAAGTAATATTTTGCTGATAACTGTTTATATATATTTGGACTTGCCTTTGTTACGTGAATTAATTTTGAATTGCCTTTCTGTTTTAACCATTCGAAATAGCGTCCATATGTTTACTTGCTTAATAGTTAGCTTCCTAAAAGATATTTGTAAGGCTATTTGAGATTATTAATTCAATTGCTTGGCAGGTATTAAACAAGAGAATACCAAGCAGTTGGAGTTGTCGCCGGGGTTTAGTCATCATGGTAATATATTAAATCTTCTAGTGATTGTTGATAAAATTGTCTAAGCATAGAGCGTAGCTCCATGCTCATTTGTAGGTGACTGAATCTCACTTTCAACATGTCTGGAGAAGGAAAAATAGAAAGAAGAAATTGCTAGGTCTTTCTCTCTCTCTCTCTCTCTCTCTCTCTTGCAAATATTTCCTAAGAAATTGTACTAACTCAAGTTGGGTTTGAATTTTTTTTTTAAGTAATATTAGGAATTTTTGGGAATGTTTCGATTTTGAAATCAATATTCATCTAAAACCGACATTAACAATGTGATTGTATAAATCTCCTAGAGTGGTACAAAAAGTTTAGTATTTAACTGTGCAGGCTAGGCTAGGGAGAGATTGAACTACTTGTATTCTTGTAAAAGTTTTTTTAAATAAAGTGTGTGTGTGTGTGTAAAAGGAAGGAAGCATGGGTAAAGATCCACATGACATGCTTATAGTTGGGGAAGATATTGCAGCGGTGTTGGTATCGCCATGGATATAAAAGAGAAGTGTACGACAACTAAATCAATCTATCGAGAGTAATGTCGTTGGCATCATCATGTCTATAAATATTATGTTAAATATGTTAATAAACTTTACACCATTATTACACAAAAAGCAAACAAATCTCTTAACTTAAAAAATATGAAAAATATTTCATAATAACAAAATATAATTGTAATACATCGTTTAAATATCTTGTCTTAATGATATCACAATGTAATAAAACATATTATTTAATTTTTAAAAATATTCTATTATTATATATAATTAATAATTTTATTTATTTAAAGTTAACGGTATAGAAATAAAAATTATTTATTTATTTACTTTTTACTTAAAACTTTAGAAAAGATGATCTTTATTATTATTATTATTATTATTATTATTATTATTATTATTATTATTATTATTTGAATAACTACTCTAATTTTGGCCATATCATAATGTTATATAACGTGTATAACTAAAGTTTGTTGTGGTCCTTAATGGACAATCGAAGACGAGCAATGGTGATAGTGGTGGTGTGGCTGATATTTAGCAGTGTCTGTTTATATTTTATTTAGTTTATATTATTTTTGCAACTTTTATCAACTTTAATGTTACAATTATTAATCTTACCATTTCTTAAATATACAGGGGTATAAAACTAATTACACATACTTATTTACAAATTTATGGATAAAGATAATGGCACCATAGTTCAATTTAATATTACATGTAATTAAATAGTATTGTGTTACAGTCTAATACATGTGATATATTGTTAAGATTAGAGTAGCTAGAAGATAATAATTCATTAATTTATTATGTTTATATACATTTATATGTAGGGTTATTATATTTTTTATCAAGGTACATCCTATATCATATTGTTTTCATGATTAATTTTATTTTTTAATCAAGTATCAATCTTTTTTATAAAATGTTAGTGCTACTCAAAAATAGCCTTGACCAAAATGCGCAACACCAATTCATCATAGATAATGTATAATATAACATACTCAAGCCATTATTTTATAGATTGAATGTTACGTTGTGGTGTAAAAGTTATGATTGAGTTATAATGAAATCCAATTGCATAAAAAACCCAATTAAATCATTTGAAAAACCCTAATCCCATAGAAGGAAATTATAAATAATCTGACTAATGAAAAACACACCTTTAAATTATTATTATTTTTTTTAATGATTTACACAATGTTATGATTATTATCACCATTTGATTGACTATTTATCGTAAATTTTAAAATTTAAATTTTACTTGATGAAAACTTAACATGAAAATTTAACTTTAAATCTATAGCAAATTATCGCTTAAATGGTGATAGTAATCATATCATTTTGTAAAACTATTAATAAGAATTCTAATGACATTAATGGTAACTTAAATGAATAATAGCGATCAGTGGCTAGCAAGAATGGATAATGAACAATGATAGTAGACACTGTGAACAATGATTGCATCTTTAATCTAGTTCAGTCTAGCAAACTAAATAAGCAGCTAAAAGGGAGCAACTTTAAAGGTATTCAAAGGTTAATACATTAGGCTTTTTTTCATTCAAAGCCATATTTTCTCTCATTCAGCGCTTACAAGGTGTAGGTTTATGTATGTTTTTTTTATCTTTTCACTTACAAGTCTTTTTTGGATGCCAAAAATACATTGGCTTCTTTTCTCTCACATTTCCATTTTTTTTCTTTTGGCATTAAAGAAGTTTTACATTATTGTTTATATTTTTATCTTACCACAAATAAGACACAATCTCTATGGTCCATTGGACACTAAGATACCCTCAATTTGTCCATCTTGTATACATTGTGGTTTGATTATACCGTATGGAACAAAGAGTAAATTTGACTCATTAATTATTATTTTAGTGATGACTATCTCTTAATCTAGCTTCTTTATCGCTATTTACTAGGCTTATCTTACTTCCACACATTGACTCAAGGAATAAGTCATTCACAGAATCACGTAAAGTTTCAACACCATCTCTTTTATGCTTAGAGACCTTTAAAAAAAATAGTAAGCTTGACTCTCGACTAGGGATGGTAAGGAACCTAGTTTGGAACAAATATTGCCATCTCCATATTAATGAGCTTAGTTCAAAGAGAATTATAATATTTTACAAGTACAATAATGCTAGAAATATAAAATGTTACAAGACATCAATTTCCATTCATGCCAAACTTTAGGATTCATTGCTTTTTAATTCTTTAATTTATCCACTTATATATCCCAAAACTAGAAATTCTGCATAGTAGAGGAAAATTTTTGCAACTTGTGTAGATAAGTTGTCACTTATTATTTTCATATTTGATGAAAACCCTAATAAGTGAAAAAAAAATTATAGACAATATTACTAATTTCATCTATAATTTCTTCTTTTATCCATCTTAATGCACTTGCCTCTCTCTTGTGGAATTTCAACTACTATCCATTTCTATTGATTCTAGTTAATGGATTTATTAAGCTTATATGGTTTGGATAACACAGTTTATATGAATGCAAAATATGAGTCTGTAACTTTATAATTTCTAATTTTATAAATTTAAAGAGTGTTTTCTTTAGTGTTGTTAATATGTTTTCTTGTTATTTTTTAGAAAAAAATATGTGCTTATTAAAGGGAGTTCAATAGTAGCTATCTTGTTGAGTTAAGTTAAAGAGATTTCGACGTATCAAGTTGAAAGAATTTTGCTAAATAAGTCCACTTAAAAAAATTTAATACTTCAACAACAAATATATAAAAAAAAAATTATTTTATTTAAATTTATTAATGCTTTTAATTATTGATTTTTTTTAATGGATTATTTTTTTTTCTAGGGTTTGACTTCATGAATTGGGATTAAAAAATCTGAACCACATTAAAAATTGATTATCTTCTCTATTTAATATGTATTGTGGTTACTTTACTTAATTAATTGATTAAAATTAATAAAGTTGGTAAAGATTAACTAAAACAAATTTATCAAGCATAAAAAAGAGAGACACCACATTTAATGTATGTTAAAAGGCGATCAAAGTAATATGAAAAATAGTTATGTAAGAAGTTGCCTTATGAGAGATCAATCTCTTACAACATGATAATTACATACTCCTTAGACTATTGGATAGCCAAGGGTATTCTAAGACCCTTCCCACCACAGAAAATATTCAACGATTAAAAAAGGCAAAGCTTATGGTTTGACTAGCTTCACCAAAGTCTTAAGCACGATACTTTACACTACTTGTACATTTAGAAGCTTACACATGAAAAAATTATGAAAGGCATAATGTAATTACCTATATAAAAGAAAATGTGGATATTAAACTTATAAGGCAAGAAGCAACTGCTATTATTGGTTTACTCAATCAAGCAATTGAAAAGACACTATCCATAGAAAACATTACCACTAACAATAGTTAAGAAATTATGGTAAAAGCAATTCAAGACATAAAAAGTGAAGACAAAAAGGACCTTGAGCACTATTGTCTAATACTTGAAATTAATACGATTTCTACTCTTTTATAATATTAATTAAATGGAAGAACTAGACTGTTGTCGGTTCTCCTTCTCCATTATAAATTGATCAAGACATTTTTGATAGAAGAACATTGAAGGTTGTTGGCAATCATCTTATTTTGAATATAGAACAAAACATGATATTTATCCTACAAAATTACAACACCTGAAACCTCCTATAAGAATGAGACAAAAATTATCCACATTATTGTCGGTTTCACTGATGTATAATTCAGCTTATATTACAATATCATTCTATATTTCACATTATCTATGTAAATATAAAATAAGAAATTTTTGAATAGCCATTAATTAAGTGTTATACAATATTATATGAGCACATGAATTTGATATTATATAAGTACATACATTTTGATATGTATATTTAGACAAATTGCAAGTGAATGTGCAACAAAGTTTTAGAACATACATTTTGAGTTGACTATTCATTCTCATTTAAGTATTTATACATATTTGAAAATGCAATACATTATTTATTTGATTTTTCACACATGATTTGTATTAAAAAATAACACTACTATGGACCTACAAGTTCTTATGCATTATAGCCTAAGCACATACATTTTATTTTGAGTGGTATACATGTTGTTAATGCAAAAATATGATTTATCTAATTACTTATTCATATTTAACATTTAAATAAAACATGACTATGAATATGCAAAGTTCTTATGCAATATTATGGCCTGCTCACACATATTTTACATTCGAATATAACACGACTATCAATCTAGAGTTTCATATGCAATATGACTTAAGCACATGCATTTTGATTTAAATATTTACACATACTATTCATGCCAAAACATTGTTTTTTTTTTTTAATTCTTCATATTTCTTGTGCAATCAAATGTAATAATTGATAAATCTTTACATGAACTTCGAGCTCATTGCAATATGATTTGACCATATACATTCTGATTTGATTACTAAACCTATTGTATATATAAATGCATTGCCTGTTTAACTATTATTTAAATTCTTCATTCATATACAACTGTGATTTGAAGTTTATACACACTATAGATCCACACTTATGAAAATCATGCAAATGCAAGAATAACTATTCTAGTAATAATGCAATAGCTTATATACAAGTAAATAAACAATCGCAACTACATAAATTCTTATACAATCAATCAATATATGATTGAAAAAAAATATTTAAACAAAGGATACTACTTCCATTTGGATGCCTACGTAAGCCTAATTACATAGTATTTATAATATAATTAGATTCCCAATGTGATTCTTATATAATCCTTATAACATAGTCAATTCTAATGTGATCCTTGTGTAATCCTTATTACATAAAGTCAATAGTGTAGACGAATGCATTAAAGATAATTTTTTTTTTTTACAAGATTTACAACTTATAGAAGGCCTTAATGGATTATTCTTTCCCATTAGTTAATTACACAAATTTCTATAAAAAGTAATTTTGCAGATTTACAAAATTTTATGAAGCTTATGTTCTTATTAGATGAAGACAAAAAGCAAAAGAGTTTTCACAACAATAAAAGACATTTAAAAGTATGTGATTCAAGTCATAACTATTACAGTTTGGCTGGAAACTTATGATAATTCCAAGTCTCAAAAACACATAGATTTTATAAAAGTCTAAACTATACACCTTATCAAGAAATCCCAAAACAAATAAAAGAATTTTGTTTACATACTTAGTTTTAGTTTTAATGAAAATCAAAGAAAATTACCTAGTACCCAATTAAAAGTTCTAGGAATAATCTATTCTTTAAATAAATTTCAATTTTTTTTACAAGAATATAATTTATTATTAGAATAGAGTGTAAAAAATATAGTTGAATTTTTTGAAAAGGTTAAAAACAAAGTGTTGGTAGTTAACCTAGCACTAAGCTCGAGGATATATTTAGTTCGAGAATCTGTGATATTAGGCACGAGGACTTGTGAAACAGCTTAATTAGTATTAAAAACCTAACACCAAGCTATAATATGATGTTGATTTGAATTAAGAATGTAATATAATTCTCGCCGAGAACTTAAAGTGGGTTATGATTGTCATGTATGCACAAAGATCAGTTAATAATTACTTGCCATGTAAGATAAGTGACTACTTATTATTCAAGATAACCACTTATTAATTACAGTAACCACCCATTATTTTAAATAATCATCCATGAACTAGTGTAACTACTTACTAAAAAGGATAACTGCCTATTTAAGCTTATAAAAGGAGACATTTGCTACAAAAAAAAAAAAAAAAAACACACTGTCAAAATTGGTAGTCAAACTTTCATTCTTTCACTTTAATTACTAATATTTTTTAAATACTTTTTGAGACACTAGAGATCATCACTGAACATTTTAGCACACTTGATCGAAGTGTTACTTTGTAAAAAAGGCTGAGATATCCTAATAACCAAGAAGGTGAAATTGCAAAGACTGAGAAGTACAAGTCAATGAATAAGAAAACTATTAATTATTATTATTCAAAAATCTAGCAACAACAATTGGCATCATTTGCGAGTAACCAAAAAGTTTTGCTTGTTATTTGGATTTAATTGAGAAAAGGAGGAAGTATTAAAGATCTAAGTGACAGCTTACCAATAAAGAGTGGTTTAGTATTATAACAAAGAAGTGAAGGCATAAAGATTTTTATAGGGGGATCTCATTCTGAGAAGGATCACTTAAAATAACAAAAATCCTGAAGAAAAAGCATTTAGATCAAATTGAAAAAGACTTTTTATGGTACTAAAGATGGTCAGGTTAAGATCATACTAGCTATTTTATAAAGATGAAAGAGTCATAAAGAAGCCATGGAATACAAAAATGTTAAAGAAATTCTATTAGTAAATTTGTTATTCTCATGCTTTATGTATTCATTCATTATTAAATACCAATAAAGTCTTCTGATCTTTGAAGATTTTAGATGTTTGATAAAATTATGACTATCAAATCTAAAGAATAATGTATAGCCTAAAAGGCTTTCCAATAATGATAACTTATACATACTTGGATCTCACAAGTCACCAATCTATAACTTGAGAAATGCTCTCCAATTGTGATAGTTTATGAATGCTCAGATCTTATAAGTTTATAAATCTATAGCTTAAGGCTCACTAGTTATTAGTAATTTATTAAATTGCTTTCGAATAAAGATCGTAAGCTCACCATTTTGGTCTTGAGTTAATTTTATTACAATTTTGTTACAATCTGAGGTACAAAAAATGTCCTTATCAGCACTTAAGATCTAAGCTTACAGTAATTATCTACAACTTTTTTTGTTACTTAATTAATGATTGTTTTAATTATTTATTCTCAAAATTTTGAAATTGATATATTGCAAATAAAGTGAACATAAAAAAAGAAAAATTTTATTAAACTTTGAAATTTTTACATTTTTATTTATCGAGTTTATTCTAGGCACCTGAAGAATCTATTATAGTCCATCTAATTTAAGTCTGTTTCTAGATAGTAACACTTGAAAAGTGCCATGGTTTCTAAAAAATCGTGAACAAGGTTTGTTTCAACTTGTTTCTTCTTGGACCTTTTAGTTTTGGTGAAATTCTCATATAACTCCATCATCCTCTTTTTTAGCAAATCTTTTTCTTTCCATAGTTAGCTTGCTAGGCTCTTTGATTGGCTAGCTGAAACTTATAATTCTTCTCTATTTAATAAAGAATCATCTTTATCCTTAATTTTCTTGAGTTGGTCTATGATAGCATCAACTTTGGATTAAGTCTATATTATAACTTTGATAGTTGTGTATGCATCATCGTGATGTTAAGAGAAAAGATAAAGTCCTTGAGTAAAAGAAATGTTACACATTAATATTTTATATTGATTATATACAAATGAAGAAATATTCAAATGAAAAGAAAAAAACACCTTGGTTATTAGTTCCAAAACCCCGTAATAAGACTGGCCGAGAATAAACTTCTCTATTTTGATTGATCATTCTTTGGTTCATATTTTTTTTTATTGTTTGGATCATCATAATGATATTCTCCACCAAAACACTTTAGTCAGTACTGATGTCCAAACCACAAAGGGCACTGCTCCCATTTTTCTCAGAAGATAGGAAAACTTTTCTTTTACATATACCTCTAGATGACAAGGTAGGCTCTCCTTTGTAAATACCTTGCCTTTGTCCTTCACAGTGAGCTCTTTATCTTTATTAAGTTCAACTTGTAATGTGCTCTTCCTAACACTGAATAGTTTTTAAGCCCCATAACCAAACTTTTTTTTTTTCTTCCCTTTCCCTTTTTTAGACTGTTGGCTTTCTTTTCGAACTAAAGTGTTGATGTTTTACCAAGCACATCATTAGTAATAGATGACGAGGTCAAATCAATTTCATACTCATTATTTTTAACATAAATTGGCCTAATTGACTAAGGAGGAATGTTGTAGTCAAAACTAGATCTTGTTTCAAAATCAATTCTTATCTTGTCTTCCTTAACCACTTATTCTTTTTCTTCTATTATCAAGCTCTTAGCATTGTCTAGTTATTTGGGTAAATGATTTTATTTTTTGTATGAAATTTTTTTATAAACATTGAAACTATCTAATTAGACGTCCAAATCCAGTTTGTTCCAATTCACTCAATTAATGGATGATTAAGGAGTTACATTCTTTAGTGAAGAGCTATTGCTCATTATATAAATAGGAGAGCCATCATATATGTTTTGAGAATTACTATTTGACCTAAACATATTTTTTTATATGTAGACCAAAGATATGTTGAAAACCAAAAAGACAAGCCAAAAATAGAAAACAAGCAAAACATAACACAAAATCAAATCTAACACAAAAATAAACTCATTACACTCAAAATTTCTATCCAAAAAAAAAAAAATTCCTACAACGTCCAACAATACAAACATTGCTCAAAGACAAACCATGCTCTAAAAACCATTATTTGTTACCCACTTCAATATAATTACAAATTTCTTCTTCATACTTTGTATGCATTAACAAATCGTAAGTTAAGAGTAAGAAAAATCCACCAACCTAGAACATAAATTTAGTGATTGAAGACGGTAAATCTTCTTCTTAAAATGCTTAGGGTGGTTCTTGAACTTTGCTTTTGAGTAAAAGTTCAAATACACAAAGCTTTTTTAAATCAGTAAAAAGAAATAAAAAAGAAAGTAAAAATAATTATTAAGCCTTAAATAAGCTTAGGAAGAGAAGAAAAATGAATGGATATTTTAATTTTTTAGTTGACATGTAAAAGTGACACATTTTAACTAATGCATGGCTCATAACATGTAAAAAGAGGTTGTTAGTCGCTAGCATTAACGGTTCATCATTATTATTGTAGTTATCAAAGAATATCAAGTGACAAATGTTAATTGGCATGATTATCACACAAGATATGAAAAAATACTTTTAAGTAATTTGATCGCCATATTCAAAATTCAAATTTTGAAAATTTTTTGATGAGACATGGTGTTATCTGTGGCAACAAAAACAGGAACAATTCAAAATTCAAATAACAGAATATGATAAAGCACATAGGTTGCAACAAAAAGTCCATGCATTAAGAACTCTTGAATTGAGTTTCAAACACTAAATGCTCTAAACTAAAAACTGGAGAACTCTTATTAAAGTCAACTTAACATTGAGTTTAAGGATACACTTAGTTCGATGATTTGTGATGTTGGGCTTGAGGTCTTGTAAAACTACCCAATTACTATCAAGAGCTTGATACTAAGCTTTGATACAATATTGATTTGAATTAAGAATGCAATCAAATTCTTGCCAAGAACTTGAAATGGCTCATGATTGCCACGTGTGCATAGAAACTAGTTAATAACTATGTGCCCGGTAAGACAAATAACTATCCATTATTCAAGATAAACACCCATGAATTATCGTAACAACTCGTTACTTTAAAAAACTATTTATGAACTAGTGCAATTGCCCACCAATAAAGATAATTGTCTATTTAAATCCTATAAAAGGAAACATTTACTTTAAAGAAAAGGGTACTACCAAAATTGGTAATCAAATTTCTTATTTTCACTTTAATTATTAATATTCTTTAAATACTTTTTAACTTAAGTATCGGAGGGTTATTAATGAACACTTTGCACCCTTGATCTAAGTATTGTTTTATAGAAAAGACCAAGATATCTAACGATCAAGAAGGTAAAATTGCAAAGATTGAGGATTGAGCATCGAGGAGTAAGAAATTTGTTGATTATTGATACCCAAAAATCCAGTAACAACATAAAGAATTTGAAGAAAAAAAAAGTGATTTATCTATAAAAAAAAGTGATTTATCTATAAAAAAAAATGGATAGATTTTAATGAAAAAATAACTAGCAATAATTAGAAGCCCAACTTTGAACATATAAAAGGAAGTAAAAATATATTCACAGTTATATTATCATAAACTAGTTAGCGCTAATAAACTTTTAATATATGACGTAGATAAATATAGTACAACAAAATCTCTATAAAGCTAATGCACATAGAAGATATGATCCTTCTAGGAGCCATAATACTACATTTAGTAGTAATAATCCATTTTGCAGCAACATTTATGCATATAGTGATGGATTTACTTAGTATAATGCATCAAGTAGCTTTAATCTTGCATATAAACCAGACCACAAGTAGAAGTTTCAGAAGTAATATCCTTTGGACCGCACCATCTAAAGGAAAAAAGAAGCAAAAATTTTACAAACAAAAGAAATACTTGTAGCAATATCTTATTCAATAGCACACATCAAATGAAGTTGTTGCTCATACAACCTTCTCATTTGCAACTACATAGCCCACATGGTCAAGGGAGTTAGAAATTGATGTTTAAAAATAAATCATAGGCACAAGTCCTTTACAAAAACCACAATGACATAATTTCTTTACTAGATCATATAGAAGGTATTGGACCTATATCATCATATTAGAAGTCTGATGTTTTTAAGGGTTAAATTACAGATGAACTATAAAGGACCTGAAAGAAGAAACGATGTATTATTTATTCCTTGCAATACTAATAAGGTTGTGTCTGTGCTAAATTAAATAAAAGATCATAGTACCTTTTGCAAAAGAAAACCAACATATAGATGCATCATATGTAGTTTTGGATGCTACAATTATATTAAAAGGATAAAAAATCATAAAACTTAAAGATAGACACTATATGACTTTACAATGTTTCCAAATACTTTGTCATGCTTATTTTTCGAAGTAAAATATGAGGGGAAACTCCTTGTATACACATTCGAACTAACAAAATATGAAATATTAATTAGGTATAAAATTGTAACATACAATTTTACTTTAACATATATATATATATATATATTTTGTACTAAAAAAAATTGTAGAAGCAAAATTAATGTAGCCATATCTTATACAATTGTACACATCAAATGAAGTTGTTGATTAGATGGCCTACTTGTTTGCAATTGCGTAGCCCACATAACATAAGGGGATTTAAAAATATACCATAGGCACAAGTCTTTGAAAAATCTGCATTAAGACCATTTCTCTACTTGGCCATATAAAAGATAGTGGACACTAACCACCATTTTGGGACTTAAATATCATAATCAAAATATAATAAATTAATATTATATTTAATGATATTTTAGATTACTTGATGCACTAAAAGATTGAGAGGATGCAGAAGAAAGAAATTTCAAAATGATGGAGAATATGAAAAAATACTTCACAATTACTATTGTTGATGAATATTAGAATAATTAAATTTTAATTTGTAATATTTCTATATAAATTGTAATGAGTTTTATAGGTACAAATCTGGATTGAATGTACTCTAACTAGTGATACAAAGGTCACCCTTTTTTCTTTTGCTATATTTTATACTAAATTTATTTTGCATCTAGAGTTAGATAAATTAGTAAATAATTTTTTAATTTATCATTTTTACTTTTTAATATGATATTTACATTAATAAGTGTATTATCAGTAATTTATTATTATTATTAGTAAAGTTATAATGATTAAATTTAACATTTAATAATATTTAGTAGTTTATGCTTAGTGGTTACTTGTTAATATATTTGATAATAATAACTAATTTTACTCATTATAAAATATGTGAAATAAATAAATTTGTAAATCCAAAAATATAATAAAACATCAAATGAACATAATGTTAATGGATTGGTTGGTCGTCTGAGTCCATACCTAACCACTAATGGGTTCATGTTAGGCGCTTGCCTACCCCGTTCCAATTCATGCTTGGGCATGAGTGTGACCCCTTGGTAAAAAGGGCCAACGATTTTCGAGTGAATGAACATTAACAAGTTTGGTTATAAGGACATTAGACGAGGCCCAAGCCAACACCGCCTAATTGTCGTACAATAATGAGTCCCAATTTGAGAGAATAATAGGACACAATGAAAATAATAGATGGATGAATACGGATATGTTGCATGGATGAGATGGATGGTCACACTTTTACTTTATCATATTTATAATATAATGTTTAATGTTATTAGTAGTTTATAATTACTGTAAAACCGATTCATTTTGACATACATTTATTCATTACTTATTTAAGTAAATTTAGTTTCGAAGATTTAATTACAATATTATAAATATACTATTATGTCTAATTTTCTGTAATTATAAAATTTAAAATATTTTATAAAAAAAATTAAAAACCCTAACACAACTTTAATACAAAGTTTAAATTTAACATAATAATTAAAATACTAAACTATAAAACTTGAAAAATAATATGTAAAATTTAAAATATTTAATATAAAAATTTAAAAATAAAAATTAATGTAAAAATATATTTAATATATTATAATTATTTTTTAATTTTAATCGTAAATTTTATACGCGCGTGCGCGCGCACATATATATATATATATATATTCACACGAGTCATGCTTAATCAAGTTGATGTTTATAGTATATATGGTCTGGATTAGGTTGAATATTTATTTTTTTTTTTCCTTTTTCTTTCTGTCTTTATGAATTTGATTTTTGAAAGAAAGAGGTAAAGATAATGCGGAGTAGAATTTTGACCTACCGACTTAGAAAAGGAATAAGAAAAGGGTAACAAAAGAGGAGAGGACCTTTGTCCATGTCCATGTGGACGAGTATTGAATTAAGTATGACCATTATTACCCTTCTAATTCTTATTTTGATTATATAAACAAGGATTTAGTTATGATACTCTGTGGTATACTTAATTTCAAAAAAAAAAAAATTATTTATATTAAATTTGAAATAATTTTTGTAAAATTTAAAATTAAGAAAAAAATTAAAATATATAATAAGGTAGTATTTAAAATAAGTAATAAAAATTTTAAAATATATAAAATATATATTAAAAATTTAAAACAATTTTTTGGAAAGAGTTCACATACATACATACATACATACGTGCATGGGGTATGGTAATAGTATACGTGAAGTGATGATGGTAATGTGGTCTACTTTGGATCCTTCTTTTTGATACGTTTCTTTGTCGCCTCTTAATTATAAATATAAATACTCTTTTCCCCCATTCCAGCTTTATTATACGTTTCTCTTGTTGCGTTGGGGGTGGGGGTGGTCTTTATTTTCTATTTCTTCTTTTCTTTTTTCTCTTTTTTTTTTTTATATATATATATATATATTTTTAATTTAATTGACAGACAAACAAAACGTAGCCTCCTCTCCCTCTCCCTCTCCCCGACAAAGGAGAAAAACAAAACCCATTTCCATTCTCAACTTCACGATTCACGATTATATTGAAGAAGAGATCTGAAATTACATCATTCACGAACCCAAATCTCCCCTTCCCTTCAAAATCTATAAATAGACAAATTTAAAGAGAAAGAGAGAGAGAGGTACAGGCACCTTCACCACAAAGACACAGCCTGCCTGACACTTTCTTTTATTAAATTTTCCTCTCATTCTTTCTTATGATCTTTCATTCAATCCTCTTCTTTAAGGTTTCTACTTCCTCTTCAACTTAACCGAATTCCTAAAACCCGTAATTTATCATATATGCTTTTACCTTAATTTCATGGAAATTTTTGTTATATTCCCAATAAAAGGTTTATTCTATGGGTTTAATAATTTTTCTAAATAACAAATCATTTGTTTGTGTTTGAAGAATTGGAATCTTACTTTTTATGAGTGTTTTTTTTCAGTGGGTGGTTTTGTTGACGTAGTTTTGTTCCTTGATTTATCTAGGTTTGGTGGGATCGTTACTAGAATTAACCCTAATTGTAGGTTTTTGTACTGTTAGGGTTATGATCATAATAAGAATACACAGTGTACATAGAAACTAGGGATTGCATTGTATAGATTTTGTTCAGTACGTTTCTGGAATTTTGAGATATTGGGTTCACTATATGTGGTTTAAAGCTTCACATTGAATCTGTAAAAAGGGAACTTCTCAGAACTCTTGTTTTGAGGCTGCTACTTGTATCTGCTGAAAGAGATTGTTAAGAGGATTGCTTTCGAACACAAACCAAAAGGAACCTTGATTTAGATACTAAGGAACTGAAGTTTTCTCCATTGCAAGATTAAGGCTATGATGTGTTTTGGTATTGTGTTATGAGTATGATCCTTGTGGCAAGGGAATTCTCCTGATTCCAGTTGGTTTTTGCTCGTGAGCAGGTGTTGGTATCCCTTTTTGCTTAGTATTCAAATGGAAAATTTCCGGACTGTTTTTGAAGTTCTGCATTTGTTGACAAATCTTTCGGGTTGAAACTTGGATTATCTTGCTGCATTTGAGTTAGTTCAGATTTTTTTCGGTAGAGTTGAGCATTTGAGCCTTGCGGGTACTCCTAGTTCCATGCTCTAACTTTTTGATACCATTTTGCAATTATTAAGATTTGAATGTAAATAAGGGGATATTTGAATCATTGGATATCAGGATTTTTTTTTTTGTCTGGGAGGTGATTTTGGATAACCATGGAGTGATTTTCAAGCTGGAAATGATTGCGAGGACATGGTGCATGGACAGGGGCATGGTTTCTGGTCTGTTCCGGTGTTGGAACAAACGTGCAGAAAACTAGGAGAAGCTTTTTGGTCGGTGGAAGGATACCACTTAGCTGGATCAAGGATTACATGCAATGTCTCGCTGTTTTCCATTTCCGCCTCCAGGGTATGAAAAGAAGGCCAAAATTGAACATACAGACTTGCTAACCAAGGTTTATACATAACCTTTTCAATTTCCAACCATTGTTATGCTTGTTTCATTCAGAGAATGCTTTGCATGTATGGAAAATGCTTTAATTTATATGGGATTGTGTCTATTGCTTGTCATTTAGACCGTATGAAGTTGGTCTTGGTTTCAGAGTTCATTGTCTAGGTAGTTTTGACCCAAGATTTTGTGTGTGTGTGTGTGTGAATTCTGGGAAAACCATGGGCAACTCTTTTGCAATCTACTAGGGTTGCTGTTGCTGAAAACTGAAAAGTACTATATAGGACAAAAAATGTGGAAAAAGCTTAGAGATAATGGTTGTGTTTAACGAGGACTGGCTTATAATCCTATGTTGAGTTTAAAGCTGTAGGCATTTAGCTTTTTTATGTTGATTTTTCCAATTAAAATGTTTGACATGATGTATTTTTCACTGGTAACCGCCGATAATGTTCAATATTGGGCAGGATGGTCAAGTAAATTATATCATAAGTAGATTGAAGTTGTCACAACCTTCGATCATAGTTATCATCAAAGATGATGACAGAGTAGGATGTTCGACAATATGTCGTGCAAAGGTTGAGTCATAGCATGCTACTAACCTTACTTTGCATATATAACCACTTTATTGGGGAATCTTTTCTGCGAACTCAAACTAAGTTTTTTGCTGATATTTTCAATATGCTCTCTAAACCATTGGCATGGTTGTGGGATATGGGTTGTGTTAGACAGACCAAATAGGCATGTCCATTTTTGAAAGAAGAAGGAAGCCTTGGTATTTCATTGCATGAACTCTTCAAATTTTTTAAGGTTCTTATTTATCTCTGGTGAGACATGACATATTAAATGTACACTTGATTAAATTTCTGGATATAGTGGAACATTTGTTTGATGAATTTGTCACCTTAACAGAACTGGGCCTTCACAGAGACTTGACAGTAAATCATGACCAGTTTATTCTGAACAACAGCTCAGTAGCTTTTAGCTTGAGAAGTTTATAGAAATCCAAGGAGATTGCTTTCTTAGAATGCTACACAGTAGCCTTCTATTATAAACGTACTTTAAGGCTAATGCAATATGATGATATGGTTTTAAATTAGATAAAGTTTTTGGTTTGATATGTGAACTTATACTAAATTCAGATGTTAATCTTGTTTACTGCAAAGTGCACTATTCATTCATAGAAAAGTTAATAATGTCATAACAATTAATATATGCTTTGTTATTTTAAAATACTCTTTTAAATTCTTTTTTCTAAATTTCTTGTAGTGTTACACTAATGTATATTAAAGTATGATACTATGGGAAGGACCTGATTCCTTAACTAACTGACATTATTTTCAAGGAATTTTCTTACCATATTCATAGATTTTATGCTGATATGGAGTTGCTCTGATGGTCATGGACTCATAAGATCAACCTTATATTTGGGGTTATTCCTTTACAAGTTGCTCTTTATGTTAAGATTTGCTTTGGTGTACTTAAAATGCTTGAAAGGTGAAAGGCTACTTTGATTTTTGGGGCATGCAATTGCTTGAGATGTTATTGCACAGGTGATAGATAAGACCATAGTGGGCATGGTCATTTTGTTATAGAAGAATGGACATCTTTTTAGTCATAGGATTGTCATGTTATTTCCTATAATTTGTTCTAGTATGCTTGACTTTTAGCAAACTGAAAATGTAGGATATGTAGTATTAGCAAACAGCTGTTATACAATTTAGATGAGTAAAAGACGTTCACATCATTTACTTTGGCTGTGGCCTGTTTGGAAAGTAAAAAAGTTGCCAGAGCATGATAATATACGCTTCTAATATCACTTAGTAATTCAGATTTAGAATTAGAAGAAAAATAAGGAAGCTCAAGCTCAAAACGTTGAGGATTGGATTAAAAATTAAGTTACTAGAATGGGATGTTTATTAATATTAATAGAACTCTTTGTATATATTTCTTGTAGTCTCGCTATGAACCTATGTAATTTGGAAATTATCCCTGTCTGTCACAAGCATTACTGAGTCTGGCAAATAATTTCCACCATCCTCTAATTGTACCTACATGTCCCTTTTCTTGTTAATGCTAGTGTTCCAGATATTCATAATAATAAATGAAGATCAAGTTTATTAGATTGGACAAAGATCTGAATTTATCTTTCTTGCCTTCAGACACTTGTTCACTCTCTCTCTCTCTCTCTCTCTCTCTCTCTCTCTCTGGATGATGCTTTCATTGTTAATGTGACATTTTGGATATTTTGATTTTCTTATCCTTAATTCGTTTATTTTGGTAAAATACATACTTCAAGGGATTCAATTATCTGCTGTACAAGGAAAAACTAGGATATAAACACAAACTTAAATGTTGATTTGGAAACTAGTTTGCAGTTTGATTAAAGAAATCCTTTTAAATCCTCACTTCCCATATCTCCTAGCCTTTTTAATGAAACTCCTATGTTTTTGGAATTTGAGAATGACCTGAGCTTGGCTCCTTCTAGACCTTGTATGCAATTGTTCTACGTTTATATTGATTAGCATTATGTTTTAAGAAGTTTTGAATGTGAAAAAGAAAATTTGGCACAGATTTGTCAAGACCTTTTCCTATCTAATTCTTAATAATACTTGATTCAATTCGTTTCAAATAAACAAGTGTAATAGATGGTGTTAAAACTTGAGAAACTATTTTCATATAAAGTTTTGATGATTAGTTTCCTACTATTGTTTGAAGTATCTTGTTTACTGTCAAGAAGGATGAATGATCTTATCTTGGCCTATTACTAATATGGTAAGTGGAAAACTGAACAAGGACTTAATAGAGGCAGTGTGTTTATCAGTCATTTCATTTATTTGATCTAGGAATGCACCCTGCGATGTTAGGATAACCCTTTTCTTGCCTGTGTTAAGCTGTTCATCATTTCTCAATCCACTTGAGTTTATTGTTTTCTTTTTTATTTTAGTTATTTATATCTGTCTTCTGTTGATTTTTTTTTTTTTTATTCAGGAAAAGCATAAGGAGAAAAAGCATAAAAAGGACAAGAAAGGTAAGGAAAGGAGAGAAGGTAAAGAAAAAAAGAATAAAGATAAAGAGAGAAGTAAAGAAAAACATAGCGACAAGAAAGACCGAAAGGAGAAGCACAAAGACAAGAAGGATAGAGATAAGGATAAAGATAAGAACTGGAATTTAGATGCAAAGAGAATTGAAGGGAAGCCCGAGTGCAACAATGGAGATAAGCTTGGTCCAAACAGCATACAGAGTAAGATCAGTGCTTCCAAATATGTGCAGGATTTGGCAAGGAGAATCAGGGATGATGATAGAGCAACAGGAAGCCAAATTTGTCAGGAAAATATTGTTACAAATCAGAGAAGAGGTGAATTGCAAGGGAGGATGGTGGACTGCAGTTTCAAGAATCGATTGGAAGAAAAAGAGAAAGCTAAGGATAAGAAAGATGATGACAAGAAAGTCAATGGGCAAAAAAACAATGCTGAGGTTAGAAGTTTTAGAAATGCAATTGGTCCAGGATTCTCTAGTACGGATCAAAAAAGATTTCAAGGAACTGCTAAACCAGTGGAGAAGAATGATATTGGGAAGCAGGTGGAGAAGGAGAAAAATAAGTTCACGGAAGGTTATAATAAAGATAGTAAACACAAGGATAGAGATCGAGACAAGAAAAGCAGATCAAAAGATGAAAATAGGGACAAGGAAAAGGAGGAGAAAGCGAAGGAAGTTAGTGAAACAAGTAAAGACCAGCTTAAACTGAAAGGCAGCAGTCCGAAATTGAAAGACAGCAGCAAAGGCATTTTGAATTCTTGCAATACTAGACCACTTGATGTTTTGAAGACAAGCAGCAACAATCCTGCTTCCGAGGGAATTCTTTGCAAACGCAAGGAGTTTGAAATAAATGGAATTTCACATGGTGAGTCCTTTTCTGATTGTACAATGATCATACTGCAGCACCTCTTATCTCTATCTGGTGATTGGAAACACAAATATAGATGTGTGTGAAACACAAATATAGATGTGTGTTAACCACAAAAGGCATTTTACTACTTGGATGGTTCAGTACCTAGTCCTATTCTTTGGGAATGCCAGTGGTATAATTTAATTTTGAAAGACTTGTCAAGGTGAAACTTTACTCAAGTCACTTTTGCTTTTTGGGTTGTTGATTTAAGAACCTTCTCATAATTTTTTTTTGGGTTATCACTGCTATTGTTTGGGATAAGATCTTTAAATCTTAAATGTGTAGCTTTTTATCGGCTCATTTTTATTTCTGTACCTTATTCTTTTAACGTTGTGACAGACAACGGAAATCGGCCTAATAAGTTGCCAAGACCTGTCTCGTCCTCTCAACAAGCCATGGAAAATGGAAGGAAATTGGAACCCTGTCATACTGCTGTCCACCCTTTATCTGAATGGCAGGGGTCAGTAAAAAATCATAAGGGGGATACGAAGGAACACAAGATTAATGGTTGGATGGAGGTTCCACAACCAATGGGATGCTCTTCTGGGTCTTTGTCAACTAAAGCCACCGCTAGTGAAAATGGCGAAGCATCTGTCAAGCCACAGCATCCGGATTCCAAGTATTTGAATCAGATTCTTTCTGTACCTGCTTTGGTGGATTTTTCTGATCTCGATGACCAAGAATGGCTATTTAGCAGCGACCCTGCACAGTCAGAGAAGAAGCCCAAGGTGGGTTATCCTGAGATTGACAAGAAAGAACAAGAAGTGTGGGCGGAAGCTCTGCAGATAGAGTCTGCTGATTTAACAGCACTGCCATATGTCATCCCTTTCTAAAGATCATACATTCACACCGAAGATTGATATTAGTTGGTGTTCTGTCATCATCCCCTAAAATTCTGGCCCTCCCTTCTAGGAAGGTACGCCAGGCAGAGATTATGGGTTTATTGCAGCAGTCATACTAATTGGTGTTTAGTTTCCTTCACCTGGAAACAGAATGGATTTCAAGGACAGGACTTCTGAGGGCAGGGGACACTGTTAAAGTAGAGTTGTCGCAGGTTGTGCTGTGCTCTTATTATATGAGAAGCAGGTTGTGTTGTTAGAAGAACATCTCCAAAATTAGTTGGATTTGAGTGAGAGAGACGGGCACAGACTGAGGCTGAATACTGAGGTGTTTAGAATCATTTTTTGTCAGCTTAGAGGTAGGTAAGGTTAGACAACAAAACCAAGTTCTATAGAAATATGAGAAACATAGGATCCTTCTGGTATTTGTTCCGCGAACAATTTTGATTTTGTATGATGTAAAGATTATGATATTTTACATATTTCAAAGGAGGGCAGAAAGAAAATACACTGCACTTAGTTCATGATGATGATTCTTTTCGAAGGAGAATGAACGAACTTGTGATTAGCAAGGTATCCTTATTTTTCGTAAAAAAAATATACATCCACCCAAACGTTTGGCATAATTACCAACAAATGGAATTCTTTTAATCTTCTTCAAAAACTTGTCAGTCTGAGGTGCCCTTTGAACTCTTTTTCGTTCTCTATTCTTTCTTTAATATATTTCTTCAGAAACACTTTATCTGGTCAACTCTGTGTGCGTGTTTATATTCTCTCTACTGTTGAAATAGAGGGGTGGTTACTCTGTCCCCATCGATGGTTTTTGCAGCCCTCAACACAATGAAGTATGAACACATACAGTCTCCTAAAAAATTGCCATGTGAAATTTTATTTAACGGGGATAGCAATGGAAACTAAAACTTAAGAGTGTAGAAATAACAAAATATATAAAATTTAGGGTAAGATACGATTGTTTTAACAAATTTGCGTCGCTTAAAGGTGGTTGGTTAGTCACCCTTAAATTCTAAGGATTCTGATTAGGGTTTGGCAAGGATGGGATGGGACTTCACTAGAGGTGAGGTGGTTAAAAAGAAAAGAAGAACCCAATGGATCCGTTCGATTTTTAGATGATTTTGGTTTAGTTTTTCGTTTTCGTAACATTGGGCTTAATTTTTAGTTTTTACTGTCAAAATGTGAATTAAAATAAAATTAGTAAATTTTATTTTTTTTAAAAAAAATACATGTGTTAGTTATTTATAAAAATTATATTATATTAAAATATTTTTATTCACAATTATAATAAATATTTAGAAAAAAGACTTTACTTTTTTTTTTTTTTTAACTAAAAGACTAAAATTGAACTGAATCGGTTTCTCAATTTTTGTAGGGATCGATTTTGTTATATTTTAAAAATAAATTGAACCATTTTATTTGAATTAAATAAATAAAATTGAATCCATATTTGCCACCAATATTTAGGACTACAGGTAGTTGGCATGGTTATTGTCTCAAATCCATGTCTAGCTGGGCTTAATGATTAAACTTAGTTATTTAGCAATGATACCAGATCGTTTAGAATACATACTTATAAAATTATATTGATTATAAAAATTTTATAGAATATTTTTTAAATTTATTATAAATTTAATATTTTATTATCAAATTTATTTTAACAAATATTTAAAATTTAATAAATTCTTATGAATATCTACAAATTTTTAATAAATTTTTTATCTTTTTAATTATAATTGTACTATTATAAAATATCAATTTAAACTTATAATCTACCTAATTAAAATTTTAAAATTTAAGTATTAAATCAAAATAAAACACATCATTCATATAAGTCTATCAACATAAAATAAAATTAATCACAATAATTTTATAATAAAAAGTATATAATTATTTCATAAATTCATACATAAAATATCATAAATTTAATATAAAATTTTATAAACTCATAAGTACTTATTTAATCATAACATATTTCAATCATTATATATTTACATCATAATTTATGGTAAATTAAACCAACTTTTCAAGTGTGGATGTCAAAAAATTAGATATGTATAATGATTTAAGAACAAAACAAATAAATATTAAAAATTAATATCTACAAATTCTATTAGGAGTATCCATCCCAAACACATAATAAATTTTTACTTCTTTTTCAAACTCATTTTAAATTTGTTAAAAATTATATTAAATTACTGCTATTTAAATTGAATACTAGAGAATCGGCAGATGAAATTACCATCCCTAATTTTGTAAGGTCATTCCTGGTCCAAACACAAAAGGGGCTGTGCCGAGAACGAATCTAGGCCATCAGAACACATTCCACAAGCCTCATATATTATTTTTTTCAATATTTATAAATTAAAAAGGTAAAAAGGAGATATGCCTCTTTACTAGAGACAAGTGTTCCTCACATAAAAGGACACCTCTCCCACTCATAAAAATTGTTAATGAAATATTTTTTAAAAAAAAAAAAAAAACTTAACGCAAAAGTAACATAAACTTATCTCATTATTAATAAAGTAAAAAAAATTTAAAATAAATTTATTTTAATTTATTTTAACTATTTTTTATATTTACGACAAATCTTAAATAATTCTTACTAAAATAAGTATTTTAAATAATTTTATTTTCATCATCACTTTTTCACTTTCACTTTTAACAACAAAAAAATACTTTCTCTCACTTTTTTCGTGCCACATGCAGGTGCATGCGTGTGTGTGGGCTTTACAAGCCATTTAAAAACAATTGATTTATTTTTTTATTTATATAAAATTAATTAAAAATTCATTAAAATAATGATAAATGAATAACCAAATTTTATTTCTTAAAGCATTTTCTTTTATTTTCTTTATTTATTTATAATTAATTAGAAAAAAAGTAAAAAATTACTTAATTATAAAAAAATATAATTTTTGTTTTTAATTTGAGTAATTAATTGAATTAGAAAATTAAAAAGGTTATAAATTATAATAAAATTAATTTTTATTTCTAAAAATAAATACATAAAATTTAATTATAAATTTTTCAAAATAAATAAAATTTTATATTTTTTTAATTGTAAATTTTTGTTTAGGTGATTCATATTTTTTATACTGTATTTAATAATAATTATTTGTTTATGCAATTTCACAGGTAATAAATTTCATCATGAATATTAATTGACACACTTTTAACTATATACTTCAAATGTATTAAAAATATTTAAATTTAAATATTTGCACATCAATAATTTTTAATAAAAAGTAAATTAAAATAAATTAAAATAAATTAAAATATTCATAAAAAAAGATTAAATTCTCAATTTAATTTAAACATATTCATAAGTTAAAATTGTCAAATTCAATATAAAATAAATTAATAAAAATTGTATTTATAATAATTATAAAAAATTATATTTGTTCCTTAGTGTGGCCACGTTAGGGCATTAATTTTACTCAAATTTTTTTCTCTTTTAAAAGTAGTTATAAGGATAAAATTTTTTAAAGTAATTATTTTAAAAAAATAATTTAAAATTAGTCATAAATGTAAAAGGTAGTTAAAATAAGATTATTTTAAATATTTTCTTAAGAAATTAAGAATCATAAGTGTCTCAAATAAATTAATGTTAAAAGTCAAAAAATAAAATTAAAAAATTATATACTTTTCAAAAAAATTAAATTCTTCAATTTTATTACAGCACGCAATATTAAATTATTCTTTTTGTTATTGTTGTAGTTATCATCATATGCTTCCCTTTTGTTCTTGTTCTACTTGTAATATTGCTTTTGTAGAACTTTAAAGGGTGTAGCTAAAGAAAATGTTGACCATGAATTTTATTGAGATCGTGAAATTTATTTTTATATTTAAAATTTTTAAAAATTGTGTGAGTGTTTTTTTTTTAAAAAGTTAAGATTTTTTTTAAATGACCGTATTTAACATTCATTTTATTAAAATAATCATGTTCATAATTATTTTACTAATCAAACCAAAAATTTTAATTTTGTATCAAAACACCTTCAAATCAACAAAATTAAAAAAAAAAATTTATCAAATTAATCATTTTTGTTACCTAAATACATACTTTCACGCACAAAATTCTCTTAAAAAATTTTGCATTTCTTAAGTAATTTTCAATAAATATTTTGCATTGTATGTTCATATCAGTTGGATGTGTTTACAATTTGTTAGTTTTCTGTGCTTGTGTTGTGTTTGATAGTTAATTTGGGTCAAAAAAAGATGCAAAAATATTACCAAATATTATAGAGAAAGGTGTTGTCAAAATATTAGTTTGAGAGAGATAAAAAGAGAGACAAATGAAAAGATAGAAAAATGTATTTTGTCAAAGTTTTTGTATGTAGGGTATTTTGGTCCAAATGTATATTATTGGGTCAATTTGATAAAAAAATACAAGTCAATTATTTCTATAAGTTGACTTGTAAAACGAGTCATTTTGAAAATTTTTTTAAAAGTTAATAAATATTGATTTCCAAAATGACATGGAATGTAACAAAGTAAATTTTGGATATAAAATAAAAAGATAAAAGATAAAGATAGGCATTAATACGAAGATGATGAGACGGATGAAAATAGAGATTATCATAGGATTTTTGCTTAGAGCAGCACCCTATAATGTTCGAGCACTCTCACTCAATTAGCATTCTTAAATTCTGCTTGGCAAAATTTATAAAACTAGTTTCACACGTATCACAAAACTAGTAAAGTAACAAAAAAACAAATAGTATAATGTTTATGAAGGCATCTATCTTCAATATTTTTATTGCTTATAATAAAAAGGAATACAAACCCATCACTCTTTGTGAACTTACTCAATAGAAGTATATAATGCTCATTTACTTGTAGTACTTGTATGTAAAATTCTACATTCTCTACTTTTGGGCATTCCTAATGGCTCTATTTATATTGAAACTAACACCATTGGTTTATTGGGGTGATTAGGCATATTAATTCATCTATAATTCTAGTAGATAACAATTTACAGCTCTTAATAATATTCATCTCGTACCTAAAAATCAACTAACAACATATTTCTAACCTATTTAAAAGTCTTATTTTTAACTTGCCATGTCACACTTCTAATGTGTCTCAAAGTTTTCCTCTTGCCACCATTTATACTTGCTTGTGCTTGAGTAGAACTTAAATTCCCACATTCAAGAGTACCATTTATCTTTGCTTAGTTAGGAAAAGTTGGCCCCCAACTATGCTTGTAAGTAGCTCACTCCTACTTGAACTTTACTCTTCTTTAACTATATTCGGGCAACCTTTCTAGCTGTATTGTGAGGAAGTGAACTCATGTTTAATAAGTGAATCAACTATGCTTCAGTAGATTTGGCTTGTCTTCTTGCCTTGTAACTTTGCACTCTTATATTTTTCACCCTAAGAAGCATTTCAAATCTCACATTAAGCGGTACATTTTGACTTTATTCTGTACTTGTGCATGAACCCTTTTCTTGTGCTGCATTGTTAGCCCATTGTTGCTTAGCACCTTAAAGCTATACACTCTGCGTGCTCATTGACTTACTACCGCACATGTTGTCTTCGTTCTCAAGTGCACTAGCCTGCATTAGCCTATCTTTGGTTACTTTCTACACCAAACTAGTTTCTATAGTGTGTTGACCCATGCTCACCTTGCTGTGTGCTGCACCCATAGTATGTTTAACTTTCCTTAACTTAGAATTAAACTGTAATCCTATTCTTGAGTGTGCACTCTATGGTTAAGGTTGTGATAGTACTCCATTATTAAGGTTGTGAGAGAGATAAAGTAAAGAAAAGGAAAAAGATTAAATTAAACAATATTTATCATTTTCAACTAAATTGTAATTTCTTATTTCTTTTTTTATCATTTAAATTAAAAAAAACATGAATAATTTTAGTTTTGACGAGTCAATCCATCATGCTTTGAACTAAGGCCTAGAAAGGCCTAACCTTTCACGTCATATAGGCTGTGCTTAGTCAAGTTCTCATTACCCAAGTACATTGGTTGCCCATTTGTCATTACTAGATATTATCATTTAATAAAATATTGACGTAATATTGTTAAAATATTTATCACTTATAAATACTAAACATGCATTTTTTTATTTTTTTATTCCTAAAAATTATTTTTTAATATAAAAATAAATAATTAATTAATATTTTACTTTATTCTATTTATTAAAAATAAAATTCACACTTTAAAATTTTTTATTACTATAAATATTTTAATCAATAATTTTTATATATTTAATTTTTGAATAAGTTAATTTTATACTAAAAATAAATAAAATAAAATATTACATTAATATTTTCAACAACTAAAGATAATTTTTTTTAATAATTTTTATTATATTTATGAGAAGCATATGTGATTTTCACATATACTTTTATTTACATGTTATTTTAACAAATTTTAAAAAAATTATCCATTAATAAGCCCACAAAATACTTAGAATGTATAGCATAATTTTATTAGAAGACATCATAAAATGAGACATTGTTTTAGTGAGAGACAATATAAATATTTTATTTAATTTTTATTTCTTACTTCATTTTAGTTTTGAGTTGATGGTTTTATTTTGGAATTACAAGATTGACTGGGACAATAAACAACATTGTTTGTAAAAAATTAAATTAACTAAGGATCATCAAATTTTAAAAGAAAGATAATATTAACAGTTGGCAATATGGGTTGAAATGTTGTATTTTTGTCCTATCAAATAAAAATATAACATATTTTAGGTTAATTCTATCCTAACCAATTTAACAATAATGGCAAAAAAATAAAAATACTAACTCGATAGATTTAATAAATTAAGCAAATTGTACTAGTGTCATATGCTATTTTTTTTTATATATATTTTAATATATTTATTTAATTAGTTGTAATTATACTTATTCAAACACTAATTAAAATTCTATTCTAAACATTATTAAATATGTTTTAAAGCATGAAAAATATATCTATTTTTTTAAAAAAAAATGTAAAAATACAAAATAAATAATTACTAAAATAATTAATCATATTATAAATAAATTTATGTATTGAGAATAATAAATTCTAACATAATACAATTATTAATTATGTCAAATTTGTATTGTGTATTTGTGTCGTAACTCAAATTACCGCTTCTAGGTTATGTAATTTTTTGTTTTTTTGTTTGTATATATTTATTTTTTAAAAAATATATACATATAATTATAAAGTTATGTTTTAAAACATAAATTTGAAAGCTAATATTTATACATTTACATTAATATCTTTATAAATTTTAAATGTTAAATAAATAGAATTTTTGACAAAAATAGTCATAATTTAATGTCCATTTATAATTATAGCCTTAATTACAATAATCTTCTATTTAAGGCCAAAATGATGCCCCTTGGACAAAAATGCCCCTCTTTCTTGTTTTTGTATTTCACACATATAAACCTATATCTTTGTTTGCAATATATTCATTTTGCATGTAAATTACAACCATTTTGAGCAATATTTAGGGACTTTCAATTTTAAGGTATTGTGATCACGACCACTAGATATTGATCTAATAAAGTTCAAAGTAAGGTAATAGCATAGAAGCTACATTGTTCATAATAAGTACTATCTTTTTTCCAAATTTGATAATGAAAATTGTTGTTGCAATTTATTTGACTTAGGTTTAGTTATATGCATGTGAAATATATAGAAAATATTTTTAGTCTAGTTTAGATACATGCATTATGTATTTTGACATGTTTTATCGTATATTGTGGTGAATTTCGGCCAAGTTACTGATTGAAGATAACAATGAATAAATTGTCGAGGGAAAATGAATTTTGTCAAGGGAGATAATGTTAAAACCATCTTTCTCAATAAAATTCATCGAAGGAGACACAGTTAATCCTGCGATGATATTCATTGAGAGAGATAAAATCATTACATATCCCTTGATGAATTTCATGGAGGCAGATGATTTTAACATTATCTCCCTCAATGACATTCATTAAGGAAGTTGCAATTGATCCTATAATGAATTTTATCAAGGAATGTAGTTTTTAAAAGTTACCTTTTCAATAACATTCATCGAGGAAGTCATAACTACTTGATTTTTTTATTGATAATTATTTCTTGTAATATTATATTACCTTTCTACTTATAAATGTCTAATAATTATTGTATTTTTGCATAGATGGCAAAACTTTCTTTAATGATTGTCTTTGCAGGTATATGGGGGAGTTTATTAGATAATAGTGAAACTTATAATGGTGGTGACACTTTCAATTTGACTGTAGATAGAAATATTAATGATTGAGAACTCGTCAATCAACTATATTTTTTATTATAAAAAAGTCCAAATAAATTTAGTCTTAAGATAAAGGTTATATATAGATATTGTGTGCTTTCATCTTTTTGGCAACATTCAAGATCGTCTAAAATAAAAAAAAAATGATACAAATGCTAGTTTTTTTTATTGGTATCAATACTCAGATTGCAACATTTGGGAGATTTATGCCACTTTTTATCACATTCAAGTGTCGAGATAAAGTAGAGCTCTCCGCCCTGTGTATAAGCTACTGAGTTGCCTATTTCTTAAGATGCAGTAGAGCCTCCACTAAATATATAAGCTACTAAACCATTTGCTTTGCTCTAGTGCAAACTATTTATGTGAATCCATTTGCTTCTTCAACTAGTAATAACCAAATCAATACTATAGTACCAGTCATGGATACATATGTAGCATATTCTCTAATTTCATATAATAAAGATCCTACTCATGACAATTTTGGACAGTTTAATGAGAAAGAAACTAATCATAATGATGCATTCCTTAAATAGAGGACAAGTTTTGTGGTGGTTAATGTCCTTTTTCACTATTAAAGATGTGGGTCCATTAGCTTATAATCCGTTGTAGCGCATACTTCCTATCCCTTTATAGGTTAATTTTTCAACATATGCTAACTTTAGTATAAATGACGGTTAAGTAGTAGTTGAAAAATTATATGAAAGAGAAGATAAATTGCACAGAATTTGAGTTTACTTGCAACGATACATAACTTTCATTTCAAGATTCATAAGTTCACATCACATCATTTTGAAGCAAAATGTGCAGATGATATATATAAATGGCATGTTTAAGTGATATAAATATATGAGAATACTTATTTTTAAGTGAGACAAATCGACCAGGCACAAATATATATGTCTGATCAACTATCAGATGGATGTCGTTAAGAGAGCTCTTAACTTATCGACAATTTAATTAAAAATAAATTTGCAGACTGTAGTAAAATATATACACCTAGAAATATTCAAGATGACATTTAGAATGAATACGATGTTTTAGTATCATATGCAAAACCTTAGCATGCCAAAAAAGCTACACACATACTATTTTATAAAGATCTTATTGATTCCTACAAATACTTATCATTATATAGTCATGTCTTGAAATATCGCAACAATAACACTGTCACACATATAGAAAAAGATGTTGAAAACTATTTCAAGTATTTTTTTTCTTGCTATTGGAAGTTGCATCAATAGATTTTGGACATTAATTAAGTTAGTTATAGCAGTTGATAAGCCTTTTCTTAAAAAAAAAAAAAAATACTATGGAACCATATTTGTGGTAACTTGCTAAGATGAAAATGATAAGATATTTTCAGTGGCTTTTGGTATTGGCGATAATGAAAATGATGATTCATGGATTTAGTTTATGTGAAAATTACAAAGAGTAATTGGAGAGGTACAGGACTTGGTCTTTATTTTTTGAGGTGACACACGAGGTTTGTACATATCATATGACAGGGATCATTCATTTAAAATTTAAGTCAATGAAAAAAAAAAAGAAATTGACAAGCTTATAGTGGCTTACTTTATGGTTGTATGGCTTATCATATGAATGACTTCAATAAGTAATTTTCAATATTAAAGTACTTAAACCCCTAAAAACCAAGTATTTAAAGAATGAGGTTAGTTGTTTTATATGATTTCGAGCTTATTTTATTAGCAGAAAGTATAATATAACGATCATTAAAATCACAAAATTTTTAAATGCAATTCTAGTCTAGGTTAGTTGTTTTATATGGTTTCGAGCTTATTTTACTAGCAGAAAGTATAATACAATGACCACTAAAATCACAAAATCTTTAAATGTAATTCTAGCCTATGTTTATAGCTTTCCTATAACCTCATTAATAGAATACTTGAAAATTTTATTTCAAAAATGGTTCTATAATAGAAGAAACAAAGCTTACAAGATGGAAACCTATGTCACAAATTGAGCTTAAGAAAAAATTAGCAACTAGTTAAAATAAGCAAGAAACATAACAATTCACCCAGTCGTTCAACATGAGTTTCTAATAAAAGATAGAGAAAGAGAAGGGATTGTAGACCTGAGCATGAAAAGATGTACATGTATAAAATTTGACTTGGATCAACTTTTGTGTACATGCACTTATAGCATGTAAACATATTAGGTTTAGTATTACAACTTTTGCTCATGATATTACATGATTGAGATATTTGTTACAACTTATGCAGAACTTATTCACCCTATTGGTCATTAATCAAACCAGGTTACTCATAATGAATTGCATTCTAAAGTTCTTTTACCACTTATTCAATGCTCAAAATCAGGACAATGTAAGACACATAGGATACCATCTGCTGGTGAAAAAGTGACAAGACATAAAAGCTCCCAGTGTAAATAATATGGACATAACCATTAAACTTATAAGAATCTGATACTACTGCAACCTAATTAGATGGACTTTGCATATTGGTTTGGGATATGTACTTGTAACTGTATAAGTCATGTTATTTGCTTTGTATTTGGATATGTTTGTTCAAGTTAAATTATTTTTATGGATATGTTTTTAAACTTGTATCTGGATATGTTATTGTAGTATTTGAAGATTTTTTTTTTTTTTTTTTGTGTATTTAGAGAATACTTGGAGTTGAGTTGTTTATTGTGTATTTGGATATATTAATGTAGTATTTTAAGATTGTTAGACTTGTATTTAGATATGTTAATATTGGATTATTTTTATTTTATTATTTTTTAAGAGATAGATATTTATATATATTTTAGTGTTCATTATAATACATTCAGTTTATATCGGTATGCATAAAAAAATTTTAGTGTTCATTATAATAATGGTATAAATTGTTACATGTATATTTTTTATTAAATAAAAATAATAATTCAACTATAATCATCAATATTTACCACAAATGCTTAATTTACAAATTAAAAGCCATCTTCTTTCTTAAATGTTATGCATCATCTACATTAAAATTAAAATCATGTTGTAAAGCCAAGTACTTAATAAATTTACAAATAAAAAGACCACAAATCCCCTCTGTGTATTCTATTAAGGCACTCTCTCATATAAATGAATTGTTACAAATGCCAAACCATCTTTCACTAACTTTGTTCTATGCAAGTAGAATCTCGCGTGCCTCAATAATAAAGGTAATAATGCAAACACACATTTGAGGTGACTGTCATTATAGTCATCTTAAGTTGAGAAGCTGTAGGAATCATATACGAGGACCTTTTGTGTCACTAAATCAATCACAGTAACAACCCAATGTTTTAACTTTATATTGACTAGCAAGTAAACAATGTCTATATCAAACCAAGTATTCAACCCCTCAACTATCTCCCTAGTAGATGGGATCTCACTTATGACATACTATATAATCTCATTTCCCTATCAAGGACTTTCATTTTATTGCTCGTTCTTTTGGATTCTTTGCCACATTTCTTTAAAATAACTCTGCCAAAAAGAAAAACAAAGTTATAAAATAAAAAAAAAAAAGTTGTTTTAAAACAAATTATAAACGTTTATTTCTACTTACATATGCATATGTGTTAGTTAAAGTTTACTGTTAGGGTACAATATCAGGTTATTATCATTACTTCTTCCATAACAAATTCAAAGATGTATTGATGTGTTGTTAATGACATAACAATGTTTTAAATCTAACCAAGTTAATCAATGGCAAAAAAAAGAGTCAAAAAAGGAAGAGAGACTAAAAAAAAAAATCACAAATAACATAAAAGAAAAGTAGAAAAAAACAAAAAAGCAAAAAATTTGCATTCACAGATAGCAAATTAATCAAGCATAAATTAATGTAAATAAACAAAAAAAAAAAATTGTATCTAAGCATAAAAGGTGTACCCAAGGCATAAAAACCATGCATTCAAGCCATAAATCTTACATACAAGGCACAAACAACTCCAAAACTACACAAACAAGGTACAAGCAGCTCAAGCAAGTAACAAACAACTCCAACATGTTGGAAAAACTATATTTAGGCAAAAAAAAAAGGTATATACAAAGTATAAAAACTATGCATTTAAGCCATAAATCCTATATACAATATACAAACAACTCTAAAACTGCACAAATAAGCCATAAACAACTTAAACACGTTAAAAACAACTTTATCTAATTGGAAAAACTGTGTCTAGGTAGAAAAAGTGTATATAAGACATAAAAACTAGGCATTGAAGTCGTAAATCCTACATACAAAGCACAAACAACTCTAAAACTATACAAACAGCTATACAACACAATAAATAACTCAAAAAATTTTAAAACCCACACTATTACTACCAAATAAAAGTGAAATAATTTGTTATTGGGGTAAAATGAAAAACAAGTAAGGTTATGCATATACTTACATCACCTTTTAACTAAGTTTTTTCTTGCTTTTTAATATAGTCATAAATCAGGTTGGTGATACACTTATCGTCCCTAAATCAATAGATGCTGAATCAAGCCTCCTCATCCATTGAATAAATTGACTCTACTGCTCTTATGCATATGATGTTCCAATGCCATTTTGCTTTTTCAAGTTTTTTGAATGCATAAAAGGACTAACTAATCTTTTTGTTCTCATATATTAATGTCCATATTTACTACACAAATTAGAGAAAAGGTCTTGTCAGTAGCATTTACAATACTAGCGTAACATCGATATTTTCTGAAGCAATAGTAATGATATAGGGAGGCTATTGTCCCCCACATCCACATCTTCCTACAAAATTAACAAGTCATCATTATTATAAGTTGCTTTGTTAGTTTATGCAGATAAAATAAATTTCATAAATATAAGTACTTAGGATGACTCATCAAAACACTGAAAGCATACATGCATCTTTGCCCTAAACTCCTTTATATCTTGTGTAACTGTTACTATTTGAGCTTTAAATAACTCTTCTTACTTTAAACAATGTGATTTTTATTTTGGCACATAAGAAATCTTGTTGTTTCAAGAAATGTGTCTCTATATCAGCACGTATTGCCTCAATTGCCTTTAACATTTTATCTAGAAGCACGTACTGAGGCCTTAGGGAATTATTAATTGATTTTGAAAAAAAACTTGTATATGCAAGAGTTGATCGAGGTGGTAACTCTAAGTAGGACATTTATGTGTTATAGTGAGGGTCATCAATATTTGTATTTATTGTTTAAGATGTAGGCTTAGGTGTGACATTTTCACCTGAAGACAATGTGACCTAACTATGATCATTTTAATCAATAACGTAATGTATGAAAATTATAAAATAAAGGTAGTACTCAATGTATGTATCTCAATAGCTACTTCCACTACAAAATTATTATAATGTAACGATGAAATCTTTGCCTGCGTAGGTGCAATAGGGAATAGCAGAACATCTCCCTCATGCTTCTCTTCCGCTATCCTAATTGTCTGCAACTATTAGACATGTGGTAATAAACTCTCTATATGCACAAAAGTTAACTCATAGAGCGAATAGGGCTACACAAACATATTCTTTTCAATAATTAATAATATAATAATATAGATTTTGTTAATTGCATAATTGTTGACAATACAATAATATCATATATTAATATAATAAACTAAAATTAAACAATTTATGTTAGTTGTTGCAAACAAAGAGTGGTTAATCTTTTCATGCCTTGGGTTCTTCAATGTTGTTTAGCTCAACATGCGAGAACTTCATCTTTTATTCTTTGACCATATTTACCTTGATATATGGGAATTGCCTCATATATCTAACCTGATAAAGGCACAAAAAATCATGTCAAAAAAGTTAAATACCATAATAATCATGTAACAAATAAAAAATTTAAAATATTAATTAAAAATAAATATAGTAATGTACCTAAAAGGCAATCGAAAAACTTTTTAAGTTGTAGCCCTCATAAGTATGGTTCTAATTCTTCATGCCTTGTTCTTTAAATTTTTGTGCCCTTCCAGTTAATGCTTACCAAAGTTACATATAAGTCAACATCCAAGACACTATGGCTCGTGGGGTAATTGTTGATTGCATCTAAATCATCCACTAATTGTAATACAAATGGGTCCACTTTTTCACAAGTATCCTTCCATAACAAAAACCAATCAACAAAGTAAACCAGAGTTATCTTTAATGCATCTTTGTCCTCAATAGTGCTGATGTTTGTTTTCTTAATAAATTTATCTAGTTGACTTTGTTTAATATACAATGTTCCCAAAAGGAATTTGTCATGCAGTCAATCTATCTTTCTTCTACTCTTTGAAAGATGCTTACCCCTTGGAAAATTATCAAAATTAAACCTAGTTATCAACCCAAATTCAATTTTAGAAAAACAAATCAATTGATCGAATATCAAAAACTATAATTGTCGTTCTACTTCAAACCCAGTCGCATAAATTTCTTTAAGAAGCATGTTATTAACAATATTACCAAAAATCCAAGCTTCTGCACATGTAAAAGTCTTCCAAAGTATGATCTTGAAAATAAATCTAACTATGACATAGTTAGCTTCTATCTAATCTTTTCAATAGCTTATATATGTGATAAGAATGTCACAACTATTGAAAAAAAGTTGGCTTCAATATTCTACTGACATTAACCATTATTTTTGTGCAATTAACAAAGAAATACAAGAAATGTTAGTACAAAAATAGTTCAAAAATACAACAAATTCATTATATCAAAGTGAGTAATAGTTGATTCATCGCTCCCTAAATGAATTTTATCGAGAAAGTTAGTTAATATAGTCATTGCTTGCTTAGTGAATTTCATCAAAAGAGTTAGTTAAAAGATTCATCCTCCCTCGATAAATTTTGTTGAGAGAGTTAGTTAAAATCATTACTCTCTCAATGAATTTCATCACGAGAATAATAAATTTGACTAACTTTTTTGACAAAATTCAATAAAGAACAATGAATTTTTTAACTAACTCCCTTAATGAATTTTATCGAACGATAAAGAATTTTTTAATTAATTTTCTTGGCGAATTTTATTGAGAGATGATGAATTTTTTAAACAAACTCTCTTGATAAATTTCATCGAGGGAGTTAATTAAACAATTCATAATCCTTCAATGAAATTCATTAAATGAATTGATTACATAATTTATTATCCCTCAATGAATTTTATCAAAAGAGTGATGAACTTTTTTATTTTTAGTTACTAATAATCTCAAATACATACAAAAAAATATATTCAAATTACTTAAATTAACATATAGTCACTTCTAATTAGTTTTTAACTGTAATTGAAGAATTAACTAACCCTAAATCAATAATAAGATAGAATCAAAATTAAATTTTTGACTTTTTAAATACATTTTAAAAACATACTACATATTTGTTGTAGAGAATTTTTGCTATCGATTTTTATTACGTAATCGTTGATAAAACAATTTTAATTGTTATAATTCTTCTTTTTATACTTTTAATTAATGAATTTTTAAGTGGAATTTTTATTGGAGAGTTGAAGAATAATGGGATTTAGCATATTTTGCAAAGAAAGAACTGAAAATTTATATTTAAAATAAAAGCATTTTTATTCAAAAAGCATCTTCGGCTTCAAATAGAAAACTTTTACAATTAAGATTATAATTATAAATCAACATTAAATTATGGTTATTTTTATCAAAAATCCATATAAATAACTGATCGGTTGAACAACTTGACTAAAACTAAATTATCTACCACACGCTCAAAGTCAGAAGCTGCCTCTTGGCTTTTGCGTCAAGCCATCTTCCACCTGTGGCATTCCTTCTGTGAGACGAAACTGCGAGAAGAAAAGAGAATAGCAGCAGTAAATAAACAAGCAAAAGCATGGGTGGCGATAGAATCAGGCCTCCTGGTACACACTCTTCCTCTCTCTGTCTGTGTCTGTATGTTTGTTCACTTTGTATAACTTTGCAATACTAATAAACACCTGCAGAAGATATAATTTCATCTGCTGATGATTCTCAATTATCATCTGCTCAAACCCCCACTTTGTTCAGGTATTTCATTATGTATATTTGGGTCTCTTTTATTTCTAAATTTATCGGGCTTTTACACAGAGATTATGTTTTTGTGTTGGAGAAATACTTAATGTGATTGTATTTGCGGGGTTTCAACCGGGTTGGGTTAGGAATAATAATTTAAGAATGAAGATTGATGAAGTAACGGTAGTGAACGGAGAGAATGGTTCTGTGTTTGGAGAGTCTGATAGTGATCAAGTTTTTCCAGCTTCTTGGGATTATGAAGTGGATCAGCGAAGAAAAAGTGCGGTTTTTATGGAGGTTTTGCAGAGTTATGATCAGCTGCGGACTCGTATTGGTAGTTTGAGAGAGGCAAAGAACAGAATCTTGAGGTATTCACTGTTTATGTGGCAAACTTTGTTTTTTGTTTTTTTTTCCCCTCCTTACAGAAGAAAAATAACAGAACTATGTGCATCAACTGCATTGCATTATCTAAAGTAATCATGTTGCACAAAAACAGGAAACTGATTAGCTAAAATGCTAGGAATTGTTTTATTTCTATTGTTCTTTTTTGAGCGTATGCCAATACTACATGAGATTGTTTATACACTCTGAAAACCCCATTTGGCAAGTGCAGTTTAAATGTGGAAGTTAATGTATCTAAGAAGATGTTGCTTAAAACCAATATGGTATCTAAAGAGATATTAAGACTGCAAAATGAAGAAAAAAAAAAGAAAAGAAATAAAAATTTGTTTCTTGTATAAATCCTGAAAATTTAACTGATTATAATGTTTAATTCTCCAAAGCCCATTTTTGTGGCCATTTAATGTATTTTCAGTAATTTTGTGAAAGCCGTTGTGACTTCCAGCAAGCTTGTATTGCAATGATGTTGTCATTTGTCATGCACAGTTATACTCCTGGAGCATGGATTGATAATGCAGGGAGCTTGAAATTGAGTGATTATGATGTGCCAAAGACGACATCGCTCATTTTAATTGGTCCAAAGGGGTCTGGAAAAAGCAGTCTGGTCAATAGAATTTCAAAGGTGTTGGAAGATGACAAATTTGCATCAGAAAGAGCTCAAGTAACACGTAAATGTCGCTTAGCTTTTACTTTTTAGATTTGAAGTAATATGCTGTGGATCATAATGTATACCCAGTCTTTGCTTTTAATAATGTGGCAGCAGAGTAATTGCAGTCTTTTCTTTTACTAAACTTAACGTTTGTTGTTTTGCAATACAAGATAATTCATCTGTTGGAGATGGAACCTTCTTCCTTCAGGAGTATAAAATACCAAGAGGTTCAAATTCATTTTGTCTTTATGATACACGTAGTTTGGGCAGTGATGCATCTGATAATATTAATATGATAAAGCATTGGATCATTAAAGGTGTTTGCCACGGGGAACTTGTTATCAGGTCTGATTTGTCAGCTAAGGCTTTTCATTTAGTTTGATGGATTGCGTTTTGGGTGGTGTGTAACCAACATTTTTTGAATTACAACATTTTTTGAATTAATTAACTCTTACATTCTTATCAGGAAATCAGATAGTTCAAGTTTAAGAAACAGAATGAAGTGTAAAGCTCGTGAGAATGGTTGTGGGCGCAGTGAGCGTAGGATGGTTAATTTTGTCATATTTGTTTTAAATGGACTTGCAGTTCTGAAATCCATGGAAGGCAATTGTGCTGTAGAGGAGAACACCCAGATGATTACAAAAGCTTTTAATTGCCCATATTTATCTTTCAAAGGTATTAGGTTTTTTATTTCTATCCATTTTTTTTTAATTGATGGAGTTCATGCAAACAATTGAATAACATTTCTTTGCCAGTAAAATATATAATCCACTCATCAAGATTTTCATCTATTATTATCTCCTCTTTATTGTTCCTTACTCTCTTCTTTTATAAATTCTTATCAGTGTGCATTGCCTTTTATGGTTGTAACCTGTTTTCGTTTTCCAGATGATAAACCTGTTGTTGTTCTCACACATGGTGATTTACTTTCACTCACTGACCGTGCTCGCATTCGCACTTACCTAGGAGAGCTGCTGGGTATACCACCTGCAAAACAAATTTTCGACATTCCAGGTAATCCCATCAAGTACTTAATCCTTGTTATTTGCTCATATTTTTCTGTTGGCTCTTTGGTTCAGTTTTGTGCATGATTAATAATTTCGAGGAATTCGCCATAAGTTCGGATTCCTTTTTCTTGCAGAAGGCTCTGATCCAGAAAATGAGTTAGTAATAGTTGATTTGTTGCGCTACTGCCTTGAGCATGCCGATAGAAATCTTCCTCTTAAAACCTGTGACAAGAACAAGGTTTAGTCTTTCATGCCAAATTTAGCTGCTTAATGGTTATAATCCTGTTCTGGGTGTTAGTAACTTTCTTTTTTCTTCTCATTACAATTTTGCATGAAGGGAATTACAAAACTTTTACTTTACTTTAAACAAACAAATCTTTTTATTGCATATATCTGCCAGAGATGGCATCACAAAAAGTAGTTTGTATTGTCTCATTACCACTGTAACAAATGTAGGCCTTTCTGGGTAAGCATGTTGAAATCAAATTTATAACCAATCAATTTCAGGCTGTGTATCTGGAACATTTTACCATAGTGTGCGAGTCGTGGAATTGTTTGTTGAATTTGCAATTCTAGGATGATAACTGGGTGCCTTGTCTGTGCCCTTGTTTGTTTTACAACGGTGCTTAAAAAATAGATGCCATAAATTGTTATTATTACCTGTTAGCCGGTCCTTGAGTTCTTTGCATGCTATAATAATGAACTTTTAGTGGAAACAACAATCTATTTATGATAGTTGTTAGAAATTATATCAGTATTGTGCAAATTAATGCTTGACAAGTTCTGTTTTCACCATGCATCACATGTATGACATCAAGTTCAACCTGCAAAGTTTGTTACTTCAGTAATATTGTAGTGTGATGGATAGTACTTGTTGGCTATTTGAATTATATCCCATTGCCACCTGCATTTTCAGGAGTGTGCTGACTCAATAATTTATATGCAGGTTTATAGATTGTCTGTATTGACATGTATACATTTGTTAATAATAATGGGGATTGCCATTCTATCCCAACGTCTGCACACTCATCATGCGTCCAAATCAGATCCTCGTGTTGATTGGCGTGCTATTCGGCATATGTGGTTATAGTAGGACTATTAGCTTGTGTCTTGTTTCATTTGAATCACTTTGTGTCTTCTGGTCAAACTCGCTCTGAACCTAAAAACAATCTGAATGAGTGTGCCTAAGTGCTGATCTTTGTTCATATATTTATTTTTATTTGTGTGAGCTAATGCACTCTTAACTTATTATCTGTGATCTTTAAACATATTATTACTCGTTGCAAAAGTTTTGTAGTATTGGAGCAATAACTAGAGATTCTAGAGTGCGATATATGCAAGGCACTTGATAACACCGTGATATATTTGGAAAATTGGAGGTGAGCATGATAATTGTCAAAATCTTGAGAATAAATTAGAATTAACTCACAAGAAATTCATGAGGCCATTTCAGACTTGATGTTCCCTCGGGCAAAGATTTCGGCTACTTATGGCTAGGTGGACGTTTTTTCTTAAATATTTAAGGCATCGCAGTCCCCGATTTTTAAGGCCTAAATCAAGGTACGAAAAGTTTAAAATATGAAAGTTTAGGCCCAATTTTTAGAAGTCAAAGTTCATTTGGTAAGTCGATCAAATGGTAGACTAAGTTGTACAAGTTGCATGATAAGCAAGTGAGAAGTACTGAAGTACAACCTATGCTTGCAAGTTGAAACTACTTGCAATGAGAACTTTTGAGGTCCAACATTTGTCTATAAATAAGGGTCTTTATTTGAAACTTAAATATTATGCTATCCACCAAAATTTTGCATAAAAGAGTTGAAGTGCTGTGTAATTATTCTCTTTTATGGTGATATTTTATTATTTTTATTATTATTATTTTACAAAATACTCTTTTGTGTTTTTTTTTTTTTTTTTTTTTGGTATTTATTGTTATTCTTGGTCTCTTTAGATCTTCAATGTTTTTGAGCAATTTTTTACACAAAAAATAAAAATTGGTTAATTAGCAAGTTAGCTGGAGTGTGTGATACAGGTATTGTCAAAATTAGCTTCCCCGTGAGAATATGTACTCTTATTTCTTTAACATGTGATTACTATGGCATGGAAGATTTTTCCGCGGGGGCATGGGGCCTCGGCATACTGGGCTGGGGGCCGGGAGAATGGATCACGTTTGACACCCTATGTCTAATAAACGGAAAAAGGATTATATGGGTTAAAATATTTTTAGGTTAACGTCCTTTCAAACTAAAAAGTATTTTTTTAGCATAATAAGGCTTGCAGCCTAGGAAATAGGATCATGTACGGGTCAAAAAAATAAAAAGGAATTTAGTCTATCTCCAATTACAAAAAACGATCGAAGATGGAAATGACAATTTGTAACTCAGTCTCCACTTGTTACCAACATTCTTCATCACTCACCCTACTTTTTCTTTTTCTTTTTTTTTTTTTTTTTTTTTTTGAAAAAAAACTAAAATTAGTTATAACCACTAAAATCAGCCAACCTCTTTGGCATTCTTGTAAAAAAAAAGTCTTCAATAAATCAAATTCTTGATCTTTTCTGTTGCTTATAATCACAAGCTACCTCTGATACGTAGATAGATACAAATCACCAGAGGTTAATGATGTGACTCTCAAAATTAATTTTTTTTTTAGTTAAACTGAAATAGCAAAATGAACAATAAAAAAAAAAAAAAAACACAATCAAATTTATATAAATACAGTTGTAATCAAACATTAACATAATAGTTATGAATAAACAAACAATGAGGCATAAATTTTTTTAAAAAATAAAATAAAATCAATAAATAATTTAGTTAGAGTAAATTATTGAAGACATTAAATTGAAAAATTAAGATTTATCACATTTGTAATTCTCAGCAATGCAATCTGAGAAATAAATAAATGAAAGTAAAAGTAGTATATAATGGAAGACATTAAACTAAGGACAATGTCATAAAAATGGGAAACAAAGATTTCAAATCAACCATTCCAAATAAATAAAAATTCTTAAATACAACAATAATTTCATCTTAACATTAATAGCAAGCACCACAACTTGACACTTGGCGGCAGCAGGATAAAGGAAAAAATTAGTTCAATAGAGTGAAATAATAAAAAATCCAAATGTTCTTTCTTTTTTTTGATTTATTGCAATGGGAGGAACTGAAGCAAATGTTTTTGAATTTTTCCAATATCTGGTACATATTAGGACAAAGATACAATAAAAAGAAACGGTACACCAGGGAATAAGTAATAATGGAAACAATGACATGCCCTTGAAATTTTCTTTCGCACAAGGGTTTCTGCTACAGCTAATAATAAGTAGAAGCTGAATCTAAAAATAGTCATTCTGGATCTTCAATTATCATAACACCAGAAAACTGCAAATCCATGCTTGCAAAACTTGAGCGACCAAGTCCAGAATGGACGCCTTCAGTCAACCATAAATGATCAGTCATAACTCGTCTTTGTCTTTTGCCTGAATCCCTTCAGATATGCCATCAACATCAAGAATGGCATAATGATCTATCTCCTTATATTATATAAAAAAAAAAGGGGTGAGTGGGGTGGGTGGGGGGAGAAATTGACTGAATGGTTTCTTTTGAATTATCATCCTCCAAATGTAGTCTTCGGAATATTCTGCATAAACATAGCCCTGGCAGAAGGTTCAGTTGAAAATCGACCCAGCATCGCAATAGTAGCTGTACTACTTCCAAACTTCTCAATCCCTCTGGAGATCATACAGGTGTGGCTAGCTTCTACGACTACTATCACATCCTCACCTAAGAGTGATGAAACAGTTTCAGCAATCTGCTTGGTGAGTCTTTCCTGTACTTGGAGCTTGAAACCATAAAAATGTACTATAGACTGTAAAAGTGATTTTCCAATTGGATTAAATCCCTCTACACTAAAGTATCCAATATGCACGACACCATGAAAGGGCAGTAAGTGATGCTCGCATTGAGACCAAAATGATAGGTTAAGCTCAGAATGTATCCGTTCCTTATTGCAGCTGACCTCTCCATTGGGTTTAAGATGACACATTCTACCAAAGTCTAAGCCATTCAATGTCATCTCTAGATTAGTGTTCTGGAAGTTCATCAACCACTTTACAAATCGACTAGGAGTTTCTAAAAGTTCCTCCCTCAATGGATCTTCACCAAGAGACCTGATTATCGAAACAACTGCAGCAATCATTCCTTGGTTGGTGGATTCTAGTATGGAAGAGCTTTTAGCACTTGAGGCAGAACTAGATGGGCACCAACATTGTTCAGTACAGTCTTTAATACAAGTTTTATCCACATTTATGCCCCTGAATCTTAGAAGACTTAAAAAATCACTCCACATATCCGCATTTTCATTTTCAAAAACCCCAGAACCTGAAAAAACCAGTGCCTTTACCCATCCTTGGTGGCTTGGGTCAAGAAAGGCTGACTCCAGATCTGGAAAATGAATGTGAAAGCATTGGAGTATGACAGCAACACCTGCTGGCTTGATGCCATGGTGCAAAGCTGAACACACTTGATCTGCCAGACGCTGTGGGTCTTGGAGTCGTTTTGCAAATATATCAGTGACTCTAGAGAGCTTGCTCAATCCCAAAACTTGTTGACCAGATGGCACATACCCTACATGACACTTAACCTGGAAAGGAAGCAAACAAGACTCGCAGTATGAGAAGCAGTCCAGATCTCGAACAATCACAAGCCCACCTGCTCCTCCTGCATGACCAATTCCATTACCCAAACCTGCTTCAGGGAACAAAGCACCCTGCACAATGTCTTTTGCTTTTTGAGTGTAACCTGAAAAAAGCAACAAACATGCATTTGTAAACAAGAAGAAATGATCATAAAGTTATTAGTATCACATATTACAATAAAAAGGCGATAACTTACAACGTTATTAAATTCAGAGAAGAAAGGCTGGCGACTCATTCATAGATGATTAAATTTTAGTTAGTACCAAGTTATACAAAGAATCCAAAATGGTCAATATGATGTTGAAAATACAAACAGAGCATCCTTCACAAACTTTTGTACACTGTAAATCTGCAGTTATCAATTACCAGATTATTCTAATTCCCTATCAAAAGTGGTGTGTAGGTGAAGATTTGAGCTAAATATGGGCTGTGGGATACAATTGTAGAATTCCATGGCCGCAAATATTAGTAGACACACATAAACTAGCCTATGCATTAATTGACAACATTATGTCTCACATCACCTCAGCCAAATTTAGACGCTTACCTGGATGCATAAAACAATTAACAAGCAGTTCATGTTTTCAGATACAAGTGTCTTATCACACTGGTTTACAACCCCCAAGCCAGGGGGAATTGTTGGTTGCATGTGAAGAGTAGAAAAAGATCTTCTATATGATATCAAAGTCCTCCCTGTTTTTATCTCTCTGAGGGTACAAGCTTCTTGAAAGTAACTCGGTTTACTTGGCAAGACAAGACAAGAAATAGATATCAGAAAATTCCTATATGAATTTAGCATGTCCTGTTTAGATGGTGCAAATGTCCCTGCAATGTACATGGGGAGCATTGCAATTATAAGCCACAATCTCAGAATTTTACAAGACTTCATTCATCAACATATAAAGAAGGTTAATATCCTTTAACACTTAACATAAGAAGTTGATTTGCAATCACTAGTAAAATAACAGCCCATCAACCGCAAGAAGTTCAATAAAACAAAAAACTATCACTACTATACAAATCTAAGAAAACCCATGAGATCAAGTATAGCTAATCTATAAAAAAGTAGAATAACTAAAATTTAGAAAGAAGAAAAAAAAAAGAGATAACTTGTGTGGTTAATAGGCACCTTTTGTTCCTTCACGAAGAGCTTTAGCAACGCGAAGAGGGGTCTTCTTGATACCTTCTCTATTTATATCTTCACCTAATCCCTGCAAGAGAACTTTGACAGCATCTTCAATAGCAAGAGTCTCAGGTTGTCGCTCAAAACCAAGCTCAACGCAACTCAATTTTACTCCATTTTCAAGCTCCTCATTGAAATGCCCCTCATCCAGGGCGCCCATTGACAGAAACAGGCAGAGGCACCGCCGACTCGACTCAGGTCACAAGTCCAACCAAACCAAACCAAGCCAATCAAAAACCAGCCCAACAAGTTACAACATCTTTCTCTGAAAGATATGCTCCGGGGCGCAAAAATCGAAATTAATCAATAAGAATACAGAATTTAATAGATCCAAGGTGTGCCCAGATATGGAAAAAGTGGGGTAAACTTGCAATTGAATCACTGGGAAAATTGAAAACTTGAGGAGCAAATAAACGAAAATAAAAACATGCATGAGAATTCAAACCCAGAAGAAGAAGAGCAAATAGCAGCACAAAGAAAAAGAGAGGCTGAGGGAAGAGAAGAAAACTTAAACGTAGGGTTCCCTTTGATTTTTGGAATGTGTGGATCCTGGATCCTTGTTATTAGGTTGTTGATTTATTTTTTTAATATTGAAATATTTCGACTGTCGGCGAATGGTGAAATGGGACCCGTCTCCACATGAATTGAATTCAACACATAATATATCCGTTAGATGAGGAACGCAAGATCTGTGTTTGCACCAACCAAACAACTTGTTCCTTTATTTCCAAAATCGTAAATCTCCGCTTTTTCATCTGTAATTGTACTGCCGTAATAGAATGCTTGTTTTCTTTGGTTGGTTGGATTGGCCTTTTTAACTCCTCTAATACACAAATACAACGACGCACTCTCTCTCCTCTCCTGGTCCTAAGTTCTAACCTAACCTATCCTATTCCACACTCCTCCGTATAGGATCAAAATTGTACTTATTAAAAAAAAGTAAAAATTGTTGGGCGGTAGAGGAAGAAGTGGTACATTGATGATGTTACCGACCCACTTAGATGATAAAGAAAGACTTGTAGTTTACTGAATCGGTTACTGTGGCTTACAGCTTACCGTTGATGGCATGTTCAATGCAGTTGCCTTTTCTACACTTTTTTGACAATTCCTTCAGTTAAAGGTGTTTCAACCACCAACTCAACTATGCCCAACTTTTACTTTTTGTACGATAACTATTTCTATGCAGACAATTGGAGGTTTCAGATTCAATGGATCAACTCTGCATAAATACTTTCTTTTATTTGTCAAAACGAATTTTTTTTTAATTATTTTTTGTAAAAGAAAATTATGTGCATATATTAATAGGCTCATTTGTGTTCTACTATTCAACCTTTTTTTTTTTTTTTTTTTTCTATAAGAATAAATAAAATTATATTTTAATCATTTGTAATAAATAAATCTTTATTGTTAGTTGTCATTTGGTTATAAATAGGTTCATGCTTTTGGGAATGAAAAAAATCCTTCAGGGGCATTCTCACTAATACCCTCTCTAATTAGGAGAGGATGCTCAAATGCTTCTTATAAATTTAAGCATTTATACATACATATCTATATATACATATATATATATATATTTATGTATGTATATATATATATATATAAACACATATGTATGTATGTATACATGTATGTACGTGTGTACGCACGCATGTATATTAT
>CP135531.1:5942090-5991827 GCA_032402905.1 Khaya senegalensis | reverse complement strand
TCTTTTCGCTTAAAATTGAGGCCAAAGCTAGTTTTGATCATATAAAAAGTCTTAGAATTTCATAAATATCATGTTGGTATGTTTAATTTCAATTCGAGATGCGGTTGGTATATTTTTGGGAAGTTGGAAACAAAAATGGTAAAATCATTATTTGATAAAGTTTTGATTGACCAAACTAGATGTCGAGGATATAAATTAGTATGATAGAGTGTGTTAGAAGGAAAGATAGATTTTATAACCATAAGAATGCCAAAATTTCTATTTTGGACAAAAAGGGACAATTTTACTAAAAAGGGACAAAATAGTCATTACGTCAAGGGTTGGAAGGACTCTGCCAGATTTTGATCACCCAGAACTCTTGTAAATATTGTAAATAAGATATAGAAAAAGTGGAATTGAATTAGGATTTGAATTTCTCTATAAATGATGAAAAAGGACCAAAGTGACCAATTTTCTTTATTAGGGGTAAAATGGTCTTTTTATCAGGAATTAGAAGAAAAAGTGGTAATTAAAATTGATGGACTAAAGTGAAAGAATATAGAAATGGCTTGGATAGTCTCATAATTTTTTTAGGAGCTAAATGCAAGTTTTGAAATATTTTTGGGTAATAGCATAATTTTCAAAAATATGAATTTGGATAAGATTGGTTGACTTTTCAAAATTGAAGTAAAACCAACTTTTTCTTCTTCCTTACTGTGAGATGCTCTCTCTTTCTCTTTCAAATTTTTGGACAAAAATCAAGCAAAATCTTTTAATTCGCCCGATTAAACGCATTATCGCAGAAGGAAAAATTATTCTACACGGAGGGCTTTAATTTGACGATAAAAATTCTTGATTTCACTAAGTTTCAATTTATGGATTTGTTGAAAAGTGGTTTTAATAGTAGTTTATGGTTTTTAATGGTGATTTAAGTGGTTTTGCGGTATTGGGAGGTTCAGTCAAGCAATTGGCATATTTTAAAGGTAAGAAAATGTAATTTTCTTTTATGAAATTTGTGATTGGTGGTTGATTTGTGTAGGAATGGATTTAGGGATGGTGTTTAGACGAAATTGGATATAGAATAATGTATAAAATGGAAGAAAATTAAAAAAAAGAGCAAAATGGTAAATTTGAAGTACTGTTCATCGAGTCTCTAAATGATATATTTTAATATGTTATGGTATGTTTGAATGTGTATAGGTATGTTAGGGAGCGAATGAAATTAGTAGGAATTGATTTAGGTGGACAAAATAAGGAAACAAAATTGAAGGAAGGGTAAAATGATAATTTTAGTTATTATTGTGGAGATTTAAAAATATTTTGATATGTTATGTATGTATAATACTTTATATCATTGTTGAAATGCATAAATGAATTATTATTATGGCCGTGTGATCGAAGCATGATTAATAGAATTTAGAATAGATTATAATATTTAGGACGTTGCACGTTGGTTGTCATAATAATTATAGTAGTTATAATTATTATGTAAATTTTCTTTATTAGTAAATAATGCGTTGATGTGGTTATTCATTAATATTGGATAGTATACGATATATTTATCGTGATAGTAGAAATTATAATTGTAATAAATAAATCCCAATGAATCTGGTAGACTCGGTATTTGCGAGGGTATGTGATTATGGAAGTGTTATGAATTTTTGGTTAGGTATCACTATCTGTAAGTGCATTATACATTCATTATGTAAACGAATTTCATATGCACATAAAATCGAAATGTGGATGCTATTTATCATTTCTGTGTGTATAGGTGCGCATATGTGGTATTTATTGTGCATGGTTTGAGTGTACAATAGTTTTCAAAAAAAATGAATGTATGGCTTTAGGCCATGTGGTATTAATTGTGTGACTATATTAATTATGGATCCGAATATTTAGATACCCTTCACACCCACTGGTTTGGTTATAGTCAAATTACATGATCGATTATATATAAAATATATGCTCAGCTCGATAGACGAGTGGTGTGAATGGATGAGGGTTAGGCGAATTTACTTTATGGCCACGATCCACAACTGTGTTAGCACGACCGGTCATATATTTGTCGATAATCTGTTAAAAATGTTATGTGTTTTTTATTTCGAAATGTATGTAGATTTTTTTGCATTCTATATAATAACTATGAGTATTATGTGGATAGTGATACAGAGTATATGGTCAGAATATATTTATCTCGTTAGATTATGTTAATACGATATGAGTTTAATAACCTCTACGTCATCAGTATCGTATAGTATATATGGTAGGGAAACAAATTCTGTACTAGAATATTATGTTTTCTTACTAAACTGTTTCGCTCACCTTTTGTGAATTATGATTTTTACAGGTAATGTGACGCCGCGGGATATGGATGCGAACTCTTCGAGATATCAACAGGGCTAGTATCTTGATGATGGGGGTATTTTTGGTGTTAATGCATAATTATGCATATGTATCTATATGTATATATATATATATATACACACACACGTTGGTACAGTAAACTTATATTTTTGGGTTACATACTATAGATTATGTGTGTAACCAGGATATTATACATATCCAATTTTCGCATATATATATATCTCTTTATATAAAAAAAAAATAAAAATTCAAATTATATCTTATGTGGTTGATTTTAAATAGAGGGGTGTTACAATAAGCAAAAATAAAGAAATGAGTTTACAAAATATATTTTCAAAATTTTCTTTAAAAAAGTAAAAAATATTACTATGTAATGCATTATTGAATACTTGAAAACTTAATTTTTTAAGAAAAAAATAAGGCCACTTATTGAAAGATGAAGAAAACAATCTTAATTATATTAAGATTGATAGTTTGAACTGTAGCCACTAAAATAAATATAACTTTTGCAACAAAACTCCAAATTATGCAAGATTTTCTTTATTTGAAACTAAAATTTCAAAACTTTTCATTGATAGCTCATAGATTGTAAACTTAAAGTGGTTTAATTGCAGCAACTAAAATAATATATGTTTTATATTTTGACAAGTCAAGAAAATGTCAAATTTTAGTAGAAAAAAATAATTATATAAATCCTACTTTGCTTATAATTAGGAGAATCAAGTTATAACTTCTTCTACTTAAAGAGTGCAGATCTTTATCTTTAAGAGCACAAGAAAAAGATCAAGAGACAACCCAAGGAAGGCAAGGTAGAGTTCCAAAAAAACCAATATTAAGAAAGGTGCTTTCTTCTTCTACCTTTATGGTTATTTCTTATACTTTATTTATTTTTACCATGTTCTTTAATAGCTATTTTTCTTTGTTAGGATTAGGGATGAAACTCTAATTAGATTTTTCATGGTTTTATGTTAATTTTAAAAATTTTAAAATTTAATTACGGTGATTTTTGTTCATATTGTGCTTAAATATTGTTATTGTGTATCTAAATAATTTAGGATTGTAACCTTTATGATTTATGCATATAATATATTTATGCAAGATTTTTAGGATCACGCCAATCATTTATCTTGGATGCTTTCTAATATGAATGAATTGTGATGACATCATAGCCACATAAATTTAATTTTTATTACATGGTCATCTTGTTTTTATAGTGCTTAAATAGGACTGGCAGTGGTGTGTCACGCCCTGAGCCATAACACTGAGCATGTAACAATTGTCACACACTCGTAAGAATTATTTTCTACTGATAACTCATATAGTATTATATATGTATAAACCACATATCATATGTAATATTTACAACCAAAATAATTCGAATAATGCAATAGTGTTTACAAACATTTCGAATCCCTTCTACAATATTTCTATACATAATTATGGAGAATATTATATACCTAATAATTTTATGATAAAATGCCTACCACTAGTTGATTGCTTAGGATGGGAATCACGATTTTCTTAAAATTAGTTTATCTGAAAGTATTTTAAAAGGAAAAATAAAGGGGTGAGTAATTACTTAGTAAACAAATGGATAAATGCTAAACTAAAGTTTCAATATTGGAATAAGAGTATCATATATAAAAAAAATATTTAATAAAATTAAACCAATCATTTAAAATTTATAATTCATAGAAAACATCTTTTGTAGATGTTTTAATCAAGTTTGGGCTCACTCAAAAACTCTTCCCCGAGACATCTATTAATGGCTCTCTGATTGACATATTGAGATTCGTTGACGAGAATTTTTACATATTTATATAATAAAATTATTTAACTCATGCGTTAGCATTAACTCGGATAAGGGGTGCAGTGCCAAACACTTTACTATCTAGCACTTACTATTTTATTCTATCATAGGCGATAAAAAGAAAATAACTACTCCTATATCTCTATCTCTAATAAGGGAGGAAAACATATATGTCAACATATCATATATTCATATTCGTGTACAAACATACTCGCAACCGAGCATTTACACCAAATCATAAACTACAAAATCATAAATATAATTTCATATCATATTCATCATTACATATATCCATAGCTAAAGTATACAATTTTTAATCATAGTTTTCTTATAAATCTATTTTTACTTCGATATCTCCGATCCATATTCATAAACAAATTAATAATTCTAAATTTACAAAACAATCATACATTTAAATTTATTTTATCATAAAATATTGAAAATAAATTTATATTTATAAAATATTTAATTCATATTATTAAAAATTATTTAAAAAAAAAATACATCTATCTACTCACTGTTTGTGGGACCCGATATTCTTATATCTAGTTCTCTCGTTTTGCAGAATTTTTCGCTATTGTATTTTTGCTTAGCTAAAATTTATACATATATAAACTTATTAACGTATTATATTTATTCTAAGTAATGTGATCATGATGTGGCATGCAATGCATATGTTTTCTAATTAACATTTATCAAGGCATCTAATCATAATTTTATTCAACATGCCGAATTATTTTATATTCACATCATTCATTTTCCGACTTTATTATATTAATTCTTATCTAATTAACTTACTACACATCCAAATTTAAATCAAGTTTTCTAATACTATTATTCAGTATTTATAAAAGTATTAATGTCATATTAAAATTCACTCTATAGATAATTAAATTTCCTTTAGGAAAATTTTATATGAACATATTACTTTAATGCCATTTTTCTGTTACGACATTTAAAATCTTTAATCTAAGAAAATATTCTTATTAAATACATCTTATGACTCATAAATTTAATATTGTCCTACACCAATTTCCTTTTCGATTTTTTTCAATAATTTAACCATTTCAAAAACTCTACATAGTATCACCCATATCATCATCATCATCATTCCACCTTTTCACTTCATATTCATGTACATACTTTATCTAATTCATTTCTTAACACATCTTCACAAAACTCCTTTAATTCACCATAAATCAAACTAGAAAAAATATATATGTGCACACACCATTATTACACCAAAAATTTAAGTTTTTTTTTTTTATCCAAACTTAAATTAACAATATATATATATATATAACACTACATAAATTCAACATAAATTGAGCATAATTATATACTTATATAAACCCCAATTTGTTCATAAACATAATTTAAGTTCACACACACACACACACACACACACACACACACACACACACACACATATATGCATCAATTTCAATTCCTAAGGTTTCTTAATATTTATTGCTAATTTATGCTTTTTAAATTACCATACTATGATTCTAGACTTAAAATAGAATTCAAGAAACTTACCAAAATTTTTTGTAAACTCAAGTATGGCCCCTTGAAGCTTTCTCCTTGTATTCTTTTCAAATTTAATCTTATAAGAAAAATCAAGAATTTTTTAGTGCTAAACTTTTTTTATTATTATTATTATTATTTCTAGATTAGGATATCTTTTTTAAGTTTGTCAGAAGAAAAATTTCTTGGTTTGGCAACAAGGAGAGGGACGACCAAGGTGATAGAAATGAGAAAAAAATTTAGATTTTAATAGATAAATGGTAAAAGTTATAGAAAAGTGTGGAATCTTATACCCATTTAAATAATAAATAATGACTTCAAAACATGTATAAAAAAAAAATTAAATTTTTTTTCTTCTATTATAATCAAATTAAGCATTTATCACAATTTAACATATATACTTATTTACAACATGTACAATATATTAAAAATACGATTTATAACAAAAGTATAATTATTTCAGTAATAAAAATCTTATATGCCCAACTCTCTTAACAGGTTACTATCCTAATGATTTGTTCGGTTCCGCCGCCCTACTAACTATACTTGAAAATTATTTCAACCACAAAGTGAATAATTTAGAATTACTTAGTAATAAACACAAAATTTAATAAAATAATTTAACAAATCATAATACTTCAACTATACAAATAATAATTAATCAGGATAACAATATATCTCATATATCCAACGTTGCAATAATAACTAGTTATGACCAACACATCCTAACTATGTGATTAACAATTCATTTAGGATATTACGAATAATTAGTATAATACCATTTTTCTCTGTATGCTTTCTACTTTATCTATTTCATTTTTACTATCTTATTCTCTTTTCATTTGATTAGTCACACTTAGGTAAACTGTAGATCGTGACTACATTATTTATTTTACACACTAATATATAAATAAATTGTGCACACTTATAGTACCATGGGTTCAACATGCACCTAAAGGTATCATGGTAAACTGCCGCTTCCTACTATGAGTTCAACGTGCCCAAAGACGTTATAGAGAACTGCTATGTTTCTCACATACAATTTCAGATACCACAAGAACGATTATGAGTTCCACATACCCCAAAGAGCACTACAGTAATTAATAAATTATTATTCCATTTCGTCCTAAACAACTCTGTCAGTGTGTAAAAAAATTTTATAATCTACCACAAGAATGTTGGCCACTTATACATCTCTCCACGATTCATTATATAATCACTTAAGGGTATTCTGATAATTTATTAAAATTATGATAATCACATATGCAATATTTCTATAATTTCGTCCCAATATAAAATAAATTTATACTTATAACTGCATTTTAACACTTACCAATCTATATACCACCAAATTAATTATAAAAATAATATTCATAATAATAATAATAATAATAACAAATTCATAAATATTATATATATACACACACAAAAAAAAAAAAATTTAATCAACCATTCAAAATACTTCCAAATTTCACACCCGTACCCATTCTCCGATAATGGGATTTTCTTTCCTTTTTTTTTGTTTTTCACGGAATCAATTTTCAATCATTTACATATATACTTAATTAATCAACACATATTCACTTGACTAAAATAATCATACAACATCAATTGAACAATACCTTAACTAGATAATTTTACCCATTTTTTATTTTTTTTTCGTTTTACACATACAAACCAATTCATTTCAATTCTATTGTTTCACAACATAATTATTAACACATAAACACATCAAATTAATATAATTTAACACCAAATAAATAGTATTCAAAATTGATCATTTTTCCTTTTTTTTTTTTTTCTATTTTACACATCCAAACTAATTCTTACTAATTCTATTTATTCCTAATACAATTATTAACACATAAACACATCAAAATTTCATAATTTAACATCAAATAAATAGTATCCAAAATATACCATTTTGCTTTTTTTTTTTTTTATTTTTCTTCTATTTTACACATCTAAGCCAATTCTTACCAATTCTATTTATTTCCAAACACATTTAAACATATCAAAACACATTAAAATCAAGCATTTAAATGCATTTATGTCCTATTATGCATAAACCAAAATTTTTCTCTTTACATAATTCTATTCACTTCAGTCTACTTCGCAAACACTTAATTTTATAAAATATGTATCAATTTTACAAAATTTTTAAATTACCAAGTTAGGGTTTAGGGTTCTTACCTAAAATCCAAAGTTGATGGTAGTTGCACTAAATTCAAATTAAAAAAAAAATACTTAAAACACCATTTAAAACCATAAAACCGCCATCTAAACCACTTTCCAACAAGTCCATAAACTGAAATTTAATGAAATTAAGAACTTTTATCATCAAATTAAAACTCTTAATGAGTAGAATAATTTTTTTTTTTCTGCAGTAACGCATTTAATTGGATGAATTATGAGATTTTACTTGATTTTTTCAAGAAAATAAAAGAAATTTGAAAAAGAAGGGAGAGAATGAGTTACGGGAAGAGAGAGAAGAAAAAGTTGATTTTCATTCAATTTTAAAAAGTTAAACAATCTTATCCAACTTTATATTTTTAAAAATTACACTCTTACTCACTAACTTTTCAGTACTTACATTTAACTCCTAAGAAAATTATGAGGCTACCTAAACTATTTTCAAATTTTTTCACTTTAGTCCTTCAGATTTTGGCGACCCAAAATTTAAAATTTTTTTTATAAAATGACTATTTTAGCCTTAGGAAAGAAAATTGATCATTTTGATCTTTTTTTCTCTTTTCTAAGAGTATTTTTGTTTAAATTCGATTCTATTTCTTTCAACATACTTTTAACAATATTTTCAACATTTCTAAAAATTCAAGTTTCAATTTGACCCTTACGGCCTTAACAAATTGATTATTTTGTCATTTTTGATAAAATTATCCTTTTTTGGTAAATTGATGATTCTTACCATTATAAAGTTATCCAACCTATATTTTTCTCTAGTAATAATTAAAATATAACCCTTAATTTAATCGTCTCTCATTCAGTCCATCGATACCCACATGAAATAACAGTTTTACCATTTATTGTTATTTTAACTTTTTTTTTTTTACTCTAATTATAGAAATACATAAATTTAAGGATGTTACAAAACGTGTAAAAAATTATAAAAAATGGGCTTAGGCTTCATTTTTTTGAAATAAATAAATAAATAAGATCCATTACTATTCTAATATTTTGGTTCATTACTATTTTACTATTTTAGCCTATTTCAATTTAATATGTGCTTATTCAAAGAAAATTAAAATTCTAAAAATAACTTTAATGACTAATGTATTCACTAATTACAAAATATTCATTGTAAAAGTTATATTATTAACTTCCTAAAGTTTTAACAATTATATAACATGAATTATAACATAAAAGCTTAAAATTTAGTACTTGAATATATATAAAAAGATTACTATTTATCTTATACCTTAATTTTATATCAACTAAGTATGTATATACTTGATGTAATATTTTTATATGCGTAAAACATTATAACATGTCATAAATTATATGTAATACATTTAAAAAGAATTTTAAAAATTGAATGTGAGTTTTACATGGTGTAGGTTTGTGATAGATACTTTCAAATTCGCATCCACATCACTAAGAAAATTTAATATCAAATTTGCTGTAGGTTTGATATTTCATTACCAAACTTACTTAAACAGATTTTTAATGATTACTAAATCTACACGAAAATCTATAAATCTTTAGTAATTTTTTTTTTTATATTTTCAAACTATACTTATACTATTATTAAATATCAAATTTAAATTTAAAAAAGATCTAATTGAAACTATAAATTTTTAGTATTAATTCAAAATAAAATACACCATTCACGTAAAATATTAAGTACATTCAATATAAAATAAAATTGATCATAGTTTAATAAAAAAATAATAATTATTTTATAAATTCATACATAAAATATTATAAATTTAAAATAAAAATTTACAAACTCATAAATTTAAAATAAAAGTTTACGAACTCATAAGTCCAAAAATAAAGAATGAAAAAAAATTGTTAAATCTAATTTTGCAAACAAAATAACAAGTTTAATACTTTTGTATATAACACTATAAATGCAATGATAGTTTCCATCATCAAGTTTCTTGTTGAGCTACCACAAGTATATAATAGAGTTATTTGAGGTATATATATATAATAGTTATGTAATTATGTATATTCAATTAATTAACTTTTTATTGATATTTTCTTATGGTAAATTTAAAAGCATATGGAGATAGCAAAATTGAAAGGCTAAGAAGAATTATTGAATTTTAAGAATATAAGGAAGATGAAATACTCATGAAATATTATAAATAAAGTATTAAATTACAGCCACTGACTTTTTGGAAGCTTTAAGGAAGCTTTCATTAACATCAATTACAATATATTTAGAATTATGAAAGAATAGAAAATAACAAATTAATATTTTTATTTTTCTTAATTATAGCGAATTTGCAGATATCTACAAGTATTTGTCTATACCTGTATCCCGTTCAAACACATTATGGGTTTTAAACTCTCTAAGAGGCATACCAAATTCATTCCATGATGAGTAGGTACTAGTTGGTTTATAAGTTTACAAATAAAATTGACATCTCTATTGTTAATGCATTCTAGGCACGATATTAATAGTATACACTAAGTGTTATTGCTGCTTTAGAATAGGTGAGTTTAAATCCTACACCAAGATGAAATTAATAATCAATAAAAAATTAATGCATGTGATTAAATTACATGTTAAAAGGATTGTTACTATAATAAGTTTTTGAAAGTTTTTAAATACCTAAATTTGTCATGGAAGTTATAATCAGTGGTGGATTCTTGAAATCCTAATATTTTTCTCTTGATTGATTTCTTATCCTCAATTTATTCTATTGCAAAATTTCTATTTATTTTATTTGCTTGTTATATTTTAATTTATTTTCACCTTTACTATTTATTTGTTTTGCATTTATATTAGGTTTCTTTTGAACTAGTTCATTTTAGATATTAGTAATAAAAAAGCATTAATTATACCTATGAAAATACTTGTCAATATTACAATTGATTTGAATACTTATGAATTTTAATTTTAATTTTAAAATGTTTAAATTAAAATAACCAGAATTTAACAAGAAGTTTTTAATGTCATTGCTAGGGAATAGGCTTTAGATCAAGTTTTTTCCTTACGCATGAGGATTATACTTTAGGAATTGGAGAGCAAATGTAAATTTAATTAACTAAGTGTTAGATTTTTCTATTTATTTTAGGATTTTACTTTCTTATTTAAAGTTTGTTTCTTATTAAAATTTTATTTTTATATTTCGTATTTAGTTTTTGCCTTTCTCTTATATTTTTTTTTTCTTTTTTTGTTTAAATTATTGTTGCTGCCTTGCTTCTTTCTTATTTATGTTTGAAGATTTATATTTGTATCACTTTCAAATTCAATAATAAGAATTTTCATCTTTAGAAAAGATATTTTTCACAAAAGTAGGCGTTAAAGAAGATCATAACCCCACTAACTCTTAAGACTTGTTTTATGCTTGAAATAAATCATGCACCTTTTTGCATTGTTTATACTTCTACCAATGCCAACAACTATGAGATTAGAATCGGAATGATTTAATTGCTTCCTTAGTTTTATGGATTGGCAAATAAAGAACCTTACTTATATGTGAAAGAATTCTATAAGATTGTGCTACTACAAAGTTAAATGGTTTAGATGAAGAGCATATTCGATAAAAAGTTTTCTCTTTCTTATTGAAAGGCAAAGCAAAGAATTGGTTGCATTCTTTACCTGCTAGTTTGATCACTCAATGGACTTAACAAGCAAATAAATTTCTTCAAAAGCTATTCCTTGCTCAAACAACTAATCAATGGAAAAGAGACACCATAAAGTTTTGTCAAGGAATAGGAGAATCTTTTAAAAAGGCTTGGAAAATATATAAGGAGCTGTTACTTAAGTGTCCTCATCATAGTATCCTTTACACGAACAAGTTCAATTCTTTTATAAAGGTTTATATTCTAATGATGAAATAATGGTTGATAAAACATTCAATGGAGCTTTTATAAATAACAACAACAACAATAACAACAAGAACAACAACAATAATAATAACAACTAAGAAGTTTAGTTATTATTATTAATATAATAGCTAAAATTAGACAATAGGCTCTTCGCGTGCATAAGAATCAGCTCACGCAATGGTGGAGATTGCATAAACAATGTTATTTTTAATTATTATTAATATAATAGCTAAAATATAATAAACTCAACTTACATGTATATATAACACAAATCACTTATATTTGTTGCTATAAATAAAACTCTACAATTGTCATGCCTTGCATTCTTCAGTGTCATCCAACTTAACATATTAGAAACTTCATATTTTGTCATATCAGCACACTTGCCCTTACATGCAGTGATAGCCTTGTATATCCATATCTACATATAATACGAAAAGTCACATAAAAATTAAACAAAGTATACTTTAAAATGTGGACAAACCATAAATTTAAAGCCTACAAAAAAAAGGTTCCATTGCATTTTATAAATTATTCAACCTAACTTTACAAATTTCATAACTTAAAGCTAAATAGGGTCTTAAGCACATCAAATAATATTTAAAAGACTACTACGCATAATATATCAAAAACTTCAATAAATATTCATAAAAAATTAAAAAACTATATATAAATACACACTTGAAATGCGATAGGAAAACTTTCCAAGTTGTATCATTCACAAGTATGCTACCCTTTTTTTTTATTTTTTTTCTTTCAATTTATGTGCCCTTCTAACTAATGTTTGTAAAAGATATTTATATGTCATTGCTCGTGATATTGTGCCTTATGGATACTTGTTGAATGCGTCCAAGTTATCCACCGATTACATCATGAAAGGATTAATTTTTTCCCTAGTATCCCCTCATAATAAAAACCTATCTACACAAACAACTAATGCCATCTCCAATGCATCCTAATTTTTCATGGTGCTAAAATCTGTCTTTTCAAAGAATTTGTTAAGACAATTTTGTCTTATCCATTATACCTTAGGAACGAACTTATCTCGTAATTGATATATCTTTGTTTCACTTTTCGAAATCTATTTACTCCTTAAGTAATTATCAAAATTAAACCCAGTTATCAATCTAAATTCTAATTTGAAAAACGAAATTAGTTGGCCAAATATCAAAAATCATAGTTATTGCTTAACTTCAAGGCCAGTCACATAAACTTTCCTCAATAGCATATTGTGAACTAAGACACTAGAAAACCCAAGCTTCTGCAATTGTGAAAACCTTTCAAAACATGATTTCAAAAACAAATCCAATTGTATAGTAGTTAATTTATATATGATCTTATTAATGACTCATATATGTGATAAGGATATGACAATTACTGAGAAAATATATGATTCTACTATCTTCAATTTTTTGCTTACAATACCCATAATAGCTTCACTGAAATTTCACATACATGTATATTATAAATGTTAGCTAAAATATATTTTTAAAGAGAACAAAGTAAGTGTGGAAACCCATATCCAATATCATAATAAGTAAGTGATAGTATTAAAAAGTAAATGTTGAAAATTTTATTTTATTTTTTTATAATTAGTAGTGCCAAAATAGTATTTTTTGTTATTAATATATTATATTTGAAAAATCTACTTACACGTGCCCAACTATTTCTTATATCATTTAAACAAGGACACACACACACACACACACACACACACACACACACACACACACCATTTTAGATTTTATGGTTTCAAGCCATTTTCCAAGATCAATATCTAATATTTCCTCTTCATAAATTTTAGGATCACCTTTTTGCTTACCTTATGTGGAAACTCATACCTAATATCATAATAAATAAGTGATAATATTAAAAAGTAAATGTTGAATTTTTTTTTTTATATATATAATTAGTAATGCCAAAACAGTATTTTCTACCATTGATATATTATATTTGAAAAATCTACTTACACGTGCCCAACCAATCCTTACATCATTTAGATAAGGGTGTGTATACACACACACACACACACACACACACACACATGTTCGATCAAAACCGATATAATATTTATGTTCACCTTTTTTATCAGTCATCGCTTAGAAATTTGTCCGGATCCGCTGTCCAACTAGATGTATCTGAAAAATAGTTTAACCATAAAGTGAGTAATATAAAAATTACTCAGTAAGAAATACAAATATTACCATAATAATTTAGTACGCATAACATTTCAACTATACAATTAATAATCGTTTAGGATAAAAATAATAATAACCTTTTTTTTCTTTTTTATTCGCCTATCACTTTATTCCGTTTCATTTTATTATAATCTATTCTTACTTAGTATGGACCAGTTATAATTAGGGTGTACTATGGATCATGACCACCATACTCATCCTACACACCAATTCTTCTATCAAATTGTGTACAAATACTAGTTTTACCATGAGTTCACCATACCCCCCAGGGCACCATGGTGAATAGCCGTTTCCTACAATGGGTTCAACATACCCCTTCCTAAAGCATCATGAAGGATTGCCGTGATTACAACATACTCTTTCGGGGACCACAAGGATGATTGTGGTTCACTCTACCTCTTAACAAGCCACAGTTAAAATAATTATAATTACACTCGTCTTAAGCGACTCTACCAGCATGTAGAAAAATTATGTTGATCCATAATAATCCTAATTATACTAACTGTTCATTTTTTTCATTTACTTATACCAATATTACCACTGTTTACTTTTAATTATTTTTAAGGCTATTTCAGTAATTTTACCTTATCTATAACACCCACATATAATACAATTTCAAAATTTTTTACCAATATAGAAGGAACCTACACACACACACACACACACACACACACACACACACATGTTTTTATTTACATAATCATAATTACTACTCAAGTCATTAATTTCATATATAGGTACATATATATACATATACACATATTCTAATTCAACCATTTATCCGAAATACTTTTAACTTACATAACTACACCCATTCTCCGGCAATTAGAATTTTTTTTTTTTTTTTCCACAGATTCATCTCCAATCATTCCTATATACAATTAATACACCTTAAATACCAAAATAATAAATTTTGTCCAAAACATGCACAACGCAATTAGCCATAAATATACTAAATAGTGACTACACACCGAACTTTTACACTTATCCATTTTCCTAAATTTTTTCTCATTTTCTTTGCTTCCCACATTATTCACTTACTTCACGTGTGTTCCCACACACTCACATCCACACTTCTAATTTTCTTCACTTCCGCTTAACAAACCAACATATCAATTTATCCGAAATAATTTTATTTCATAATTTCATTATCACAAACATCAAACAACAAAAATCTAACCAACCACAATACATTCCTTTTTGGCCAATTGGACATGCATACATATAACCCATTTTTTTTTAATATTTTCACTTAAGTTATCATAACATAATTTTACGACATTCATTACACAATATATTCATAATATCAACAACACATAAACCCCAATTTATCAAAAATTTGGGATTTGCATTTCTTACCTTAATAATGCAAAATCTTTTAACTATTAAGCTTTATTTCTCCCTTTTCACCTATTTTCATCATTAATACCCAATAAACTCAACATCAAAAAATTAAAGTACCATAAATCCATGTAAAAATGATAATAAAAGGAAGTTCTCACCTTACTCAACAACTTTTCCTTAAGAAATTTCTTGAAATTTTTTAAAATTTAATGAGATTTTTGGCTTGAAAGATTCAAAAACTTTGAGAGAGAATTACAGAGGTTTGCTTCTGTCAAAGAAGAAGAAATGTGAAGAAATTTTCAACAATTCACTTTTTATACTAAACCCTCTATTTTACCATTTTACCCCTTAACCTTTTTGAAAATTTTCTTTATACTCTAATGCATTTACCACACTACCCATGCCATTTTAAAATAATTTCCTTCTTATTCTTTAAATTTAGCTCCCACTTTACCCTTAGATTCTTTTTAAAATGACCATTTTACCTTTAGTAAACATAAAATGTCATTTTTACTTTTTTTCATCTTTTCTAAGAGAATTTATATTCGAATAAAATTCTAATTTCTTTCCACCTATTATTTACAATATTTGAAAGATTTTTAGGTGGTTGAATTCTAATGTGACCCTTTTGTCCCTGGACAAAATAACAATTTTGCCTTTTTTAACAAAATTACCCTTTTTCAGCAAAAGTGTGATTTTTGCTGTTTTGGGGTTATTCAACCACTTCATTCCTCTAATATTCTCTATTATATAACTTTTAACTTATTAGTCTTTAATTTTATCTTTCGTCACTTTTTTAAAATGATAATTTGGCCCTTTATCACAATTTGAACCTGTTTTCGCTAAATTTTCTCCCATTATGTGCCTAAAACTTCTCTTTTATATTTTCTTACCCAATTAATAAATAAAATACATTAAAAATATCATAAAAATACAAGCGTTAAGGTACTCCAATAACACATGGATTTGAGGATGTTACACCTTGTTTTTATAAATGATTCAAAATCATTGTTAGAAAATTAAAAAAGTATTTTTGTGAAGGACGTGATATTCTAATAGATCTACATAGAAGTTAGTTTACAAAAGGTTGAGGGTTAGATCGAACATGTTCATCTGTGTGAATGGGTTCATTTGTATTAATAGGCTCATCCATATGTGGCTGGTTTACATCAAGCTCTTTAAACTCTTTTCAATGCCCGATTTTTCTACTTATACCACCTTTCTTAATGAATTGATTCTTAAGAAATTATGTGTGTCTACAAATTGAAATTCTTTTATCAGTATGAAAGAAAAAATGAGATCCTATACTATCTTTAAGATATTCAATAAATTGACTTTTTTTCAAATCTTGCGTTTAACCTTTTAGGATTAACAATTTTAACATAAACTGAGCAACCTCAAGGTCTCATGTGATTGAAAATCTAAAAACTCATCGTTTAAATATTTTCCACCACAATTAAATCGTAGAGTTTTAATATTCTTTCTTATTTGTTTCTTAACTTTTACTATGAATTCTTTAAACTTTTCAAATGATTCATATTTATAGTTCAATAAGTATATATAACTATATCGTGAAAACCATCAATAAAGGTTATGAAGTACGAGAAACCTCCTCTAACCATTACATAAAGTGGACTACATATATTTGTGTGGATTAATTCAAGGACTTCATTGGCTCTTTTTTCTTGACTAGAAAAATTTGATTTGGTTATATTTCCTTAAAGATAGGATTTGCAAGTTAGGTAAGATTCAGAGCCTAATGAATCTATAAGTCTATTATTACATCTTATTAATTAATTTCATTTCTTAATCTTTTCTTATTAACGGTTTTTGTTATGATAATCTCATTAGCCTTAGGAACATACCCATTTATATTTAAACTAGTTTTAACTAATTTATTTCTTAAATAAATATAATATTTACATCCATCAAAAGAAAAAGTGTAACCTTATTTACACAACTAATTGGCAAACAAAATATTTTTACTGGTTGTATTAAAATAAATTACTTTGTGTAACACCCCCTTCCTTTCATTTCTATTCATGTGGCATATAGTACATTGAAATGATCGAAATGGCAAAAATCAATGCTTTCTCATAGTGAAGCGAAGTTTTCATTTGTCAAAAGAGTTTATAAAAAGTAACCACATAAATCGTAACAACTAAAATAGTCTTTATTATTATTTTTTTCTAAAGAATTGTTATGCATTTTAATAAAATTAATACTTCAGAGTACAGAGAAAGAAAATTACATAACAATGGCCTAACCCTTAGGTATATATTATGCCCCGTCCGAAAATCTTTGCCTCAACTGCACTTTCCAGAACTGCTACCACTATATCGTAATCACCTGAAAATAATAATCCCACAAAGGGGTGAGCACACCACATGGCTCAGTAAGATAATACAATACTTAAATAAAGGAAGGAGCATGTTACCTGAATCTCTACTTATTTTGACCATTTCACTCAATTCCACACACACAGATAAATGCATGTCCACATAACAATGTATATGTACCGACAAGCATATGCTCAATAATATACACAAGATACCATATCATATTCTCTAGAACTTTAAGCACTATCTCAACTATGAATTCTGTATGACCAATCTCAATCAGAGTAATACTCTTTATAATATACCATACACAGGTAATGCAGTCTCAAACAATATATTTTCTAAATGAATCGCTTCATCACCTGTGTCCGTTTAAACCTTATTTCTATTCTTATCAACGAACACCTACATGACCATATAAAATCAATATATAATTATTCGTATAGATAGCAACTAAATGTCGCAGCCACATAAAGAGAAACTGCTTAGAAATCGGTATAACCACACAATATCAATCACACACTCTGCCCAAGATAACCAAAATATCCTAGGCACACAATCAATACCCACATAGGATATAAATATTTCAAACATCTAAATATATATACCAACGAGGGTATTAGTAAAAGCAATAACACTGTTTCTGTATACTATTTCCACTCTCGGAAGGTTAGTGATAGAAATTTTATTGCATTTATAAGTGATCGATTATACTTAGAAACATCATGGATCATGGTTGTTACTTTAGGCCACTGGGCCATTTGGAGGACAACTGTGGATTCTACCTATCCCTCAGGGTACCACAGTCTTAACGTCACACCTCCATTAGAAACTGGCTTACAAGCCCAGCTGAGTGAGATGAAACATACATATCCGATCCACATATCACAATTATCTCAATACTGGTTCATTACCAATCTATTTTATCATATATTCATATTATCTCCTTCTTCTTACTCTATCAAGATAACCTATCCGTTGTACTATAATCGCAAATACACGTCCACCATTCTTTATCCCATACTAAGGATTCTTTCACCTACAAAACCTTGACTATACCACTATAAAGTCACATATCAATCCAATCCTAGTCGTTCGTTAAGGTACACTGACAATAACAAATATAAACTCATAACATAGTTCCTACACCATCATATTCTCACCGTATTCTCAACCATACGAATAAACGTGTAAACTAATATGTCGAATAACCTGTAATATATCCAGTGCGTCTTTTCCACAATATTCTCAAGTTTCTCACATGATCTTTAATCTTATTATGAATTCACACATATTCTTTTCATTTCACAAACATACCGGTGAGTTAAATAGGATTCTATATACTAAAAGTGAGGTAGCCTATATATTGCCTCACCCATTATCTTATTAAAATACTAATTTCTCTTTTTCAAGCTGATGCTAGCTCTTTGTTTCTGCAAGATTAAGTTCTCTCTTAAAGAATTGACACTTGTCAAGGTGTAATTAGACTTCAACCATTTTCGCAATTCACAATCATAACAATAATCCGTTTGTGACTGCAATTAAAGGTAATCCTAGACCCTCCTCTACATATGAAAACCAGAGTACAAAGGGAGGTCATGAATAGCTATATGAATAGTATTTCTTATAAGAATTCGGCAAGAGTTTGCCTATACATATAAGCTGCCCTACCTGCACAAGAAAACTATGACAGCCCCCAGACCAAATAAAACACGTGTTACTGCCTCATTGCAATTCACACTAACACAAGCAACTCTTAACAGATAGAAGTATTTTACCATACAGTTTGAATCTAATAGGCACACGAATTCATTTCCTTATAAATCGGTCATAATTGAGTAAATTATGGATCGTGGTCATGATATCCACCGTACACTTCAATATATGTATACAATGGTCATTCGCCCATACCAGGTTCCTCAAACCAACAGTATAATTAGTTCTGCCATGGGTTGCACGTATTTAAGAACACCATGGAGAACAGCCGCTTCCTACCATGGGTTCAACATACCCCTTAGGCACCATGGTTTTTATTATTATTTCTCAATTGCTGTGGGTTCAACATACCTCGAAGGGTACCACAGTCTTATTATCATTCCGGAACTGCTGTGGGTTCAACATACCCCGAAGGGTACCACAGTCTTACTATAATGATACTGCTCCATTCTGAGCGGCTTTACTAGGGTAAAGAAAAAACTACCAATCTATAATTATCCCCATTTATACCAGTTATCAACACAGATTTATTCATAGTCGACTCAGTCATGACAACATGACCATTTTGCCTACATTAATCAAGCAGCATGTTAATAATTTCATGATAGGTAGTATAATTACCTATGAAATACATTTATGAGTCCTTATCTTCTAAAAGACTTTATACGTAAGGATTTATCGTAAGGCTAGCAGTACTAAGTCATGAAAACATATTCCACTCTGGCATATAAATACACCATAAAACAATCAAGATAAAACACAGAAATATATTACAATCCAAACACATGGATAGACTATATCACTATTAATAAAAATTCACAGATACATATTTTAATCGGTTATCATATATTGCGTCATTACACGCAATCCCAACATATCATCACAAGTCAAAATATACTCATTACCTTACTACGGCACAATAATTATTATATACCAACGCATACACACATGTTCATTCGGGTAGTATTGCAAAACATCAAGTGAAACATCTGCTCAATCATTCAATCATAAGAGCATAATTACGTATGTATATACAAGCGTACCTACTATAAAAATACATAAATACAAACATGGGACATACAATGCTGTATAGGTATTTTAGAATACCTAATGTAGCACTGCAGGTCGACGATAATGATATTACGCTTATAACTATATATATATATATATACATATATATTTAACACACGGATATTAACACTTCTAATTGTTTAATCATGCCCATTCCCTGTCAATGGGAGTTTTCTACAATTTAACCCATTATTATGATATACATTCATGCAATTATAAATATTATAAATATTAAAATCTATTTTCTCGCAATTTAAATATTATATTATCTTACTTCCGGGCATCCAGTGCTTATACGAATGATGAAAAATTGTCCTGGAGAGGGTATATGTGTTCGAAATACTCCTACGTACGCTACAAATTTTTTTTCGAAAAACGTGCAAGTTACTGTTTATAGATACTATTCATGAGCACTATTTACCCACGAAATTTCAGTTTCCGTTTCACGAACGGAACATACCATCGCGATCCTTACGATGTCAGGATACTGTCCATGGTGTCCATATGCCACAAAACACAAATTAAAGTATTCAAAATTATTAAAAATCTTAAAATTTCAGATTTCAAGGTACCTACTTTAGGCCCTCAAATCAACATCGAAACTCATTTCAAATTGAGATCTAAATATACCGCGTCGAAGTACGAGTGTCGAAGAGCACAGTGATCGGTTCAGATTCCACCGGAGCTGCACCAATCGCCGAAAATCTTACCAGAAAGACACCTTCCCGATCAGCCTTCCCTCGCCTGAATCCGGTAACCAAATGCCGAAACTGGGCACACCACCGTGAAGAAGACGGCAAGACGGTGCCAGACGCGCCGGAGGTGTTGGTCAACTCACCGTGAATCGCCGGTCAAAGTTCACATCGGCGAAGCTTCGGGAGGCGCGTGAGGGCGTGTGGCAACGGCGATCGGGGTGGGGTTGGCGGCACTGCACTCGCGGCGGCCCGGCGGTCCTCCACTCGCCGGCGATGAGGTGATCTGAGGTCCGGTGACAAAAGTCACTGTTCATAAGAAAGAGAACCGTGGGAAGGAGAGAGAGAAGAGAGAGAAAAGGGAGGGAAAAAATGAAATTGTGTTGTCAGGTTTCCCGACCCGTCCCGCTTATATAGTCATGCACGCACGAAGAAAAATTATAGCTTTCTGCTTCAATCATTCAATTTCTGGTACCGGTAATGAAATACTGTATTTTCTGCTCATACAATACACTGTCCCGAATACCGGCCGACTCTCTCTCTTATCAAAACTCTCAAAAATACTGTATTATAACTCCATGACGGGATTTTAAGAGTATAGAAATTTCAAGATGTTACACTTTGTATAAAATAAAAGTATGGCCCGAAGACAACAAGTTTGCAAGTCCTTAATTAAGTGACAACAAGTATTACTCCATTTGCCATCTTCAATGTTACTACACCATTCTCGAGTAATTTTTTTACACTGAAGGTCCTATAATGACATAAAAATATATGAGGTGGTAGCTAAATCTACAATTTATGAATTTAAATATGAAATAACACTTAATTTAGTTTCAATAACATGACAAGAAAACGTACCCTACACTTTCTTTGCTATCAAGTTCTCTAAGTAAAAAGGATAATTTTTTGTTCCAATGGTCGAGTTTTTATTAGGTTATATCCTAAAAACAATTCGTGTTATTGGTTTTAGCAATACATTATCTTTGTGTGTGTGTATGTGTGTTATTAATTAAAGAAAATATTCTTTATTCACAGGTATAAGTTAATTCCTTTATTTGGTCATGTATTTAAATAAAATATATTTATAAATTGTTTGAATAATTTATTTAATTATTAAATGATATTATTAAAACTATTCCCTATATAAGTTATATAAATAAGTAATAATATCTCATGGTAGGTATATCAAATATTTTCGATGAATATCATGAGATAATATTAGTATGGGTAATAATAAAAGTCACATTATTAAGACATTAGTATGAATTAATAGTTAAAGAACTATTTTTTGAATATGATCAAATGGCGATAAATCATATGGTAATGCATGTGATAAATGATTTATCATATAATTGTACTAATGTAAGATGTAATCTTTTGACTTAAGACATCATGGTTGAATCTAATATGGATTCATATAGTTCATATGGTATATAAGTATAAGATTAATCATGTCTTATATGTTAAAACTAGTTTGATCATGTGTTGTTTGTAAGTAAACCAATACACACACATGCAGTGGAATTACACAAAAAAAAAAAAAAAAAACCGTTTGTTTTTTAAGATTCATGCATTAAACCCTAGTGTTATTATATGTATATATTTTAATGCCATAAATACGTACATACTTTTAATTAAACAGTATTTGTCAAACCACAAACACAGATCAAATTTCTCTGTCTCTATGATATCCACATGATTGAGAATCTAATATGAATGGCAGCTCTTATGATTTAAGTGCATGATGTTTTATGCGTTCTTCTCTTCTCGAGAGTAAGTACACAACAACAAATCACCAGACATATCCTTAAAAATAAAAATATCACATATTTATATATTACTATTTTAGATATTTAATTTTAACTTAACCTATATGTTTAAACTTTCTTATAAAACTCAATTTATTTAGTAAAATAGGTACTAATAACATCAGTCCAATTTTTACATAATGTATTTGGTCAAAATTAAAATCTAAATAACTTAACAAATCCTACACTCATTTAGGAATATATATATTGTAACGCCCCCTTCCTTTCATTTCTATTCATGTGGCATATAGTACATTGAAATTATCGAAAAGGCAAAAATCAACGCTTTCTCATAGTGAAGCGAAGTTTTAATTTATTCAAAAGAGTTTATAAAAAGTAACCACATAAATAGTAACAGCTAAAATAGTATTATTTTTTTTTTTGCTAAAGAATTGTTATGCATTTTAATGAAATTAATACTTCAGAGTACACAGAAATAAAATTACATAACAATGGCCTAAACCTTAAATATACTATGCCCCACCCGAAAATCTTTGCCTCAACTGCACTTTCCGGAACCGTTACCGCTATGCCGTATTCACCTGAAAATAATAATCCCACAAAGGGGTGAGCACACCACATGGCTCAGTAAGATAATACAATACTTAAATAAAGGAAGGAGCATGTTACCTGAATCCCTACTTATTTTGGCCATTTCACACAATTCCACACACACAAGTAAATGCATGTCCACATATCAATGTACACGTTCCAACAAGCATATGCTCAATAATGTACACAAGATATCATATCATCTCCTCTTGAATTTTAAGCACTATATCATCTATGAATTCTATATAAATATCTCAATCAGAGTAACACTCCGCATGATATACCATATACAGATAATGCAATCTCAATCAATATATTATCTAAATGAATCACGCTATCACCTGTGTTCGTTTAAATTCTAATTCTATTCTTATCAACGAACACCTACATGATCATATAAAATCATTACGTACTTATTCGTATAAATAACGACTAATGCCGCGGCCCCATACAGAGGAACTGCTTAGAAGCCGGTATAACCACACAGTATCAATCACACACTCGGCCCGAGATAGCCAAAATATCCTAGGCACACAATCAATACCCACATAGTATACAGATATTTCAAACTCCTAAATATAGATACAACCGAGGGTATTTGTAAAATAATAACACTGTTTCTGTATGCCATTTCCACTCCCGGAAGGTTGGTGATAGAAATTTCATTGCGTTTACAAGTGATCGATTATACTTATAAACATTATGGATCCTGGTCGTTACTCTAAGCCACTGGGCCATTTGGAGGACAGCTGTGGATTCCACCTACTCTTCAGGGTACCACAGTCTTAACGTCACACCTACATTAGAAACTGGCTTACAAGCCCAGCTGAGGGAGATGGAATATACATATCTGATCCACGTATCACAATTATCTCATTACTGGTTCATTACCAGTCTATGTTATCATATATTCATATTATCTCTTTATTTTCACTGAATCAAAACCACCGAACAATTGCACTATAATTACAAGTACACGTCTTTCCTTCTTTATCCCATACTAGGGATTCTTTCACTTACATTAAACATTAACTATACTATTCTAAAGACACATATCAATCTAATCCTAGTCGTTCACTAAGTATACCGACAATAACAATGTAAACTCATAACATAGTTCCTGCACCGTCATATTCTTACCGTATTCTCAACTATAGGAATAAACGTGCAAACTAATATGTCGAATAACCTGTAATACATCCAATGCGCCTTTTCCACAATATTCTCAAGTTTCTCACATGATCTTTAATCTTATTATGAATTCACACATATTCTTTTCATTTTACCAACATATCGGTGAGCTAAACAGGATTCTATATACTAGAAGTGAGATAGCCTATTTATTGCCTTACTCATTATCTTATTTAAATACTAATTTCCCTTGTTCAAGCTGATGCTAGCTCTCTGTTTTTGCAAGCTTAAGTTTCCTCTCAAAGAATTGACACTTGCCAAGGTGTAATCAGACTTCAACCATTTCCGCCATTTACAGTCATAACAAAAACCTGATTGTGACTGCAATTAAAGGTAATCCTAGACCCTCCGCTACATATGAAAATCAGAATACCAAGGGAGGTCATGAATAGCTGTGTGAATAGTATTTCTTATAGAAATTCGGCAAGAGTTTACCTATACATATAAGCTGCCCTACCTGCACAAGAAAACCAAGACAGTCCCCATACCAAATAAAACACAACGTGTTACTGCCTCATTGCAGTTCACACTAACACAAGCAACTCTTAGCAGATAGAAGTATTCTATCATGCAGTTTGAATCTAATAGGTACACGAATTCATTTCCTTATAGATTTGTCATAATTAAGTAAATTATGAATCGTAGTCATGATATCCACCGTACACTTCAATATATGTATACAATGGTCATTCGCCCACACCGGGTTCCTCAGACCAACAGGATAATTAGTTCTACCATAGGTTGCACGTACCCAAGGACGCTATGGAAAACAGCCGCTTCCAACCATGGGTTCAACATACCCTGCGGGCACCATGATTCTTATTATCATTTCTCAATTGCTGTGGGTTCAACATACCTCGAAAGGCACCACAGTCTTACTATCAATACAGAGCTACTGTGGGTTCAACGTACCTCGAAGGGCACCACAGTCTTATTATCAATCCGGAGCTGCTGTGGGTTCAACGTACCTCGAAGGGCACCACAGTCTTATTATAATGATACTGCTCCGTCCTAAGCGGCTTTACTAGAGTAACGAAAAAACTACCAATTCATAATTATCCCAATTATACTAGTTATCCACACAGATTTATTCATAGTTGACTCAGTCATGACAACATGACCATTTTGCTTACATTAATCAAGTAGCACGTTAATAATTTTATGATAGGTAATATAATTACCTATGAATCACATTCATTAGTACTTATCTTCTAAAATGACTTTACACGCATGGATTTATCGTAAGGCTAGTAGTACTAAGTCATGAAAACATATTCCACTCTGGCATATAAATAAACCATAAGACAATCAAGATAAAACACAGAAATATACTACAATTCAAATGCATGGATACCCTATACCACTATTAATACAAATTCGCAGAACATATTTTATTCGGTTATCATATATTGCGTCATTACACGCAATCCCAACACGTCATTACAAGTAAAAATATACTCATTACCTTACTACGGCATAGTAATTATAATATACTAATGTATGCACACATGTTAATTCGAATAGCATTGCAAAACATCGAATGCAGCATCTACTCAATCATTCCATCATAAGGGCATAATTACGTATGTATATATAAGCGTTCCTACCATATAAATATAGTTAAATACAAACATGGGACATACAATGCTGTATAGGTATTTTAGAATACCTAATCTAGCACTGCAGGTCGACGGTAATGGTATTACGCTTATAACTATATATATATATATATCTAACACAAGGATATTAACACTTCTAATTGCACAATCATGCCCATTCCACATCAATGGGACTTTTCTACAATTTAACTAATTATTATAATGTATATTCATGCAAGTATAAACATTATCAATATTGAAACCAATTTTTCCACAATTTAAATATTATATTATCTTACCTTCAGGCACCCAATGCCTATACGAATGATGAAAAACTGTCTCGGAGAGGGTATACGCGTTCGAAATACTCCTCCGTACGCTATAAATTTTTCTCGAAAAACGTGCAAGTTACTGTTAACTGATACTATTCACAAGGTACTATTCAACCCACGAACTTTCGATTTTCGTTTCACGAATGGAACACACCATCGCGATCCTTGCGATGTCGGGATGCTGTTCATGGTGTCCATATGCCACAAAACACAAATTAAAGCCTTCAAAATCACCAATCATCCTAAAATTTCAGATGTTAAGAAACCTATTTTGGACCCTAAAATCATCATCGAAACTCATTCCAAATTGAGATCTAAACATACCGCGTTGGAGTACGAGTGTCGGAGAGCACACTGGTCAGTTCAGATTCCACCGGAGCTACACCAGTCGCTGGAAATCTTGTCGGAAACACCCCTTCCCGATCAGCATTCCCACGCCGGAATCCGGTGACCAAATGCCGGAACGGGGCACACCACCGTGAAGAGGGCGGCGAGACGGTGCCAGACGCGCCAGAGGTGTCGGTCAACTCGCCGCCGTCCGCCGTGAATCGCCGGTCAAAGTTTACGTCGGCGGAGCTTTGGGCGGCGTGTGAGGGCGCGTGGCAGCGGCGATTGGGGCAGGGTTGGCGGCGTTGCACTCGCGACGGTCCGGCGGTCCTCCACTCGCCGGTGGTGAGGTGATCTGAGGTCCGGTGACGAAAATCACTGTTCACAGGAGAGAGAGCCGTGGGGAGGAGAGAGAGAAGAGAGAGAAAATGGAGGAAAAAGTGAATTTTTGTTTTTCGGGTTTTCCGACCCCTTCCCGCTTATATAGTCGGGCACGCATGATGAAAATTACAGTTTTTCGCTTCCGTTGTCACATTTTTTATACCGGTAATAAAATACTGTATTTTCTGCTTATACAGTACGCTGTTTCGAATACCGGTCAACTCTCTCTCTTATCAAAACTCTCAAAAATACTGTATTATAACTCCATGACAAAGTTTTAAGAGTATAAAAATTTCAAGATGTTACATATATATATATATATTATATTTTTGATTTTAATATGCGACCCAATAAGTTATCGTAACATTGGCAATAATTCTAAGATCTAATTTTAGTGTTACAAGAAATGAATAATATATAGCAATACATCATGACTATCCAAGTGACGAAAATATTAGTAGTTTGACATCACATTATTCGTGACCAATGTTATCGTGTAATTTAATCTTTTTGTCCTAAATATATTAATTAAACACGAGACATGGAATGTGCTATTCTCGTATAGTTCAATTATATTTTTTTGATATGTTGAATAAATTATTCTATCAAATGAAGTCAATATCACATATTAACTTATTTGCACATGACCATACATTTTTTTTAAATTTTACTCAATTAAAAGGTTCAAGATATCACTTCCATTATATAGAAAGGACAAATCATATTTTGATCATATACATCCCTTTATACAAGTTATAATATATTTGATTATTTTCTTTATAGTTTATTTTGTTACTGATGACGTTTGAAAATATCAAAATATATCATTCTTTATATTAAAAATCATGATGATTTTAAATCTAAGATCATATATATCATTGTTATTATAAGAATCGCTTATAACACTCATATAATAATCCACGTAGCATTCTCATGATGGGTCGATTTAATATATTAATTCACTAACTTGTATCCATATGTTGACTTGATATCTCATCTCATAATACACATGTTATTATCAGTCACTACACATACTAGTTTTTATGTATTATTGTTATCCTATTCACAATAATACTTGACTAAGAATATTTAATAATAGTATTCAACTAATTAAATATATTATTTTAAGGACATTATTACATTTATTAAATACACAAATATATAATAATTAAATAAAATGTATAAATTAAAATGTATCAAATATTTAAAATACTATTGAATTTAAGGCATATACCAATAATGTTTACATTGAAAATGAATAGTGGTCAAGTTGGGATCTATTGGCTTGATATACATAGGTTTAGAGTATCTGTTGACTCTATTCAGATTCAAATTCCTAAACAAATATCAATAAATGTATGAAAAGTAAATCTCTAAGTAGAGTGAATTAAAGTCATACGAAAGTGTTTGTGATGACAAGTTTTGGATATATTGATTGATGATCCGTTGTTATATCGATTTAGGATTTGGATGTTCTATAAACTTTTACTTGATTAGGATTAGACAATGAAAGGATATTATCCACATAATATGTACAATTTGAATGGATTCGATAAAGTATTTCTTTATTATAATTTAGAATTATAGCACATTGATAAATATTAATTATAATTGTTAAACTTTTGAAGTGTTTGGATTTAAAAAGTTTATAATAATCCAATGCATTAAAAGATATTTGAAATAAAGAAAATATTATCTATAGATTACTAGCAATTTTTAGATGATATAATGGTTGAAAGAAATATATATAAGTATTATATATATTTATGGTTCTTTAAAGTATTTAAATTTTTTTAATAATTTTGTATTTTTATATAATTTAGTGTAAATTATGTGACATATTAATAATAAAGATTATCAAAGGACCTAAATGTAAATTTATAAAAGTTATCTTGATAATTAATAATTATTAGATAATTGTCAATAAGTTTTTAAAAATATTGCTTATTATTTCCTTATTGGTAAAGTAAATAATTTTGCACAAATATAAGGACTAAAGTGCAATAAATGATAATTATTAGATAATTACTATTCTATCCTTGGTTCAAATGTATACATTAATTCACTTAAAGGTTAAGTTGGTAATTATAGATAAATATTTTAATTATTAGATTCAAAAATGAAAAGTGATAGTATAAAAAGGGTAACTTTACTCTTTTTAGTAAGAAAAAGAGAAGAAAGCTATTTTTCTTTCTAAAATTCGTCACTTTCTTTTCCATAGATTTGAGATCATTCTTTATTAACTCATCAATCTAACAAGGTAAGAAACTCATCTTTGGTTGATATTTTATACATATATTTGATATATGTTCAATATATGCATGAGATACATATGTTGTTGGCAAAGATTCGTGATTTGTTGTATTTTTAGACTATGTTATCTTTTCAGCTTTTATGATGTTGACATTCATCCTTAGTCTAACTTTTGTTATAGGTATTGCATTGTCCTTTTTCTTGAAGACACTTCTTTTTAGTTTATATCTAGAAGTCTTTTTACTTTTTTTCTTGAAAGATGTTTTACTAGAAGACAGCTTGGTAAGAACAATCTTCTTCTCTTTTTTATTCTAAGTTCTCTTATAATTAGAGACAATCTCTTTCATTAATTCAAGGAAAATGTGTTTTAGTTTATTTATATTATAGTTGATAATACACTAATTATAACTTCAAGGGAATGACTAAAGGATACGGTCCATTTATAGTTCAAAGTCCATGCCAAACCCTAAGGCATCAAGTTGCAAAATGAGAAAAATCCTATTTAAAATGTGTGACTTTGGAGGTACTCTCTTATAAGCCTTATTCCAAATAAGATAATAGACAACTCATACTAACTAGTTTTGTAACTTTTCTTAAATAGCTCCATAAATGAGAGATATATCATAAAGGCATCTTGCATGTCCTCACATTGAGCCTATAAGTTATTACTCATAAGGCCAACATATGATCTAACTTTCATATTATCATCCTTCCACTTCTAGAAAGTTTTTCTTTTCTTATATGAAGCATTCTCCAAAAGGACTATGAGCGTAAGCTTATCAAAGGCATAACCGGTTTTCTCAAAATTCAAAATTATTCTGAGATTTTTATACCAAACCTTGAAGTTAAGTAACACATCAATATGTATGTTTGTATATTAAATCATTCAATTTTGGACTTTAAACTAAATAATGCTTTCACTATCTAAAATTAAATCCTATACCCCTTTAGATAGAAAAACTGAAATCATATTATAGATTTTTTTTGGGTGATCACATTCTCATCAAACTTATTGAAACTCACCTAACAATAATTGGCCTAATAGTCTAATAAGTTAGAAACACATTTCTAATTATAACTCATTACAAATTATGATCAATTAACCTCTAGAGTTAAGATGCCTCACTTAATAGTTATTAGTGTCTTAATCTAGTTAGTTTACATCCAATGCCTTTTCTTACACAAGTATGTAATCAAACCTCTCACTTAACAGTTATTAATAACCTAATATACCATGTAAAGAAACATGTCAAAAAGATTATGATACCCTGTAAGAACCCTTACTTAATAATTATTGAGTTGCTCCAATAGAAATACCTATAACCTATTAACTACGAAGGAAAGTTTGAGCCTAATATTTTATTAAGGAAAATTTTTAGTTTATGTTTCATTTTATACATCTTTATGCATCTAATAATGTTTAATAATGGGATTTAAATTCTATATCATTTTAGAGCCCGTGAAATAATATTAATTTTAAATTTTTATCTATCACTGTTTGACCACATCAATATAATAAATTGATATAGTAATTTATTGTTAAGACAATTGATACATTATTAATACATTGATATATGCTTATCAAATTACTCTTACTATAATTCTATTAATTCTAGTTTAATTAAAACAATTAGAATTAATATTTAAGTTACTTTATTTTTTTAATTATGAGTAATTATTATGTTTGACTAAAGTAAGTCTAATTCCAAAATTTTAATTTCAATACATTTTAATTCTAATACTAGAAATACTAATCAAATTAGTATTAATAAGAATTGTGATAATCAAAATAATAATATTAATGGGAGAAAATTTTTGAATAATTTTAAAAATTTACAATTCAGTCCTTATATAATAAATTACAAAAATACCCCACATTGGGATAGATTTTTCTACGTCAAATTTTTTTTATTAACAATTACAATAAACATATATGTCAAACTCATGATTAACATAATAATCAATAAAAATGAATTAAATTTTACACAAAATAATTTTTTTTATGCAATTTTAATTTCATTCCTAACATAATACATTGTTATGCATAAAATTTGAATATATGGCCATTTTGCAATTTTCATGTAACTTAAATGTATGATATATGTCAAAACAAATCCAATACACACATAAGCATGTTAATACATATTAACCAACATTAATAACTCATATTAACATTCATATGCATAATATGATATAAAATCATATTTTCACATCATTTTAATTTATTATCAACAAAATAAATTATACTATAGTTAAATGAAACATATAATTAAATTATAGGGCAACCAAATCACAATTCTCACAATTATGAACATATAATCAATATCCAACACATTTAATTTTAAGACTTGCCATAAATTTCAGTTTTGGGTGTTGATACCATTATTATGAAATAATTTTCACTTCCAGAAGTAACAGCTGTCATACGGTCCATGTGAAAAAACTTTTAGAGGATCAAAATTAAAATTATGCAAACTTTAAAATTTTAAACAAATGTAAATAATCAAAGCAAAATTTAGGAAATCATACCTAATTTTTTGGTATCTAGAATGGTTCACCTTCTTCGGCTTACCTTTAGACTTATTCACACACCAATGGCTTGATGACGACTTCGATATTACTCTTTGGAAGACAACTCTCTTTTGAGTTTGTATTTGGTTTTATAAACCAATTATAATTATATTTGGTTAGAAAGAAAATTTGCTAAAAGTTTTTCCTTTTTGTCTTTCTCTCTTTTCTTTCTTTCTTGCCAATATTTAGCAAGATTGTTGGATGGCTTTCTTCTCCATCTTGAACACATTTTCGATGCATCTAAATACCAAAATAAAATATTTTTTTAATTCATTTTATCAAACCAATTAATTACACTAATTAATGGATATATATGTGACAAAATCACGGCCATTTATTTTAATCACATGGGTGAATCTTCAAAATGATAAAAGTGAATTAATCTCCACCCACCATGTGTATGCAATGTATGTTAATCTCTATCATTCATATGTCACACATTTTCTTGATGAAGATTTTAACACATGACATAATCTAAGCCATCCATGTGTTAAAGAAAGATTAAATCATAACCATTCACTTGTCAAATAATAATTCAATTAATTAATTATTAAATAAATAATTTATCTATTAATTAATACAAAACATAACCCTAACCATCTTCTTTTAGTTTGCCAAACATATTTGCGTTCTATTAAAAACTAACAAAAAATTTTCCATGTTGTAGGTGCTAGTGCGCATTAGTTAAAAAATTTATTCAAAATAATACAATAGCCATTCAATCAAAATATAGAAGTTATATTAATTTTTGTTAATATAATAAAATTATCAATTAATTTAATGATATATTTTATCCATCATTAGCCTATTGACTATTATGTATGACCCCCTACATTTACGGTGAACTGGACATAAGCATATTCGAACTCATTTGCATCATTTTGATATAGCTCATTATAACTGAAAATCTCAATGATCATGAATAACCTATACCAAAATATCATGACTTCCATACACAAAGAATGTAATTTTGAATAAACTTATTATAATCGCATTTTCATTTAATAATATCTCTTTACTGTTGACTCCAATCTAGTGCAGGCTATGATGTCGTCAAACATCGATCGTAGGATCATAAATTTAATCATATATAGGATTTGCATATCAGCAAAATTTATTTTCAAAACTGATTAGGGATTTTATTCTCGTGTATGATAGACTTACTTAAGATCTCAAGTTTAAGAATTTAAGTCAACAGATTCTATATTGTTCATCACTTATCCTCATACGATAAGAACACATTACCTTCAAGTTTCTTTCATTTAGCATGGCTAACTCAGTACAGTATACACAAGTGAATGATGAGTCTTAATATAAAGGACAATTGTGATTTCTCTAGTTAAAGAACTAATAGTACACTAATATAACTGTATGACGAACATTGGCTATAGATAGTCACTTATATGATTTATCTCATTTGATCATGTTCAGTAATATGTTCTTTAACATATTATCAATATTCATGCTTTTGTGACATGAGATTCGTCAACTAATTAACATCGTGTACTAATTAATGGTAGCAACAAAACATACTAGTCATGCAATGTCATTATCCTTAATAATATCTCAATCATGAAAAGTTTTGGATGTATTTAAATAATAAATTTTATACTTATATCTACAATATTTTATAGATAGAGTTTCGACATTAATACATTATGGAATCTTATTTTATAAAAATTAGAGAATAACAATTAAATAATTGCAAAATAAAATAATTACTATCATATTAATTGTAAATATTTTTACAACTAATTATATATATATATATATAAAAGAATAATATGCTTAAACCTTATGACACAATTAATTCTAAGGCATACCTCTAACACGGTTTACATGAACTTGAGCTTACGTTAGCTTATGGATTTTAATAAACCCTTCTTAAAATTTTAAAAAATATTTTAAATAATAAAAAAAGCTTTAAAGCTTACAAGTTGGCTCGGGCTTGCAACTGACTTTACACTTCCGACCTTGCTTAAGCTAATTGTAAACTTCGGTTAGGTTAAGTTTTAATGTTAAAAGGTTCGTTTAGCCCAACCATTTTGCCATCTGTAACACCCCTCTATTTAAAATCAACTACATAAGATATAATCTGAATTTTTTTTTTTTTTAAACATAAAGATATATATATATGTGTGCGAAAGTTGGATATGTATAATATCCTGGTTACACACATAATCCATAGTAAGTAACCCAAAAATACAAGTTTACTGTACCAACGTGTATATATATATATATATATATATACATATACATATAGATACATACGCATAATTATGCATTAACACCAAAAAATACCCCCATCATCAAGATACTAGCCCTGTTAACGCCTCGAAGAGTTTGCATCCATATCCCGCGGCGTCACATTACCTGTAAAAACCACAATCCACAAAGGGTAAGCGAAACAGCTCAGTTAGGAAACATAATATTCTAGTACATAATTTATTTCCCTATCATATATACTATACGCTACTGATGACGTAGAGGTTATTAAACTCATATCGCCTTAACATAATCTAACGAGATAAATACACTCCGACCATATACTCTGTATCACTATCCATATAATACTCGTAATTATTATATAGAATGTAAATAAATTTACATGCATTTCGAAATAAAAAAAACACATGACATTTTTAACAAATTATCGACAAATATATGACCGGTCGTGCTAACACAGTTATGAATCGTGGCCACAAAGTAAATTCGCCCAACCCTCATCCATTCACACCACTCGTCTATCGGGCTGAGCATATATTTTATATATGATCGATCATATAATCTGGCTATAACCAAGCCAGCGAGTGTAAAGAGTATATGAATATTTGGATCCATAACTAATATAGTCACACAATTAATACCACATGGCCTAAAACCATGTATTCATTTTTTTTGAAAACTATTGTACACTCAAACCATGCACAATAAATACCACATATGCGCACCTATACACATAGAAATGATAAATAACGTTTACATCTCGATTTTATGCGCATATAAAATTCGTTTACATAATGAATGTATAATGCACGTGCGGATAGTGATACCTAACCAACAATTCATAACACTTACATAATCACGTACACTCGCAAATACCCAGTCTACCAAATTCACTGAGATTTATTCATCATAATTATAATTTCTACTATCACGATAAATATATCGTATACTATCCAATATTAATGGATAACCACATCAATGCATCATTTACTAATAAAGAAATTTACATAATAATTATAACTACTATAATTATTATAACAACCAACGTGCAACGTCCTGAATATTACAATCTATTCTAAATTCTATTAACCACGCTCCGATCACACGGCCATAATAATAATTCATTTATGCATTCCAACAACCATATAAGGTATTATACCTATTTAACACATTAAAATATTTCTAAATCTCCACAATAATAACCAAAGTTACCATTTTACCCTTCCTTCAAATTTTTTCCTCATTTTATCCACCCAAATCAATTCCTACTAATTTCATTTGCTCCCTAATATACCTATACACATTCAAATATACCATAACATGTTAAAATATATCATTTAGAGGCTCGATAAATAGTACTCTAAATTTACCATTTTGCCCCTCTTTCAAATTTTCTTCCATTTTATACATTATTCTATACCCAAATTCATCTAAACACCATCCCTAAATCCATTCCTACACAAATCAATCACCAATCACAAATTCCATAAAAGAAAATTACATTTTCTTACCTTTAAAATATGCTAATTGCTTGATTAAACCTCCCAATACCGCAAAACCACCTAAATCACCATTAAAAATCATAAACCACTTTTAAAAACTACTTTTCAACAAATCCATAAATTGAAACTTAGTGAAATCAAGAACTTTTACCGTCAGATTAAAGCTGTCGACGCGTAGAACAATTTTTCCTTTTGCGGTAACTCGTTTAATCGGGCGGATTAAAAGATTTTGCTTGATTTTTGTCCAAAAAATTGAAAGAGAAAGGGAGAAGTACCTCACGGCAAGGAAGAAGAAAAAGTGAATTTTGTTTCAATTTTGAAAAGTCAACCAAACTTATCCGAATCCATATTTTAAAAAATTATACTATTGCCCAAAAATATTTCAAAACTTGCATTTAACTCCCAAGAAAATTATGAGACTACCCAAATCATTTTTATATTCTTTCACTTTAGTCCATCGATTTTAATTACCACTTTTTCTTCTAATTCCTTGTGAAAAGACCATTTTACCCCTAATAAAGAAAATTGGTCACTTTGGTCCTTTTTTATCCTTCATAGAGAAATTTACATTCTAATTTAATTCCACTTTTTCTATATCTTATTTACAATATTTACAAGAGTTCTGGATGATCAAAATCTAGCAGAGTCCTTCCGACCTTTGACATAATGACCATTTTACCCTTCTTAGCAAAATTGTCCCTTTTTGTCCAAAATAGAAATTTTGGCATTCTTATGCTTATAAAATCTATCTCTCCTTCTAACACACTTTATCATACTAATTTATATTCTTGACATCTAACTTGATCAATCAAAACTTTATCAAATGACGATTTTATCCTTTTTATTTTTGACTTTTCAAAAACATACCAACCACGTCTTAAATTGAAATTAAATATACCAGCATAATATTTATGAAATTCTAAAACTTTTTATGCGATCAAAACTCACTTTGGCCTCAATTTTGAGTGAAAAGACTATTTTGCCCTTACCCGACAAAATAACTTATTTAATCGATTTTCACTCAGTCTCCTTCCAATAACTCCATAAAACATTTTCAAAGATAAGAGATAATAAAAAATTAGGGTTTATTTATATCTGAGTGTCACACCATCTCTATCCATGCAATACAATTACAACTTCTATATGAGAATATTACACTTTTGAGTTTGATATAAACAAATTATGATAACATATAATCACAACAATTTAACTATTATTACATGATCTTCTTGTTTTTACAGTACCTAATGCATTCTTGGCATGATAATAATAACTCCTAAGATTGTTACATAATTGAAATAGGAGACTTTAGATCCCACCCCAACATTAAATTCATAAACAATGAAAAACAAGTACAAATAAATTACAAGTTAAGAGGATTATTATTATATAAGTTGCAACAAATTCTTGATTATATAAACATGCCAAAAAAGTAATAATTAGTGGTGGATTGTTTTTCCTTTGCTTAGTTTTATGTTCTTGCTTTTGTTCCTTTGGTCAATTTCTTTGTGTTTTTAATTCTCTTTTAGTTTTGTTTAGTGATAAATTGAATTACCATTACATGCTTAGGAGTTAAATGAATTAAATTAGTTACACACTTGTTTGCTTAAGTGTAAGATCCTTAAATTTAAGTATCACCGAAATTCGCTATTATATTCACATTGAAGTGGATATAGTAACATTATTGGAGTAGAGAAATATAGAAGAGAAGTTTTAGAAATGCATTTAAAGAAAATTTAGTGAAAACAGGTACTATTGACAAGAAAGGGTAAAATTAACATTTTAATAAAGTTTTGATTGACCAAGTTAGATGTTGAGGATGTAAATTAGTATAATAAAATGTGTTAAAAGAAAAAATAGATTTTATAATTGTAGAAATATCAAAATTACTATTTTGAATAAAAAGGGATAATTTTACTAAAAAAAGTGAAATAGTCATTACGCCAAGAGTTGGAAGGACTTTGTCAAATTTCAATCACCTAGAACTCTTGTAAATATTGTAAATTAGATGTAAGAAAAAAACATAATCAAATTTGGATCTGAATTCTCCTAGAAATAATGAAAAATGACCAAAATGACTAATTTTCTTTGTTAGGGGTGGGTAAAATGATCTTTTTACAAGAAATTTGAAGAAAAAAATGAGAATTAAAACTGATGTACTAAAATAAAAGAATCTAAAAATAACTTGGATAGCTAATAATTTTTTTTTAGAGTTAAATGTAAGTTTTGAAAAGTTATTAGGTAAGAGTGTAATTTTTAAAAATATTAAGTTGGATAAGACTCTTTGACTTTTCAAAATTAGATCAATTCAACTTCTTCCCTCTCTCTCCTACTATGAATCATTCTCTCATTTTTCTTTTATTTTTTTTTATTTTTTTAAAAAAATCAAGTAAAATCTCACAATCTGCTCAATTATACGTATTGCCATAGAAAAAAAATTATTCTATACATCGAGAGTTTTAATTTAATGGTAAAATTTTTTTATTACATTAAGTTTTAGTTTGTAGATTTGTTGAAAAGTTGTTTTAATGGTGGTTTTATGGTTTTAAATGGCGTTTTTGGTGTTTTTTTACTTGAATTTGATGTAATTGCCATCAATTTTGGATTTGAGGTAAGAACCCTAAACCCTAACTTAGTAATTTGAGAATTTTGTTAAATTGATGTATAATTTAGTTAAATTGATGTATAATTTATGAAATTGAATATTTGAAAAGTAAATTGAAGTGAATAGAATAATGTAAAGAGAAAAAATTTAGTTTATGTATATTAGGTCATATTTGGTCAATGTTCATGAAACACTTAAATACTTGATTTTGATGTGTTTTGATATGTTTAAATGTGTATAAATATGTTAGGGAATAAAGAAAATTGGTAGGAATTGATTTAAATGTATAAATTAGAAAAAAAATAAAAAAGGACAAAATTAAAAATTTTGAGTACTACTTATTGAGGCCTTACATGTTGATTTTTGAGAGGATTATGTGTTAATAATAGTATGGTAATATAACAAAATTGATTAGACTTGATTTGGTTGGTTATATATATTTATATATGTTTATAAATGTATTATAAAATATTGAAATTGGTATAATTTAACTTGGGTAGATAAAAATAGAAGACATTAGAAAAAGAGTATAATTGAAAATTCAGCTATTAGAGAGTGTGAATAATCATATGAGTTCTGCTGTATTATATTTTAATGAATATATTAATTTATATATATAGTTATGGAATATACTAAATTAAATCTCATTGGTGGAGAATGGATATGTTAATGAAATTTAGAAATATTGGGATGATTTTGATTGGTTATCGAAAATAGAATGGATTGTATTAGAATGTGTAATTTATTCCGTCAACATCTATTACCATATTGAGGTATTTTAAAATACTTTTACGGCATTATATATTGTAATCATAATGTATGGCATGGCATTATAGTATTGTACATATAGATATATTAGTGTGTGTGTGTGTGTGTGTGTGTGTGTGTGTGTGTGTGTGTATTAATAAGTATTATTATTTTATTATAATTATTGATTATGGGTACATGCATTTGTGTTTGTGTAATTTAGTAATATTTATGAATTCCTTTTAATGTTGGTAAGGAGTTATGAAAATATATTATATGTGGTTATTATACTTAATGTAAATTTATCAAAATGCCCTTTAGAATAGTTAAGGGTAAAGTGATAATAATGATTATAAAAAAAATTATACAATTAGGATAATTATGGATCAATAGAATTTCGCTACACATTGACACAATTGCTTAAGACGGAGCATAATTTTTATTATTTTTAACTATTCCTCTTTAAGGGATAGACTGAACCCACAACCGTCCTTATGGTGCCTAAAAAGGTATATTATAACCACGGTAGTCCTCCATAGTGCCTTAGAGGTATGTTGAACCCATGGTAGGAAGTAGATATTCGTCATAGTACCCTGAGGGGTATGTTGAACCCATGGTAGAATCAGTATTTGTGCACAATTTAATAGAGAAATGGGTGTGTAGGATGAGCATGGTGGCCATGATCCATAGTTACCCTAATTATGATTGGTCCAGAATAAAATGAATCAGAATCAGAATTAAAACAGAATAAATAGAATGTACTAAATTGTTTTACTTGCATGCTGATGTGTGCTTACAGTTTAATATGTATACCATACTGTTATAATATATAATAGAATATAAAAATGGAATCTAAATTTTAGATTGGGAAACAAAATGAACAAAATTAGAATGGTATAGAAATAAAACATTAAAGAGTGAGAAAAGGAAATGTGTAATAGAATGCTTCTGTGTATTAAAAGACAATGATAGTGGTACTGATATCTATTGAAGAAGCAGTAAGTCATTACTAAATGATATTGGGAGTGTTCTGATTTTCTTTACTGGTAGTATAGTCTATATATATAGGTAAATTCTTACCGAAATTTTTATAAAAATTACTATTCATATGGTAGAGGTACTATTTTAGTAAATAGATTAAGTTGAATACGTACCTATTAGAGTTTTGGATTCTTACTAAATAATTTTCAATTGTTTACTCTTGTAGTTGATTGTCTTTTCAGGTATGGTTAATAACAGAACGGCTCGAGGTAGTTTCTCTAAGACACAGCAAGAATTTTGAGAAGTGATATATCATGTTTTGTTTTATAAAATTTTGAACATATATTTCAAAATTATGGTTGTAATTTATAAATGTGTATATTTTACTTTTATTAGAAAAAAAATTTAATAGAATTTTTTTTTTTATATTCATGGTTTGATTAAATAAATTAAAATTCTGAATACTTAATCTTAATACACACACACACACACACACACACACACACACATGTATGCGTATATATATATATTAGGGTTATGGATCCCATAAGCTTGTTAAGCGATAAAGTGGAAAGAAAATTAGTGTTACATAAGATGGCTTAAGATAATATAACTAAAGAAAAATAAAGAGAATAAACTTATGTATAGGTCTATTGTTAGAACTTTTTTATATATATTAATGGTAATCTTAAATTTTAGAATAAGTTGACTTATTATTATTTATGATAATCTTAAATTTGATAACAAGTTGACTTATTATTGTATAAAAAATGACTTATATATAAAAAGTATAGTTTTTCTTCTAATTGATATTTTTCCCTTTTGTAATCCAATGCATTTCGCAAGCTTTTTTCATCAAAATCCATCATTGACAAGGTGATTACTTTGATCTAAAGTCTAAATTATCTAACCTTTTTGGATATTACTGATATTGAAATTTGTAATAAGTTTAGCATTTAACAAATAAAAGGTTCTAATATGCAACATTAATAACATAATACATGAAATGAATGTGAGAGATGTTTCCAACACAGCCACTCTAATACTTAAATTATTTTTTTACTATTCTAATTAGGAGCGATAATTTAAATTATCATATCATTTTTATATTAGATTATATTTATATCATGCTTATAATCCAATTCAAACTCAACCCATTTAATAATCATATCAAAAATTAAAAATTCTAATATGACATGATTATTAAAGTTTAAATGGACTATAATCATGTTATTAATTTAACCTATATAATTTTTACATTCTAATATGTTTATTGTTTGAGCTAATGCTCTAAATTCAATATCTTTTGTTGAATAGCTAATTATTTATACAAGTTTATACATTTTCAAGATCATTCTTTTATTATTATATGGTATTTAAGTTTGTCTTTTACATCACTTATTAGTAATCTAAATTTCTTCACACTAATGAATATAATTAACAAAAGCCCAAAAATATATTGTAATGAACACAAAATTATTAAATTGAGACAACTTCACTGTATAGTTTATTCTTGAAAATATTTATAGTCATTGTTTTACTAACATGGGTTAGTTAGTAAGCTAGATAAATTAACACATGTTGCACTTTGAGAAATGTATATGTTTTATCTCAGTGAACCATAAGCTTGGGAAACCTTGAAGATACATATGGCTACTCATTGGAGAATTTGTTAATTGAATTGATTCACTAAAGACTCATAATAGACATTCCACAAAACCATCAATAAAAGATCTTCTCTAGTTGAGTTGGCGTATGTTGTTTTTTGAATAGAGATGTCATAATGATCTTTTATGTGATCTTTTATTTTTAGATGACATACTTGTTAGAAGTCTTTCATGGGTTGATCTTTTAATGGTCATAAGAAATAATCTTACACACGTGAAGGTTGGTATGGATTTAGTAAAAGATCTGTCATTCCATATAGATAAAGCAAATATCGTATGATCTTCAAAATCATACTACATTCGATCTTTAATTAGAGAAGTTATTGAAAATGAAATCTTAAGTTTAAAATTAAATTAGAAAAGAGTTTCTAAATACTATCTACAAAATATTATCCAAAGATAAAAGATTTGTTACTTCATGTGGATAAGACAAATATTGTATGATCTTTAAAATCATACTATATTTAATCTCTAATCATAATAGTTATTGAAAATGAATTCTAAGTTTAAGATTAAATTGGAAAAGAGTTTCCAAATATTATCCCTGAAGTGTGATACAAAGATAAAGTAAACACAATATAAACGTAACGATAAAATCTATATCTATTACTTAATTGAAATATTATATGATAGAAGGACTATATATATGTAATACCTCAGTTTGTATAGTTCATAAGATTTATACATTTGGGATTGCCATAATATGTTGGTGGACTTCACTTATTGACCAATAAAAAAGTTCTAGATGACAAGTACACGTGAACCTAGCACGGTCACACAACATAAAGTGTGAATGTTATAGGCTTGGGTAATATTAATCAATAATTGATTAAGAAAATTGATGACAATTATAACAAAATTATAATAGTTTATTAATGGGCTAAGATGTAAATATTAAGAATGATATGTAAATATTTAGCATGATGTGTAAGGAAATGTGATGATAAAACTTTGTAAAATTTTGATTAGTGTAAAGATTTTGTGACATATGTAAGGAGTTTTGTCATGAAAAATCTCATTTTTTGTTATAAAAAACCTCTAAACAGAGACTAACCAAATATTTTTGAAAGAAGAAAAAAAGTATATTGAAAAGAAAGAAAATGTTTCATAAGTGTTTTTCTAACTCATTTGCATCATTTTGCATAAGTATAGATTGTAGATTTGTATGTCTGATAAAAATGTTTTATTTTTAAACATGTAAAAGTATTTTTCTTATTGAATTATTACTTATTATACTTTATTGTGAATCTTAGAGCTATGGAAGATACTAATATGTGTAAGAATTTAATTTAACATAATTTCACAATGTTTAAGATTTTGCTTTAAGGATTGTAGTATATTCGGCAATTAAGATTTCTATTGTCATTAAGTTTTACAAGTTGTTTAGTGTTCATAAATTTTAAAAATGAAGGAATATTGTTGAAGGTATAGTAGTTAAATTTTTAATGCTTTCTTGTAATTTACATTTCATAAATTTAGAAAATTCGCACCTTATAAAATTAATTGAAATCGAAAACAAAAAAATTTGTTGTATTTGTAATTGATAAACCTTCTTTGAAATTAATATAATTTATTATTAGTCAGTTGGTGAATAACACAATAAAATTACTTAAATTTAGTGAGAAAATAATCTCTACTAGTTAAAGCAAAATTTCTTTCCACCCTCTTTTCTTTAAATAAGGCATAGACTTCCATTTCATTCTTACATTTCAACACATGTTGTCTTGTTCCAAGGTTTCTCTCTCTTAATTAAACCAAATGTATACAATTTTTTTATTATAATATTTTATATTAGCATTGCGGTTTGATTGAATTTTTTTATAAGAAATTTAAACAATTTATGTTAAAGGGGGATCTTCATATCTCCCTTGAGATTCGTGATACATTTACTTTGTAAAAAGCTTTGTATAAAAATATATTAACTTTCCTTAAATCGTTTGTCGACTAGCTCCATTTCTTACAATTACATAAATAACCCATGTAGTTAAATTAAAGACTATACCATTAGTAACGATGTCCAACATCAATATTAAAAAATTGTTTGAAAATTTTTATATTTATTTATATATTTCCTTTCTATTACATAAATTGCATTAACTATATCCATTGATTTATGCAAACAAAAATTTTATCTTAAAAATAAAATATATCATCTATATAAAATTTCAAATAAAAAATTTTAAATCAATATTAATATAATTTAGAATAATTGTTAGGTTTTATTTTATATTAACATTGGTAAACTTACAAATATGTAAACTAATAGATCCCCAATTAAAAAAATAAAAATTTATTTTTAAAAATAGTAGTAATTAAATTAACAAGGTATGATTACAAACTTTTGTTTGCATTCATTAAATTTAACTGTTGGAGTTATTTATATAATTTTAAGAAATAAGGTTAATCAACAAATTGTTTACAAAAGGTAAGTGTTCCTTTTTACAAAATTTATTTTGTAAATTGAATATTTTCAAGCCTTAATAAATATAAGTGATAATTGCCTTTATATCAAATGAAAGTTATAATATGTGTCCAATTAAAGTAGTGTTTAGGACAAAAAAATCTTTCTATAATGTAAATATTTGAAAAACCTTTAGTGTTTTGTCTATCTCTTAATCTATTTAGTTTGTAAGCTATTGGCATTTCCTTGCATTGTACTTTAGCTTTGGTAAACATTATCACCATTTTCCTTCTTGTTAAGCTTGTGGCCTATATTTGGTAATCAATATAGTATATTAAATACACAGAAGCAACCAAAAGTCAAGCTCTAGAGGATGAAAGAGGTTGGAAAAACTTTATGTAGATAAGTCTCTAATTAATCAACTATATTTGAAAAATAGAAAAGGAAGAAAAAAAACACTGTAAAGTTGTATTTAGATGAATTTAATACAATAATCATAAATATGAAGAATGTAAAAATAACAATTTTGAATGAGGATAGAATTATTCTTGTGTTTTGTTTGTTGCCATCATCATATAATTCATTTTTTCCAACCTTGTTGTATGAAAAAAAGTTAATTAGCATGTTATTTGTCTATTGCATTAAAGTCTAAATAGTTAAAGAGATAGATTTTTGATAATGAAAATGTTGAAGGTGAAGGTTTAACGTTATTTCATAAGGAATTATAATTACTAGAACTTTAGGCAACAACAGTGTAAATAATGCTGGTGAACTATTTTTGTTTCTATTAAAGAGTGAAAGGACCAATGAGTTATTGATTCAGGAGCTTTACTTCATATGTGTTTCACAAAAACTAGTTTGTCACTTACTCACTAATAAGTAAAAGTGGTAATTTAAGTTATCGTATCATATTTATATCGTGTTATATTTTTATTTTGTTAAAAGAGAAAAATATGATCTATTTAATAATCGTATCACGAAATAAAAATTTTAAATGAATATAACTATTTAATAGTTAAATGGGCTATAATTATATTATCTATTTAATATTTTTATTTATATTTTTATATACTTTTATGATTTTTATGATAGATAAGTTAAGATTTTGAGGACTGACAATAATTTAAAATATTGTATTTCTGAGTTTGATAAATTTTACAATAAGAAATAGTGAGATACCACAGTTGAATAGGCTTGTAAAATGTATAAAAGAACATTATTAGAGAAAGCTCATTATATGCATTCTCATTCTAGTTTACTAAGGAATTTTTGGTTGGGGTAGTAAATCTAACATATTATTTAGTGAATAGATCTCTATTTATAGTTATTAGATGTAAAATATCTTTTGAGATATAGTTTAATACACTTGTTGATTATACTCATTTAAGAGTATTTAGTTATCCTTCATAAGTTCATATTAATGATGATAAACTTGAATCGAGGGTACAGAAATACATATTTCTAGGCATGCATACAGAGTGAAAAGTTAAAGACTATGGTGCATGAATTCTAAGCTCTAGGTTCTTTTTAATGAATTTGTTATATTTGATCATTAAAAGGGTGAGTAAATAACTAAAAGAGATCATAGTGTCAAGGATCAGGTAGAGCTTGTGGTATAAGTTCTAAAAACATAATAGTCTATAGAGTATAGGATAATTAATGTGTAAGATTAATGCAGATGGTCAATAATATGATAATGCACATAACAATAAGATAAATTACTATTAAAAGGCCAAGACAATAAGTCTTCTACTTTTAATACGGTGTATATTTTATCCAAAAGTTGAATAATAGATGATTGTTATGGCTAATGAGACAGAGTCTTTGCATAAGAATCAAACATTGAAGTTGGTAACAATATTTAAGAGATAACAAGTAACAGGGTGCAAATTGGTTTACAAGAAAAAAGAAAGGATACCAATGTCTAGAGCTCCTAAGTACAAAGTATATTTTATAACTAAAGATTACTCATAAAAGGAGGGAATTAATTTTAGAGAAGTGTTTTTTTTAGTAGTAAAACACAACTCTATTATACTATTATGACTATGGTTATTGTTTATGAGTTTTATCTTGACTAGCTGAATGTGAAGACTGTATTTCTTTATATCACATCGAAGGAGCAAATTTACATGAGTTAGCCAAACATTTTTTTTTTTCACTAAATAAACAAAACCAAGTTTATTTTCTAAGAAATCATTTTATAATTTGATGTTATCCTCTAAATAATGATATGAGAGATTTGATTAATTCATGCTTGATTATGTATGCATTAGGAGTGTTTATAACAATTTTGTATATAAAAGAAACTTTGTAATAATAGTTATATTTATCTGCTATTATATGTTGATAACATGTTGATAATTGCTAACAACACATAGGATATTGATTTATTAAAAAAGAAACTTAATGATGAGTTTGAGTTGAAGTAGTTCAATGTAACAAAATTTTGGGTATGGCAATTGATAAAGAGAATAACTTATGGACTTGGTTCTTATTGTGGTAAGGTTATGTAAAAAAGTTCTTACCATGCTTAATTTGAGTAATTGCAGGTTTGTGAGTACACCATCAGCAACACCCTTTGGATTATCTATAGGTTTGTCATCCAAATTTTAAAAGGAGGTAGAGTATATAAAACATGTTCCTTATTTAAAATGTAATTAGAAGTTTCACGTATAATATCATTTTTACCTAATCTAATTTAGCTAATATTGTAAGTGTAGCAAGTAGGTATATACTTCTCCTAAAAAAGAACACTAAAATGCTTTAAAGTAGATATTGCAATTCTCATGGGGTACTAGTGATGAAGGCCTAGTATTCAATAAAGCATCATCCTAATATAACTGAGTTAGCAAGTGAGTTTTGATTACACTAGAGATCTAGACATAAAGAGATCATTGACGAGTTATGTACTTACCTTTTTCTAGCTGTGTGATTAGTTGAAATGTAACATTATAGACTATAATAGCTCTTTCTATTACAAAAACCAAATATATGGCTATTTGCAAAAATAGTAAGAAACATTATGGATGATAGGTTTGCATGTGATGTTGGTTCACCATAACAACAAATAGTTGTGTATCGTGATAGTCAAAATGCCATTCACAACAAAGAACCATATGCTTCATGAAAGAATAAAATATATTAATTTCAAGTTCCATTTTGTTGGAGGAATGGATTTAGAGTGCTTGAATATTGTGTAAATGTTTTTCACTCATAAGAATCCAAATAACAAATTGACTAAGATAGTTCTTATGACATATTTTGTGTCAAGCTCTCGCTCTCTGTAAATTTTCTAAGGTTTTCGAGTAAAATATGGTATTATTTTGATTTTCTTTATATTTTTCTTTGTTTGATTTTCATAACACTTTTCATTATATTTATAACCTTTACTAGCTTGCTAAAGTCATCTTTACTTTTGTTCTCCTTCAGAAAAGTTTTCATGGTTTTGTTCTCTTTAGTTTTTATGTCATCAAATTAAATTCCTAAACTTGATCATTGTTTGATACTTCATATTAATGTTTTTATCTCCTCTGCTTTATGATTTATTCTACAAGCTTATTGGTGCATGGTTTGACCCCAAAGATTAATTAGGTTTATGCTTGCAGTAGTTGTTTAATCTTGTGCACTCACTAAGTGTTGAGTTTCTTAATGAACAAAAGGCTGTCCTAACAACGCATGGGGTTTAATGTGACTAATTGACATAAAACTTTGTCAAATAATAGGATTTTTTTGTTGGTGAAAATCAAAGCAAACTATAGACACAATAAAATTTTATTGGCGACTATAGTCCTTTTTTATGATCAAATTGTTAATATCAAATTTTTTACTGAGTTTAGCAATTAATAAATTGAGGTATCCAAACTTAAAACCATGATAACAAATTATTTATAATTGTTGGTGAAGTTTTTGGCATGCCCACTTTGATATTTGAATTAATTTTTTTTTATATTTTGATGAAATATACATGTAGACACACTCGTTGTTTGGTTGTTTAGTACATATAAATTGTTATTTATTTTATTTTTTTAATTGTGCAACTTTATAAAAAAAAAAAACCAATCAATCATTAAATAATTAGATGTTAAATTAAATTTCAACTGATATTAGTCATTATCTTTCTTCCTTTGAATACCAATTGTATATAATAATAAATCCATTACCAATAGTAAGTGAGAATTCTTTGGAGATATTAATTGTTCTAGGTTTGATAAAATTTGATACATGTAAAATATAATTAAATTAATATAATAATGATATTATTAAAAAAATAAATTTTTAATCTAATTTTATTTAGATAAAATTATTAGGTTTTTAACATTAAATTGAAGATAAAAAATAAGCATATTTAAAATATTTGAATGACAAACAAAAATTAAAACTTTCGTAGTTTATAACTAATAATTTTGAGATTGCATTGTCAAGTTATTATTGATGATGATGATGATGATGATGATAAGAAGGAGGAGGAGGAGGACGAGATGAATTTGGTGTACTTTCATTAATGAGTGCTTTCGTTGGACCACATTAAAAGATTGATAGATGACAATGACAAAACATTCATTCTTAATCAACCTATGTAAATTTTTATTAAAATAGTTAAAATTAGGATTTAGTTTTAATTTTTATATTTTTTATTATTTTAAAAAAAGTATATATATTAGATTTAAAATAGTTTTTATAAAATCTAAAATTAAAAAAAAGTTAAAATATATAAAATAAATATTAAATAGTATTTAAAATACGTAATAAAAAAATTAAAAATGTATCAAAAAAATTAAAACATATAAAGAATAATATTTAAGATATTTATGAAAAATTTTAAATAGTCTTTAAAAGAGTTAAAAAAAAATAAGTAAAATACTCACATATATGGTAGTTAAACCTTAAAAATTACAATACAAGTTCAATTTTAAAAACTATTACTTTAAACCACCTATTCTTATTTTTTTTTTTTAAATAAATTGATAATGATAAACAAATTAGAGAAAGAACACACACACACACACACATATATATATATATAAATTAAATTAAAATTTTAATATAAATTTTAAAAAACAAATTTTGTTAGTAAAAAGAAGATTAAAACATCAAATATAACCTTCTTATTAATAAGGTAATTATCATAATTTAAATTTAAAATTATAAATAAAATTTTTATATTAATATAAATAAAAATAATTTAATCCTACATCATAAAGGTGGAGAGAGATATCCTCCTTAGGTCTATTAATTCATCAAAATAAGCTACATTATAATTTATTATGAAACATTTAAAAAATAAATAAAATAATAACAAACAAATAAATTTGCAATGCTAACCAAAGATACCTAATTCATTGAAAAAAATATTAAAATGACATGTTTATAAAATAGGGGTGTGCAGCGGTTCTGATTCTATTCAGAATTATCAAAAATTGACCTTAAGTTTTGGTTCCAAAAATTAAGAAATCAGAATTGAATCGAGAAATTAAAAAATTAATTTAATTTTAAAAATTAAAATTTATTTATTTATTTTATTTTTTAAA
>CP135531.1:5860631-5912106 GCA_032402905.1 Khaya senegalensis | reverse complement strand
ATAAATACTAATATAAATAATCTAAATATATAACATTAAATACAATAAAATAAAAAAGAAGAAGACTAGTGCAAACGGTTTTGCTTTGCCCAAATAGACTATATTATTTTCAAGAAATAATGTAATCCAATTCATAACAAAAAGAGAGCCACAAGTTAATTAGATTTTGTGTAAATAATAAAATTAGTACAGTTCAATTCATTAAACCTAAAATGTCTTAAATTTTCAATGTTGTATAACTTATCGTATTTGTATATGAATTATCTTTTAATCATTTAGAAGCTAAATGTAAGCATTTTTGGTTGTAACACATCTTACGTATCGTGTAAATACTATCCAATTTTTTTTTTTGGCAACATCACAATTTTCATTACATAAACATTATGGTTACAAGTACACAAGATTATTATATATATATATATATATATATATATATATATTACAAATTGCAATGCAACCTACATTCATGCTAGCAACATTGAAAAGAAGATAACTCTTCCAACATCACAATTTTTTTACACATTATATTGTTCATCAGTTAGGTCATCAAAATGACTTGTTAACTAGGTTATCAACATATCTCACATGTATGGCAGGATAATTTCCTCTAGTTTGAATAAAAGAAGAAGAATCCTAAAACTTTAAGGACTTTTTAGGATAAATTTTCTAATAAAATTCTTATTATCATATTCCTAATGTTACTTAAAAAAGAATAAGGAAGGTAGTATTAAAAGAATTCTAGATAAGGTAAAAAGAAAGAGTATTACTAAGATATGAAAGAAGAAATCTATCATGATAACAACAAATCAATAATTTATAAAAAGAAGGTAAACCAAAAAAAAAAAGATATGAAAAATTCTTTGAAAAAATAGATTATTGTTGTGTCAAAATAAATACTAAAAAAAGAACCCTTTATTAACTTAGGCATCAAATGATTTTGGCCAAAACACCAACACCTTTATTTCAATTTCTATTTTTTAAGAACATATTGGTGATCATAGAGTCCATCATAAAAAGGTCAAGCCCATTCATGCTTTAGAGTTATTGTAAAAGGATCTTAGTCGATTTGTTCCCTCAAAAAAATAAATCAATAGTTAACACTTAATGGATGAAAAACGAGTATAAATAGCTAGTTTCTTATGTAAAAAATGCTAACAAAAAGTTGTAACTATGTAAACATAATAACTCTAGAGAAAAATAGTGAATGGGTTGGCAAGGATAGCTAAAGCAATAGTTTTAATGAGTAGAAATTCATGAGTTTAAACAATGTTAAGAAACTCTAAAACAACAAGATGAGATTATAAATATTTTGAATATATTTAAAGAATTTGACAAAAGGTAAAATCAAAGGTGTTGTCTAAAAAACAAAAGTCGAAGTACTGATAGATAAAACTAGACCCCTTGTAATAGAAAATTTGGAAAGGTTATTGATGAGGTTTGGTAATGAAATGAAAGGCTAAGGAAAAATCTAAACTTAACTCTTCACTAACTCCTAATAAGAGATGACAAGACAAAAGGCTCTGAAATAATTCTTACCAACGTTAAATAGAGGGGTGAAGAGAACCATTTAAGAATGATTTTTGCTCAGATGGAGCAATGTACATTTTGTTAAAAAACTGAAAGTGAGATGATGAGGAGCGAAAATTGAGACAACAATAAGGAGATGAGAAATTCTTTCAAGCACAAGAATATTAGCTGATTCGGCAAAATAAATCTTAAGAACTTGTCTTGGATCATGACTTCAAAGAAGAACTTTAAAAACTTAAGGAGAAGATACAAAAATTTAGACAAAAGCGAGCATAGAAAAATTCTAAGAACAAGCCTAACTACGAAATCAAATCTCTACTATCTAAAGAAATCTTTAAATTAAGATTTCTAAGAAGATTCAACCTCACTCGGATAACTTTATATTTTGACAAAACTAATCTAACTTAACATCTTAAGTGCTATCAAAAAATGATGTTAGTTCAAGGATTTACAAAAGAAGAAATGTGTAGGCCCTTCTCTTTAGCCTTATAAGGACAATCTTGAGCCTGATACAGATAGTTGAAGCTAAGATCCATTAAAACATCTCACTACTATACAAAGAATTTGTGCTGCAATTTAAAGGTGCTTGTATACTGATAAAGAATGTTAATATGTTGATGACAATAAAGTAGAAAGGACACAAAATGTCTAAAATTTTTTATACTATAGTATTACGTAAGGTGATTGAAGTTGGAGCAATTAAACATTAGGTTATACTTGAAGGATTCAGGAAAGGATTAAAGATTAAGAGTTTTAGTGGACATTCAAGGAAAAAGACATTCACAGTTGTGAGGAAGCATGCAAGAGGGCTCAAATATACATTAAAGAAGAGGATGAAGAGAAAAAGACCAAAGAAGGAAAAGCAAAGAAGTATAATGAGAGATACAAGAACAGAAAGAGGGGATTGATGGAAAGAAGATGTGGAAAAAGGAAGAGGATAGAGTATTGACCTAATGACAATCAAATTCCCCAAACACGTCCTCAAGTATAATGAAACACTAGACAACTTTGACTACTTAAAAAATCAACCTTTAAAAAACTTACTCTTTCTCCATCATTTTCCTTTACCAAAGAGAATAAGTAACTCAAAGTAACTCGTATCACTAACATAAGAATACTTACGTCTTTAAATGTCCTATTATCACAATTTTTTTAAGATATTAAAGAGAATAATATGTCAATTAAGACAAAACTGTTCAATATGCCCAAAAAAAAAAAAGAAAAAACTAAAGAAAATGTTGTGTTTTTCACCAAGACCTCGAGTATATAACAAATGAGTGTTGGGTTTTGTAAGAACATATAAAAATACTGATTAAAAATAACTATCTTTCACAATATGTGAAACAAAGGCAAAATAAACCAAAGAGAAGAATTAGAAATAAAAAATGTGGAGAGGAAAACCCATGCATTGAGATGATAATTATAACTAGAAGGTCAATATCAGTAGAGAATTCAAATCATGCTCAAAAGAATTACTCCAAATATACTTTGGGTTCTTGATTTAGAGAAAATTTTTATTCTTAGTTTACAAGCAAGCAAAAAATCATGGTAATATTTGATATCAATTATGTTTATAAAAGAAGACATCATAGAGAGAATTACCCATATGATGATACCCAAATAGTAACAATGAAAATTAAAAGTTAAAAAGGGTAAAAACCTTTTTTTTTTATGGATTTAAGGATGGATCATAATGCCTTTCATCTTAATCCAACACTCTATCATTATGAAACAAAAATTATTCATAAAAATGATGATGATTGACTTTATGGTAGTGGATCGCTCAATGCTCTATAAGATATTGATGGGAAGAATTTTAATGAGAAAAATAAAAGAAGTCATGTCTATCCATTACCTAAAATTGAAATTCTTAATAGAAGATAGAGTTGGAATAGTTAAAGAAGATTAAAACAAAGCAACAAGTTGTTACAACATTGCAACAAAGAAAACTTTTTGTATAACCATAATCATCCCACCTCTTTAGAAAACTAGCTGATAAAAAATTAATCAAATAATTATAATTGATGGAAGAACTAAAAGTGCTTTAACTAAGCCAAGAAGAGCCTAATAATGTGGTAAAAATTGAAATGAACCAAAAAAGGGAAAAGAAAGGTTGAATAAGGTTCTTAGGGAGTATTGACATGTTTGCTTAGGCACACAAATATATGCTAAGAATAGATTCAAAGATTATCTCTTATTATTTTGTGCTCAAGTCGAGGATAAAACTAGTAAAACAAAATAGAAGAACATTCAACCAAAATACATACGACATAATTCATACTAAAGTGGACAAACTTCTAAAGAAAGCTAATGAAAAATAGAGAATATTTATCGATTTCACTGACTTGAACAAAACTTGTACAAAAAGACAATTTTTCTCTATCATGGATTGGTTAATTGTTTGATTTTACTACATACCATAGCTTCTTTAATTATATGGATGCGTTCTTAAGTTATAACCGAATTAAAATGTTTAAGCATGAAAAGAGAAAACCACCTTTATTATTAAATGAGAATTATATTGTAATAAAGTACCAGAGGCTAATAAACAAGGCTTTCAAGCTTCTTATTGAAAAAATCACAAAAGTCTATATGGATAACATGGAATTAAGTCTATCAAAATGAGAGACCATATAAAAGACCTAAAAAAGCTTTTAACCTACTCAGAAATTACATGCTAAATTAGAGGTGAATATATCCTTAAGAGGTCGTAATCTTGTTGAGGAGGCAAGTTACTTAAAGGAACTGCCAAGGGTGAATACATCTTTGAGAGATTACAAGTTTGCTAAGGAGCCAAGTTTCTTAAAGAAACCGTTAAGGACTAATACATCCTTGAGTGCTTACAACCTTATTAAGGAGGCAAGCTTTATAAGGGAACAACCAAGGGCAAATACATCTCTAAGAGATTATAACCTTACAGAGAAAGTAGCTCAAAGGAAACACTAAGGGTAAATACATCCTTGATAAGTCATAACCTTACTGAGGAGGCAAGCTTTTTATAAGAATTACCAAGGTAAATACATCCATAAAAGGTCACAATCTTACCAAAAAGGCAAAATCTCTGAAGGAATAGTTAAAGTTGAAAAAAAATACATAAAAAGGTCACTTACTTCCTAGAAAGACAGGTATCTACAAAAACTGCTAAAGGTTGAATTGTTGAATTGAAATACTCATGATATACATAAAATCAGAATTTGTGTTTATTGAAACATGTTCACAAACATATGGTGGGCCAAATAATCATATATCATATATATATATATATATATATATATATATATATATATATAGAGTAAATTTTGGATGAGTTTTGGTACTTACTTAATGAGGAATGATGGAAAACTTTTAATTATGTAAAATTTTCACAATTTGCATCACCAAATAGACTTAGAGAAACTTGGCCAACTTAGGAGAAATCTAGAGTTTATAGCAAGTTTTTTCTTAAGCAAAAATGGTAAAATTCATATATATTTACTTGAAAAAATTCATATCTTTCTATTTTTGTCCTTATTTTTTAATTAAAAGTGCATAGGTGGTATGGATAAAATAGTTATTGTCACATAATTTTTATTTTATATATTTAAATTCTTGAACTTAAATACAAATATTTTGCTAACTTTTAATCAAAGTGTAATTAGGTATATATACATGGGCTAATGTGTAATTATTTTATAATTGCACATTTTTATTTAAGTCCTCAGATAATATTAGATATATATACATGGGCCAATGTGTAAGTATCCCATAATTACACATTTTTATTTAAGTCCTCAGATAATCAATTATCAATTTGACCATGTAATTTATAATAAATTATACTTTTATATAAATTCAAGAAAATTCTTCAAAAATTTTAAAGAATTCATAAATATATATATCGAATATATATATTTATTTCGATCTAAATATTATCTTAAAGGTGTTAACATTTGTTTTTGATAATAATATCACTCCCAAATACTTCTTATTACCTTTGATTATTGGTGTGATCATGTGGGTTCATTTAGGAATAATCATGAACTTATTCCGAACCTTTCGAGTTTATCAAACTATTCGATTGTTCAATAATTATGGTTAACATCTAATAACGTACTATAACCCCTAATTCACAATGAAATCATACTTCATTATTCTCCATCTCAATTGTACATACCATGTGGATAAAGTCATTTCATTGTCTAATCTCAATCAATTCAGAGTTCATAGTATGTCAAAATTCTTTATTAATAAAATTACGAACCATCAATCTATATGCGCTGAACTCGTCACTACGAATTCTTTTATGTGATATTTGATCAATTTGATCAGAGATTTACTTTTTAGTCATTTATTGATATTTGTCTGGAAACTCGAATCCGAATCGAGTCAGTAAAAACGTCAATCCTATACTTATCGAGTCAACGGATCCCATCTTAATCATCACACGTTTTCAAATACAAACAATACGTGACTAAATTGATTTTATTATACAAGATGTGACTAATCTCATACTTATTCACCATACTAATACCGGATTCGTCGCATACTAATACAATTATACAATAAATCATTGACTATATGTAATACTATGTGTTTTATAGTTATGTGATCATATTCAAATAAATAGTTCTCCAACTATTTATTCCATACTAATATTCTAATAACGTGACTATCATATTACCCGCACTAATATCATCTCATAATATTCACTAGAGACATTCAGTATGCGTACTATGTGATATTATTACCCAATCGATATCACTTTCGTAGGGAATGATTTTGATAATATCATTTAACTATTAAATGAATTATCTAGATAATTCATAAATATATTTTATTTATATGCATTACTAAATAAAAGAAATAACATATATTTGTAAATAAAAAATTCTTTCTTTTATTAATATATATATATATATATATAATATATATACAAGACAAATATATCTCTGAAACCGATAACACAAATAGTTTTTAAGGTATTCTCTAACATGAATGATAAATAACTTTAAGCAAGTTTACTCTTTTTTGAAACAAAATAGGAGATACTTGATCAATATCTTGATTATTTATTTATCCTCAGTTAATAATTATTCTATGGAGAATCATTTAGTTAAATTTTATAACTAAATATTATGTAGCCTTTATTATTTATTATGTAAATTTAAAAAGAAATCACAAGAATTTATTACAGATTATTTGTTAAGTAATTCCAAGAAAGTTTACTCAGTTTATTAATTAATATTATGGTCTCAGTCATTTATTATGTAAATATAAAAAGAATCACAATTAACTTTTTAGATTAGTTCTAAAAAGAATTTATCGGATTATTAACCTATAGTCTCGGCTATATATTACATAAAACCAAGTAAAAAAAAAAAAAGTTTTAGTTTTTTCTAAATTTTAAAGAAAATTCATTTTTCATTTTGATAATTATGGCCTCATTCGTTAGGAACATTTTTATTTTGAATTATTTAAGATAAAGGTAACAATAATAATAATAATACAATCACATAAGGATTCAAAATGGAGAAAAGCAAGTCTACTAACATAAAAATGACTCTGAGGTCCTAAGTTCACAAAAAATGTAAAAAATTAAATGCCAATTTGATGTTTTGCCCACCTCTACTTTATAGCCCTCGTCCTTACTAACCTCCTTCAGCTTATCATCAGTATGTATAAGATCAGTGTTATTAAGGTTACAATGCATTCCACGATGCATTTTTGCAACTTCTTTTATTTTTTCTATTATGCTTACACTGGTAGCGACATCTACTACAACCCTCTTATTCCTTACCCTGATTATTATCACAACTACTTTAATTTAAAGAACTTCCTCAACTATTAAGCTTGCAACTACTCTTGTAATCAAGATAGATCAATTGTTGGATATAATGTTGAAAAGGTGAAGGCAATTGGTCAGAGCAAAAAATACCCTCTTATAGCTTGCTCTACTTGACTCAAGAAAAATAACTTCCAAGCTAATCTCGAGGTTAATAACCCTCTCAAAAACTCGATTGCGCTACCCTAAATTTTTGCTAAGAGGTAAGGCCAGTCTCCAAAGAGTGAACCTTTTTTTCTCTAGATGCTTTAAAGAATCATGGCATGATTTTACCTCCATCCTCGCCTTTTTAGAGATAGAGTTCAAAGTTGATCCAAAGTTAGTTACAAAGCCATTTTAGTGGGTGGTGAGATTGTGTGCAAGTTAGACATAGAGATGTCCCAAAAAAGAAAAATTTATAAAAAAAAAAAATTAAAAAAAAGGGAACGAATATATACCACAAAGGCAGGTTCAATACTGGGTCATAGATTTTAATGTGAGATTGACAGAACACTTTCTATGACCACGCCATTTTATCTTTCCTTACATTTTATGCATGGAAAGGAGAAAATGCTAATATCGAGTTTACTTAACTTTAGAAATATTCATTAGATAAATAGGGTTCTAAGCCCTTACTAGTGGAAATATTAAAAGTCCTTCTTAACCTCTTGATAAAAAACTTATCATATTCTTCCTCTTTTAAGGTAGTACAAGAAACCTTTGTTTTCTCCTTCTTTTTACCCTCTTTAGTTACAGTACCTTTATAGTAGAAGTAGCCCAAACCCAAAAGCCTTCTTCAGATAATTTTATTCTTTTTTGCTTTCCTCTTTATTTTCATTAAAAATTAGAAAAAGAAATATTATGGAAATATGATGGGCAAGTAATAAAGGATGAGAAGAGTTTCATTTTTCTGAGTTTTGACCTCTTCTACAGGGTTAGTATTAACAAAAACTCAGGTCGACAAAGTTCAAGGGGTTTAGTAAGTGTTTTTGGCTATAAGGTTAAGTAAGGGTAGTTTCAACTTTTGCCACAAGGATGACGTTAAGTTAAGCCCTTTTTTTTAAGTTATTGTAAAGAAATAGCTTCAAATTAAGCATTCAACATAGAAAAAATAGTGAAACGAAAGACTAATAAATGAAAAAAAAAAAAAAAGGATGACTTATTACCCTAAACTGAGTAAGGATAATAACAAACTACCTGTACAAACTCCATACATGATCTCATCACTACTAAGATAAAACCATGTATACTTTTAATTTATATTCAATGTAAGAAAGCCATGGACATGTTTCTTCTTTTTCGACCAGGTAGTGAAGTAGTAGTAGCTTAGGCTTTTCTTAAGATTTGGTCTTAAGTGATATAAAACATATATCTCTTATAAAAAAAAAAAAAAAGGCTTATCTAACCAACATCCTTTAGAGAACAAACATCCTCGATGTTATCCTCTGGGCATTTCTTTTTAATGGACAATGAGTATTGATTTTAATAAAAATATTATGCAAAACAGGATTGAAGAAGGAATCGAGCTTTTATTTTAAAGAAATCCTCATGAAAAATAACCCACCCCTCACAGGGTTACTAGGAAACTCTTTTGGTTCTGGTTATTTGAGGAGATTGTTGTTAGGAATGGCATACATTTTTCTCAAATGCTTTAAGACATTCTTAGTAAGAGAATACCTATATCAATACATTTCACACAAACTGTCATTTTTTTATGAAATAGAATGGATTAGTTTCCCTTTCATCAAGATCACTTATAAAGGCTTTCTAATAGACCTTCTCACACTCTCATGTAAACGACCATTGTCCTTAGATTCATTTTGATGCAGGTAAAAGACCTTATCTTCGAATTTTTCGACGTTCATTAAGTGCTCGTCTTTCTTAAAATCTTCAAAATTGACATATTTACTAGTATCTATAGGAGCACAAAATCTAATTTGTCTAAGAAGGCCAATAGCTTTAAGAGACTCTCTTTGTTTTAACCTACTATGTTCCACGATTAAGATGTTACTAACAAAGGACAAGGAAAAAGAAACCACTTGTTCAAACATTTGGGGATTAGTTTTTTTGTTAAATGAGTTTTGAGAATTTGATCATATGCTAGACATTTAAAAATAAAGGCAAACTAACAAATAAAGCTAAAACAAGATAGGTTTTGGGATCAACAAAAAATTTTCAAAGCAATAGTTTTTATGTAGTCCTAAACATATGTGATGTTTAAGCAAATTATATAGGTGCAACAAAATTTTTAGTCATTTAACATAAATAATGCTAAAAAAAGCTATAAAGGATGCAATAATAATGGTAAGACCAACAATAAAAGAAAGTATTTGATGAAAATCTAACAAATCATAACAAAATAAAAAGCAAGAATCTAAAAACCACAAAAATGAATAGCAAGATAGATGCACCAACCTTAATGAGCAAAACTATGTTATTAGTCATGAGGGAATGAAATCTTGTTAGTAAAATTTGCACTATGAGGTCGAATAACTGAGAAAGTAGAGAAATATAATCTTTAATTTTGTTTAAAAAAATAAAAAATGTAAAAAGTAAAGAGAAGAGAGATAAAATTGTATTTTTTTATACCTACTAAAGGAGAATAAAATTAAGTTTTGAGTTAATAAAGGAATGAGATGAAGCCATGTGTCATCAAGCATTAAATGAGTTAGAGGTGTCATTTCAACATTAAAAATGACATATTGCTTGGCTCAAAAGATAAAATGTCTACATTAAATAAAGTCATTATTTCACCCATTGTTTTTAAATTTTAAAAACATTATCTTAAGGGACATGACCTTTCAAGTATAAAAGGCAAAACCAAGGTTTGGCATCAAGCAAAAATATTGTAATAATTCCAAGGCTAGCTTAGTAAAGAAATAGAAAAGATTTCCCTTCAAAATAATTGAAAAATAGCATTAAGTTTCCAAATACCAAACTCAAAACTCACTAATATTAAAAACTATGAGATTCCTATTGATACATGATTTTTTTTATTAGCTAAATCATCAGAATGACCAACAACTAAGTCATTAATATACCTCAATTATATGGCCTTAGGTTGTTTATGAAAGTAAGAGTTTTCCTTAGGAATTTCTTGGGGTCTAGGAATTACAAGTCAAGGTTAAGATAATGTCCTCTAGTTTAAATAAAAGAAAAAGAATTTCAAGACTTTAAAGACTCTACAAAGCAAGTTTCCTAATAGGACTTTTACTATCAAATTCCTAATGCTACCAAAAAAGGACAAGAAAGATAGTATTGAGTACATTCAAAATATGGTAAAAAGAAAGAATCTTACTATGATACGAAAGAAAAAAAGTCATCAAGACACTAACAAATCAATGACCTATAAACAAAGGTGAACCAAAGAGAAAAAATATAAAAAAATTCCTTGAACAAATAGGTCACTGTTCTATCAAAATAAATACTAAAAAGATAACTCTTTATTGACTTAAGCATTATAAAGTTTTGTGGAAACACCATCACCCTTAATCTAATATCTTTTTTCTAAAAACATATTAGTGATTAAAGAGATCGTCACAAAAAGGTCAAACCTGTTCATGCTTCAAAGTATTTGAATAAGAATCCCAAAAATTTATTCCCTTAAAAAAAAAAATTATTGGTTAATACGTAGTGAAAGCAAAATAGATACATTATGTTTTAAATCAAGATCCTCATTTCTTCTTCTTTGCCCTAATAGAGGAAAATACAATAAAAGTTAATTAATAATGGGTTTGTAATTGGAGGCAAAAGGTTTTTCACAAATGTGCATTCAATAAAGCATTACACATAATTTAATCTCAAGATAAAAAGGCTCAAATATTAAGTACTTTGCTACAGTGCTCATTATTGGAACCAAGTATGACATTGGTAGTTGTTCTTTTTCTCATTTTTATTATATGTATAAATGGCATTCATTCATTTTTTAAAAAAAATTAAGAAAACTAGTTATCGACCTCCATACTTCACAATCTTAGCTTCTTATTGGTCATTGGATTCAATTAATTAAAATCAAACAAATAAAATTTGTTGAAAGTAAGACAATAAAAGAACTTGTTCACAATCAAAGTTTCTTCTCACAAACCCTTCATTCCTTCTTTACAACCCAAGTTTGCTTGTTATTCTTCTTTTTTCTTTTTTTGACATTAACCTAAGGTGAAAATAGCTAATAACTCAAAAATATTTATAATAATAGGAAAAAAAAAAAGGTTATTTTTCTCTTAACCTATGGCACAACATACTAACATTAAACACTACCATCACCATCAACTTCTAAAAGTTTTGGATTCTTATTTCAGGTAACCTGCAGCTCACCAATGAATAAAAGCCATTAAGTAAAGTGTTTTATACACCTAAAGCTTTTCTATATATATGTTCATGTTTTGACTTGTTAGAATTTTGAATTATTTTTCTTTGAACAATTGTACGACTTGTATGAGTTTTGATAATAAACATAGTGATTTGATAGCAAATGATATGGGATTTACAAAAATACTTATAATCGATAGATAATATTTGGTCATTTAAGTCAAATAGCTTGTCTACATATAAACTTCTTATTTATCTAAGTTGTATTCAATACAATCTTTTGCTCATTGTAATAAGTAAGTAGCTTAGATATTCGTCTTATATAACTAATCCACTTATTTTGTTCAATTATTAAATTATCATGACCCCCAAATGTTGCAAGCTTTTTCACATTTAGTGCTTTAAGTTGAATTATATTAACTAGTTGGTTAGATTAATATATGTATAATACAAAAGATGCATGTAATAAAAATAATGCACTATTAAGTTTCATGGATTTAAATACACTTTCTATCTATAAATATTGGCAAACCATGTCTGAGATATATGTTATTATTTTATGTTTCAAATTGGTATGGTTGTTAGTTTACACGCATGCGCGCATACACACACTTTATAGTTGAAGCACGTAAGAAAAATATTGATTGAGAATATTCAAGTTATAAGAAATCATAAATGAATTGTCAAAGTTAATAAAAGATTTATATCAATTGGAGGAGTAGACCCCTTGAATTCATGGTTAGAGATTAAGTTTTCTTAAAAACTTCATCTCATAAACGAATCTCGCGATTTGGAGGGTAGGTCCAGCTGCAATAAGTTGACCTTGTCATCACATCTATCTCATGTTCATAATATTTTTCATCCTTTAATCGATGTTAAAGTAGTGTTAGCCATACTCTACTCATGTCATCTCATGAGTTGAAATTCCTATTCAAGAGGATGCAACTTACTACAAGAAAACACTTCAAATCTTAGATCAAAAGTAAGAGAGAAATTTCTCTTATTAAAGTTTTATAAAAATATCATATGAGCAAAGAAATTACAAAAGAGCTCGAATCTGAAACTCGAGAGCATAATCTTTATTTATTTAACTTTTGAAAAGATATAATAAAGTTCAAGGATGAAATTTTCTTTAAGAGAATAAAAGTTATAATATCCTAAAAACTGTCAAATAAATACATAGATATTATCATAAATAATTTTACTTTTGTTAATTTTCAGTTAGGACAAAATTGTAAAATTTTTGAATATTTAGTTTTCAAGTATAACTCCATTTTTTAGCCAACTCTAACCTCTTCTTGAGAAATCAAGCACATAAAATCAACTTAATAAGTAGAAAAAAAAATTATAGAAAAAAATAAAATACACCTAAAAGTTGCAGAAATGTTTACATTAATGTTGCCAAAGTTGTAAATTTTTAACTAGATTTTTTATAAACGGTACATCGAATGAAGAAACAAATACCACCATTAGAGTTTAGTCATCATAAACTATAAGATAAGTTAAGACTTATCCTTATATCACCAAAATTTCAGCTGTCGATGTTGTTGATCGATCAATGGTCAACATTCAATCAAACTTTTATTCTAGGCATTTCAAATAAAGATTTTACCTACAAAGACATTTGTTGAGCTAATTTTAAAGAGTACAATCCAACCACAACTTAGATTGACTAAACAAACTTTCGAATTCAGGGAACACATAAATCCCAATAAATAAGGAAAGTATTCTATCACTTATTTTAGTTAAGCATTTAAAAAATAAATTGAATATATATATATATATATGCATATATAATTATACTTATGATTATGCTATGAAATAAAATTAAATTATCTTGAATTTTTTAATTATGTTTTATGATAAAAATACTTAGATGGTATGTCTTGTAGTCATGACACGTCAAACAATTATTTACATTAAATATTTTGTTTTGGTAAATAATATACATGGTGTTTTATCAATTTTATGCCATAATGATGTCCAAATTTTAATTGAAAATTATATGAATTTGAAAATGAATATGAACATTGCTTATTATTTACGACTAATTGGATGGGATAATGATGGCATGTTCTTAGGTATAAGAGCCTAAACCTACATAAGGTACATTGTTCGCAAGTTCTATTGTGGCAACTTGTTACTATAATTATTTTGTGGTTTTATTGTGGCTATTGTTAATGCAATTATTTCATGGCCCTAGCTATTATCGATGTGTGTCATCATATAATTAATTCAAATTGTTTAATTCAATGAATGATACTTATTTTAGTTATATATTATCTATTATGTATAAACTAATAATTTGTTGAAAGTTTATTATCATTGATGATTTTATTGAAAGTGAGTGAATTATTTTTTACTAGCTATACAAGATTTTTGATAAAACTTAGGTAAATGATATGTATTCTTATTAAGGATCATAATTTTGCTTATCCCGTATATAGTTAGAAATGAGTTAGTACTCTTAGAAATGAAGACATATCTAATGGACCTTTAGTTGCTTGATATTTGATATGTTTTTGTTAACTTGTATTTCAATTATGAAACTCCAACTATATGATGATGCTTAATTTATATAGATTACTTGAATTTAAATTTTTTTATTTTAAAATATAGAAATTGTTCACATTTTCTGTGATATTTTAATAAATTTTATATTTTGAATTATTTTCAATGATCTTAGAGCACCTTTGAACTTTTAACTAATGATACATGTTTTATTTAATAATTTGACTTTTAAACTAAAAAGTCACTTACTTTTATTTTGGGCATAACAAACATTTCATGATTGTGTAATGCCACTCATTCTCAGTTATATTATTATTTTATTTCTCGAACCATATGGTTGTTAATTATAACAAATATAATTATGTAATGAATAGAACCTATGCGAAATGTATATGGATGCTCCTATGTTATTTACTTTTTTATTTCATATTTTTTATGTTTATATTGCCTTCTAGTTACAAGCTTGCTATTATATATTTGTTGTGCAATGCATCAATATTGTTATATTAAACTTTATTTCATTTTATAACATATGTTTATATGCATGTGGACTTATAAATATCAATTTGTGCAGAAAACACTTTTCTAAACTATAGTTTGTTTTTGAAATGAGTCTTCTTTATTTTATATTACATTCAAGTGTCTCTCTATTTTTGTTTCAAACTAAGTTATTTTCATATTGTACATCTTGTAGCAAGTTACTAATCTGTGTTATTTACATATTTTATAGTTCATGGATATTTTTCCTACTTCTATTTATGTATTCCACAATTGTGTTACTTTCCTCAAAGAAAGTTTTATGGATATTTTTCCTACTTCTATTTATGTATTCCACAATTGTGTTACTTTCCTCAAAGAAAGTAAAACTGAATGATTAACTACTGTTAACCATCAATGCCAATAACTTGTAAAAGAAAGAGATTAGTTAAGAAAAATCTAAAATACACTGAGATGAAGAAACGCAAGGTTGAAACTAGTCGAAATCAAAGTGACTCCACATGGGTTAATTATTTGTAAAAAGATATACTTGAACTATCTTTTCTCATTGTTAATAGTGTATGATGTTGTTTGCATATCCTTTTGTAAGCAAACCAATTCACACACATACAGTACAATTACACAAAAAAACGGTTTACTTTTTAATATGTATGCGATAAATCTTAGTGTTATCATATGTATATACTTTAATGTCATAAATACATACATACATCTAATTAGACGATTTTTGTCAAACTATGAATATAAGTCAAGTTCCTTTGCATCTCTATGGTATCTACACAATCGAAAATTTAATCGGAGTACTATCTCCTATAATTTAAGTACATGATATTTTGTGTATTTTTTTTCTCAAGAGTAAAGACGTAAAAATAAATCCTAAATACCTCATTAAAATGTAAATATCACATATTTAAATATTACTATTTTAAATCTTTAATTTTGACTTAAATTATTTAGTTGAGTTTTCTTATAAAGTCTAATTTATTTGGTAAATTAGATACTAATAAACTTAATCTAATCTTTACATAATGGGTTTAGTTAAAATTAAAACCTAAATAACTCAATGAATCCTAAATTCATTTAGAATTTTATATATATATATATTATATTATATTTCTGATATTAATGTACAACCCAATAAATTCTCGTAACATTGACAATAATACTAAAATCTAATTTTAGTGTTACAAGTAATGAGTAGTATCTAATAACATATCATAACTACCCAAGTGACGAGAATGTCAATAGTTTAATATCACCTTATTCGTGATCAATCTTACCATATAATTTAATTCTTTTACTTTAAATATCTTAATTAAACATGAGATATGGAATGTATCATTCTAATATGATTCAATTATATTTCTTTGATATTATTAATAAATTTATTTTATCAAATAAAATTAATATCATATATCAACTTATTTGAATATGGTTATACATTTTTTAAAATCTCACTCAATCAAAAGATATAAAATATTACTCTTATTATATAAAAAGAACAAATTTTATCTTAATTATACACATTCCTCTACACAAGTTATGATATATTTAATTATTTTCTTTATAATCTATCTTGTTATATATAATATTTAAAAATATCAAAAAATATCATCTTCTATTGTTGGAAATTATAGTGAGTTTAAGTTTAAAAATCATATACACTATTGTCACTATAAGAATTGTTTATGACATTCATATAATAATTTACGTAGTATTTTCATGATGAGTTAGTCCAGTATATTAGTTCATTAACTTATATTTATATGTTAACTTGATATGTCATATTATAACACATATATGTTATTGTCAGTTACTACACATACTAATTTTCATGCATTATTATTATCCTATTTATAATAATACTTAACTAAGAATATTTAAAAATAGTGTTCAATTAATTAAATAAACTTGTTATTTTAAGGGTATTATTATATTTATTAAATATATGAATATATAATAATTAAATAATTAAATAAAATATATAAATCAAAATGTCATGATACAAATGTGATAAATACCCAAAATATTTTTGAATTTAGAACATATACCAACTCCTTTTGCATAAATTTTATAAATTTAATTCTTTCTTTCTAAATTGATAGCATGGAAAAGTTTAAAGAAGCCAAAAAAAAAAGCAAGAAGTAACATTAAGACTAACAAGTTTGTGAGTGCATTGAGTGTTAATTGATTAGTGTAAACTTGAGTTAATAATTCAATTTAATAAATTATTTGTTTGATTTAATTTTGCAAACATTTGAAATAGGAATTTGTAAATCTTCCTATTAAAGAGCAAGTCAGATATAACACAATGCATCAAGAAACACCAATTAATGTGGGTAGTAACAACAACCTTGATCATCTCATTAAGATGCACTCCTAAATGTTTCTAAAAGCTTATATCTGCATTTTCAAACGAGCAAAAAAATAAAATGTAGCAATAGGTTTTGGTGATCTTCTATATCTAATTTACAAAAAAATAGATCGTCAATTATGTAGATGACTTATCAACTAATTCAATCCAACCAACAGAAACATAACAATCTATGAAAAGAATTTCTAGTTAGCTTCAAGATTGTCTTCTCATATCATAGGCATTTAGGATGGTAGCACCTCTATTCATTTAATCAAGGTGGACGAAGATATTGTCAAATTACAACATTAATTTTGTACTTGCTCTTTAAAGATACCAATTGCACATATCGTGCACTTATTAGAAATGTAGCAAATCACCATCAACAACTTTAAAGTCACCTTCACTCTCTTCTTTATAAGAACTCTACTCTTTTTGACATAAGTCTTAAATATCAACCTACTTTACTTGTATGCAATTTGGAGCATTAACAACGTATTTAGCATAAATTGGGCTACATAAACATTTATACAAAGACATTTTTGAAAATTGCATAGTTTAAGAAATAGTCTGGAGTTTGAGTTAAAGATTACAAGATTAATGAGGAAGATAAGTAAGATACTAAGGTTGAAAAGGCAATAGTTATGCGCGGAAAAGGAAAAACATGTCAACAACATAAAAAGCTTAATAGGCTATGTCACTTGAACTTTAAAGACAATGTTAATGTTTGTACGACAACGATGGAGAATGATAAAAGTCAGATGACAAGAGCACTTCAATGGAATGAGTATACTTACGTGCTATTATGGATTACCTACGCATTCCTACTCCATCAACACTTCCCTTACCCTAATGATAAGTGTTTTCAGTTTGTGTTTTAACCATTTCTTTTCCATGCTCGTAGTCAGTTGTGTTCAAATGGCTAGATATGCAATTAACATTATCTTCTACATGAACAATGAGCCAATGATTCTAGTGCTTTATACTATGTTGCATGTCATTCTGCACGGGGAAAGAAGTTTGTAAATTTTATTGATATTTACAGAAGAGAAAAATGATTTTACTTCAAAGTTTTTGTACCCAAATCAATGAATAATAAATTCGAGATACAAATAGCTGAAATGTTTAATTGTTACCTTATAATTATGAAGCATTGTTTTCAATGGCTATAGTGTCCTCGAATTGTATCCCATAACTACATAATGTGTTACTTTCAATTGGCCCAAAGTAGTGGATGTATGGGCGCTTTTTTCAATTAATAGAAAATATGGTATAAAAGGCGTAAAACTTTCTGTTGGCTAGCTTAAGGCATCTAGATTTTCTTAATCGTTAATTGAAAAATAAGAGGAAGCATTTCAGTTGTTCTCCACCATTTGAATCCTTGCTTTAACGTTTTTCCAGAAAAAAAAAATAAAATTAGTCCCTTATATTTTAATCAAATATGAACGTATGCCATTTATCTTTCATTCAATGCTAGCCATCACAATAATTTCCATTTTACAAATGCCCACCATTGTTTTGTAAAATTCATTTTCAAAAGATCAAAATTGTCCGCAATCGTTTCGAAAATTAAATTTTAAAATGTTAAAATTGTCCGCTTGTTCTTCAATGCTAGTTTGGCCACGAACTCTTTTATATCCTCACAAATAACAAATAAGTCCCTATACAACTCTTCATCCATTCAATGTTAAGTTATTATTATTATTATTATTATTATAACCAATTCAAACATATAAAATTTCAATAACAGACTATAAATTGGTATCGCAAAACACATGATATATTTTAAAATTGAAATATAGTATAAAATAATAATATTTGAAATTATTAAATATTATATCATTTAAATATTCTTTATGGCATAGTACTATTGTTTGTTATGCCTACTATTATTTGTTATTATCTCAATTATTAATTATTAATATGATTATCTCTTCATTAATCATGTGCATGGATCATTGTGTATAGTTCGGCATCACATGCATTAGGAAAAGTTGATATTTTATAGGGCAATTACTACATTACATGCATTAACTCTCTATTGATTATAATATACTTGTATGTTTTGTCTAGTACTTAAATTTAATGTTTTGTAGGCCACCCATAAATTTGACAATTTTTTAGGTTGATACTCATTGAAATTGGAATACAAACAGCCATGTCAGGAAGAATATTTTAAGAAGAGTACTTGTTAATTGGACTAAAAATTACTAACACAATTCTTAAAATTAGTAATATAAAATTTGAAATATTTTTACATAATGCATATTAATTAAAACACTTATAAAATAAATTTGAAATAAAAAATAATAGCTAAAATTATTATTTAAATTTTGAAATAATTAAAATATTATTATATAATTTTTTATTAATATTTATTTTATTAAATATTTTTATAATATTTTAATTATTACGAGGATAATTTATTACAAAATAGATTTTTTTTTTTAAATTTTTGAACTGTTTGGCCGCCCCTTGGCAGTGAAACGTACCTTGATAATCTAATGCAGTCAATGTAACTTTACATTTTGCTAGGCCATTGCTGTTACTCCTGGTATAATAATAATAATAATAATAATAATAATAGTAATAGTTGGAGAGGCGGGGAGCATCACGTGATAAATATAGTCTGGGTCCCGAGCTATACGCGTTTGTCTGAGTCTCAATCTAAAGTCAAAACTTCTCGCTGGCTACTTTCGGCCAATACGTGCACAAAGGGAGGCGTGTGAACAGTGGTGGAAATTAAGTTAATATTGCCAGGAGCTAAAAGCTTACTATCCCATCCAAACTTTGCCTTTGACCAAGTCAATGGTCATGCCGAGTTTATATTATAATAACAATAATAATTCTTAGAAAATATGAAAATGGGTTAATGAAATTGAAATTGAAATTAAAATTAAAACTTTTAGAAACCAAAGATGATGACTTTGGGCCGACCGCTGATGTCTGTCGTTTTCGCGACTTCCCTGTACACTGACACATATTAAATGAATTTTGTTCCCCTTACCCACCACCCATGAGATGAGACAAGCGTAGCGACTTCTACTATTATTATTCGGAATTTATTTTATTTTATTTCATTTAAGAATACTCAAGAATTTTTTTTTTATTATTCTTCAATTATTAATTTAAACTGATAAAAAATAAAAAATAATAAATATTATACATTTTTATTTATATTTTAAATTTTATCCCAAGTAGTGATGTGTTATTGATTAAATAATAAATGTTTTTTTTCAATATTTTTAAAAAATAAATTCAAAAAGTGAATAATATTTTTTAATTACTTAAATATATATATATATTTTTTTTTGTTTTACTATCATTGATAACATTTTTCAATGGGCTTAATATTTTAATTTATAAGTAGTAGCAAGAATTCCTAGACCTTAACAATATGTAAAGTAGTAGACAAAAACCAAACCCTAAGTTAAATTTGGAAGTGCTGTGAGTTGACGTAAGCATTAGCAAAATGCAATGGAATTAAAAGATGAGGAAGGGCTAATAAGATAAAATTAAGAAGAATAATAGCTTAGGTTAGGGGTTGATGTTGGCGGGACATTATCCACACAGGCTTGTATGACATCCAATCATAGCTTCGTTTCGTCGGTGCCCTTGCCCCTCTCCTCTCACCTTCTAACAAAATTATTCATATATCCCCTTTGATTACCCGACACAATTCCTATTATTCCCGTCATATCCCTTTTGGCAACATAAATTTGCAATGTCTTCTGACATAATTGTCCTTCCTCTTTTCTACTTTTTTAATTATCATTTTTAAAATACCTAATTGGGGCTCATCAATGAGCCAAATGAGTATGTGTTAAATATTAAGTATAAAATAAATAGAATATTTCTAAATTATTATAGTTGAAAACAGTTACAACAATCTCAAACTATCCTTAATTTTATCTTACTTACACATTGCTGATGATAATTGTTTAAATTCATATGCATTCATTCTTCAAGTTGTGGTCACATATGCCATGCTACCTGTGAAGATGTTAGTTAATTAATAAAAAAAAAAAATTGTAAAACAATAAGTCATTAGAGGTGATAAATAAATGGAGTGGTATAATATGGCATAAGTTTGACACAATATATAAAGGATTAAAATAATATGCTAAGTCAATATAAATTTTAAATTGAATTCACATTTTAGACACAATAATTCAATAAACTAATACGCAAGCTAATACAAAAATATAAATAATTAAAAAATTAATAATACAAATAATAATAATTGTATATAAAGTAATAGAGTGATGTTTTGATAATTTTAGTTAATTAATTTAAAAATACATACTTAAAAATTAAAAACAATAAAAATCAATGAGTGAGCATGACACAAGTTTAATGGGCTTATGAGTTGAGTTGGATATTTGGATCAATCTTTTAAAAATTAAATAGAATATGAACTTCGAATGAATGAGTTTATAATTCTGGGTCAAGCAGATATGACACAACATGTTTGTCACATGTATAAATTATTGAAAATCAACATCAATGCAATGAAATATAATAAATGTAAATTTTATATTATATTTATTGAGGTATAAAATTTTTATAAAAAAATATTGACAATATAAAAGTATTTAATAAAATAATGATATGATTTAAATTTTTTTCTTTTTTTAATCTTTTTGTCATAATTTTTATAATAATTGATCCAAAATTGATATATATGTAAGAATATTTTGGTGAGTGATTTTGTGGCACTTGATGTGTCATTTATTAATTAATATTACTTAATATTATCATATTAGTAATGATACAAAAAATTAATAATTATTTAACTAACAATTTATAATTAATATCACATAAATTGAACTGTAAATTTTGTATCTCAATTTTATATATTTGATATTACTTATATATTTATATACACTAAGATAGTTATTTTGTTAAATCTTGTAAGAAGTATTTGAGAATATTTTATTTATAGTATTATTTTTTTAAAAAAAAATTATTTTTATAGTATGAAAAAACAAAAAAGGGACCCAAAGGACATTGAAGTAAATGTAGAGCGTTAAGAAGGAAACCCACCGGAGTGGTATTTGTCTATTTGCCATTGTTTTGGGGACAAAGCAGTAATTCAAGTTAACAAAAGTACAACAAATACGTTCCAGTTCAACCCCTTCCTCTTAGCATTAGCACACAAATTTGTATCAAACAAAACCAAAACAAAATCAAGAAGCTCAACCACCTTCTCCTGTCTTTCTTTCTGTTAAGAAGAATAAGAATGGTATCAGCATCAAAACAAAAGGTGGTAGATGCATGACCAACCCATGAGACAGGAAAGCCAGCCAGCCACAAAACAAATCTTAAATATCTCTCTAAACTTACTACTGGCTTGGCCTGCCCTGCCCTGGCCATGGCCACCTTCTCCTTCCTGAAAGTGTAATCCTAATCCAATCCAATCCCATCCCTTTTCTTTGGCCTTTTTTAAGATTTCAGCTTAACTTCGATTTCAATTCCTTCTCTTTCTCTCCTCGGCTTTTACGCTATCTCAACCACCACCTTTCTCCTTCTCTCAGGTACAATACAAACAATGACTTCATCTATCTCTTTTGTAATGCCTGGTTTTGCTGCTTCCTTTTTGTGCCCGCCTGTCTGCCTGCCCTTATCTACTTACTGTTTTTATTTTTGTTATCATTTCAGTCATGGGCATTCTTCTTTGTTGGGTTTAAACGCCTGGTTTCTTTTGTTTTATGTTCTCTGGACTTGGTTTGTGCTTGTGGGTTGTGTTGATTTCGTGTATTTGGAGCTTGTTTTGTTCATGAAAGATGGGAGATTGGTGGGGTTGACTTAGTCGCCAACGACTGAGACCTAACGATTTCTTTTCAAGAAAAACTTCTGGGAAATTTAGTTATCTAGCTCTACAGGATGATTATGATTATTCCGCTTTACTTTTGCCGATCATCGACGATTTATGTACGTATTTTCACTTAAATTTTCGCTCTTACTTGGCTTATTGTCACCCTGTCTTCGTGTCAATTATGTTGTTTCTTTCCTCGGTTTGGTTCAAGCTTCTTATTAAATCTTTTAGCCACAACCCAGAAATTGGTTTTGGCTCAAGCTAATGGCACCTACAAATAGTGTTTTCCCTTCATGTTTCTTTTTCTGATATATGGCAACTTTCGAGTGTTTTAGCTGCTTAGTTTGGGAATTGAAACTAGCTAACGACCATAACTGCTGGGATCGCTTTGGCCAGGGACATATTTGTTTTTTAAATAGTAATCATAGCCCACATTGTGTCGACTGACATTTGGGAAATCCATAAATATTTGATATTGCGAATTTTCTGTGTAGGCTGCTTTCCTTCTGTGTAGCAAATCACATGCTTTCAAGTTTATTTCTGTTGTGCAGTGTTAGCAATATTTGTGTCCATCATGGTGAGTTTACGAAGGCGTAAGCTGCTGGGATTTTGCTCTGGTAAGCGTTTGTTGACACAAGCCATTATGCATCTAGTTGATTAGTTGCTTCTGTTGTGCCTTAGCAGTTTGCAGGATCATGTAACTTGATGATTTACATAATTTATTTTTCTTTTTCCCTGCAAGAGTTCTATATCATGATTGAACTGTATTATTCACCAAATTTTGTGGGCTTGTGCAGGAAAAACTTCTTTTGTGGCTCCACTTCCTAGGAATGGTAACACTCCTGAGAATTCAACCCAAAGTGCCAGACCTGTCAGTTTGCATTCCAGTTCGTTGGATAATGTCAGCTGGCCGCATGCGGTAAGGAGTAGGGATTTGATGGGATGCTTACTATTTTTGTATGAACTTTGCATTTTTGAAGATTCTTTTCTTCTATGGTGGAGATGAACTACTAACTTCGGTGCACAGAATTTGAGTTGGAATGGGTTTAAGAGTAAATACTTCTTGTTGTGTAGAAAGGAAAAACAGAACACATAAGGATTATGTAGTTGCTTAAATCCAGTTCTTCAATGAGAGTCTTTTTCTTTCCTTTAGATTTATAGTTATATCATTAGAAATGGAGGACCTTCTCCTCAATTGCAGGAAACCTTACTGTGAGAAAAAATGTCCAAAGCTTATTTGATTACTAACACACCTTAATATGTTTCTTTAAACATTTTTGTTTCTTATCCGCATTTATTCAGGAATATGTATTTGTTTTATGTGTTGTAAATTCAATGTTGTGTGAAGATGGTTGATTTGTTGAGATTGGTTGGGTAGTTAGATTTAGTTGTGTGTCATAAAAGCATAAGGTGGGAATTTTATGTGGAAGTAAGCTAAGAGATCTCGATCCATGGATAAGACTAAGGTGATTGTTGGATCTCTGTGTACACTAAATTTGATCTTAACAAAAACAATAATTTTATTTGAATAGTAATTTTCTTCATTTAAAGAGAATAGGAAAATTCCAGATGGTAATGATTTCCTCTGCTCCCATATATCTGTGCATTTCCATCTTGGATTTGTCTGTCAGTTTAGAGGAGGGGGAATAAAATGTCAAGTGAAATTCTGGATGTGATGAGTCTTCAACAGGTTGACGCTTGGTCAATCAATTGCTGGGACATCCAATAACTTCCATCTGAATATATATGGGTTTTTCCAGATGGATTCACAGAGCTGGTATAAGTTGTCAACCCTAAAGGGTCTAGCTGTATGTGTACTCTTGATATGTAGTGGCTTTCACTCAGAAGGTAAAATAGCTGTCTGTATTTGAAAAATTATTTCTAGATTCTCTTATCCGTCATTTTCTGCTCCACAAGTTTGATTTGTTGACACGTAATGTAAAATTATTAACTTAATGCTTTCAAGACTTCTGGTTCTCAAGATTATATATTTGAATTATCTAAAAGATAAGTGGTAAGATGCAAGTTGCAAGTTTTATATTTTCCATTCTGTAATTTATACTTACATTAATATCATTCAATGCTATTTTCCAGAGAGCCGTTGCAAAAGTAGAACCTGCATCACCAAGTGTATCTGGTATAAGCTCACCAGAAGAGCAGAATAATCAATCAAAAGAGCAGCATGTTCAAAAAGAACAGCCTTTTCAATCGTTCTCAGGTTTGTCAGTTGAGAGAAATTTTTCTTTATGCCTGAATTAAGTATAACCTGACACAGATTTCTTTATATCTGTCTCTAAAATTGCCTTTAATATTTTGTTATCTTCTGGTAGATTTTATTTTCATTAGCTAAAATTGACAAATACTGGTTATTTGTCTCTTGCTCTTTCTCCCTTGTACACATTCACATATTATGACACAAATATCATTTTCATGTCAATTTTACATCATAGTCACAATTATCTATAACATGCTTGAGAGCAATTACTAAGGTTTTAAAAAAGAAACATGTTGATGGAGTTGGTACCATCTAAATTACATGCCTACAAATGAGGGCCTCTTCTTTGTTTAATCAACTCTAATTCTACAATCTGAACTTGCGTCCAATTTCAGGTTGGCTAATAGTGAATAAGAAACTTGAGAAATTTCTTGGATTGTGATTATTCAGTGATACTGTTATCATTGATTTGAAGCAACTACTGCAAATTCTAAATGAAATTGTTGATTTTGGATTGTGATATGTAGAAACATTGTTTTAAATCAGGCAGTATTCCTTTGAATGAGCTAATGAGGTTTCTTTTTCGTCCCTGAAACATGTGTGTTTTATGATGCCATCAATGTGCCAAGAATTGAAATTTCAGAGAGCTCACCATGAGCTGATTGGTTGGACTCACTCCAGAGAACTAAATGCAGCATCTTCTGATGAATATGGAAATTGTTTCAGTGACTTGATAAACTGAGCTTTGTCTGAATCCAACTGGAAATGGACAGCTTAGATAGTTTGTTTCTCAAACAGTTTTTTATTTCCTTATCATGGATGTGGAATCAATTGAAATCTATTAGAATAGGCAGAAACAATCAATTTGAGGGAGTGCTCTTTTGTATAATACATTAACATAGTGAACAGAACAATTCTGAACAGAGCAAGGTGTTTGTTGAAACTCTTAGTAAGTTATTCTCTGTGGTCCAAAAGTTGGTTAAATCAACATTTTTTAATTAATCTTTTCTTTTTTGGATTTTCTACATATTAGAGAGTTGTGGTTATTCCAATTTTTTTTTCCCTCTTACTGGAGATATGCATCAGTTGAGTCTATGGCTTACTTAGTTTAGTGTAATTCGCATATATGTAAATTTCATCTTCCTTTCTCTGGTGCATTTTTTTTATCGGTTTGCCAAAGGAAAAACAAATCTGTTCTCTATTAGAACCACTTTCTCTGTATGACACTTGTAGTACTATCATGAATATATTGCTGATGGGATTTCTGTATGTTCTGCATCATTTTGGCCTAAGCTACTGCATGATTCGATTTATTCTCAGGGCTACCTATCAAACGCAGAAAGCGACATAGGAGGAAACAAATTCAAAACCAGGAACCGTGTCTAATGAGAGGTGTCTACTTCAAAAATATGAAATGGCAAGCAGCGATTAAAGTGGACAAGAAACAAATTCACTTGGGAACTGTCGGTTCACAGGAGGAAGCTGCCCGTTTGTATGACAGGTAATGAATTGAATTTCATCAAGCTCATAATATTATTAATAAAATACTGTCCAAAATAACGATTGCTCTGTTTTAATTCTAGTGTTAAACTGCCTTTCATTTCTTCAGGAACTCTGAATAGCATGTGATTTAGATAGATATAGTCCTCATCATGTAATAGTCTTATATGAGTGTAAGTTATACAAGTGACCAACAAAAGCATAACTCTGAACCATGAAAAACCTCACGCAGAGCAGCTTTTAGTATATGGTCGCTGCTTGCACATTTCCTTTGCTGCTTTTATTTGCAATTACCATTGAATTTATGTTATTTGGAAATGTACTTCTTGGATTTGTTGTGCTCCATATTTTTTAGAGGAACAAATACAAAGGCCATTTGGTGGTTGCTTTCAAAACTTAAACTTTGGATTTACCTAAGATTTGTATTAATGCACCTAACATTCTAAGTGCATTAATGACTATAGGGTTGGAACATGAAACAAGAGATCTAGAAGATTGAATGAGAAAGAAACTCGAGACCTTATAGGTTTAATTCTTGTAAAAACTATACGAACAATTTTATCCTGGAATGGATAATATTTTTTTTTTTTTCATGAAGACTGCAAAAGAAGTGGCATGAGTACACAATTAACAACATACGAATGGAGGAAGGTAAATATTTGCTAGAAAACTTTTCCATCTTAAATGGACGTAAAATGTTATTTGTGCTTGTGATTGAGATATAATTCACATACAGAGGGAAAAGATACAGATATATAAAAAGAAATTATGAAAGAAAAAGAGAAAACCTTTTTATGTGCTTGTGTTTGTCTTTCTGTTATGTTCTAGCTAAGGTGGTTAATTGATATAGAAGAAGCAAAATGTTTAATTGGTGGACGCAAATTTAAGTAGGAATCTTTTGTAAAAGTATACAATAGCAGAAGTCATGCTGGGTATTAACAGATGTAATTACTTACCAGTTGGTCCATATATATGCAGGGCGGCTTTCATGTGTGGTAGGGAACCCAACTTCGAGCTCTCAGAAGAGGAGAAGCAAGAACTTAGACAATTCAAGTGGGATGAATTCTTGGCATTCACTCGCCGTTCAATTACTCATAAAAGTAACTTTTCAGTAATTCTTGGGTTTACCATAGTTTTCATTGCATTTCATGTCACCATTTGATGTTCTAAAGCATTCAACTTGGATAATAATTTCAGAATACAAAAGAAGACTTGGGGGAGGGTCACATAAGAGGTCCGAGTCTCCATTTCCACTGGAGGAGAATGAGAATGGTGATGGTGACTGGGATTGCAAGCAAGGAATAAGTGGCTTCTCCGCTTCATCAGAAGTAGGGCCAGAGCCAGAGCCAGAGCCAGAGCCAGACTCATCTTAAAAAGCTAGTAACTATATTTCAAGAATTGAGAATGAGGCCGAAACTTGAATAGTTCTAACAGTTTAGTTCTAGCCGTAGCTGATTAGCACTAGCCTCCCTCCATTTTTCATGTATAAAAAAAATGCTCCTATTAGGGCAATTTATAATTACGAAAGATCTCAATACGGTGTGGTATGGTATGCTATGGCAAGCGGAGAACTTTTTTTAACGTTTAATGCAATTTACGATCCACCATTATTTGCATACCAATAATAAACATTCGGTGCTGTAGTTTACCCAAATTTTCAGATCACGGAATGGAAGATAGAGATGAGATTCATTTCCAACTCAATTGTTTGCTGTCAATGTACCAGCAAGTAAAGGCAATGCCAGAGGAAGTGGGTTCTCAAAGACATTTTTGTCTGCAATGCGAAGTTCAGTAGTAATCACATGCTTGCTGGTTAAATTACATAACGTGCCTTTCCCTCTCCTACTTGTAGGAAATCTTCTGGTAGAAGAGGTGACAAATTCGCTCTTAGAGTAGGGGGAGGGTACGAGGTGCTTATAATATTTTATCAGTATATGCTTATGGAATGAATATGAAGTTAAATAAAATGAATAAATAGGTATACAAATTTATGAGATTCTTATTCGAGCATGGGAAGCGTCATAAGTAATACCACTTTCATAACTTTCTCGTTACCATCCTAAACTAAACCATTTTTTCACAAATAATAAGATATTATAATATTTTATCAATTAAGTACTATTAAGGTAACTAGTAAACAGCTAATATTAAACACAGATGAAAGTCAAAAGAAGTTAACACATGAAACTGAGTGTTTGCTTCGAACAAATAATGCAGTCTATGAGATGAAGATACAAGTTGATGATGCTAAGTAAACAAAACCAACAATTGAGTCAAGGCAATTGTAGAAGAGTCTAGATTCTAGCAAGCTGGCAAGTTGAGCTGCAACAACTTAAGCTAAAGCTTAGTCGTATATTTTTAGTTATAGTTACTTAAGTTACATCTATTTCCTTCCGTGAATTCAAGAATTTGTTAGAAGTAATTTAAGTGTATTGATTAGCTTGATTGATGGTAAAGTCTTGTAGTAATTTTCTCTACAATTTTTCTTAGTTTCCAAACAACATTATAAATTTTAATTTGGTATCATGGCCACAAAGAAATGACAAATACAAATTTAGTTAATTCAAACATAGCACAAAATGCTACTTCCTTCTCCTTCATAGTTCCAACCAAGCTACATGGAATGAATTAGTTGGTGTGGAAATCTTAGATTCTTTCTTCAATTCAAGGCCACACTTTGGAAAATATCTTGACCGGAAGTAAATTTGCTCCTCATAAGTTTGTTGCTAGAAGCTCGAATGAGTTTCAAGTTGAAAATCCATAGTTTACAGCATGGAGAAGACATGATCAATTGTTACTAGGTTGGTTGCTTTCTTCGATGAATGAAACAATATTGAGTCTAGTAATTGGATGCAAAATGACAAGAATGAAATGCTCTTGAAAAACGATTTGGATCTCAATCTAATGCCAAAGCTATGTAGCTAAAACTTCAACTTCAATCCTTGAAGAAAGAATCAATGACTAGCACTAAGTATTTTGTGAAGATGAAAAACACTATTGGTAATCTTATAGCTATTGGAATACCATTTTCAAATGATTATTTTATACTCCATGTTTTAGTAGGACTTGGATCTAAATATAATTCAGTGGCTGTGCACATAATAGGAAGAGGTGAGAACATAAGTATTCATTAAGTGTATTCAATCTTGCTGACACATGAATGTAGGTTAGAGCAACAAAACGTAGTTATGGTTAATGAAATACAAGTAAATTATGCACAATTCAAACAATTTCAGAAGAGGAATAAAAACAAAAGAGGCTATGCTTATAATCAATTCAATCAAGGTTTTCAGAACAACACTTTTGCAAATCAAAGGAGAGGAAACTTGGATAAAGGTTTTCAAGGTGGAAGAAATTATCAAAGAGGGAGGTCTAATAAAGATTGAGCCAATAGCAAATTTATTTGTCAGATTTGCTTTAAGTAGATCATATTGCACGTGCTTGTTTTCATAAATTTAACAAAGTTTATGTGCCTTCACCACCATACAATCATAACTTTCAACAATAATACCAATAGACTTTCCGAAAACAATCAATACAACTAACCAATCAAGCTTCCAAAGCTACATATATGTCAAATGTGGATGGAAATGTAGATGAAGGATGGTATATAGATAGTGGATTAACTCGTCACCTGACAAATGACTTATAAAACTATTCTGTACATGATGAATTCAAAGTTACAAAAAAAATTAGTTATAGAAAATGGTGAAGGTTTGAAAATCTCTCACATTTGTTCAATGAATTTGACCATTGAATCATATTCAAATTTATCCTATAATCATTTACGATTTGTTTCAAAGATGTTCTTTGTGTTTTTAGTATTACAAAGAAATTTAATAAGTATTTCCAAGCTATTATCTAATAACAACCTATTAATTGAATTCTCTGATAATTCTTGTTTTGTAAAGGACAAGGAAAAGGGGATATTATTGTTGAGAGGGGGGCTACAAAGGACCTGTATAGGTTACTAATATCTTCTTCTAAAATAACTTCACGAGGTTTAATAGCAAGCATATTATGCCTCAATCCATGCTTACTTTACTTCATATTAGTTTGCCATCTCCTTTTTTTTTTGCTACAAATTATTTGAAGTCTTTTGATAATTCAAGTATAGTTGCGAGTCAAAACTAATGTAATAAGCTAAAATCTTCTTGCTTTACAAGTTTCACTGTTTTAGATTCAAATTCAATTTATGTCATGCATCAAAATCTTGGATGTCTATGTCTTAAAACGTTAAAGTTATTGAAACCTTTTAAGCATCTTATGTGTATGAATAAAGCTTGCAAGTTTTTTTTTTTTTTTTAATTTGCAATGCTTGTCAATGTGAAAAAGGTCATCAATTACATTTTGATTTTTCAAGAATCAAAAAATTAAAACCTCCACAGCTTGTCTATTCAGATCTTTGAGCGCCATCTTTATTGTCTTCAAAGGAAGGTTTCCTATAGTATATAAGTTTTGTAAACAACTTTTCCTAATATGCATGAATTTTTCCTTAAAGCTTAAATTTAAAGTCTTGGTTATGTTTAAGAATTTTAGGATGCAAGTAGAAAATCAATTTTCAAGAATTAAATTCTTGCAAACAGACAATGGAGGGGAATTCTTAGCCTGTATGCCTTACTTAAAGGAATATGGTATTTTTTTATAGATTTTCATGTCCATTTACTCACCACCAAAAATGGAGTAGTAGAGAAAAAACATAGGTATATTGTAAAACTTGGTTTGACTTACTTTCATAGGTCGCAATGTTATTTTCCTTTTAATGGGATGCATTTCATTCTTTTACTTACCTTATTAATAAGTTATCAAGTGCAATATTGAATCAAAAATCTCTTTTTGAACTTATATTTCAGTTTTTACTAGATCATTCATTCTTGAAGGTGTATAATTTTTCATTCTTTCCTTTTCTTAGAAGTTATAATAAGCACAAATTGGAGTCTCGATCAACCAAATGTGTATTCATTAATTATATTACTTATCATAAAGGCTATAAATGCTTCCATGTTTTATCTCAGAAAGTTTACATGGTTGGACATGTGGATTTTTTATGAAATTTCATTCCCTTTCTCTAAAAATTTATCAATGGTTCATATAGTTCATATTTCTCCTCTTTTATCCTTTTTAACTTCTTTTATTCCACTAGTTACTACTTTCCCAGTATCTAATAGTAGCCCTTTTAGCACTTCATCATCCATACTTGAACCAACACTTTTTATGTATTATGTATCATCTCCACTTTTTTATCATCCGTTATTCCACCTATTATTTCATCAGCAAATCAAGTCTTAGCACAAACTTAAGTGTTCAATTAGCATTTGATGCAAATAAGAGCAAAGAGTGAAATTTTAACTCTAAGGCATATAATACTCAATGCACTGATAATGTTCTTACAACAACTGCTAAAATTTTATAAAGTTCTTATTGGAAAGCAACTATACAGTCTGAATTCAATATTCTTCAACACAATAAGACTTGTTTCTTGTTCCTTCCTCTTCTAACATGAAGATTATTAGCTATAAATGAATTTTCAAAATTAAATACAACATAAATGGTTTAGTTTTTAAACATAAAGCAAGACTTATGGTAAAAGACTTTCATCAAACCCCAAGTGTAGATTTTTGGATATTTTTAGTACTGCTATTAAAATTTTAACTATTAAGATCATTTTGAGTATTGCAGTATTGAAGAGTTGGTTAATTTGATAATTTGATATTAACAATGCTTTTTTTGAGTGATGTGTCACGGGTTGGGCCATTACCTTCTCCCCAAAAGATATATCTATTAGGGTGTGTAAGGTCCAATCTTATAAAAATTAATAGTTTCTCATTCTTATCCAATGTGGAAATCTTGTGACATTCTTCTCCACCCAATGCTGTGACGCCTTTGTCACAATAAAACTCCTTACATACCCATCCTACTATACCTTGTGACTTATAGACCCTTTGTGGACACATCTATTATACGTGGATGCTAAACTAAAATATTAGAATCAGAATGGGTTTGACTTTGATACCACCTTACTTGACATTATGAGAATTATGTTTGTAGTAGTTCTGAATTATCCTCACAAACTTTACTCTAATACTACATGTCACAGGTTAGACTATTACCTTCTCCCCAAAAGACATGTCCATTAGAGTGTATAGAGTCCAACCTTATAAACCTTAATAGTTTCCCATTCTTATTCAATGTGGGACTCTTATGACAGATCAATTTACTGAGTCTGTATTTATGCATCAACTTAAGGGGGAGAGGTTCATAAATCCTGTACTACCAAATCATATTTACAAATTGACCAAGGCATTATATAGTTTAAAATAAGCTCCAAAAGCTTTGTTTCATAAGCTTCAATGGGGTTTTCTTAATTCAAAAAGTAATACATCCTTATTTTTTTATACATTTTGCCTTTTATATTTTACTTGTACTAGTTTATGTAGACAATATTTTGGTCACAAGTTCAAGCAAAGTTAAGATTTAAGAATTCATTAGTAAACTTCTTGCAAGCTTTACTTTAAAGGATCTTGGTTCCTTTCATTATTTCCATGGTGTCAAAGTTTCTCATAGTACAAATGGCTTACTCCTTTCTTAAATTAAGTATGTATGAGATTTGCTAGCTAAGGCTAAAATAATATATCGTAAAAGTTCACCAACTCCTATAGTTTTAGTCACAAGCTCATTAAGACCTCTAGCACTCTGTTTCCAGGTTCTTTTCTTTATCAAATTATTATAAGAAATCTAAAGTATGTTAGCATTACCAAACTAGATATTTCATATGTTGTAAATCATTTAAGTCAATTTCTTTTTGTCCATTGAGGCATACTAGTTTGCTTGCAAAAGGTTGCTTCAATATTTGTAGAATATTTTAGATTTTCATCTTCAGTTTTATTATTCTAGTAGACATAAAATCATTGCCTATGCAGATGCAAATTAGGCATTTGATCTTGATGATTGCAAATCAGTTAGTGCTTATTGTGTTTTCATTGAAAATAATCTAGATTTTTAGTCTTCTAAAAAGTAAACCATTATAGCTAGATCAAGCACTAAGATTGAGTAAAGGGATTTAGCAGCAGCATTAACTGAGTTAGCATAACTTCATTCTTTGTTACAAGAAATTTCATTACTTCCTAACTCAACCCTTATCTTGTGGTGTGATAATCTTAGTGCAATTAAATAAGCCTTTGTCTCTCCTTCAGTTTTAATATTTTTGATTCAAGCTAAATGTCATTCTAAGACCATTTAGCTTGAAGTGGAATATTAAGGTAATTGGTAAACAATTGATATCAAACATAAATAAAGGTCAAAAAAAGTCAATGCATAAAGCTGAGTGTTTGTTTAGAATAAAGAATAATATTTGTAAGATAAAGATGCAAATTAATGATACTAAGTTAGAAGAACCAGTAGTTAAGTCGAAGCAATTGCAAAAAAAGTTTAAATTTTGGAAAAGTAGCAAGCTAAGTTAGAGTAAGTTGAGTTGGAGTTTAGTTTATGTTGTTAGTTATAGTTAGTTAGCTAAATATATCTATTACCTTTCATGAATTTAGAAATTTATTATAAGCAAGTTAAGTGTGTTGATTAGCTTGATTAATGGTCGAGTTTTGTAGTATGAAGAAAAATAATTCATCTTTTTCTTCATATTTTCCCTATTATTTTTCTTAGTTTCTAAATATTATTACATATTTTAATTAGTACTACTTATCTCTCAAAATTCAAAGTTTATTTGACAATATAATAATTATGTTATTTGAAATGAGTAATATGTATATTAGCGAATTTGAGATGATTTTTTTAAATATTCATAATTATTAATATAAAAACTTAAAAATGATTAAAAATTTACGTCTATATAAGAATGACAATTTCACCCACAAACTCGTTAGTATCCAATTATTATAAAATGGATTTAGTGTATCTCTTAACAAATTTGTGACGAGTTTGAAAAAAAAAATTAAAACTCATAATGAAATTGTGATAGGTATGACTACAAATAAATATTCCTAGATATTTAATTTTTGTTTTTTATAATAATTTTAATTAATTAATTTTTTAATAATCAATTTTAAATTCTACAATAAAAGTTAATAATTACACTTATTCAAATGATATCGATGTTATCTATGAAATAAATTAATTATTTTTTTGTTATTTATAAAGATTAATTTTAATTAATTTATATATTATTATTTACTATTTAAAAATCATATTGGGTTGGCGTTAGCTATAATTAAGTAAAATTAAGATATAAACTTAATAACTATTATTTTAGATATATGAGTTTATAAATTTTTATTTTAAATTGTTGATATTTTATATATGAATTTGTAAAATAATTATACATTATTTTGAATGATTGTTATAAATTTTATTTTATATTGAATATAATTAATATTTTATATGAGTAATATATTTTATTTTAAATTAAGGTTAAAATTTTATAATTTTAATTAGATAATTTATAATTTTAAATTTAATATTTAATAATAATATATATAATTAAAAATATAAAAAAATTTATTAAAAATTTATGAATATTTGTATAATATTAATAATAAATTATTAAATTTATTATAAATTTGATGTGAATTTAATATTAAATATTGTTAACGAATAGAATAGGTACGTAAATCTAGATATATCTATCCCAAATTCCATTCCCTACGGTCACTACCTCTGTACCAAGAATATAATATTAATGCAAGTGATTAATGGATTAAAAAGTTAATTAAAAAATTAAAAATCAACCGGGTTTGACGTTGTCAAGCGATGGACCGGGTTCGACCCAGCACCGCACTTTTCTTCCCCCGGAGCGACCGTGCAGTGTATCATTTACTTTGTTAATTCTGCTTCAGACACTGAAATGAACCAAGTAAATAAATAGGACAAGAGAAGAAAAGAGAAGTGAAGGGTTTTAATGTCTTCAAATTCAGGTGATTCAAAAAACCATCGAGGGGAAGGCGGTGCCCCATCATATTCATCTGACGGCTGGAAGGAACGCATCTTCGTTCCCACCCTCCTCGCAGGTACGTGGTAATCTCTCTATTGATGATCAGAAATATATTTAAGATTTAATTTTCCGCTTTAATTATTACCCCGAAATTTAACAGGGATTGTTGGTGGAGGAGCTGGTTTGTTATCAAAGCATCGACAAGTTCACGGCCTTGCTAATATTTCTGCTACTTACGCTACTAATTTATCCATTGTCACTGCTTCCTATTGTGGTCAGTTCTTTTCTTTCCATATTAGAATTGATTGAATTTTTGAATTAGATCTTTGCTCTCTCTATTATATTAATATGTTCTGATGTTCCTGGAAAATAAAAATTTGGTTGCCCTACCCTAGTAATGCTTTTATTTTTCTGATACTTATTTCATTTACTAACTGACTGGCATATTGTGAATGTCATGTTAGAGATATTAAATCCACATTTCTATGGGATTATACCGCCATTATTTATGTTATATCTCCGTTCGATTGATACTAATAAGAGCTTACTTGGTTGTCTCTGTGCACGCTTGTATCTGCACGGTTGTATCTGCACAATAGATGAAGGATATGCTTAGGACTGCTATGCTTTTAATTAGCTTTGGAGGCACAAGAGCTAAATTGTTTGGTAGAAACTTTTACTTGGAGCTAATCATATCTGTGCACTCTCCCACCTACACTTGACATCTAGAGATTCCTGCCCATAACAGCTGCAACTTCAAAGCTATATCACTTCGATCCTAAACATAACCTAATGGTAGCCAGCGTATCTGATGTATTTGTGTCACACAAACATTTTCTTAGATGGGGATAATAAGTAAGATATGTTCAACTTGTATGAGGAGGATCAATATATCATTCTACGAGTATCTCTGTTATAAGCCTTTTATAAGAAGACTTGTGGAGAATTGTTGGACCATAATTTTCAGAGTATTATTACGAATATAAAACTCCTATACTGAACTCTATCAACACAACCTAATGTGACAGTACTACATATTGTCACATGTCCCACATTTTCAAAGAAACTAAATAATTGGAATATGTGGCATTAATATAACACTGCCACTTCAGTTGTAGAGAATGTGTCCCTTGTTTTGTCCTAGTTTTTACATCAAATGTTTTGATGATAGCTCATATATACATTCTTTTAGTGAATCTAGACATTATGATAATTTTTCCCTTTATTATACTGTGCGAAATGTATAATGTTAATCTACTCATTACATTTTGGTTTCATTTGTAACTTTATTTTCTTTTATTTTTTGGGGTTTGTATGAAGACACATATGATTTTTAAATTATCTTATATTTGTGCTACCATAAGTTAATTGCTGCTAAAGATTGTTTAGTGAATTCTTACTTCCTTCGTTTTGATACTTTTCTTTGAAAAGTATTCCATATTGTTTCGTAACTCAAGTTGTATCTTTGTTAGTAGTACATTGAGGAGTCAGAGTCGTCATACTAAGATCATATATATTTTGGTTGGACACCACCTTGAACTCAAATGGTTGAGCTCAAAAGTCCATTGATCAATTCTTTGTATACAAGCCCATGTCTTATGCTTGGCTTATATTAGATTTAGTGCTTGTGCAATTGCATTTGGGGGTTGCAAAAAACTTCCTAATTGGGGGATACAGTTGGAGAATCCAAGTACTTAGTGGAGATTTTGTGTGTCTTTTCATTGGTGTTGTCTTGTTTTTTTCCAATAAGTATTGGTTGACAGCCTTTTCATGGGGCCATTGATCTAGTCATGCCAAAGGAAAATGCAGCACCTCTGGCCCAATTCTTTATGGTTTATAGGGACAATGTTATATTTCTTTTATTGATTGTATCAGTGGCTTAAAGCAGACCTTTATATCTGCTTACATATAGACATAAGCTTTGGTTATAAGAAGGGAACTGCTGATCAACGACACCGAAATTGGTTTGAAGGGCACGAATATTTCTTACAATACAATTTGTTTGTCTGATTTGATAGGGGCACGTGAATTTGTAAGAGCAAGTCGAAAAACAGGACCTGATGACCTATTAAATTCTGCAATTGCTGGCTTTGGCAGTGGTGCTCTTCTTGGGCGTCTTCAAGGTGCAGTATTATGACTCACTCTCTCTCTCTCTCTCTCTCTCTCTCTCTCTCATGTCTGTGCTATGCATGCTCATAAGCAGTTATGCCTAGATGTGTGTTTTTTTTTTTTTTTGTTTTGAAGATTAACTAATTTATTTTCTTGGGCAAAAACTATTCTGAGAAGCGTGAGTTTGTTGAACTCTAAGAGAGTAATGCATTTGCTTTGATTAACTAACTTTTGTGGTGGCATTTAAAATTTGGGTAAGCCACATGATGTTTCATATCAAAGAATTTAAGCTGAAATTGGTACACTATTGGCAACGGTTTTTGTCACTTTGTACCATCTAATTTGTTGAAGTTCCTCCACTCTTCATAGTAAAAATTACTCCTTGATTTGTATTCTAGGTGGTCAACTTGGCGCATTGCGTTATTCAATCATATTTGCAATTGTGGGGACAACAGTGGATTACGCAACTCTCAGACTAACACCAATATTAAAGAACTTGAGAGAATCACACAAGGATGGTAGTTGGTTGAGGTTGCCAGACTGGTCTCCCATTCAAGTACTTGACGAGGAAGAACTTGCTGAAAAACAGGCTAGGGAACAAAAACTCTATGCACAACGAGCGCTTGGTAAACTAAGCAAAGAGGAGTCTTGATGAATTTTGTATTGCGAGTCTAATAAATAATGTTGTATTGTGAGTCTACTAAATAATGTTTCTGGCCACTCTTTGTTCAGCTAGCGTGGACTTTGTTTTAGGTGCCCCTGTTGATATTTGTACTGGCAGGATTCCGTGGAAAATCCAAGGAAAAGGAAAAGAAAAAATATTGCAAGGGTGATTGTTTGCCAGCCTCTTAGTTCGATTCCCTAAAAGAAGATTTCCTGAGATTATTTTCTCCTATTTGATAATGGTGACTAGATGTGGACAGTTTTGTATCTAAGTGTACCAAACCGAATCAAACCACGGTTTGAGATTGGGTTGAATAGATTTGAAAATTTTGAGGAAAATAAAATAAATAAGTTTTGGTTTATTTTTTTATTTTTTTTATTTGGGCTTAGTTCAAATTTTTTTAAAAAAAAAATTGAATTCATTTAATTACTTTAAAATATAATTTTTATATTTTATTTTTATTATATTAATCAATAGATAATGATTTATTTAAAATTAATTAATATAAAACTTTAAATACAATTTTTATTTTAAATTTATTATCTATGACATTAAAAAATAATTTTTATTTTTTTTCAAATCAACCAATCTAACTAACTGAAGTTTGTCTTAAAATTTATAACATAAAATATAAAATAATAAAATTAAATTAATATTTTAAATTTAAATTAAATTAATTTAAATTGACAATAAAAAGCAATTCAAATTGAATGTAGCCAGCCTAACTATTCCTTGGAGCCCATTTCTCTAGAAAGATCTGGTAAACGGTGTTAATCCTAGGTGAAAGGGCGAGGCAAAAGATTTTATTGTTTTATCCTTCTTTGACCAATCATCCAATGATAATCAATCTAGAGATGGCTCACCCTGAAACCTGTGGAAGGGTAGGGGGGGCGGAAACCAAAATGGTTTGGAAGCCCAAACATCAAGGAAATTGTGGTCGAACATTCGATTATCAAATATATTTGGTTTGTATTTGAATTACTTTACATTGGCAAGATTGCGCTATATATATATATATATATATTTTTTTTCATGAAAGAGGTTTCTGCTAATTGTAAGATTGCGCTCTCTCTCTCTCTCTCTCTCTATATATATATATATATTTCAAGAAAGAGGTTCTTACTAATTGTAGCAAAGGTAAGGCATTAAAGATTTTATTTGATATTAATGTGGTGTGATTTTAAAACTATAATTATTATGAAAAAGAAACTTTAAATATCAAATATTAATTAAAAAATATATATAAATTTTATTAAAAATTAATATTATCAAATTTACATTCAAAGCACAAAACTAAGAGTACCTCAATCTTTAAATGAACCCTCAATCTTTATACTCCCATACCTTATATGTCCAACTGTCTTTATACTCCCATACCTTATATGCCCAAGTGTTATTCAAAACTACTGTGTGCATCAGATCAGTTACAGGAACTCACCATGGGAAGTGGAAAGAAAAAGCTAGGCGTGATTGCTGGGTGAGATGACGTAAGGCAAGTCAAGTAATATTTATTTCTTCCGGACAACATTTTGATAAATAGCCGATAGACAACTTTGGAGTTATACTGAGAAGAAGACGCATAGAAGAAGGCCGACAATTTGGCTTAAACGAGGATCATAACTATAATTTCCATTACTAAAAACATACCATTTACAATGAAATCATGCCAACAGAGAAGCAAGAAGTGACAACATAAATCCAGATCTAGTTTCCAAGCCCTGAGGTTGAACGACAATTCACAACACTATCAAAACCAACGATCGGCCACATTTCCACTTCGACATAAACTACTTCTTGGATGATTTGTGCAAGGAAAGGGACAAGTTGTGTGGTGCTTCATGATGCTATGAAAGCAGAGAGACCAGAGAGACAAACTCCAATGTTACCCGGCCCTTGGACCTTGTGTTGATAACAAAGTGTTCTGGGTATTTTCTCAGCAACATCAGCAGGCCGTACCATGGTTTTTCTTTGGATTCTGGAACAGGCCACTCTTCAGCTGTGAGATATCTCCTCACTCGATTGTGATGCCAGACATTACCATACTGCTCCACCAACTGGAAAAGAGAAATAAAACCCCTTATGTTCAAGCATCATCAAATGGGAATACACTCAAAAAAGAAAGAAAAAGATGTGAAAATGATTGAGCAGTAAAACAAAACAGTTAACAATTATGAATTCTAGTGGAGATAATTTAAAAACCTCAAACAACAAAAGCAAAAGAGAGAGAATCATGCTGTGTAGTCCTTTGAAGGGCAATGCTTCAGAAATCAAAACCTACACTGCATCAGAACTATTAATGGAAGAAACTGAATGTTTGCTAAAATGCATTCAAACACTAATCCACGGGTCCCAGCCCTGTGAAAAATACCTCTTAAATTCGTACAAAAAATCAGAGTTTAAAGCGTGAATTTCAAAATGCTTTTAACTTATATAACATAAGGTAGTGCCAACTATGATTTGCAGCCCAATTTCTGGCATTAATGGCAGATATTGGAGAAACAAAAACTGGTAACATGCAAATCAGAAAAAAAGTAATTGGTGATACAAGGATATTTGTTGAAAGTGGCATCCAATAATAGAAAAAATGCCAAGTCCATGACACATTTTTATTAAAAACTAAAGTTTAGAATGCCAGAAACTCTTAGCCAGTTTTAGACATTAAGCAAAGAGAAAATGATGTTTCAGACAAAAAAAAATGCAGATACTCAGACTTTTCTAACAAAGACTATTCACATCCCCTTAGGAAAAAACTCCTAACCTCAGTATAAAGTTTCTCCATAGGCATCCATTCTCCAGGGCCACAAAGATCAGAAAGTACAGTTGCTACAGATGATACCACATCCTTTTCTTCCAACTGCAGAAGCTGCTGATTGTCAGATTCACGATCAATCCTTGATCTTCCCTCTCCCTTCTTCTCTGCAGGAACTGGGCATGATAACATGCCAAGGAGAGAGCACACTATTTAGACCCATGTGTGAAATAAAAAATAGAATAAGCTAAAACAGAGGGATGAAAGTGTTCTGAGACAATAATGCAATTGGATAGGACAAGAAATCACCAAATTAAGTGACAAAGCCTCAAGGAAATTACTTGGACACTGATTGGTTGTATTATATTTGGTTGCGGATAGCATTCACAGCAAAAATACCTTCTCCATCACAAGCTCATCACAGAAATTCAAGCCAGTGAAAACATTAATAAGACAATGCATATTGACAGGAAGAATTCACAAAAAATAAAATAAAATTAGGAACTATCAAAATCAAAATCAACTAATTTTGAATAATTCATAAAACAATATGGTATCAAGAATGGATGAGAACTCAGTAGCCAAAACTACATAGTAAGGTTATACAAAAGCCAGACCACAAGATATAGCTGATACACTACAAGTGTTGTGGTATTGATACATTGAAGCTTTCAATTTACATGTAATGACTATTAAAAATTACAAACAGTTTGGACATAGGTTCTGTTACGATTCTGCAGAAGCTAGTAACAAAAGTACCCAGTTCATGACCAAAAATGGATCTATAGGCACAACACTTCAACAAAATTATCAAGAAATTTTAAGATTTAGCATCAAGCATGGGATATAATGCAACCAAAAGAGCACCATGCCAAACAGCAATAATGAAATAAGGTAGAATGAATATATCAAAGTTGACTTACAAAAAAAATACAAACTTCATCAAAACAACTGACGATGATCCTAATGCAACAACAAGTGGACCAACACTTCTTTTTTTTTTTGGCTAATAGCACAACATATCATTCAAGTTAAGCTTTTTCAGGGAATTAATTTTCAAAATGAAGATAACACCAAAACTAAATAGAAATAACAGATGACAAAACAACTTGAGAAAATATATATCCATTTAGAATAATAATACAAACAATTCCACTTATAACCATTCCAAGCCCTATGGAAATATGTATAATAATCACAAAAATTCCAGAACTAAAATCTAAAGCTAAACTTTGATATAATGTAAGGACATTTCAAATACTAAGACATTTCTTTCTATTGAACAGAATGGACAGACTGATGAAACTAAGATCCCCATCAGAAAACGAAAAGGCAAAAAAATCAAACGAGTACTAACTCAGAGCTCCTCCGGCCAATCCAGACTTGCCACCACCATAGCCGCCGTCAAAGCCTCCTTCTCTCCTAACCTTCTTCCCACTAGTTCCCTCTTCTTCTTCCTCGTACTCATCCTCCTCATAATACTCTCTCCCTCTCCCTTTCTTAGCAGCAGCCGATGTAACAGAAACGGCGCCCACCATTCTCCCCCCCTCCACCCCGCCACCGTAGCCGTAATGCGAAATCCCAGCCGACCCCACATAATGCCTAGGCCCTATTGGGCCACCCAAAATACTTCTTACAGGCAACAGAAAGTAAAACTCTTTGTCTCCAATTTGCAACAAGTCTTGTGAATCTAATTTCACAGGAGGGTTACCGGGAAGGTGGAGAACGCCTTCGACGAGGCACCCGTTCTTGCCGAGGACTTCGAGGGCAAAACGTCGGCGCGTGAAGTCGTAGAAAATGCGCGCATGGTGGCGGGAAATATTCATACCACCACCCAAGCTGGAAAGGTCCACATCCACGGTGGATTTCTTCGAGTTTCGACCAAGGATTATGGAGTAAGTCTGCATGTAGTACTCGAAGTCCTCGCCTTGCAACTTCGCAAAGCCTGCTTCAACGTCGTTTCCGCTGATTGTGCCCATGGATTTCGTTCTAGAGCGAGAATTGGAATTCAGAGTCTCAGAGAGATGTCGAGAAGGGGCGAACGAAGGGGTAATCGAAGCCGGTTATGTTGGGTTTGAGAGTGACAGGTACGTTTGGATGCAGGATTAGTCTTGTATCCGCGCGGAATTAGGGTTATGATTGTCCCATTTTGGGAGAGGTTTGGACTCTCACATGGGCAATTGTGCCATCTACTTTCTGAGTCAAAGTGAGGGCGTTTATGTCAATTTTATCCCGACAATACTAATTAGTAGGAAAATTTTTCCATGTAAATAACATTATTTTTTCGACTGTAAATAATTAATTTTATTTTTATATTAAATTGATCAATTTTAATATTTTTAAATAATTTTATTTCACATTTATATAATATTTTATATTTAAAATAATATTAAATAAATATAATTAAATATTTTTTATATTTTTATAAATTTGAGTTTAATTTTTTATTATTATATTTTTTATTTAGTCATAATAAATAACAAATATTTATAATAAATATTAAGTTAAATTGAGTGAAGATGGAGGCATAATTTTAAATCTTTTTATAAGAGAAAATAAAAATTATAAATGCTAACAATTGAATTAAGTCACTAACAAATAATATATTTGAGCTACAATAATTTTTATCATAAATTATTATTTATTTATATTATTAATATTTAATGTTATTTTAAATATAAATAATTATATAAAAATAAAATTATTTAAAAATAATAAAATTTATTTTTTAATTACTTTTAAATTAATTATTTATGTAAATAATTTTAAAAATAAGGATATTTTAAAATTTTTATTTAATTCGTGCTCTGTTTGCCCTACGCCGTGTCCGCCGATTGTTCCCCGAGGCTTAGTTACAGGGAAAGAATTAGAATGCAGATTCCGTGCGAGAGATTGGGAAGGAAGCGAACGTTTAATGGCAGAGTGATTTGTTTGGTTTCTATCCACTATAAAATCGATTAGCATTGCTCGTCCGTGTCTCTATTTGTTAATAAGGTTGCGCGAGGAAACAGAGCCAGGGTTCGCCTCTGACGAGAGGTATTAACTTTCCCCCACTTTTTTTTTTTTTAATATCTTTTGTGAGACTTCATTGGTGCCAGCGGCATTTAATGTGGTTTAGCTTTATAAACTCGATTATGTCTGCCATTTGATTTATTTTTGTTTTCTAGTTGAATTAGATTTCTGCCTGTCTTTCTTTCTTTTTTTTTTTTTTTTTTGGTGTGTGCCTGCAAATTTTTTAGAGTTCGTTGCCTAGTTTCTTTAAATGGTTTATAAATGATTGTTTTCAAACACAAATTTTGCAAGTGATTTTTGGTTATTAACATTTAGCAATCATTACTAGTCGCCCTCTTCATGTTTTGAACTGAACTCTCTTTGACTCTAAACTAAATTGGAAAAATAAAATAAAATTAAAAAAAAATAAAAGAAAAAGTCTTGGGGAGGATGATGGAACTTTTACAAATTGCATTTTATTTCAGTTACACTGTCCAGACTTGTATCATTGTTCTTGCAGAAGAATATGTTTATATGAAAGGTGTTTCCTCTTCAAGATTAGTAGATTGTTGTATATTAATATGGAGTGGAAAAGGCAACTGATTTGTGCAACGCTACTTTTCCTAAAGGAAAATTGCATCATGATTAAGGGATAAACAATGAAGTTGGCATAGGTTCCTTAGGACCATAGAAAGTTACTAGAAGTTTGCTTGTGAAATATAGTCTTATATCATTTGATCTGCTCAAGCTGATGATTTGTTATCTTTTTTTCTTTTTTTCTTTTTTTCATTTATGTAGACATTGTCCTAGAGCTATCATGTTTCAAAATACAAATTAAATGAGGCAGCATATTATTTCCCAATGCTTGAGTATAAATTGTGATGTGTTCTATGAAATTTGAAGTTCCATTTTGTTTATCAGGGTGATTACAGGTAACTTCGACCGCCAGATGATGCTTGGGAAATTGCGCAAGGGCTTTGAGCCCTGTAATTCTGTAATATAACTACAAGGGGACTGTGAAAAAGTTTTATTACAAACCCTTCTGATGGCAGTGTCTATATGATTTTGCATTGTATAGTATTCGTGTTATTGTTTGTTTCTTTCAATTCACTGTACTTTCACTCTGCTTTTGGCTTTCTTTTAGGTTCCATTTTTGCAGTATTTGTATGGCTTATATTTCAGAGATGTTGTATTTGTTATTTAAACTGCCAGATGATGATTGACATATTGTGCAAAGGCTTTGAATTTCATTCTTAATGAATTAATGAATTTGTCATCTTTGTCTATCCCTTCTGATGGCAGCTTCTGGTAACTGACTGGTTTTTAACTCTCTCTCTTTCTCTGCCTCTCTCTCTCTCTCTCTCTGTCTGGAACATTTTTTACGTCCATGTAATTTCTTTCTTAAGTGATAACCGAAGTCAAGATCTCATGATGAATAAATGGCAGTATTTGACAGACAACGGTCTTTTTTCTAACCTTTGGAGATTTTATCAGTGGAATTAAATAGAGATTTGTTCTAACGTGTGTAATGGTTTGAGGAGCAATCCAAATTTTGATAGTTCTGATATCTTTTTCAGATTTATTGTTGATACCTTATTATGTTCACCAATAAAATTCTCGCCCATATTTTGTGCTCTTTCTTAACATTTATTTGAGTTTCCTCTTTCTTAGACTGTCAGTAGTGATAAAATTGATGTTTGCAGTGATTTTATTTTAGGGATGCTTATTTTGGGGATGCGTATAGTTAATCATCTACTTTAAAATTTATTTTGCTATAAATGCTACTATTCTCATCAGGATGTGATTTTTTTTCATAATGGTATAAATGAGGTGCATTGGGCACATGGACATTTGTGGTTGCATGTATTGGATTAATATCGGTGCCTGAGTCTTTGATGCATGAACTCCTGGAGCCTGAGTCTTTGATGCATGAACTCCACAGCTATTATATCAGTTGACTGACACTGATTGCAAGTATAAGGCTGGCAATATAATTAGCAGTTCACCCATAATGTCTTGCTTCAATCTAAAATTTTTAAGCTCTTTGAAACATAATGTTGTGGTGCATTTTTTCATTGCAAACAACGAAGCATGTTGTAAAGATCTTGACTCTATTGGTGGTCATCACTGCCTTCTGGCTCAATCTCTTGCAGACATCTGTCATCCCACTCTGCCATACTTGGTTGGTGAGTGTCTTTCATAATTTCTTATTTTGTTTTTATGGGTGCATGCCCATATGTGTGTATTTATATATGCATATTTTCATTTGTGCTCATGCATGTAATCTTTTTAATTTTTCTACTTGGTAAGGCTTACTCTCCCTTTTCTTTTTTTTTTTGCCAGCTGCCTATGTATTTTGTTGTGTCTCTAGTATGGTTGGAATTGGTGTGATGTGTTTTCCAACTTGTCCTCATGAAGCAGTCCTTTTGTAGCAGTATTTACTTTTCATGTTTTTGTCAAATTGGAATGAGGATAGTACTATTAAATGTGCTTAATGATTGGATATTGTGCTTTTGTTTGTTCATAAAGTTTATTTTTCCAAACATATTTTATTTGAAAGGTGAAGAGACTACAGCTAGTTCTTTTTTTCCTTTTGCCGCACGGCCATAATGTTCAAATTTTCTGTTTTGCCTGGCGCATATAGTCATGCTGCTATTGGATTAAACCCATGATGACCTCGCCATTGTTGCCACTTTTATGGGAGCCACAATGCCATTTAATACGTAGACCATTGGTATCCTGAGATTTATCGGCTATGTTGATTCTCTCAACTATTACAATGAGCATTGCACTTTAGATTTCACTGATATTAATAATAGCATGTGCTTATTTCTAAAAATGAAAAAGATGGGAGGCAAGACTTTGTTAAGAGTTTAAGAACACCAATGCGTGGTTTGAACAGTATTACTCATGGTTTTCAATCAAGAGATCAAAGATTCAGATCCCTTTGGAGTCGACTACCTGGGATAGTCTTTCAAGTTTCCCCATTACAAATGGTGTAAGATCCTGAAATATTCCTCAAGTTTGAAGCTGATGAAAAAATAAAAAAATAAAAACTGGGATTTCTGGGCATAAAGAATGTTAATGCACTAAGAGGTTGTGGAGTCTTTGGTTGGAGAGAATGCTCAAGTGACTTCGATCATAGTCATAGAAATAGAAGCAAATTGGGAAGGATCCTGTGCTCTTCTATATAATCCCAATACAAAGAGCAACCTGAAATTGTAATCTTGTTTTCGCAATACTTGGAATGGAATGTTTGTGTGTGTGGTGGGGGGTGGGCGGGGGCACGCGCGCGCGGTATGAGGTGATGGTAATAATTTGGTTTTTAGATTGTTTTTAGAGATCTCGTTGTGTGTGCGCCTAAACCTTCAATTAATAAATTGATGCCATAGCATAAGTTCTATAATACTAATACATCTATTTCACTTGTACATGCGCTTGATGGATTTTATTTCATTTATTTATTTTTTGGGTTAGGACTTTATTATAGAGGCAAAGAAGCAAGCGAAGCGAAGCGAAACAGGGTTGACGTTGGTTCTGATTAGTGGATGGATTACACATGGTTTCGGTGAAAATACCAAAGACCTTAGAGACTCGAAAATTGAGTGGATATCATCTTGTATGCCTAACTATTTGTGGGAGTATTACATTGTTTATAACAAAATCTACATTTCCAACATTCATCTGTATGTTTTAACACACAATCAAATTGTATGTTGGTTATTCGAAAGTATTCCTTTTGTGCATGTAGTATATGTATTGTTGTTATAAGTTTTATATTCTTTTGTTAAATGTTTTAAATTTATTATTTTATATTTTAAATTATTTTTATAAATTATTTTAAATTTTTTGTTAGAGATATATATCCGAGCATATTTATATTAGCTGCTACCTAAAAAGAATTACGCGGATGGATGATCTTGGCTTGACTAGTGGGTCTCTGAATCAGGGTTCAAGTGCCAATTCCCATGTTATCAATTAATTCTAAAGCACGTGTGCTATCGACTCTTTTTAAATTCCCCAAAACAGTAGGGATGAATAATTAATTGCTTATTCAAAAGCTCCTGCTCCCGAAAAATTATAAGAAAATTGAATTACTATAGAACAGTCGGGAATGATAATTTAGATGGATATTATAAATATTTAATGATATTTAATAAAAAAATAATATTTGATATTTAAAATTTAAAATATCTAAAAAATTATGAATATAAAAATAAATATTTAAAATTAATTTCGGTTGGTTATAATTTTAATTATTAAATATTTAATATTTATTTAAAAATAAAAAATATTTATTAAATTATAATAAATTCATTAGCATTTAATTTTCACCTTATGTTACAAATATTATAAAAAAATATATAATTTTAATATTTTGTTTAATATTAAAGTATTATATTATTATTAATATATTTTTCTTGTTTCAATTTTGTATTGATATATAATTAATTTATTCAACATTATTATTTTTAAATTGAGTATTATATTATAATTTAATTTATTTTTAAGTCTAAATTTTTATTATAAATGATAAAAGATATCATTTATAGCGTGAATGATTTAAAAATTAAAATATTTTTTTTATTATATAAATTTTGATATAAAATTTTACTTAAAATTAATTATAAATAAAATTCATACCATATAAGCTCAAATTTGATTTGACAAAGGCGTTAAAATTTAATTTTGTATTTAAATTTAAATATAAAAATTAATATATATATATATATATCTAACTAATATTTTATTATTTCGAACAAATATATATATATATATCTAATTTTTTGATCAAACATAAATATATATATTAAATATATAATTTTTAATTATTATAAATAAAATATAAATATTGAGTATTTTAATTACATATTTTAATTTTTTTAAATATCTTATTGAGTGGGGCCCTTAAACACAGTTGTATGAACTGCGCCACATTTGCAGAAAATTATCGAGTACAGTACATACGCAACTCAGAAAAGAAGAGAAGAAAATCCCACCTTTTATGCAATCATAATCATTGTTGAGACCTTGTCATTTGCCCTTTATTTATTCCTCTTGCCAAAACTATATCCTCCATCTTTTTTAATTTTAATGAATGTATATAATTTTCATTTAAAACAAGAAATTTCTTTTTTTTAAAAAAAAAAAAGAAAAAGAGATTTTATAAAACTTATTTAGTGTTCCTTCCAAAATGAAAAATAATTTACATATTAATAAAAGTAATTTCTAAATCAGAAATAAAATTTCTACATTCCATTATATTTGAATGGTTTATATGAAAATTAAAATCAAATAAATATAATCATCATTTTAGTACTATAAATTTATAAATAAAATAATATTAAAAATATATATTTAATACCAATTGAATGAAAATATAAAATTAATAAATCATTAATTGCATTAATTTAATTTTGTGTTTTTTTTAGCCCTATAATATCATTCAATATTATTTTGTATCTTTAGCAACTGTTTAGAAACATTTATTGATATTCTTAGTTTATAAGGTTAAGTTTAAGTGTGAATAATTAATGAATTCAATGTAGTAAATAAAAGTGAAGATTTATTAAATATTTTAATTAATTTTAAAATCATTATAATTTAAAAAGAAAATATTTAAATTTATTGGGCTGAAAGCAACTCATTCGTGTCATTTGAGTTGAAAAGGGCAAAATGCAAATGTTCTTTACTTGGTTCATGCATTTATCATAGAGAAGTGATTTCAATCATGATGTTCCATTGATGGCCTGATGTTTAATACAACTAAACGGGGCATGTGTATTCAATCATAATACATTTGATTTTCATTTAACATCATTTTAGAAGCAAATGTGACCCACATAATAATTGAAAGTTTGAAGATCATGTGGTGATCAATTTTATCCATCTGTCTCTGCCATATCATATGATTACCATTGAAGGAATGACATATATAATAATATGTATTAAACATTAACCTTAGTTTATTTAAATATTTTTACAGACATTTAGGTTACTAATTAAACATATATCACATGTATGCATACATTTTACCGTAGGATGAGTTTATATCATATATAAATATATAGGTGACGAAAATTACTTTTAATATTGTGAAGATAGTACAATTTACACTACAAAAAATACAATAGGAAAAGTTTGGTGAAGTTTTAGGAAGAAAGGCTAGGTTTTTCTTCTCAATCTTATGAAAAATTAGTAAAGTAAGTATTTATATATTTAAAGTTATTCATACATTTTTATATTTGTTATTATTTTTAATTAAAAATAAATATATATCATGATTAAAATGATAATCATTTAATGATTATTATTTTATATATTTTAGTACAGATACTTAAATACAAGATATTTATTTAATTATTAAATAAATATAATTAAATATAATTTTACATACTTAAATGTAATTATTCAATAATTACACATATACATTTATTATTATGATTATGTAATTTATATTAAATTACAATATAATATAACGTTAAGAAAAATTCTTCAAATACTTTAAAGAATTAAAAATATATATAATATTTATATATATTTATTTTAACTTAAATATTATTTCTATAGTATTAGCATTCTTTTCAATAATATTTTCTTTTTCAAATATTTTTCTCTATCTTTAATTATTGGTGTGACTATGTAGGTTCACTGTGAAATAACTATGAATTTATTCTAAATTTTTTAAATTTTGAATTATTCGAAAGTTCAACAATTATAATTAACACTTAATAATGTGTCATAATCTTTAAATTATATTTTATCAAATTTTATCATAATTATATATACTGTGTGGGTAAAATTTTTCCATTATCTAATTTTAATAGAGTAAGATTCATGATATGTCAAAATTTTATATCAATATAAATACGAACTATCAATTAAAATGCGCTTAATTTGTCACTACAAACTTTTTCATGTAACATTTGATTACATCAACTAGTAATTTATTATTCAATTATTTATCGATGTTCGTTATGAAATTCAAGTTTGTATCGAATCAACAAAAACTCTTATATTATATATCGAATCAACGAATCTGATTTTAACTATCCTCTATTTTCAAATGTAAATACTATATGAACAAACATGTTTTATCATATAAGACAGTAATCAATCTCGTATTTATATATCATATGAATTATGTGCATTTACACTATATTCAATTATAGTATCTCAAATTAAAGGAAAATATCATACACTAATATAATTAAATGATAAATTATTGACTACATGTATTATCATGTGATTTATTGTTGTGTGATTATGTTTGAATAAATAATTTTTTAACTATTTACTTCATAAAAATGTCCTAATAATATAGTATTCACATTACTCACATTAATGTCATATCATAATATCTATCAAAAATATTTAATATATCTACTATATAATATCGTTATTTATTCTATATCACTTTCGTAGGGAACGGCTTAAATAATTTTATTTAATAGTTAAATAAATCATTAAAATAATTTATAAATATATTTT
>CP135531.1:5792937-5860546 GCA_032402905.1 Khaya senegalensis | reverse complement strand
TGTATATTTATCAATGATTTTTTTATTAATAATTTATAAATAATTTTTTTATTAATAAATAATATATATATATATATATATATATATACAAGATAAAATATATTCTTAAAGTAATATTCTAACAACCACAACAATGACATTCACTTTCTAAAAGAAATTCACCAATCATGGTTGTACATACCCGCTCCATATCCACGCATCAATCTGTTTCTGATTCTCAAACTTTTATGTAAATTTTACAATAAACAATGCATACAAAATTTAATTAGGAAATCAATATCAATTATAACCATGTTATATAATAACAATTATTCTCATCATTATTTGAATTGGTGTGTTATATTTTCATCTTTATTTATTATAAATTAAATTATTTAATAATTATGTTCGAAATTTAAAAAAATAACACAATATTATTTTTAAATAAATAAAGTAAAATTATAATTATATCATTCACTTTATGTGTGTGTATCAAAATGCTTATGCTACTAATTACTTAAATAGAAATTAATTTATTTTAAGTATAATTAAATATAAAATAAATTTATTAAATTATAAATAATATAATATAATATAATTATTATCAATTGATTAATTATATCAATAAATTTAAACTTTAGGCATTAATTGTCGCGGTTAACTACGATTCTAACCTAGCTTAGCTTCAATGTGATGTAAAATCTGGGTCTTAAGCAGAAGTTAAAACAGCAAGTCATGATCTCTCCTTCGGTCTCACTCGGAATCGCACTCAAGCTCCCCAGACCAGGTTTCTCCTTTTCCTGTACAAACAAACGAGTTAGAAACATCGGCACACTTTTCTTTTTCATTTTCTTTTCTTTTTCTATAAAATATATACTCAATTCCAGCTCAAAAACATACGGACAGAGAGAGAGAGAGTGAGAGAGAGAGAGAGAGGGGGAGTTACTGATTTCACGACCGTCTCGTCATCTTGTCTTGAATGTGACTCATTCTCAAAGTGCCACGCACAGATCCAACTATCTAACTACGATACTAAAACACCCACAAAATTTTAACACTCCATACCACACCAGACCAGACCTTAACCCCAAAAAATATGGGAGTGTTGAGTGAGTCTTGGTGTTTTTGCAAAGGTGTCTCCAGAACCGAGAGAATGAAAGCCACCATTTTCTCCGGCAAGGGTCCCGCTATGGTCACTATCTCCTCTTCCACCAGTGCCCTCTCCGGGACCGGTTTCTTGATTCATCGGAATCTTCTCTTGACAACTCATGTCAATCTTCCATCCGTCGCTGCTGCAGAGACTGCCGAGATCCGCCTCCAGAACAGCGCAGCTGCTACTCTCGTTCCTCACAGGTTTTTTAATTTTTGTTTGAATGATTTACTTTTCTGAGTTCTTTCCAGGAGATAATTTAAAAATTAAATGAGACTTCATTTCATTTTAAGTTGAAATTTTGCAATGCAGTGCTTCATATTGGATGCAATGTGCCAATGAAAGTATGTGCCGATACTCGCAGTTGAGTAGACGCTGCGTCTTATCTAGTGTAAATTATTACAAGCCAATCCAAAATGTAAATTATTGACAATTTTGTTTCTAATTTACTATGATTATCATCATAATCCAAGAATAAAACAAATACTTTTGAATGCTGATAATTGGTGGCAGGTTGTGGTTATTTGGCTACTAGTAGTTGTTTTAAAATGTGGATGGTTGAACTAAAATATACTCTGAGTCTATGTCAAATAACCGGAATCTAATTTTAGTATCTGGTTCATAATGTATCTTAGGCGTGGACAAAAAACCAACTACTTCTGTTTCAAATAACTTAGGTCTGTCTATCTGTTTCAGAAAGAGTCAACCCATTGATGAATTGGTTTAGATTGTTTCCTAAAACTTTGAACTGATTTGTAAACTGGTTTGGCTTCATTTTTTGATTAGACGGAGTTAATGAGTTGAGATATTAAATGCAATGTAGGCTACACACTATTTAGCGAGAGGGAGTTAAAGGGTTTCATTTTGTCTGATGCCACATAGATAGTACATTACTTCAGTGCAAAGATTTTAAATGCCACTTTGATCATCACGGAATTGAAACAGCCGACAGTTGGCTTGCCTAAGCACCTTTCACCTTAATGCCATGAACTTTTATTTCTTGCGATTATTGAAGCTCCACTTAAGGTATCCGCCATTTTTTTTTTTAATTTTTAGCTTTCTATTCAATAAAAACCAAAAAAAAATCGGACAAAAAAAAGGGGTAAAAAACCCTTCTATCTCCTAGGTAATTTTAGGTCAGGGAAGTACTGAATACAATCTAAACCAGGTGTTGGCTAATGGGAGATAACTCTTTAACTTTGTCTCTCTAATCAATCTTGTTATATACAAGGGGGTTGGGGTTGTGTGCAGACATGAAGTGATGACTGTTGATAGGGATGAAAGAGGAAATTTTTGAAGGGTAATAATTAGGTGTGGGCATGAGCATAGATAACATTACCTTGGGTTGATAATGGAAGCCATGTGTTTAATTTCTAAGAGAAAAATAAGAAAGGTTTGGTTCTTTTTTCTTTATTAGTTTAGAAACTCAAAATGAAAACCAAATTGAACTAATCAATTAACTCTTTCTAAAACAGAAGTTAGTTTTCTGTTTGGTTCAGCTATTTTTGCCCGCCTCTAGCGTATCTAAATGTTGAATCCATTTAGTTTATATGCCGAGCTGACTTATTTTTGATGTTTGCCACTTGTCATGAATAGAATGTCAAAATAGGTAGTAACTTCTATCGAGTAGCATTTGGAAAATATTTCGGGCATACCTATAGGCTTCATGCACAATGAGTCTGGTGTCCAAATGTATCCTGTCATCAATCCAACACAAATACTTGGGCATAGTAACGATAAAGTGTGAATACATACCGCACTAGGAAAGAAGATGTTGAAGAAAAAAATAAGATTCTGGAGGATCAATTCAATCATTTATGTTAAGAGTTCTTATTGCTGGAAAGATTTAGGAGGTCATGATAATTTTGTATGAATTTGTTTTCTCAGCTGAATTGATGATTAATTGATAGAACAATAGTAAGGGATAATTTGCCGATGGACTCGGATGTTGAGTTATGGACAAGGGACAATTCGAATTTAGATGATTCCAAGCTCCTTTGATGGAAACTTTGTTCTTAGTGATACAAAGGTGCATTTAAGAGAATTTGTTTGGGTGGCACTTTTCCTTCACAATTTTCCACTTGTGCAGAGAGTTGCGACTGGCATTTTCAGATTGTGCTTAGTGTTATTTGGCATTTCTAGGGTATAAGTTACTAGTCTTGTGAGTTTATTAAAGTGGAAGAGCTGTGTTGGGGTGAAGCAGGCTAGTAGTATTCTTGGAGAAAGAAATTAAATTAAGCTGTATTTATTTTTTGGCCTCTCCAAATATGGTCTTATGCATCTTGACCCTCCCAAGAGAAGTTTTTGCCTCTGTTTTGAAAAAGTATTTTCCTCTTAGGAGTACATCTAGGCAATAGATGCTCATCTAATTTTATTTTAAACAAAACTGTTTTTTTAACATAAATATGAACCCATAGAGTCTTGGGTTTGACAGAAATTCTTTTCCTATTGTGAGCCATACATCTTGACAATAGATGCTTGAGAGATCTCATTTCTTTAGATTTTATGCAGTTATATCTGTGTCTGCATAGCAGATTATAGCCCTTGTAGTTGAAGGAAAGTTATCATCTTAATTGCTCTTGTTACGTTTGCTTGTGGAGACTTGAAAATTGAAACACCTCTTAAATATCTGATGGTGTGTACTGAAAGAGGTTCTAAATTGACAAGAAAATTCGGAATCCTCAAGTTCAATCTGTTTTCTTGTTCTTGTTCTATTTGCAGGATTTATGTTCTGAGGTTTTTGCCTCTGTGGCCAATTTAGTTGTAGTCATCAATTATTATTGGTTGTTTAGTTTATGTATGAGGCCAGCTTTTACGCAAGGTTGGAGTAGTATCTTCTGCTTTAGTAAATATAATTGTTTATTCATATTGGTGTGCTAGGTTAATATAAGGAAGAGAGACGGTGATTCATGAAATGAGTTCATTTGTTTTAAGGCCCTTTCTCTGATATTGTGCATTCTTGAATGAAATTCTTCTGTCTTTCGTCTGGTTTTAGGTTTTTTATTACCAGCTCAGTCTTAGATCTTACAATAGTGGGTTTAGATTCCATTGACGGAGACTCAAATGCCCAGGGTCAGCAGCCCCATCACTTGAAGACATGCTCTAAACCAAACCTGGATCTGGGAAGCATTGTTTACCTGCTAGGCTACATGGATGAAAAAGAATTAATGGTTGGTGAAGGAAAGGTGGTGATAGCCACTGACAATCTTATAAAACTATCTACGAATGGAATAATTTGGAGTCCTGGGTCCGCAGGATTTGATGTCCAAGGCAATCTTGCATTCATGATTTGTGACCCCATGAAACTAGCAACATCTCCCAATAACAAGTCTTCTGCAACTTCATCATCTTCCTCATCATCATGGAAGAAGGGTTCTCCCATGCAGTTTGGAATTCCATTACCCATCATCTGTGATTGGTTAAATCAGCACTGGGAAGGCAGCCTTGATGAACTTACAAAACCCAAGCTACCACTTGTTAGATTGATGTCCACAAGCCAGAAGAGCGAACATTCTTGTGCTTCCTTCACAATGAGACAGGTGTTCAAGTCAACAGAAGAAATTCATGACAGAACACCATCTTCATCAAATATAATCACAAAAACCAGGGATCAAACTGGACCTGGCTGTTCTGCTGCAGTAAATACCACTGAAGAAGAAACTCCAACAATGGATCCACATGCAAACCATTTGCAGGGAATACCAACTCCAGAAATATATGAATCACCAAAGTTGACTTCCGTACCTATTCAGAAGAAAGTGAGCAGCAGCCAAATCCAGCTTTTAGATATTAATTTCCCTCCGAGAGTTGCTAAAGCTACACTTGCATTACAGCCTCTCAAACAGCTGCCTCCCCTGAGGTCCAATGAGAATTGTGTCAAAGAACTCTGTCCTCAAATTCCAGTGAGAGAAGAAGACCAAATCGACAATAGAGGATGGTCAAGTCCTGGTGCAGATGCCGTGAATGCTGATATTTCCTCGGCAGGCTCTGTAAATGGTGCTCAAAGTGAGGTCCAGTCTAGCTCATCTCCAATAGAAGTTTCAGAGATGCAGAATGGATATAGCAGTGAGGGAGAGACAACAATGTATTCTGCAGAAACAGCTGAGAGCCGAAACTATACGAGTCCTAGAGAAGGAAAGTTTCAGCAGGTGGGAAGAAGCCAGAGTTGTGTGGGTTACAATAGATGGGGAGCTGTTCAAAGGAACACAGAAAAGCAGCAGAGGAGCTTCATCCATGCAAAGACGATGTATTCACAAGGGGCAACTTCTCAAAGGAGTAATGATCACTACTTCAGCCCAACGGTCTCCTCAATCATGAAAAAGCGAAACAACTCTGGGCAACCAAATGGACCTCGGCAAAGTGCTGCTGTTCATTCGTCCCCCAGATGGATGTTTTGACTCTTGATTGACGAGTGTAATACCGAACAAACCCAACAAGAAATAAATAGTTCTTTTTTTTTTTTACTTCTTATTTTCAATTTTTAAATTTTATTTTACAGTTGCTTAATTCAGTCCCCAATTTCTATACTAATGTAACTAAATTTGTTGTAATTTTGTGCAGACTGATTCAACATGAATAAGAAAATTCACCCAGGCAGACTGTAGTTTCAAATTGTTGTGTGATTCACGAGTTTACTGTCACGATAGTTTCCCTGGTGTTGGAGTTGGACATGAAAACAAGTAACTTTTTAAGACTTAAAGAATATTGTAATGGCAAGAAGCTGTTTTGCTAATCAAATCAAATAGGAATTCGAACTAATTTTGATTAATGACTCTTTTCGTGGCCATTATTTAATGAAGTTACGCCTTTGAAACATAACTTGAGTTGCTTGTTGGTGTATTATGTATCTCCACCTTCAACTTTTTGCCTGTTCTGGCAAATGAGTTCCTTTGCATACTGCTGTCTTTGCAGGTTGAGTTTGTTTATTTTCTGATTACACCGTTGCGTCAATGATGGTGATAACATGTACGATTTTCAGTACCATGCACAAATATCGTTTACATTGCCCCAATCATGCATCTCAGACTTGCACATTATCACATTTTATTTTACATTTTTCTCTCTAATAAAATGCACATTAAAGTCCACGGTATATTTCGTTATCACTGGCAATTTCATGCCGTATTGCTTAGCTCCACATCTCTGTATATTTTCCGAAATCAGCTTCAAATCATCCAACGAGCCTTGTAAAGTAATCAGGAAATATTCAAACTATGAACGTCGTTTAATAGATTAGCAATATTCAAACTATGAAGTCTTGGTAAAATTCTGACACTTTGGGCTGTGGCTTTATAGACATGTAACATCTCTTCTTTGTTTTAGCCGTGCTAATTTAGATAATTATGTTGTATTTGTGCCATATTACAGTGGTGCATCTAAAAAGGTTAATCAAATTTGAAAGTAAAAATTTTAGTTTAATATGATTATTAAATAGTTAAATAAAATATAATTGTGTTATTTATTTAATTTTTTTATTTATATTCTAATATAATTTATAATATTTATCATATTATTTTTCAAATACTAATAAATTTATTTTAAATATAATTAAATATTTTTTAAAAATGGATAATAATAACTCTTTTTTTAATACAAATATAAAAAATTTATTATATCGTAAATTAGTTAGTACAATATAATTACTCGAATAATTAATTGTGTTATAAGCGAGTTCATATGTTGAATTATTTATTTAATAATTATATTATTTTATGTCAACTCAAATTCATAAATATTTTATTGTATAATATCAAATTAATAGATTATGTTAAAAATTATCATCCTTATTTGTAACTTATTTATTGTATTTTTTTATCGGTTCGGTTTAAATTTGTCCACTTTCATCCATTTTTATATGCTTGATTAATGTAAAATATAAGTGAAGTCTTTAATAAATATTTGTTATCTTTTATAAAATATTTATTATACTCTTTTTTTTTTCATAAATAAAATTGTATATTCTTTTTAAAAAATTTATTGAATTTTTTTCTAATAAAGTTCTCTCTATTCTTTATTTTTTTTATTTATATTTAAGTTCATAGTCAATTTATAATAAGATATTAGCATCATCTAGGTTAAAGATATGTAAAAGGTTAGGCCGACGTAGGCCTAGCACTCGACTTGGGTCCATTATGAGTTTAGGATAGGTCAAAAGATTGGAGCCCATCATGGGCCTGGGGCTTAGGCCCATAGGCCCCATATATAATTTTAAAAAAATATTATTTTTTGTCAAGTTGGTCCTTTAGCCTTTATGAGCTCACTTTTTATGGATTGAATCGACTAAACTCAATTAATTTGACACCTCTAATTTAAATAAGTAAAGTATTTATACTTCTAATTAAATATTTTTATATTATATTAATATTTTACTATTATATATTTATTTTATATAATTATTCTTATATGTATACTTTGTGGTTGGTGTAAAATTAAATCTTTTATATCAAAAAATAAAAATAAGTATTTATACTTTGTGTATATATTTTATTAATATTATTATTGTAACATGAAATTTGTAGAAGAAATAAAGTGATTAGACATGAAGTTCTAAAGCATGATTGGAGAATCTGTTACTTATTTTGATTTTTATACTTTTATATTAAAAGAATATCAATTATATCCTTTCATTTTTAATATTTATTTGTTACATTTCATTTTGACTATACTTTAATTCTATTTCTATTAAGTTAAAATGATTTAAAATTATTACATGATTCAAATTGAAGTTATGATATACAATCTTAAATCAAAACCTGAAATTTTATATTTAAAAAAAATTAGAACTTTAAATTTTGAGAATAATTTTAAAATCATATCCTAAAACTCTAATAATAATTTCAAAGTTTGAATTTGAAGTTAAAAAGGTTAATTCTTAAATTAGAACATGAAGATATAAGTTTACAAATAATATATGAATTTAAAGTTTGGAGTATGTTTGTGTATTTTCAAAATATAAAATTCTAAATATTAACTATTATATTAGAACATGTAGTTTTATATTTATAAAATATCACAAATTTAAAGCTATAAATATGTGTAGTTGTATTACTAGCTAAATATTTATGCCCCCACAATCCTTTCATTGTTTTTAGAGGCTAATATACATTATTAATATTGTTGGCATAAAAAATATCGTTAAAAAAGGAAAAACAAATATCCCTATAAGTAGGGTGGGCAAAATTCTCTCATGATATTTGGATCCATAGGGTCTTAACCTATTCGAAATCTTAATGGGTTTAAAATTTTTTCATTAGTTAGCTCTTTTATAAATGTAAACTCGTTTATGAAATATCCTAAAATCTACCCGTTTGCTAACTTTTTTGAAATTAATAAACTTTAATCATAAATTTGTATTCTCTCTCTAATTCTATCATCATCTTCTTCTTCCTCTCACTGTTACTTTTAATTTCTGAACAAAAATAATTTTAAATTGAAATTGAAAGAACATTTTAAATTCTCACCGGTGAAATTAACCTTTATACCAAATTTTTTTTTGATAAAATTGAGATAAATTTAAGGTTAAGTTGAGATTTCATATATTTTTCTTAAAATTGCCTTTTAATTTCTTGACAAGTGCTTATCATATTGGTTCTTATTTATGGCTCTTAGTTTTATGTTAATGTGGTAACATTTTTAAGTCTTCATGGGTGTCTCAAGCTGCATTATTATTTGGTTACAACAACAAAACATTGTGTTGCTGTCAATTAAAGCTTCACAAGCATGTAATTAAGGACTGTGACAAGACGCTTCAGCTTGATCCTACTGTTCTTCATGTTTACATTCTCAAAGGTTGATTTAATTATTCTTTTAGGTAATGGATTTTTTATTGTGGAAGTAATTTGACTACTAAATCTATAGTTGATTTTAAAATTGAATAGTTTGACATGTGCTAGAAGCCACTGAAGAGTCCATTAATTTAATTTAGTCGCTTTCTGTTTTTTAATAGATCACTCAGTGCATTTGAATCAATATTGGCATTGCTGATGCATTTTTTATTTAATTTTTTCATTGCTTGATATCTGCGCACTGGAAATTCTAGATGCATTTTTGAAGTTCATTGTTCTCTCTCACTTTAATCATAATTTCCAACCAAAAAAAAAAAAAAAGCCATGCAAACTTTCAGCTCATCAGTTACGTGATAATCAAGTAATTGTATTATTTTATATATATATATATATATATATATATGAACAAGAAAATAAAGACCCAGGACACAATATGCTCAATAATTTCCAATATCTTAGCCAAACAGCAAAAGAATAGAGAATACAGTAGCGAAATGAACAAGAAAAAAAAAAAAAATACTTTTGAAAGCTACCAAAGTTTGAAAATATGTAATCTCACCTTTTTTATTACTTGATATTGCTGAAAGTTAAATTTAATATTTGGCTACACAATTTTTGCCTTTGCTGTTGTTCAATTCTAAACCATTTTAAGGTTTTTATTTTGCTTTGATGACTGATAATTGGAATTAGGAGGATTCCATAATAATAGTTATCCAAAAATTTCATATCTTTTTTTTTTTTTAATGTTTATATTTTTCTAGATGTAGATTTGGACATACAATATAGCTTACAATATTTTTGTTAGATGTTTATATTTTTCTAATTAATTCTTTATTTTATTTCATTTTGTAGAAAATGACATTATCTTATTCACCTTGATTAATAGACAATGTAGATGAAGATTTAAACAATGCTGATGACGATTTACAAGACAAAGAGGTACCATTACAATAGAAAGAAAGATTGAGGTCTGTTGTGGGACACTTTAAAAGAATATAAATGGTGCAAGATATTTTCACTTTGCGATATACAACTATTGCAAAAATATAAGTTTGTGGCACGAACTACAAATGGTGCAAGATATTTACACTATCATTTGAAGTTAGTTACTGGACATTTCATTGACAATTCTTAGATCATACACAATAAAAACTTGAGGCAATTTCTTTTGTTTGATGCAAAAATACAAATTTAAATTAATTTATTTATTTTGTATTTTTAATTAAATTAAAATATATATTTTTTATTTATATATGTGTAGGTTCATGTATGTGCATACTCTACACACAGACAAAATATTATATAATACATTATTTAAATCCTTAGTGGATCTTAATATGGATTGTAAGGTATCTATCTTAACTATTGGCAATTGTTTAAGGAATAATTACATGATTCAATTTTTATTAAAGAAGCTTGATAAGAGTGCTATGATTATTGAGGAATAATAATTTCATAATTGTTATCCTGCTCGCATTCTCAATTTGATAGTTAAACATGCTTTGTTAGTTATTACTATTCTTAAAATTCATGATAATGTTATATTTTGGATAATAATACTTAAAATAAAGAAAAAATGAGATAAAATTGCATATGGGTTAAATGTTTCACGTAGTGGATAATTAATGCTTGATTGTCTCACTAGATAGAACTCTATTTATCTTATAATTTCTACTTCATTGGAGTATAAAGGTATTTTTTTTTTATATATTGAAGCTCCTTGAAATACAATGTAGCAGTTTGCCAAATGAGCAAAAGTGAGAGTTGACCTATATATTAGCCAATAATTTGCAACTATTTTATGATGTTACTGAGATATTTTCTAAGATTAGATACTAGACCTCCAATTTTTTCTTTGTCCATGCTTATGAGATTATGTTGTCATTAGATAAATAGTTTGGATCCACTTATGAGAAAATTAGAAAGATTGCGTCAATTATGGTATCAAAATTTAAAAAAATATTGGAAGAATGTTCATGAAATTTTAGTAATAGCAACTATGTAGACATTGACTCATTATTTAAGATTGATAAAGTTAATAATCTTTGGCACAATTTGGTAAAAAATTATAAATCAAATTTTGAATCACATAAAAATTTTAATGTAAAGAATTCTTCATTTGCTCTCTTTCATGTTTTGGTGGTTTTTACTGAGAAACAAAATGCATGCAGAATTAGAGATTTGTGAAAGCCATTGTGAGTGAACATAAAAAAATCAAGTTTGAGATATTTGAAAGAAATGATTTTGCTTGACTTTCAATTTTTTTGATATTTTAAATTAGTGAAAATAAATGAATTTAAATATCTTTTGTTATCTAAGATTGCTAGAGATATATTGACAATACTGATATCTATAGTTACTTCTAAGCTAACATTTAGTGCTAATGGTAGAGTTGTTATAATATACTACATCCATAAGTAGCAGAGACTTTGATTTGAACTTAAAGTTGGTCATGTGAAAGCATAAAATATGTCTTTTTTTTTAAAAAAATTAATTTATAATTTTTTTAATTAATATTTTTAATATAGATGGGAATCCTATTTTAACATGCACCGAAAATGTTTTTGCCACATTTATGCAAGGATATTTTAAAAAATATATAGAGATAAAAATTTAGTTTATATTAGTTAAATATTAATTGTTATTTACTCTAATTTTATATTATTTTTAATTCATATTTTCTAAATATTTTTTTGCTATGCATTTATTTTTGATATTTTTATAAATTGGTGAAAAAAGTTAAAAAAGATGTGTAATTAAAATTTTTTTTGTACGTGAGTTGAATGACAACATTTGTGAAAACTCATACCCAATATCATAATAAGTAAATGATAGTATTAAAAAGTAAATGTTAGAATTTTTTATTTTTTTTATTTTTTATTTTTATAATTAGTAGTGCCAAAACAGTATTTTTTAATATTGATATATTATATTTGAAAAATCTACTTACACATACCCAACCATTCATTACATCATTTACACAAGAGTACACACACACACACACACACACACACACACACACACACACACACACACATGTTCGATCAAAAACGGTATAATATTTATGTTCACCTTTTTTATTGGTCACCATTTAGAAGATTTGTCTAGATCACTGTCTGACTAGATGTACCTGAAAAATAATTTAACCATAGAGTGAGTAATATAAAAATTACTCAATAAAAAATACAAATATTACATCAATAATTTAGTACTCATAACATTCCAACCATACAATTAATAATCGTTTATGATAATAATAATAATAATAATAATAACCTCATTTTTCTCTTTTATTCTCTTATCACTTTATTTCGTTTTATTTTATTATAATTTATTTCTGCTTAGTATAGACTGGTTATAATTAGGGTATACTATAGATCGTGGCCACCATACTCATCTTACACATCAATTCCTTTATCAAATTGTGCACAAATACTGGTTCTACCATGGGTTCATCATATCCTTCAGGATACCATGGTGAACAACTACTTCCTACCATGGGTTCAATATACCCCTTCTTAGGGTACCATGGAGGACTGCCATGGTTACAACATACCTTTTTGGACACTACAAAGACGATTGTGGTTCAATTTATCCCTTAGGAAGCCATAGTTAAAATAATTATAATTATACTCGTCCTGAACAACTCTATCAGTATGAAATAAAATTATATTGATCCATAGTAATGCTAATTATATTAACTGTTCATTCTCTTCATTTACCTATGCCAATTTTACCACTGTTTACTCTTAATTATTTTTAAAGGTATTTCGATAATTTCTTACCAATATAGAAGGAACATATATATATATATATATATATATATATATTACAACCCTACAATATATACAAGTGCATATACCAATATTCAATGAATAATTATAATAGTAATAATAATAATTATAATACACACACACACACACACACACACACACACACACACACACACACAAGATATTACTAAAATCATTATTCTTATATCTTAATATACATATATATATATATATATATATACACACATACATACACACACGTTCTTATTTAGATAACCATAATTACTACTCAAGTCATTAATTTTACACAATGTGTGTGTGTGTGTACACATATCATAATTTAACTATTTATCTGAAACACTTCTAATTTTTATAACCATACCCATTATCTGGCAATGAGATTTTTTTTTTTCACAGATTTATTTTTTGTAATACCCCTCTATTTAAAATCAACTACATAAGATATAATCTGAATTTTTTTTTTAAACATAAAGATATATATATATATATATATATGTGCGAAAGTTGGATATGTATAATATCCTGGTTACACACATAATCCATAGTATGTAACTCAAAAATACAAGTTTACTGTACCAACGTATATATATATAGAGATACATACGAATAATTATGCATTAACACCAAAAAAATACCCCCAACATCAAGATACTAGCCTTGTTAACGCCTCGAAGAGTTTGCATCCATATCCCGCGGCATCACATTACCTGTAAAAACTACAATCCACAAAGGGTGAGCGAAACAGCTCAGTAAGGGAACATAATATTCTAGTACAGAATTTGTTTCCCTACCATATATACTATACGATACTAATGACGTAGAGGTTATTAAACTCATATCGCCTTAATATAATCTAACGAGATAAATACACTCCGACCATATACTCTGTATCACTATCCACATAATGTTCATAGTTATTATATAGAATATAAATAAATTTACATGCATTTCGAAATAAAAAACACATGACATTTTTAACAAATTATTGACAAATATATGACCGGTCGTGCTAACACAGTTATGGATCGTGGCCACAAAGTAAATTCGCCCAACCCTCATCCATTCACACCACTCGTCTATCGGGCTGAGCATATATGTTATATATGATCGATCATATAATCTGGCTATAACCAAGCCAGCGGGTGTGAAGGGTATCTGAATATTCGGATCTATAACTAATGTAGTCATACAATTAATACCACATGGCCTAAAACCATGTATTCATTTTTTTTTGAAAACTATTGTACACTCAAACCATGCACAATAAATACCACATATGCGCACCTATACACACAGAAATGATAGATAACGTTCACATCTCGATTTTATGCGCATATGAAATTCGTTCACATAATGAATGTATAATGCACTTGCGGATAATGATACCTAACCAACAATTCATAACACTTCCATAATCATATACACTCGCAAATACCCAGTATACCAAATTCACTGGGATTTATTCATCACAATTATAATTTCTACTATCACGATAAATATATCATATACTATTCAATATTAATGGATAACCACATCAATGCATCATTTACTAATAAAGAAAATTTACATAATAATTATAACTACTATAATTATTATAACAACCAACGTGCAACATCCTGAATATTACAATTTATTCTAAATTCTATTAACCACGCTCCGATCACACGACCATAATAATAATTCATTTATGCATTTCAACAACCATATAAAGTACTATACATACATAACATATCAAAATATTGCTAAATCTCCACAATAACCAAAGTTACCATTTTAACATTCCTTCAAATTTTTTCCTCATTTTATCCACCCAAATCAATTCCTACTAATTTCATTTGCTCCCTAACATACTTATACACATTCAAACATACCATAACATGTTAAAATATATCATTTAGAGGCTCGATAAACAGTACTTCAAATTTACCATTTTGCCCCTTTTTCCAATTTTCTTCCATTTTATACATTATTCTATACCCAATTTCATCTAAACACCATCTCTAAATCCATTCCTACACAAATCAACCACCAATCACAAATTCTATAAAAGAAAATTACATTTCCTTACCTTTAAAATATGCTAATTGCTTAATTAAACTTCCCAATACTGCAAAACCACCTAAATCACCATTAAAAACTATAAACCACTTTTAAAAATCACTTTCTAACAAATTCATAAATTGAAACTTAGTGAAATCAAGAACTTTTACCGTCAGATTAAAACTCTCGACGTGTAGAACAATTTTTCCTTCTGCGGTAACGCGTTTAATCGGGCGAATTAAAAGATTTTACTTGATTTTTGTCCAAAAAATTGAAAGAGAAAGGGAGAAGCACGTTACGGCAAGGAAGAAGAAAAAGTGAATTTTGTTTCAATTTTGAAAAGTCAACCAATCTTATCCAAATCCATATTTTTGAAAATTATACTATTGCCCAAAAATATTTCAAAACTTGCATTTAGCTCCCAAGAAAATTATGAGACTACCGAAGCCATTTTTGTATTCTTTCACTTTAGTCCATTAATTTTAATTACCACTTTTTCTTCTAATTCCTTGTGAAAAGACCATTTTATCTATAATAAAAAAAATTGGTCACTTTGGTCTTTTTTCATCCTTTATAGAGAAATTCACATCCTAATTCAATTCCACTTTTTTCATATCTTATTTACAACAATTACAAGAGTTCTAGGTGATCAAAATCTGGCAGTGTCCTTCCGACCCTTGAAGTAATGACCATTTTTCCCTTTTTAGCAAAATTGTCCCTTTTTGTCCAAAATAGAAATTTTGGCATTCTTATGGTTATAAGATCTATCTTTCCTTCTAACACACTCTATCATACTAATTTATATTCTTGACATCTAACTTGATCAATCAAAACTTTATCAAATGACGATTTTACCCTTTTTATTTCCGATTTCCCAAAAATATACCAACTGCGTTTCGAATTGAAATTAAATATACCAACATAATATTTATGAAATTCTAAGACTTTTTATGCGATCAAAACTCACTTTGGCCTCAATTTTGAGTGAAAAGACTATTTTACCCTTACCCGACAAAATAACTTATTTAATCGATTTTCACTCAGTCTCCTTCCAATAACTCCATAAAAACATTTCCAAAGACGAGATAATAAAAAATTAGGGTTTATTTATATCTGAGTGTCACATTTTCGATCATTCCGATACACAAATAAGACACCTTAAATACTAAAATAATAAATTTTATCCAAAACATACACAACGCAATTAGCTAAAAATATACTAAATAGTGACTACACATTGAACTTCTACATTTATTAATTTTCCTAAATTATTTCTCATTTTCTTTACTTCCTACACCATTTACTTACTTCACGTGCATTCACTGCTATATAATTGTGATAATATGGCTAAAACATAATTAATTCTTAACTTTTCACGTTGGCCAAATACATATTTATACCCACACTTTCAATTTTCTTCATTTTCAATAAACAAACAAATATATCAATTTATCCTAAAATAATTTTATTTTCATAATTTCATTATTACAAATATCAAATAACAAAAATCTAACCAACCATAATACATTCCTTTTTAGCTGATTGAACATGCATATATATAACCCATTTTCCTTTAATATTTTTACTTAAGCTATCATCACACAATTTTAATACATTCATTATACAATATATTCATAAAAATCATCACAATATCAACAACACATAAACCATAATTTATTAAAAATTTAGGGTTTTGCATTTCTTACCTTAATAATACAAAATCCTTCTATTATTAAGTTTTATTTCTCACTTTTTCACCTATTTTCATCATTAATACCCATTAAGCTCAACACCAAAAAAATTAAAGTACCATAAACCTATGTAAAAATGATAATAAAAGGAAGTTCTCACCTTACTAAACAACTTTTCTTTAAGAAATTTCTTGAAATTTCTTGAAATTTCTTAAAATTTCTTTTATTTGGTGAGATTTTTGGCTTGAAAGATTTAAAATTTTGAGAGAGAAATGGATAAATTTGCTTCAATCAAAGAAGAAGAAATGTGAAGAAAATTTCAGCAATTTTCACTTTTTATACTAAACTCTTCATTTTACCATTGTACCTCTTAACCTTTTTAAAAATTTTCTCTATGCTCTAATACATTTACCATACTATCCATGCTATTTTAAGATAATTTTCTTCTTATCCTTTAAATTTAGCTTCCACTTTACCCTTAAATTTTTTTTGAAATGACAATTTTGTCCTTGGTGAACATAAAAGGTCATTTTTGCCTTTTTTTATTTTTTTTAAAAGAATTTACATCCAAATAAAATTATAATTTATTTCTACCTATTATTCAAAATATTCGAAGAATTTGCAACTGGTTGGATTCCAACGTAACCCTTTCAACCGTAGACAAAATGACAATTTTGCTATTTTTAGCAAAATTGTCTTTTTTCAGCAAAAGTGATATTTTTACTGTTTTGGGGTTATTCAACTACTTCGTTCCTCCAATATTTTCTATCATATAACTTTTAACTTATTAGTTTCTAATATTGTCTTTCGTCACTTTTCTAAAATGATAATTTTACCATTGATCACCATTTGAACCTATTTTCGCTAAATTTCCTCCCATTACGTGTCCAAATTTTTTTTTTAATATTTTTTTATTCAATTAATAAATAAAATACATTATAAATATAATAAAAATATATTAAAAATACATGTCCTAAGGTAATCCAATGACACATGAATTTAAGGATGTCACATCATTAGAGATGTGTTATTTGATTTTTTTTATATGGGTTGAATATTAATTATTGAAGATGTGTAATAAAAATTTTTTTTATATGGATTGAATGTTGATTATTGAAAATTGATAACTTCAAATTTTTTTATATGATTGATTGTTTATTATTAGAAATGTATAATTTTTTTTTATGTGGTTGATTATGAATTATTGGAAATATGTATTTTGAAATTAATTTTTTTATTAGAAATAATCAATATGTGAAATAAAACAACAAACATAAATTTTAATGACGTATTTTAAAATTTTAAAGTATCACATAAATTAATAAATGTGATGGGACGGGGATTATGGTGGGCATCCTAAAATGGGGACAATGGACATCCCAAAATGAGGATGGGGATGAGAATGACAATTCTCGACCCATCCCTAATCCATTACTATGCCTATTCCTATCTGCAAGATAAAATTGAAAGTTGTAGTTTATTTATTTGAATTTGATTATGATCACTAAATGGATGTATTCCCTTTGAAGTAAACACATGAAATGTTCTACAAAATTATAAGATTATAAAATTACGGCTTAATATAATTCAACTTTATTTATGAATATTTTACAATTAAGATTGTGTGGTGAAAATGTCATTGAAAAGAATATGTTAGAAAATACATTTTTTATTATTTTACTGCTATTATGATACTATCATAATAATTTTGCAAACATAGATTCAAAATTATTCGAAGTTATTTTCATATTTTTTACTTACTATGAACTATGTTTAGTTATTTGCCAAGCATTCTCAAAAGTGAATATAAACTAGCACTTTTAGAAGTAAATGTAAACCAACATTTCAAAAAGTGAATTTAAATGAATACTTTTAAAATAGTGAAAAAAACGCATTATTGTCTTTGTACTAGTTATAAGTATTTTCAATGATAAAACATAAAAATAAGCATAACTATTGAAAGTAAAATTTTGAAATATGAAAATTGTTGTCATCATTGTGATATGAAATAACATTGATCATGTTGTTATGCCACAACTCCAGGTAATTGATATGTGACAATCATCGCATATCTTTAAAATATGTTTCATTAAATTAAAATGTATTCTAAGAATATGCAAAGCAAAAAAAATTAAAATTTAAAATATAGAAAATCAACATATACTATAATACATAATTAATAATATTTAGAGTTATGATAAACTAAAATTCAAATAAAATTTTTAAAACCTTAATAAGTTTATACAATATGAAAGTCTACATTCAATATATATATATATATTGAAATATAAATTATCTCATATAACAAATAAATAAAACAAGGTTATCTTCTAGTGGATTCTGAATGTCAGCTTGAGTCGGGTTCCTAAAAAGTAGAAACAACAATCTCTCCAAAAGTTGGTCACTTTAAAAATCAAAATTTATGTAGTTAACCTGAAAACGTTAATAAATGATGAGTATACAACTATATTCAGTGAATGAACAATCATAATATTTACCTTATTATTAAAGTAAGTTGAGTATATAGTCTGTAAATATTTAATTTAATAAACATACATCAATAGTGAACAAAATAATTATACAATTTATTAAATATTTCAGTTCAAGACTATATCAATTCATAATAATTATATAAATATAAAAGATACTAAGAGAGTACACCAATATTCATTTACCACTTTTACTCCACTCAATTTTCATTCATTTATGCTCCTTAAAGATTAACTATAGGTTACACGTTATAGTTACATAAATATCCAATATATATAAAAATATTTATATGATATATCAACCTAAAGCCACATCACCATCATAAAAATGCATAAAAAAATATAAACTATTTAACTAAACATACTTTAAAATTATTTATAATCTAAAATTTAATGTACAAATATATTAATAATTTTATAAAGTTTAACTAACCAATCTTGTAATTCTTTATAACTCAGCATACTTTAAAATAATATAAAATTTTTATTTCATATTTATATAGATATATATATATATATATATATATTAAGTGAAAGGTATTATAAAAATTTACTCACCAGTTTAGGATAAAAGTTCACACTTGTCGATCCTTTTACAAAAACATATTTTTGTTTCTACTATTTAAGCCTATATGTGATATAAATAATTTTACATTATTAATATAAAACATTAAACTTTAACTAGATGTTTGTAATATGTGTAATGCATGCATTATGTGTATTATTGTACTATATTAACAATCATTTGAGACTTATATTCTAAAATATGATTTTATACAAAACTAAGATGTTAAATATAACCTAAAAGTTTTCCCTTAACGTTAGCCACTAGCACCTATGCCATATATTTAATTTCAACTTCCAAATTTAATTATTTATTAACAAGCATTTCTTATAAAAATAACATAAAAATAACTCACATAAATACACATTTTTGAAAATTTACTATGTATTCATTTCAACTCAAATTCAAGTGATTCCAATAGTAATTTAAAGTTTTATTAGTCCAGTTTATGAAAAAAATATGAGACTTCTAGAAATCACATTCAATCAATACAATTTATTAAAAATATTCAAACCTATAGGATAAACAGTAATTTTCAGTTTTCAATAAAGTCACACCCAATCAGTACAATTTATTAAAAATGTTCAAAATTGTTGGATCAATAATAATTTTTAGTTTTCAATATTTTACTTTAAAAATTCATAATAAATTTATTTTAATTCTAAATCCAATAAAACTAATGACAAATTAAAGTTTTATAAATCTATTTTCTATGTCAAAAATAAATTTTCTAAAATCTGATTTTAATTGTTCTAGATTAATGGATGAATGCACTACAATCATAAAATCAATACTCAACTTCATTTCACAATTCATGCAACAATATACCATTTATATATCAATTCTCAATCCATAATTACAAGTTTACATTAATATTTTAAATAATAAGAAAAATAAATTATAGCATAAAGTTTAAATCTCCTACTTCATTCAAGAAAAATTCGTTTTCTTTCTCTTTTCATCCTTTCCTCTTCTTTCTCCTTTCTTCTTTTCCTCCTTTTTTTTTTTTTTTTCTCTTTTCTACTTCTTCTTTTCCTTCTTGTTACTCCTAAAAACCCTCAAATATAAACCTAACCAAATTTTCTTCTCTTCATATACCTTACTAAATATCAATTAAATCCCTATTCTAACATTTATTTATAAACATTTTTAACAATTATAGAAAATCACCATTTAGATCCAATACATTTGGGCTAACTATCTATTTATTCAACTAAAAATTAAATATTAAATGCCCAAGCTTCCAAACCCACTAAATAAACTTACATTACAAAATATCTATACTCAAATTAATGCACATTTAAATAAATAATACTTTATATATCAATAATAATTCATCATGAACAAATTGTAAAATATTTTCTATAAATCTCAAATTCATATCGACATTCTATTGCGTGCATGTGCAAGTGCAAACACATAAAATACAGTTTATATAAAATAACTATTTTGTCCCTAAGCATAAGAAGTGGTTTTACAATTCAAACCTATTATACATTAAACCATTTTGTCCGACACTAATGAAAATGAAGGAAAAGACCGATGAGATAAATTTTATTGATAAAAGTAAATCATCTTTTTTGGAAAGTTAGGAGTAGATGCTCAACCAATAGCATAGTTATGCATCCTATTCTTTAAGATAAAAAATATTTATTTAAGCTTATAAATATTTAAGTTAAGGAAATACCATATCAAGTTTTACAAACTTTATTAAAAGCTTTGGAAGAGCCATAATCTTATTAGCTAATGGAATTATATTATGCATCCATAATACATTATATTCAGTTAGATTCAAAATAAATCTACTTAATTTTAGGGATATCTACCAAAATCAATTTCACATAAAGACTCTGAATAAGAATAATGTACAGTATCTCCCAATTACTTCTAATGTCATAGGTAAAAAATGCATATTAGAAAAGCTTCCGCTTTTATTATTGGCTTATATTATATAATTATAAATGCAATTGAGAGTTATGTAATAATAAATTAGAAGTTTATTAATCCAAAAATATCAATGACTATTTTATTCACATAAAATTTATAGTAATGCATAAAGTCATTAAGAATTCTAATAGAAACCCATTAAAGAACTAGAAGATTTTATTGTCTAATAAGAGTAATTATACTGCTTGCTTACAAGAAAATTTGATGGTGAAACTATCCTCTCATGAAATTGGTTTTACGTCCCTCATTACTTTTACAAAAAATTAAAGGAAACATTTTTAGACATATTCACACACTTAATGGATCATTTCTCTTTTTTATGGTCTTAATTGATACATTTATTTGTTAGTCATATGTTTATTTATTATCTACTTATAATAATATATTTACTAGATTGTTTTCATAAATTATCAAATTAAGGATTCAATTCCTTGATTATTTTACTATTTTTAGCAAAATTATTCATTTTCATTCAAAATAGTAATTTTAACATTTTTAGGGTTATAAAGTTTATTTTTTTTCTTACACACTCTATTATACTAATTTACATTCTCAACATCTAATTTGGTCAATCAAAATTTTATTAAAATGATAATTTTGCCTTTTATTGTCAATAGTACTTATTTTCACTAAATTTCCTCTAAACGCATTTCTAAGACTTCTCTTCTATATTTCTCTACTACAATACTATTACTATATCCACTTCAATGTGAATATCATAGCAAATTTAGGTAATACCTAAATTTGAAGATATTACAAATAACATTATTGAGTCTTCCAAAACATTTGATGACTATGTACATTAGTGGGGATTAGTATACAATATTTTGTTTAACATGTCCATGCAAAAAATGAATTAGTTGAATTACTTGTTAAATGACTCTAGATAATTACACAAATTATACAAGTACAAACTAAATTTTATATGGGAATATACTATTTTGTATATTGTGATATTAATTCATGTTAACCTATTGTCTATCATTAGTATTCCCCATTACAACTTATACTTATTCATCAACTTGATATTTCTAATATATGCACTTTTGGTTGTATTATATATATATATATATATATATGTATTACTATAACTCTTCCATAACGTAGAAAGATGGGACCTTAATGTTGTTTCGGTATTTATGTTGGTTTTAACTTATATTTTATTATCAAATATCTTAAATTTTTAATGGGTGAGCTATTTGAAACACCTTTTGTGAATTGCCATTCTAAAAAGATTTTTTTTTTTTCATTTTAGAGGAAAAAAAACACCTTATGATGTAAAGCCTAAACTTTCTAAAAAAATTATTATTATGTCTCATCTTAATACTCGTAGTAATTAATTTGAAAATAAAGTGCAAAAGACAGCACAACATCAATAAATTACAAATCAATTACTAAAGACATTCACTAGTAATGCAAAAATGATTAAATCAAATATTTCAATTATTAATACACCAGCCCAGGTGATTGTTCTTAAAACACAATCTTACTATAAGTTAACAAATGAATCATTTACTGCATGTCAAAAGTGTGGTAAACTAATTGGTTCAAGAGATACCATTTCACAGAAAAGAAAACTAAAACATCAAGATATTGGTGAAAATAATTCTTGAGCTATAAATATAATTATATTTTTTGAAACATTAACTCTAAAAGAGTTACATGTCCCTAAAGCGATGCATGTCGCTCAAGTGGTGTAGGTCCTTGAAGCAACACATATCCCTAAAGTTATATTCATTCGTAATTCGACAAAAATTCTTGAAGTAGCATTTGCCCTAAAAAGAGATAGTTACCTCTATAAAGGCATTATAATTCAAAGATGAAAAAAAATTACAAATTATACATATACAGGAAAAATATATCATCGTAATGATTGATAATTGATAGTGTAATCTCTTTTATAGTAGGTACTAAAATTATAAGAGATAATTATGACTCATAAAGTATTAATTAATATAGACAAATGCATGATTGACTTAAGGGAACAAAAATAAATAATTCAAACAAATTGACTTCTCTTGTTAACTCTAAAGTATAAGGACTCGTAGTTCAAATGCTTGAAGATATCAAATACATTAGATACAAATAGGCATTTTTAAGAAAATATAATGAAATAATAAGGTCATAACATTCAAAGTGCAACTAGTTGCTCAAAGTATTTTGTAGAGACTTGTAATTAATTTTGATGATGTATATTTTCTTGTTACATGTAAGAATGATAATTTGGTTGTTTATTTAGATATTTGATGTATTCAATTAAAAAAATTATTCGATATTTAAAGTTTAACATATATTGAATAGGTTGATTTTAAAATTAAATATTCAAAATTGATTTCAATCGATTACAATTTTAAATTTAAGATATTCGATATTCAATTAAAAATACTTAATTTGAAAAAAAATATTTTTAAATACTATTTTAAAAAATAATATTTTTTAAATTCTTAATTTGAAAAAAAATTATTCGTTGTGATGCCTCAACCCAATTAGTATGATATTGGCTTATCACAAATTTGTTTTTAGTACTCATAATTTCAAGTCCTTGTCCAAAAAGACTTCATATTAGTTAAGAAAGTCATTACATTTATAAGACACACCTTAGGCTCACTTTGAAGCGATGTGAGATTTCACAATCTATCACTTTAGGGTTTAATATACTCATTGAAATATTTTTGATTGGGTAAGTTAACTTTGACACTATTTATGATGACCATACTCAACTACCATGATGTTTCTAGTAGCTCAAGGTGGCACAACAAAAATGGTCCTTACCCCTTATAGTCTTATTAATGCCCATCACACTTATAAGCACAAGTCTAAGCTTACTCCTAAGAGCTATAAAATTTCACATTTGTAAACTTAATGCTTTAAAGATATATTATTTTTTGAACATTTTGGATGTTTTGTATATTCAATTTTTTTATTGATTTTAAATACATATACTAAATATATAATTTTTTTTTAATATGGTTAGGTTGTAAATATTAAATACTTTGGTCAAATATAGATACAAATACTTTAAAAATTTTTGAATATCTTATTCTTTGCCATTCTTAATTATGAATACAATTATGTTTTCATTTTTAATAAGTTTGGTAGCCTTAAAAAGACTTTATATATATCTTATAGATATAGTGATGAGTTAGATTGATACATTAATATTTCTTATCTTGAGGGAAATAATTTCATGGAAAGCAGCATATTCTATTATAAAAGAAGAAGTATAAAAATTTTGGATAAATGTGCATTATACTCATTTTTTCCTTCATTTAGATTTTATCCAACTGGATTTTATTCGTAAAGTGTTTAATGAGGTAGTTTTATACACATCGAATATAACTAAAAACGGTGTAATTCAAGGAGGGTGTTGTAATTGATTGAAAGATTGTACATAATTATGGTTTGTAATTTTTGACATGACCCATTAACCCGATGCAAATACTATATAAAATTTACCAATTGGATTGAAATAAGATGATACAATTATTAAATGGGTGATATAATAATTTTGAATTTAAAGTTCTCAATACGTAAATTTGTATATGACATGAATAATATTTGAGTAACTATATTGTGCTAACTAATATATAATTTAATAAATATATATTTTAAAAAAGTTATATTTATTTATGTTTAAAAGGTATTTAGTTATATTTATAATAAAATTGATTAGTGTTTGAAAAAAATATTATTTTAAATATCATAAAATATACTAAAATATAACTTAAGTTACATTATTACAATATGTTTAACTATTTAATAATTTGTATCGAATTATTATATTTACTTTTTAATAAAAATACTAAATAGTTCGAGTTCATATTGATCTTTTCTAACACAATACAAATACAAGATGATATGAATACGATACGATTATTTGAATTGTCACCCCAACCACAATATATCATTGGACAGGTACAACTTTTACTAAAATTCCACTTAAAAAATTCACCTTTTTTTTATTCTCTGTTTTGTTTCAAATATATGATGTCTTACTTAAATAAATAGATCAAGAAAAAATTGAATTAATGAAATCAAAGATTCATTGCCTCGTTACAATTTTATATTCATAATTTAAAAATTATTTCATTTTGGTTTTTGAGGATTGGCCAAACACTAAGCCTGAGGACCTCTTATGTTAAACCTGAATACTCGTAAACAATCCATTTAATGCCAAGAACATAATGCTAACCTTTGATATTTGTGATGTTAATTTACTTGAACTGAGATTATAATGGTATGATGGTAGAACAACTGAGAACCATATATGTAACATCTTCGTATACTCTTAGAATTCTGTCACGGAGTTGTATTACAATATTTTTGAGAGTTTTGATAAGAGAGAGAGTTAGCCTGTATTCGAGGCCGTGCACTATGTGAGCGAAAAATGCAGTATTTTATTACCAATAATAGAAATCTGACAACTAAAGCGAAAAGATATCATTTTTCGTCGTGCGTGCGTGACTACATAAGCAAGACGGGGTCAGAAAATCTGACAACCCAACTTCACTTTTTTCCTGTCCTTTCTCTCTCCTCCCCACGTCTCTCTTTCTTATAAACAATGACTTTCATTGTCAGAGCTTAGATCACTTCACCACCGGCGAGTGGAGGACCGCCGAGCCATCGCGAGTGCAACGCCGCAAACCCAACCACCATCGCCGTCGCCATGTACCCTCACGCACCGCGGGAATCCTTGCCGGCGTGAACTTTAACTGCTGATTCACGGCAGTGTATGGCGAGTTGACCATCACTGCCGGTGCTTCTGGCACGATCTCGTCACCCTCTTTATGGTGGTGTGCCCAGATCTGGCATCTAATCACCGGATTTTGGCGAGGGATGGCTGATCGGTAGGCTATTTTTTTTGGCAAGTTTTTCAGCGATCTATACTATTTTGGTGGAATCCGAATCGATCATTGTGCTTTCCGACACTCGTACTTCAACGTGGTATGTTTAGATCTCAATTTGGATTGCATTTCGATATTGATTCAAGAGTCCAAAATAAGTATCTTGAAATCTAAAAATTTATTATTTTTAGTAATTTTAAATGCTTAAATATGTATTTTGTGACATATGGACACCATGGATAGTATTATGACATCGTAAGGATCGTGATGGTGTATTCCATTCGTGAAACGAAAATTAAAATTTTGTAGGTTAAATAGTATTTATAAATAGTATTTATGAATAGTAATTAGTGCGTTTTTTGAGAAGATGCCTGGAGCGTCCGGAGAAGTATTTGGGACGTGTATATCCTCTCCGGGATGGCTTTTTGTCATTCGCATAAGCACCGAGTACTCGGAGTAAGATAATATGATATTTAAATTGTGAAAAAAAATAAATTTTGATATTTATAATGTCTATAATTATATGAATGTACATCATAAAATTGGTTTAAATTATAAAAAAGTCTTATTGACGAAGAATGGGCATGATTGTGCAATTAGAAGTGTTAGTATCCGTGTTATATACATAGATATATATATATATATATATATATTAGTTATAAGCGTAATACTATCCTCGTTGACCTACAATATTGCATTATGTATTCTAAAATACCTATACAGCATTGTATGACCCATATTTGTATATATATATATATATATATATATATTTATAGGGTGGGTATGCTTATATATGCATATGTAATTATGCCGTGTGATTGGATGATTGAGTGGATGCTGTACTTGTTGGTTATGTAATACTGTCCGGATAGATCTGTGTGTATATGTTAGTGAGTTATAATTATTGTGCTGTAGTAAGGTATTAAGTATAGTTTGACTTTTGATGACACATTAGGATTGCGTGAATTGATACATTACATGAGAACCGATTGAAATATATTTATATGGTTTTGTATTGATAGTGATATGGTGTATCCATTTATTTAGACTGAAATATATTCCCGCACCTTTATCTTAATAGTGTTATGGTGTATTTATATGCTCGGATTGGAATATGTTTTCGTGGCTTAGTACTGCTAATCTTATGATGGACCCATGCGTATGGAGTATTTTTAGGAGATAAAGACTAGTAAATATGTTTCATAGATAATTATATTGCTTATTATGAAATTCTTAATTTGCTATTTTCATTAGTGTGGGCAAAGGGGTCATTTGGTTATGATCAATTTGATTGAGAATAAATATGTATGGATAAGTGGTATAATTGAAATAGTTATGGATCGATAGTTTTTCCTTCATAGTATTAGAGCAGCTCAGAACAGAGTAGAATTGATAATAAGACTGTGGTGTCCTACAGGGTATGTTGAACCCACAGCAGTTCAGAATCGATAATAAGACTGTGGTGCCCTACGGAGTATGTTGAACCCATAGTAGCTAAGCATCGATAAAAGACTGTGGTACCCTATGGGGTATATTGAACGTACAGCAACTCAGAATTGGTAATAAGACTGTGGTACCCTACGGGGTATATTGAACCCACAGCAGCCCAGAATTGGAGTGTATGGTAAATATCATAACCACGATCCATAATTTACTTAATTATGACCAATTTATAAGAAAATGAATCCGTGTGCCTACTAGATTCAAACTGCATGGTAGAATATCTTTATCTGCTAAGAGTTGCTTGTGTTTGTGTGAATAGCGATTAGGTAGTAAAACGTTGTGTTTCATTTGGTATTGGGACTGTTCTAGTTTTCTTGTGTAAGTAGGGTAGCTTATATATATAAACGAATCCTTACCGAATTTCTATAAGAATTACTATTCATACAATCATTTGTGACATTACCTTTATGTTATGGTTTTCATATATAAAGGAGGTTATTTGTAGTCATAATCGGATTTCGTTATGATTGTGAATTGCGGTAACGGTTGAAGTCCAATTACACCTTGACAAGCTCCAGTTCTTTAAGAGAAAACTCAACTTTGCAGAAAAAGAAAGCCAATATCAGCTTGAAAAAAGGAGTTAGAATCCAAATAAACTAATAGGCTAGGCAGTATCTAGGCCACCTTACTTCAAGTACATAGAATTTTGTCTGGCTCACTGGTATGCCTGTGAAACAAAAAGAATACGTGTGAGTCCATAATAGATTAAAGATTACGTGAGATGTTTGAGAATTTTTTGAAAAGGTATACTGTGTATTACAGGTCATGCGATCTATTAGCCTACACATTTATACATGTTATTGAGGATATTGTAAGGATATAATAGCGTGGGATATGTTATGGGACGATGTAGGAACGATGTTATTAGTTATGTTCGTTATTATTATTGTACCTTAGCGGATGACTAGGATTAGATTGATATGTGTCTATATAGTAGTATAGTTATGGTTTATGTAGGTGAAAGAATCCCTAGTATGAGATTGGGAATTGTGAACATGTATTTGTGATTATGGTATAACTGTTAGGTTGTTTTGATATAGTAAGAATAAAGAGATAATGTGAATGTGTGATAAAATAGACTGGTAATGAATCAGCATTAAGATAATTGGGATATGTGGATTAGACATATATGTTCCCTCGCACCCCAACTGAACTTGTAGTCAACTTATAATTGAGATATGATAGTAAGACTGTGGCACCCTAAGGGGTAGGTTGAATTCACAATTGTCCTTCAAATGGTCTTGCGGGTTAGAGTAACAACTATGATCCATGATGTCTCTAAGTATGAATGATCACCTGTAAATGCCAATAATTGCTAGCATTAACCTTTTGGGAGTGGAAAAGGTATAGAGAAGTGTTATCATAGTTATTAATACCCTCGTTTGTGTGTATATATATATATATATATGTTTGAAATATTTCTATCCTATGTGGATATTGATTATGTGTTTAGGATATTTTGGTTATCTTGGGCCGAGTATGTAATTGAAATTGTGTGGTCATACCGGTTTCTAACCAGTTTCTCTTTATGTGGCTGAGACATTTAGTTGTTATTTATATGTATATCAATGTATTGATTTTATATGGTCATGTAGGTATTCGTTGATAATGATAGAAATAGAAATTAAACGAATATAGGTGATGAAGCTATTCATTTAGAATGTATATTATTTGAGACCACATAACCTGTAGTATGGCATGTTATGAGGAGTATTACTCTGATTGAGACTATTATATAGAATTCATAGCTGAGATAGTATTTAGAGTTCTGGATGATATGGCTTGATATCTTGTGTACATCATTGAATATATGCGTGTCTATACATATACATTGATATATTGACATACATTTAACTATGTGTGTGTGATTGTATGAAATGACCAAGATAAGTAGAGATTCATGTAACATGCTCATTTCTTTATTTAAGTATTATATTATCTTATTGAGTAATGTGGTATGCTCACCCCTTTGTGGGATTATTATTTTTTAAATAATTATGATACGGCAATAGCTGTTCCAGAGAGTGTAATCGAGATAATGATTTTTTGGTGGGGCATAATATATTTAAAGTTTTAACTCATTGTTATGTAATTTCTTTTTTGCGCAATCTGAAATAGTATTTCTATTAAACTGCATAACAATTTTTTAATAATAATAATAATAATAATAATAATAATAATAATAATAAATATACAAAACAAATACTATTTTAGTTGTTACTATTTATGTAGTTATTTTTCATAAATTTTTTAGACAAATGAAAACTTCAATTCACTATAAGAAAGTATGGATTTTACCTTTTTAACAACTTTAATGCATTACATGCCATGTGAATAGGAATGAATGGAAATGGGTATTACAATATAACATTAGAAATGACTGAAAATGAGCTATAACTGCCATGTACACACACAAGTTAACTAGTAACTACTTGCTAAATGGAATAGATAATTGCCCATTACTCGGGATAACTATCCATTAACTATTGTAACTTTTCGTTACCCAAGATAATTCCCACGAACTGTAGTAACCACCTATTAACTGAAGATAACCATCCATTTAAGGCCTATAAAAGGCAAAATGCATGTTAAGGAGATAGGTATTGCCAAATTGATAACAAAATTTTATACTTTTACTTTAAACATTTTATTTTTCAAACACTTCTAACTCAAGCATTGGAGGGTTATTGTCAAACTCTTTGGCACTTTTGATTTAACTTGTTTTGTAGGAAGAATCAAGATATCTAACAACCAAGAAGGTGAGAGAGTAAGTTATGAAGGCTAAAAATTGAAGACTAAAAAGTATAAACTTTGTTGATAACTATATTCAAAAATCCAGCAACAACAGCAAGCATCTTCTATGAAAAATTGAACAAAAGTTAATTAGAGAGAATATAACAATGTTTAAGAGAGAAAAAATAGAGACAATCATATATGAAGTTGTAGCAAAACTTCATCAAGATGAAAATACATTAGAAAGAAACAAGGAAAGAAGTAGAGGACCATTAAAAGGAATTTTGTGGAAATTTGAACAATGTGTGAGGGAATGTGTAACACCCTTCTATTTAAAATCAACTACATAAGATATAATCTAAATTTTTTTTTTTTAAAACATAAAGATATATATATATATATATATATGTGCGAAAGTTGGATATGTATAATATCCTGGTTACACACATAATCCATAGTATGTAACCCAAAAATACAAGTTCACTGTACCAATGTATATATATATATATATATATATACATATAGATACATATGCATAATTATGCATTAACACCAAAAAATACCCCCATCATCAAAATACTAGCCCTGTTAACGCCTCGAAGAGTTCGCATCCATATCCTGCGGCGTCACATTACCTGTAAAAATCACAATCCACAAAGGGTGAGCGAAACAGCTCAGTAAGGAAACATAATATTCTAGTACAGAATTTGTTTCCCTACCATATATACTATACGATACTGATGACGTAGAGGTTATTAACTTATATCGCCTTAACATAATCTAACGAGATAAATACACTCCGACCATATATTCGGTATCACTATCCACATAATGCTCACAGTTATTATATAGAATATAAATAAATCTACATGCATTTCGAAATTAAAAACACATGACATTTTTAACAAATTATCGACAAATATATGACCGGTCGTGCTAACACAGTTATGGATCGTGGCCACAAAGTAAATTCGCCCAACCCTCATCCACTCGCACCACTCGTCTATCGGGCTGAGCATATATTTTATATATGATCGATCATATAATCTGGCTATAACCAAGCCAGCGGGTGTGAAGGGTATCTGAATATTCGGATCCATAACTAATGTAGTCACACAATTGATACCACATGGCCTAAAATTATGCATTCATTTTTTTTTTTAAATTATTGTACACTCAAACCATGTACAATAAATACCACATATACGCACCTATACACACAGAAATGATAAATAACGTTCACATCTCGATTTTATGCGCATATGAAATTCGTTCACAAAATGAATGTACAATGCACTTGCGGATAGTGATACCTAACCAACAATTCATAACACTTCCATAATCACATACACTCGCAACTACCCAGTCTACCAAATTCACTTGGATTTATTCATCACAAATTATAATTTCTACTATCACGATAAATATATCGTATACTATCCAATATTAATGGATAACCACATCAATGCATCATTTACTAATAAAGAAAATTTACATAATAATTATAACTACTATAATTATTATGACAACCAACGTGCAACGTCCTGAATATTACAATCTATTCTAAATTCTATTAACCACGCTCTGATCACGCGGCCATAATAATAATTCATTTATGCATTCCAACAACCATATAAAGTATTATACATACATAACACATCAAAATATTTCTAAATCTCCACAATAATAACCAAAGTTACCATTTTACCCTTCCTTCGAATTTTTTCCTCATTTTGTCTACCCAAATCAATTCTTACTAATTTTATTTGCTCCCTAACATACCTATACACATTCAAACATACCATAACATGTTAAAATATATCATTTAGAGGCTTGATGAACAGTATTTTGAATTTACTATTTTGCCCCTCTTTCAATTTTCTTCTATTTTATACATTATTCTATACCCAATTTCATCTAAACATCATCCCTAAATCCATTCCTACACAAATCAACCACCAATCACAAATTTCATAAAAGAAAATTACATTTCCTTACCTTAAAATATGCCAATTGCTTGATTAAACCTCCCAATACCGCAAAACCACCTAAATACCATTAAAAACCATAAACCACTTTTAAAAACCACTTTTCATCAAACCCATAAATTGAAACTTAGTGAAATCAAGAACTTTTACCGTCAGATTAAAGCTATCGACGCGTAGAACAACTTTTCCTTCTGCGGTAACGCGTTTAATCGGGCGGATTAAAAGATTTTGCTTGATTTTTGTCCCAAAAATTGAAAGAGAAAGGGAGAAGTACCTCACGGCAAGGAAGAAGAAAAAGTGAATTGTGTTTCAATTTTGAAAAGTCAACCCATCTTATCCAAATTCATACTTTTGAAAATTATACTATTACCCAAAAATATTTCAAAACTTACATTTAGCTCCCAAGAAAATTATGAGACTACTCAAGCCATTTTTATATTTTTTCACTTTAGTCCATCAATTTTAATTACCACTTTTTCTTCTAATTCCTTGTGAAAAGACCATTTTACCCCTAATAAAGAAAACTGGTCACTTTGGTCCTTTTTCATCCTTTATAGAGAAATTCACATCCTAATTCAATTCTACTTTTTTCTATACCTTATTTACAACATTTACAAGAGTTCTGAGTGATCAAAATCTGGCAGAGTCCTTTCGACCCTTAACGTAATGACCATTTTGCCCTTTTTAGTAAAATTGTTCCTTTTTGTCCAAAATAGAAATTTTGGCATTCTTATGGTTATAAAATCTATATTTCCTTCTAACACACTCTATCATACTAATTTATATTCTTGACATCTAGTTTGATCAATCAAAACTTTATCAAATGACGATTTTATCCTTTTTTTATTTCCGACTTTCAAAAAATATACCAACCGCGTCTCGAATTGAAATTAAATATACCAACATAATATTTATGAAATTCTAAGACTTTTTATGCGATCAAAACTCATTTTGGCCTCAATTTTGAGTGAAAAGACTATTTTGCCCTTACCCGACAAAATAACTTATTTAATCGATTTTCACTCGGTCTCCTTCCAATAACTCCATAAAATATTTTCAAAGATAAGAGATAATATAAATTAGGGTTTATTTATATGTGAGTGTCACAGAATGATAAAGCAAGTGTAGCAAAATGGGAGAGCATAAAAAAAGGGTAAGGTAGGAGAAGTTACTTAAAAAGCTAAAGAGATTGAAGGAGGAAGCTTGAGGGTTTAAAAAGGAGCAAATAACTTAGACAAGGACAAAATATGAGTTCCACATAAAATTGGCATTAAGTTGGGAGATCTTGAATTTATGGCTCTTAAGAGGTTTTAAAATACCATTAATCCAAGCTTACATAGGACAGACCAACCCTACACTACATGTGAATTAGTATAGAGAAATGATGAACATTTAGAGATTGATGAAGTTGGAAATGTATCATCTCTTTTCATTAACACTGAAAGGGTATGCTCGGCTTTAGTATAAGAGCTTAAATGAAAAAACTATAAAATTTTTTAAATAGTTATGCCATGAGTTCACAAAGGAATTCTGAGGAGCCAATGTGCTAGTAAGCTTAAAGTTGATTAACTAAGGAGAAAATGAAAGTTTGAAAGATTTTGTAAAAAGTATATCACATTGAGTTTCTAAAATTGAAGGTATATAACTTACCAATTGCCTTAGAATGTTTATTAAAGGTAATTAAGATATGTGTATTCTAGTATGATCTTTGAAAGAAACACATATATGTGTATGATATAACATACCAAAAAGCCAAGAAAGTAGTTTAGGGGAGAAGTTATGGAGAAAAAGAAGGATGTAAAAGAGATGAGTACTCGAGAGTCCTCAAAATCTAAGGGAGAATCTAAGAAGTTTCGAGAAGCCAAATAGAATAGTTGTTTGCTGAGCACATTGCAGGATAGTAAGCGTGAAATAGCTAAGAGATTACCACTTCCTCTTTCTGAGAATCATGATTGAAGAGTAAAAAGGATAATAAAGTAGATACAATTTACTACCTTAAATACTCTATTAGACAAGATTTATAAATATATAAAGAATAGAGGAATGTTAATAACACCAAGGTAAATTAACACACTATTGAAGGCAATAAATAAAAATAAATATTATGCCTTCCACAAAGTGTATGGGCATAATATTTGAGATTGCATGGAATTAAAAGAGCAAGTTGAGGTGTCAGTGAAAAAAAACTATCTCAAGAAGTAGGTTGCATGCCAAGGAATAAAAATGAATGAAGAAAGAACGAATAACCTGAGAACAATGATCATTGCAGCAAGGCCAAACTTAGCAAGAAATTAAAATAAAGCCCACATAAATTATTCATGTTACTCAATAGGACCGGTTATGAAACATAATTCTGTCTTTAAGGTGCAAGTAAGGAAAAAATAAATAATAAGTAGCATTCCCATTATGTTCATAGAATAGTTAATTGAGGAACTAAGGTAAGAGAGAGTGTAAACCTTGTTGTACGATTTTAGCGATAAATGTGTAACACTATTAGGAAATATTTAACTCCCATTCATTATAAGAAAAAAATTTGTACTCTAAAACAATAATGGTCGATTTTTTTATGGTCAACCATTCAATGCTGTATAAAGCCTTGTTGGAAAGGTCGTTCATGTAGAACATGAAAACTATGATGTTAATACATCATTTAAAATTAAAATTCTCGACTAATGATGAAGCTACAGTGGTATATGAAGATCAAAAGAAAGCTAGAAGCTATTATGCAACTACAGCCAAAAAGGCATTCTGTATTTTAGCCATGAATATAAAAGACTGACAAGAGAATGATGAGATCAAAATAACAATAGAGAAATGGGAAAAAAATATAGAATTAGAATTTGTGATTATAGTGCTAAGAATTCCCCAAAAATTGTGAAAATAGTTTTAATCTACAAAAAGATAACCAAGTAAAAATTTTAGACCTTGTGAAAGAATACTATGATATATTTGCATAGTCACATGATGACATGTCAAGAATAAATCTGAGGATAATTTCACATCAATTAGATGTTAATCCTTGGTTTAAAGTAATAAAGCAAAATATATGCGTTTTTAATCAACAAAAGTATGAAGCTATATGTGTAGAGGTCAACAAGTTGTTGTAAGCCATGCTTATAAAGAAAGCTTTTACCCAAAATGGATCGTTAATGTAGTGATGGCAAAAAAGATGAATGGAAAGTAATGAATGTGCTTGGATTTCACGGATTTAAATAAAGCTTGCCCCAAGGACAATTTTCCCTTATTAAGGATAGATAAACTGGTGGATGCAAATGTAGATCATGAGCTATTGAGTTTTGTGTTACATTTCTTAGCATACTTATTACTTAGTATCTTATATTGAATAAGTTGATAGATAAAATTTAAAATTTAAAACTTAAAAATTATACAATTTACTTATTTCTTAAACTTAAAAACCTTTCTTTATATTTAATTCACCATTGATTAAGTTTACTTGAATTTGGATGTTGAGATAAAAGTGAAAGATTTTGATGTTTAAAACACAAAAGTGAGAAAAGAAAACCTTTATTATGAATTTTGAAAAATTCTTAGATTTTCTACAACTTTCTTACCTTTTTATATATAATATTAATACATCTTGTATGAAAGTCACATTTTTTTCGTAAAACAAATTTGATTTTATATTAAATTTCACTCGTTTGGTTATAATTGTGTTAGGTGCTAGTTTATAATTATGCTACTTATCCACTTAAAGAATCATACATATTTACTTTAATAATTAATATATAATAAAATTTATATTAATTATTTAATAAAATATATAATAATTTAAAATCTAAAATTCATAAATTAAGTTATAATCTTTTTATCTACTAATTCATTTGAAAATTACAATAATATTTTAAGAAATATATTGTATTTAAGTGGTCTAATATTTAAGTCTCTGATATTTGAAAATAATTTCAAGTAAGTTTCTTATCATTTTGTATGTGACTTAACAGATTCACTATAAAGTTGATAGTAGATATATATTAAAGTTGTGAATAAAACTCTTTAATTTATTTAATATTAAATAAATCATCACATGCTTAATAAAATATGTCTAAATACTAAGATTAACATTTAGCAATGTATCTTGATCACCTAAATTATAATAAATTGATAGGCTTTATAATGAACTTTTGTGTAATTAGTTGCTGGGTGCAATTCCATTCTTCCATCATACTATGTTCCAAATTAAATCAAGGTCATAATAAATTATCAAAACTTCTATATCCAATGTTATGTATAATAAATTTTAAGATTATCAGTCATAAGGTATATCGTCATTGAGAATTACTTCTTAATCTTTAACTTTTTTTTGACTAAAGATTTCTTAAGTCATCATATCTTTATCATTCACATATAACATACCCTCATAATATGCCAAAGATAGACAAATTCTTTATTGAACATTCACCTATAGCTATAAGTATCCTACGATACCCAATAACTACTCATGATGAACCTTATTCATATCCATACTAAATAGTATTAAAGTATAATATTCTATCTATTAGATAATTATGATGTTCTCAAATATAAGAATTACTGACACTACTAATATAAAGAATTTTCAATTGATAGTAAAAAAAAATTATCATTTGGACATTTCTACAGTAGGTTAGTTCAATGAACTTATTTTCTAATGAGCACCTACATACTTGCTTTAATGTCTATTCATAAATGATTTACGAGAACAACCCTCTTCACTAAGTAGGTATAGTGTATACTAGTTTAGGTCCTATTTTAAAGTCCTATGATTGAAAACATAGGACTATTTTCTTAAAATGTCTCTCGTGCATCTTTTGTAATAATACTTTAGTAAGCAAATTTGCTATATTATCTTCTGTTAGTACCTTGACACCTTAAAAGTCATCTTTTTCAATAATCTCACAAATTATATGAAATCACTATAAGATATGTTTGGATTTATAATGAGACCTTAGTTCCTTCGTTTGTGGTATAGCTTCATTGTTATTACAGTATAGTGGAATGAAATCAACAATGGTAAGAATTACACCAAGTTTAGCAATAAACTTTTTCATCCAAACACTCTTCTTTATAGCTTTTAAAGCTATAATGTACTCCACTTTAGTAATGGAATTTGAAATAGTTTCTTGTTTGAAACTTTTCTAACTTACTACTCTACTATTCAAGATGTACACATATCTTGAAGTATATTTATTGTCATTCTTATTTGACTAGAAATTTAAGTCAATGCAACCCTCAAGTTTCAAGTCATCTTCTCTAGGCATAAGAAATATCTTTTTAGTCCTTTTTAAATACTTAAGAATGGTTTTTACTACCAGTGCCCTTCATTAAGATCTGCCTGATATTTGCTTGAAACACTTAAAGCATACATAACATGATGGATCTTATAACTGAAGCATATGCAATCTTACTCATGTGTGCTTTCTTTTTTTAAAAGTCTTTAGGATATTTATTTAGAGAGACAAATTTCATGCCTCATCACCAAGTGTCTAATCATGGAGTTTTTCATGCTAAACATTTTTGGCATTTTATCTATATATATTGATTGAGATAAGTCTAACATCATATTAGATTTATCTTTATAGATCTTTAGTCCTAAAATATAACATGTTTCACCTAAATATTTTGTGACGAAGTTATTGGATAACCAAATCTTTACTGATTGTAACATCTCAATATCATTACCAATTAATAATATGATATATATTATTAGGAATATAATCTTACTCCTATTAACCTTTTTGTAAACACGTAAATCATCCAAATTTTGATAAAATTAAACAATTTGATTTTCTTGTCAAAACGAATATTTTAAGAATGAGAAGCTTGTTTAAGTTTATAAATGGATCTTTATAACTTGAATACTTTATGAGAATTTGTAATAGATATAACATCCATATGCAGCTATGGTCAAAATAATTCAAATGGATTTAAGCATGGTTACCATTGAAAAAGTTTCATTAAAGTAATTCTTTTTCTTTAATGATAACCTTTTGCTACCAACATTAGTTTATTAGTTTCCACTTCTCTTGTAATTTAGTCTTTTTCTTAAAAACCCATTTGTAACTTCTAAGCACAATACATTTAGGTGTATCAACTAAAGTCTAAACTTGGTTAGAAAACATATAAAAAGTTTGAACTTATAGGTTGTGGCTCATAAATTTTCTTAAGTTTCATCTTTTATATACTATATCCACTTAGAAACTCTGTTTCTAGGAATATAGCATATTTCGAGATAAATACTCCTTACTCTTCAGCATGATAGAACTAATATCTGTAACATCCTCAAATTTAAGTATTGCCTAAATTCACTATTATATTTACATTAAAGTGGATATAGTAATAGTATTGGAGTAGAGAAATACAGAAGAGAAATTTTAGAAATGCATTTGGAAAAAATTTAGTGAAAATAGGTATTATTGGCAAGAAAGGGCAAAATCATTATTTTGATAAAGTTTCGATTAACCAAACTAGATGTTGAGGATGTAAATTAGTATAATAGAGTATGTTAGAAGGAAAGACAGATTTTATAACCCTAAAAATATCAAAATTACTATTTTGGATGAAAATGGATAAATTTTGTTAAAAATGACAAAATGGTTATTATGCCAGGTGTTGGAAGGGCTTCGCCAAATTCTGATCACCCAAAACTTTTGTAAATGTTATAAATAAGATGTAGGAAAAAGTGAAATTGAATTTGAATGTGAATTCCCTTAGAAAAAATAAAAAAGGTCATAAGGACAAGAATGGAATAACTAAAAAATGAGGGGGATAAGTAGGTAAATGACATGAGGACATATTAGTCATTGTATTGGAAAAAGAAGGGGCAAAATTGAAAAGGTGGTATGTTTAACTTAATAAAAGCAAGAACAAGCTAGAAACTTTTCTATTTCTCTCTATTTTACCAAACCTCCCTCCTTCTCTCTGTTTCTTAAATTTTCAAATTTTCAATGCAATAATCTACCATTTTTAGTTAGATTTTCATGTTGTGATAAAATAGAAAATTGAAGAGCATCCTACAAACTTTAATTTGAGATAATTTTCTCTTAAATTCATGGTGAAAATTGTAGAAGTGTTGAAACCAATTTGAGGAAATGTATGAATAATTGTTTAAATGATGTGTTTTAGGTGTTTTTAACTTAAATTTGGTGTAATTGCAATTAATTTTGGATTTGAGATAAGAACCCTAAACTCTAACTTGGTAATTTTGGAGTTTTTTAGAATTAACACATAATTTATGAAATTAAATGTTTTGAAAATAGATTGGAGTGAATAGAATTATATAAAAAGAAAAAATTTGATTTATGTATATTAGGACATATTCGGCCACTATTTATGAAGTACTTAAATACTCGATTTTGATGTATTTTGATATGTTTAAATATGTATAAATGTGTTAGGGAATAAAGAAAATTAGTAGAAATTGATTTGGATGTATAAATTAGAAGAAAAATAGAAAAAGGGTAAAATTAAAAATTTTGGGTACTGTTTATTAAGGCCTTGTATGTTGATTTTTGAGAAGATTATCTATTAATAATAGTATAGTGAAACAACGAAATTGACTGGACTTGATTTGGTTGATTAAAACAAAAGATAAATAAAGAAAGAGTAAAATGACAAATTTAGTTACTATTTAGATAACTTTAAATGTTATTTTATGATATATATATATATATTTATAAATGTATTGTAAAACATTGTAATTAGTAGAATTTGACTTAGGTGAATAAAAATGGAAGACATTGGAAAAAATGTATAATTGAAAATTCAACCATTCGAGAGTGTGAATAATCATATGAGTTCTATTGTGTTATGTTTTAATGAATATATTAATTTATAGATATAATTATGGAATATACTGAATTAAATCTCATTGATAAAGAATAGGTATGTTTATAAAATTTAAAAGTATTAGGATGATTTTGATCAGTTATCGAAAATAGAATGGATTGTATTGGAATGTGTAATATATTCCGTCAATATCCATCGCCATACCGAAGTATTTTAAAATACTTTTACGGCGTTATATGTTTTAGCCATAAATGTATGGTATGGCATTATAGTATAGTACATAAGAATATATTAATATATATATATATGTATATAATATATATATATACATATGTTAATATGTATTATTATTTTAGTATTATTATTGATTATGGGTACATGCACTTATGTTTGTATGATTTAGTAATGTGTGGGATTTCTTTTTAATGTTAGTAACGAATTATAGAAATATAGTATATGTGGTTATTATGGTTAATGTGAAATTATTAAAATGCTCTTAAGAATAGTTAAGGGTAAAGTGGTAGCAATAGTTATAAAAGAAAATTGTATAATTAGGATAACTGTAAATCATAGGATTCCTTCACACCCTAGCTGTGCCGTAATGCTAGTTTAGAATAGAATTAATTGCATTGGCAATATTTAAAAGGATGTAGCTCCAGTGTAGGCCTTAGTCGGGGTGGCATGGCAACACAAAATTTATACAATCTGAACAAAATTTATTTGTGGGTGTGTAGGATGAGGATTGTGTCAAAATTGTGGTCACGGTCCATAATTACTCTAATTATGACCGATCCAAAATAAAATGAATCAAAATTATAACAAAATAAATAAAATATACTAAATTATTTTACTTACATGCTAATGTATTCTATACAATTGAGTATGCATACTATGCTGTTATAATACAGAATAGAATTCAAAAATAGAATCCATATTGTAGATTGGAAAAATAAAATGAATAAAATTATAATAGTATAGAAATAAAACAGAAAAGAGTGAGAAAAGGAAATGTGTAACAGAATACTTCTGTATGCTAAAAGATAATGTATAGTGGTATTGATATCTGTTGAAGAAGCAGTAAGTTGTTACTGAATAATATTGGAAGTGTTATAATTTCCTTTGCAAGTAGTATAGTTTATATATACATATAGATGAACTCTTATCGAATTTTTTATAAAATTTACTATTTATGTGGTAGAAGTGCTATTCTAATGAATGAATTAAGTTAAATACGTATCTATTAGAGTTTTAGATTCTTACTAAACAATTTTCAACTGTTTACCCCTGTGGTTGATTGTCTTTCAGATATTATTAAAGGCATAATGGCTCCGGGTGATTCCTCTGAGACATAACAAGAATTTCAAAAAGTGGCATATCATATTTTGTGAACATTTATTTCAAAACTATAGTTGTAATTTATAAATATGTATATTTTATTTTTATTAAAAAAATATTTAATAGAATTTTTTTTTTAATATCCATGATTTGATTAAATAAATTAAAATTCTGAATATTTAATTTTAATATATATATATATATATACATGTATGTGTGTATATATATTGGGGTTATGGGTTTCACAATATCCAACATACTCTCTTAAATATCCCATAAATCTACATTTTACCTTTTCATATCTTATATGAAGTTTTTAATATTGATTTTGTTAAAATCCTATTCAATAGATAATTTATGGTTTTTAAAGTATGACCCCAAAAAGATCTAGGATAATTAACAAAGATCATCATAGAATGCATTATATCTAATAGTGTACAATTTCTTCTCTCGAACACACCATTAAATTGTGGTATAGCCAAATGAGTCTATTAGGACACAATTCCATGAGCTTTAAGATAATCTAAAATTCATAACTTAAGTATTCTATTTCTTGATATGATCAAAGGATTTGAATACTTTTATCCATTTGATTTTCTATTATATTTTTAAATTTTTTAAACTTTTCAAAGGCTTAAAATTTGTATTTCATCGAGAACATGTAACTAAATCTTAAGAAGTTATTAGTGAATGTAATGAAGTAAGAATGACCGCCTTTGTCATGTGTCATCACTGGTCTATATACATCTATATAAATCAAAGTTAATATATCTAATGTTCTTTCCCCGTGTCTAGCAAAGGATGTTTTAACATTTTGCCCATAAGACAAATTCACAAGTATCAAGTGGTTTATAATCATTTGTATTCAAGTAATCACTTTGAATTAACTTGTGTAATCTTTTCTTATTAATATGATCAAGTTGACAATACTAAAAATATGTCATACTTAAACTATCTTATTTTATTTTACTAGTATATTCAGTATGTAATATTGTGATTGCAACATCAAGTATGTAGCCATTTTATAAGGTACTATTACCAAATAATTGTTTATTTTGTAATATAGTATAACCATTATTTACAAAACATAGTTCAAAACCCATTACATCTAGTTTAAAAATCGATACAATATTTTTGACTATGTTAGGTATAAAATAACATTTCTGCGAAACTAAAATCTTTTTGGTAGAAAGTTGCATATGAGTGGTGACTACAATTAAAGTAGCAACTTCTGCACCATTATCCTCTCATAAATCCATTTCATTACTTATAACCTATCTTTTATTTATTAGGATCTATACATCATTATAAATATGATATGCACATCTGATATCTAATACCGATAAAGAATTATTTTTTTGTAGCATATTTCAATAATAAATATATCTCATGAAGCATCACCATGCTTTTCTTTAACTTTCATTGCATTAAAAATACAATGGAAGTTTATGTGGACAACATGATCATCAAATCCATTAGCACTATGGATCATGTAAGGCACTTGAAAAGAAATCTTAAAATTGTTAAGGAGGTACAAAATGAGATTAAATCCCAAAAAGTGTGTTTTTAGGATAAATTTTAAGAAGTTCTTAAAATCCATGTATGCAACCTAAGAGAGAGGGTGAATTGGGTTTCAAAACTTATTTTCATAACACAAGATAATCCAAAAAAAAAAATCAATAACAATTTTTGTAAACTAAAGTAATGGAAAGAGAAGTAAACACAATATTTATAGTGATTCAGTAACTCAATTGCTTACGTTCACTCCATGAACTCTAAGCTTGTACTTTTTCCACTAAATGAGCCTTCCAAACTTGAAGTATTTCATAACCTTATAAATGATTAGATCAATTAGGCAATTCACTTTTATAAGAGTACAATAACTCTCCTTAACTCCATTTTATGATTAAATAAATGATTATAAATAAAAATTATACCTAAAAGAATCTCTCCAATCAAAGAATGTATACAAATAAATGAGTAAGGTGTATGATATGTGTTTGCAGTAATTTATAAGTTACATAATAATTTTGAAACTCAAATAATGTTTGTAAATGCTTATAATGCTTGAGAGAATATTCAAAATCAACATCAATATGTTATAGGCTTGTATTTATAGTTAGGATTAAAAAACTAACCGTTGGAAACATAAAAATTCAAAATTCGTGCGAAAACAGTTGAATTTTTCCTTGAACTGGTCAATTGATTCATCAAAAGCAAATGACAAAAAACTTTCTATAGTCGGTTGCATAAACTAGTGAGCTGGTTTCTAAAAATTGACTAGTCTGTATAAAAGAACTGATGCGCTAGTTTGTTAATTTCTTTTGCTTTCAAAATTCTAAAAAATTTCACAACTTGGCTTCTAAAAATCTTGCAATTTAGTCTCTTTTTTATTTTTAAAAATGCAATTCAATTTATATCCTAAGTTTCAAAAATGTAACTTTTAGTACATATAGCAAGCATTAAAAATATAATTTTATATAACTTTTAGTACATATAGCAAGCATTAAAAATATAATTTTATATAACTTTTAGTACATATAGCAAGTATTAAAAATATAATTTTATATAAAATGAATGAGCTTACAAATTTATCATAATCATACACACATACAAACATATTACATAAGAATAAAAAATAAATACCCTTAACTTGTGATTTGAATCTTCATTTAGAGTTTTTGATACTTCCTTATTCATTTGCTCAGTTAAATGATGTTTTTTGTCACCATAAAAAAATGAGTTTGTGTGACATTAAGATCAATAATCGCCCTCTTTTTCATGATGAAAAAAATAGTTGAACCATATAAAGATTTTCCTGAATAAAAATGAAAAGGCTCCCCTTTTAAATTTAAATGAAATGCCCCTTACAAAAAATGCTGTAAGCATAATGCAAAAATAGATAAGTAGTTCTGTATCCATAATCATCAACATATACTTCTCTATATATACAAATAATTTTATATATATATATATATATATATCCTCATAAACATATATATTTCTCCCTTTTTGGCATCATCAATAGGAATATAAATAAGTGCATAAAAAATTTTAAACATCAATTGGTTATGAAGTGCATTAAAAATGTTAAGTATGAACATATTAATTTTTAATAAACTAAAGAGAATAATAAGCTTTAAAACTATAAAGAGGTAAAGTGCAGAAAACAAACCATAATATGAAACAACATGAAAATCAAAGCTGAAGTGCTAGTTAATAACATGAAAACATAATGTAACATAATATGAAACATGAAAAAGATTATGTGTCTCATGATCAAAAAAGAGATGCCACAATTTTATTGCAAAGATGTTTTAGAATTTGTGTAATATCACTTTGCATTGCATTCATTTAACTTTTCATTTTAGCGAAACCAATCACCATATCATTTTGCAGACCATGAACATCCTTTTATAAAAGAGATAATTGTATTTTTAAAGATTCCACAAAAAATATATCTATAGCTCTTGGTAATTGCTTATTACTTAAAGTTTCGATTGATTTTTGTATCAAAAGAATCATAGTATCTTTCCTAACCTATTGACCACCATGATTTTGCTTAAAACTCATTTGAATAATTGTGATGAAGGCAAAGAAAAAAAAAATCTATTTAAGATTCTTGTGGTTTCCTCACCATCAACATGAACACCTAACTTTTAAAAATAAGAGTAAAGATTTGCCCAAAGTATGAAGTTATCGTAGCATGATACGAAGTCCTAGCTAAATGTTGAATTATGACATAACTTAATTTTACAAGATAATTAGACAAGATCACCTAAACTAAAAATTTCTGCATATTTTCAATATCTCCCATATTTTCCATTTTTGTTAGAAAAGCTATTATTATAATGTTAGCAAGAATCTTGCTTCTTATATATGGCTTTTAAGTTTGACTCATAATCCAAATCACCACTGATCACATAAACTTCTTTAGGTCAATCTAAGTTATTCACAAAATCTATTTTACCATTAAATTCATCTCCATTGTTAGAAATTCCAAGGAGTGCACCAAGCTTATCATAATGAAGAGTTATATTAAGCCCTTTTACTTTTAATGTAATGATACAATCATGAGCATTGAAAGTGAGATTCTTATAAAACAACCTCATTAGTTTAAGGTAAACCTTTTTATTAAGGCATACTAAGTGATACCATCATTAATTATTTAATGAATTCTCTAAATCAAAATAACTAAGCACTTTTGGATTAATTAATTTACTTCGATTAATAGACCTTTTGTTAAAAATATTTTCAAACTTCTTAGCTTGTAAAATTGAATCAAAGGAAAGATGATCAAACCTTGTTTTAATGCATAGATCACTTGTATTTGCCATTTGTCCATTTCCTTTTCTTTGATAAATTAGCTACGATATTATATGTAACAAATCAAAAATAATTAGCCAAAGAAGTTCCAAAATTTAGTCAATTAAGAAGGTGAACATCAAATTGGGGTTTCTTCTTATTTTAAGCATTTAATAAAGTAATATTCAACAGAAAATGAAGTTTTGTAGTGGAAAAGTATTTGATAACACTAATTTTGAAAATATTAACTCGTAATGAAGTAATTTCAAATCTAAGAATGTATTAAGTTTAGGGTTTGAAAAAGAAAATTTTGATTTAGATATAAAAATATGTGTTTGATTGATTAAAAATTATGTAAAGATGATAACAAAATGTTTAGATAATGAATTTTGGTGACAAAATAGACTATGGAATAGAGTGATTTTGAAGGAAAAAAATAAGGTTGGTTTTGAGAATCTAAAAGGATGAAATGAGGGAGACAAAAGGTTACATACCTAGCCAACCAGTCGACTAGTTTTTTGTAAACAACTAGTTAGTTCCTTATAACTGATTGGCTAGTTATTACACATCCATTGTCAATTAATTAATTATAATGAAGTGATCAACTGGTTTCTCCATTTATTCTATTGGTTGGTCAGTTCTCATGAATTAGTAAACTATTTTCTCAATTTGCATGAAGAAGTAGCCAATTTCCCTTTTTGATTAGCAATTTTCAAGTTTAAATCCAAAACATTTATTTTAGGGGGTCAATTACTCTAACTAAGTTGTATAGCTCCCTTAATTATTGATCTTTAAACATTAATGTTTAGCTCAAATGAAAAAAAAAATTAATCATAACCAACTTGATTTCTTTTCTTAGCCATTTTGAATATGATACGATGAATCAAGTAAGCAAATGAAATTATGCATGAGTTGAAGCAATTTTAAGACAGATATTCAAGCATATAAAGATCAAATAACATAATTTACATTTAATGTGTATATTAACACAAAAATGTCAATCATGTAAGATACACATAACAACTAAGAAACAACAAACATTATAATTTTTGCAAAATTAAGAAGCCTAACACTAAGCTCGAGGATATTTGCAAAATTAAAAAGCCCAACACCAAGCTTGAGGATAAGTTATGTTAAACCCGAAAACTCACAAACCATTCATTTAATGTTAAAAATCTAACATCGAGTTCTAATATTTATGATATTGATTTACCTTAATCGAAAATATAGTGATATGATGGTAGGATAATCAAAAACCACGTAACATTAGGAATGACTAGAAGTCAATCTTAATTATCATGTACACACATAAGTTAGCTAGTAACTACTTGCCATATAGGGTGTGATGAAAATTAAGATCAAGCTCATAATAATTTTTTTCACGTGCTACTTGAACTTATTACAACAACAAGAAAGGAAGCATAATTTATTTGGAATAAATTTTGTAACTTTTTAATTAGGTCTTTTAGTGTGTTTAAAAATGTCACATAAGTATATATTTTAATTTATTTATTTATTTTAAGACTTTTATTCTTAATTATTTTATATTAGAATTTTTTTTCCTACTTGCTTTAGATTAGAACTTTTAATCTTAATTTTTTAAGATTTTAATTGTAAATCTTATATAAAGAAGTTTAAACAATATTGTAGTTAAAGATTAGATTTTATTCAATTAAAATAATAAGAATTGCTCTTTTTTAGTTCTTTAAAAAATTTTGTGAACTTATCAATATATCTCTTTTATAGCATTCAAATTTATTTCTCATACTTATGATTTATGATTAATGAATTATTGAGTCAATAATTTCACTGTTATCAAAATTCATTAATATAAATTTTAACTTTTATAAAACTTCAATTCTAATTTAAGTTATTGGGTTTCAAAATTCATTCTCAAGATTTCAACATTAATTCTTAGCATTTCAAGATTGATATTCTTGGGGTTTTTATTAGTTTGGTATCAAAGTTTTAGTTCTAAAATTATGTTTAATTATTTTTAAATTATTTTATGTTTCTCATTTGAACCAAAGAAAAAAAAAAGAATTGCTATTTATTGCACTATTTATGAGGCACTGTTCATCCTACATTTTTTCTTTTTTTTTTTTTTTTATCTTTTCTTATTGAATCATGTCTTCTTGTTTAATTAGTGTTCATCTATATTCATTCAATTCTCATTAGGGTTACAAAAAAAAAAAAAAATTTAAATATCTTTTTGTGATTATTGTGTGTTTATCATAATTTTGTAATTTTCACCTATTGATTTCAATAGTTGTTACATTAAGTTAATTAATATCTTTATAAGATAGTTTTAATTCCTTGTTATTTCTCAATTAATATATCATCTTTATTTAATTGTGAATTCTTCTTAAGTTTTTTTAATTTTGAAAATTTTGGTTTCGTTATCGATTGTTTGTTTTTGTGTTAGTTTTAATACTATAAGAAATCACTTGTTAAGTTTATTTAAGTCAATGAAGAACTCAAAAAGAAAGCTAAAGTGGTAAAAGGCAAAATAATGTGAATCTATTATAAATTAAAGCTAAATTGAGTGAATATGAGTTTGAGTGATATAATTTAAGTATAAATATGTAAAAGTGTATAGTGATATTTGTTATTAATGTTTCTTTGTAATTATAAAATGTCTCACAAGGGTGACTCATCCAAAGAAAAAGGAAAGTCTTTCTTCATGTTAGAAGTGATCTAGCAACAATTTAAATAAATGAATGTAATATTTAATGAAATAAGAAAAATAAATTATAGGTAAAAAAAAGTTCTTTTGCTGCCTTACAAAGAAGATAAAATAATAGAAAGTCTAATTTTAGAAAATATGGTAAGTATATACCTATAGAAGATTTTAAAGGAGATAATGAGAATGAAAATATGAATAAAAAAGATAAAGAGTCAATATTTGATATAGTAGATTTATGCTAAGGTTTGGAAGGCGTGATAAAGGAACTAAAAGAGAATATAAGGGCTAAAATATGATAAACAGAAACTTGAAAACTATTAAGATGAAAATACATTTTTTTTTCTAGGGTGAAATGATTCGAAAGCCTAGTTAGAATGGGAAAAGAAGGTAGAATTGATATTTAATTATTAAAATTATTCAAAAGAGAAAAAAGTAAAATTGGTTGTTATCAAATTAGTAATAAATTGAATGAAAAATCATGAAAAACCTATTAAATCTTGGAGTAAGTTAAAACTATTATAAGTAAGCGTTTTATCCCTAACCACTATTATAGGAATTTATATCAAAAATTATGAAATCTTAATTAAGGGTCTAAGAGTATAGAGGACTACCAAAAGGAGATGGAAGTAGTTATGATTAGGGTCAATACAGAAGAGGATAAGGAAGCTACTACAACTAGATTTTTAAATGGATTAAATCATGATATAACTAATGTGATAGAGTTATAACATTATGTGGAGTTGAAGGATATAGTGCATATGTGTGGGATTCCCATACCCATTAAATATATATATATATATATAAGTAATAACTTCTAAATAAATATATAAAAAAAAAAAACTCTAAATTTTTTTTTCCCATTATTATCAAAACAAACATTCATCATATATACTTATTTACAATATATACAATATATCAAAAATACGATTTATAACAAAAGTACAATTATTACAGCGTCAAAATCTAGTATGTCCAATTCTTTTGACAGGTCACTGTCCCGAAAGTTTTCACGGTTTCACTACCCTACTAGCTATACCTAAAAATCATTTCTACCACGGAGTGAGTAATTTAAAATTACTCTATAAGAACCATAAAACCCAACAAAATAATTTAACAAATTATAATATTTCAACCATATAAATAATAACTAATCAGGACAACAATATATTCCGTATATCCAACGTTACACAATAACTAGTTAGGACTAACCCATCCTAACTACACAATTAACAATTCAATTAGGATATTACGAATAATCATAATATAGTACCACTTTTCTTTGTACACTTTTTTCTCCATCTATTCTAATTCTATTATCCTGTTCTTTTTTTATTTGACCAGTCATTCTTAGGCAAATTATAGATCGTGACCACGTTATTTATCTTACACATCAATATATGAATAAGTTTGGCACAATTATAGTGATATCATGGGTTCAATATGCCCTTAAGGGCGTCATGGCGAACTGCCACTTCCTACCACGGGTTCAATGTGCCCAAAGGCACCATAGAGGATTGCCGTGATTTCTCACATACAATTTCGGACACCACAAGGACGACTACGGGTTCCACGTGCCCCAAAGAGTGCCATAGTAAATAATAAATTATTATTCTATTTTGTCCTAAGCAGCTCTGTCAGTGTGCAAAAAAAATTCCAAAATCGTACATCAAGGATATTGGCCACTTATACATTTCTCCACAATTTATCATATACTCATATTACCTATTTACCCTTTACTATTATTCAAGGGCATTTTGATAATTTATTAAAATTCTAATAATCACATGTATAATATTTTTATAATTTCTTCCTAATATAAAATAATTTATAATAGTTTAAAATGATGGAAAGGTATTTTAAAATATCTCTTTCGACGATGGATATTGGCAGAATAAAGCGTGATTATAAAGAATACTTAATCATTAATTTTACATAATTTTATATATATATATATATACACACACACACACACACACACACTTAATCAACCATTTAAAACACTTCTAAATTAATGTAATTTAACACTAAATGAACAGTACTCAAAATAGACTATTTTGTCATTTTTCTATTTTTCTTCTATTTTACACATTCAAACTAATTTCTACCAATTTCATTTATTCCCAATACAATTATTAACACATAAACATATCAAAAATATTATAATTTAACACTTAATAAACAGTATCTCGAAATGGATCATTTTGCTCTTTTTTTCTATTTTTCTTCCATTTTACATATCTAAACCAATTCCTACAAATTTCATCTATTCTCAAACACATTTACATACATTTAAATATATCAAAACACATTAAAATCAAGTATTTAAGTACTCTATAAATAGTGACCGAATATGTTTTATTATGTATAAACTAAATTTTTTCTTATTTATATAATTCTATTCACTTTAATCTACTTTCCAAACACTCAATTTTATAAATTAGACATCAATTCTACAAAATCCCAAAATTACAAAGTTAGGGTTTATGGTTCTTGCCTCAAATCTAAAGGTGATGGCTATTGCACCAAATTCAAACTAAAAAAATATCTAAAACACCATTTAATCCATAAACTACTATTTAAATAATTTTTTTCAACAACTTCAAAAATTAAAACCTAATAAAATCAAGAACTTTTACCGTCAAATTAAAACTCTCAACGCGTAGAACAATTTTTCCTTATGTAGCAATGCGATTAAACAGACAGATAATAAGATTTTACTTGATTTTTTCTAAAAAATTGAAAAACTTGAAAGAGAATGAAAAGAAGACTTCACGGGAAGAGTGAGAAGAAAATGAATTAACTGTCTCTAATTTTGAAAAGTCAAAATTTTATCTCATTTTACATTTTTGCAAAAATTATATTTTTGTCCAATAACTTTATAAATTTATATTTGACTTCTAAGAAAATTATAAGGCTACCTAAGCTATTTTCAGATTCTTTCACTTTAGTCCATTAAATTTTAATGACACAAAATTTAAAAATTTCTTATGAAATGATCATTTTACTTCTAGAAAAGAAAATTGGTTGTTTTGGACCTTTTATTTTTTTTTTCAAGGATATTCTTATCTAAATTCAATTATGTTTCTTTCTGCATACTTCTAACAATATTTCTAACATTTTTAGAAATTTAAATTTTAATATGACCTTTGTGACATTAGTAAATTGACCATTTTACATTTTTCGATAAAATTATTATTTTTTCGACAAACTAGCGATTCTTACCATTCTAAGATTATCAAAACTATATTGTTTTCTAATAATAAATAAAATATAACCCTTAACTCAATCATCTCTCATTTGATCCATCAACGCCCATCTAAAATGATAATTTTGTCCTTTACTATTACTTTGACCTATTTTTTACTAAAATGGATCTAACAAAAGTTTCAAAAATTATCTAATATATTTCACAACTCAAAACTCAAAATATACTACAAAAATAATTATATTAAAATTTCAGAGGAATATCTAGATTTGAGGATATTACAATATGATTATGAAGATGGAACGATAATTTAAAAGAAAGAAAAATAGGCCAGCTCAAAATTTTGGTACATCTTCTTCATGAAGGACTAATTAGAGGAAAGATGATAAGGTTGTTTCTAAATACAAGTCAGAGTCATCTAAAAGAAAAAAAGAGATGCTCAATAAATGTGAAGGTAAATTAAAAGTTTAAACTCATAATCATGATATTAAATATTTTTGTTATTTAGGTGTAAGGCGCGTATCTTCTCAATGTCTAAAAAAGAGGATTATTGTAAAATCCTCAAATTCAATTGTCATTGGAGTACCTTAACGCATGTATTTTTAATGTATTTTTATGATATTTTTAATATATTTTATTTATTAATTGGGTAAAGAAATATAAAAGAAAAATTTTGAACACGTGATCAAAGAAAATTTAGCGAAAACGGGTTCAAATGATGATAAAGGGCAAAATTATCATTTTAAAAAAAATGACGAATGACAAAATTAGAGACTAATAAGTTAAAAGTTATATGATAGAGAATATTAGAGGAACGAAGTAGTTAAATAACCCCAAAACGGTAAAAATTACACTTTTGCCGAAAAAGGACAAAATTATCATTTTGTCTAGGGTCGCGTTAGAATCCAATCACTGAAAAATCCTTCAAATATTGTGACTAATAGGTGGGAAGAAATTAGAATTTTATTCGGAAGTAAATTAGAAATTAGAAAAGATGGAAAAACGTAAAAATGACATTTTATGTTCATCAAGGGTAAAATGGTCATTTTAAAAAGAATATAAGGGTAAAGTGGGAACTAAATTTAAAGGATAAAAAAAAATTATTTTAAAATGGCATGAGTAGTATGGTAAATACATTAGGGCATAAAAGAAATTTTCAAAAAGGTTAAGGGGTAAAATGATAAAATGGAGGGTTTAGTATAAAAAGTGGAAGTTACTGGAAATTTCTCCACATTTCTTCTTCTTTAACCGAAGCAAACCTCTCCAATTTTCTCTCAAAGTTTTGAATCTTCCAAGCCAAAAATCTCAATAAATTTCAAGAAATTTCTTAAGGAAAAGTTGTTGAGTAAAGTGAGAAGTTCCTTTTATTATCATTTTTGCATGGGTTTATGGTACTTTAATTATTTGATATTGAGTTTAATGAGTATTAATGATGAAAATAGGTGCAAAGGGATAAATAAAGCTTAATAGTGGAAATATTTTGCATTATTAAGGTAAGAAATGCAAAATCTCAAATTTTTGATAAATTAAGGTTTATCTGTTGTTGATATTATGATGATTTTTATGAATATACTGTGTAATGAATGTAATCAAATTATGTTATGATAGTTTAAGTGAAAATATTGGAGAAAAATGGGTTATATGTATACAAGTCCAATTGACCAAAAAGGAATGTATTATGGTTGGTTAGATTTTTATTGTTTGATGTTTGTAATAATGAAATTATAAAATAAAATTATTTTGAGATAAATTGATATGTTGGTTTATTGAACGGAAGTGAAGAAAATTAGAAATGTGGGTGTGAGAGTATATTTATTCAATGTGAAAAGTTAAGGATTGATTATATTTTAATCATATTATCGCAATTATATAGTAGTGAACACACGTGAAGTAAGTGAATAATATGAAAAATAAAAAAAATGAGAAAAAAATTTAGGAAAATGAATAAGTGTAGAAGTTCGGTGTGTAGTCACTATTTAGTATATTTTTAGCTAATTGCGTTGTGTATGTTTTGGACAAAATTTATTATTTTGGTATTTAAGGTATATTAATTATGTATGGGAATGATTGAAAATGAATTTGTGAAAACACAAAAAAAATCCCATTATCGGAGAATAGTTGTGGTTATAAAAGTTATAAGTGTTTTGAATAAATGGTTAAATTAGAATATGTGTATATGTATATATATGTACCTATATGTGAAATTAATGACTTGAATAGTAATTATGGTTATGTAAATAAAAACGTGCATGTATGTATATATATATATATTATGATCATTATTATTATTATTATTATTACTATTATAATTATGCATTGAGTATTGGTATATACACTTGTATACACTATAGGGTTGTATAATATATATATATATATATGATTACTATATATCAACATAATTTTTCTACACACTGACAGAGTTGCTCAGGATGAGTATAATTATAATTATTTTAACTGTGGTTTCTTAAAGGGTACATTAAATCATAATCGTCCTTGTGATGCCCGAAAGCGTATGTTGTAACTACGGCAGTCCTCCATGGTGCCCTAGGAAGGAGTATGTTAAACTCATAGTAGGAAGCGGTTGTTTGCCATGGTGCCTTGTGGGGTATGATAAACCCATAGTAGAACCAGTATTTATACACAATTTGATAGAGGAATTAGTGTGTAGGATGAGCATGGTGGCCACGATCTATAGTATACCCTAATTATGACTAGTCCATACTAATTAGGAATAGATTATAATAAAATGAAACGGAATAAAATGATAGGGGAATAAAAGAGAAAAAGAAGGTTATTATTATTATTATTATCCTAAACAATTATTAATTGTATAATTGGAATATTATGCGTACTAAATTATTATGACAATATTTGTATTTCTTACTAAGTAATTTTTATAGTACTCACTTTATGATTAAACTATTTTTCAGGTATATTTAGTCGGACAGCAGATCCAGACAAATCCTCTAAGCGATGACCGATAAAAAGGGTGGGCATAAATATTATCGAACATGTGTGTGTGTGTGTGTGTGTGTGTGTGTATACACCCTTGTCTAAATGATGTAAGGATTGGTTGGGCATGTGTAAGTAAATTTTTCAAATATAAATATATCAATGGTAGAAAATACTATTTCGGCACTACTAATTATATATAAAAAAAAAATTCAACATTTACTTTTTAATGTTATCATTTATTTATTATGATAATGGGTATGAGTTTCTACAGTTATGCTCTTGTGAGAAGTAAAAAAAAGTGAAAACTAAAAAAAAAAATGATGAAAAAATAATGTCACCACTTGAAGATACTAGTGATGGTAGTATGGAATTTTTTATTAATGGTAAAATACTTGTTGTCAAACGTGTATTAAGTACACAAGTTAAAGAAAAATATAATAATCAACAAAAGAAAAACATCTTCCATACTAAATGTCACATCAATAATAAAGTACATGGTATGATTATAGATAAAAAAAATTATGCTAATATAACTAGCACTTCTTTAATTGAAAACTTAAATATTACTTACCATAAAGTATCTTAAACCTTATAAAGTTCAGTGGTTGAATAAATGTGAAAAGGTGCGAGTAACTAAGTAATTAGTGGTTACTTTTTCAATTGGAATGGTTTATAATAAGATGTTATGTGATGTTGTCTCTATGTATACAAGTCATATATTATTAAACAGGTTGTGGTAATATAATAGAAGAGTCATTCATGATGTTAAAAATAGTTATTCTTTTGTAAAAGATAACAAATCTATTATTCTTACTCTATTAACTCCAAAATAAGTATATGAGGATTAATTGAAATTATTAAAAAAAAAGACAGAAAAAGAGATAGAGAAAATGAGTAAGGAAGAGATGGTGAGATCGAAAATTTGAAAAAAAAAATGAAAAAGAGAATGGGAAAAAATAGATTATTAAAAGAGAAAAATAAAAAAATAATTGAACTTTTATGCTAAGAAGAGTGATGTCAAGAGTGATATCAAAAGTCCTTTTTATGCCAACCAATTTATGCTTGTATTTTTGTACAAAGAAACTTATTTTAACACTAATAACCTTGAGAAATCATTGCATAATATTGCTATGTCTTTGATGCAAAAATATGGTGATGTATTTTCGAACGGTGTTTCTAATGGGTTACCACCCATTAGAAAGATGGAACATTAAATCAATTTTGTACTTTGTGTTATTATACTTAATCAACTAGCCTATAGGAGTAATTTTGAGAAGACAAAGGAACTTCAAAAGAAAGTAGAAGATTTAAAAATTAAAGGGTACGCGAGAAAAAGCATGAGTCCATATACAATTATAGTATTCTTTATGCCCAAAGAAAAAAATCATGGATGATGTATATTGATTTTAGAGTTGTTAAAAAATCACAGTAATAATTCAAGGACAAATCATTTTAAGGAGAGGGAGAATGATAAAAATCAATATCAAATTCACAATGATTTTTTTTTTCCTCACATGCCAATTAAACTTATTATAAAGGTAAAAAGAAAGTATAATTTGTTTGAAATATATTTTTGTGATATTTTAATTAGATTGTATTTAATAATGTTACATAAATATATATTTTAATTAATTACCTTTTTATTTATATTAGAACTTTTATTTTGAATTTTTTAGATTAGATTTTTTATTCCTATTTGTTTTAAATTAGAATTTTTAATTTTAATTATTTAAAATTTTAATTGTAAACTTTATATAAAAAGGTTAAACAATATTAAAATTAAATATTATATTTTATTTAATTAAAATTATGAGAATTGTTATTTTCTTTAATTTTTTTAAAATTTAATTTATTAAAAATCTCTTTTGTGACAATCAAATATGTAACACCCCCTTCCTTTCATTTCTATTCATATGGCATATAGTACATTGAAATTATCAAAAAGACAAAAATCAACACTTTCTCATAGTGAAGCGAGGTTTTCATTTATTCAAAAGAGTTTATAAAAAGTAACCACATAAATAGTAACAGTTAAAATAGTATTATTTTTTTTTTCTAAAGAATTGTTATGCATTTTAATGAAATTAATACTTCAGAGTACGCAGAAATAAATTACATAACAATGGTCTAAACCTTAAATATACTATGCCTCACTCGAAAATCTTTACCTCAACTGCACTTTCCGGAACCGCTACCGCTATGCCGTATTCACCTGAAAATAATAATCCCACAAAGGGGTGAGCACACCACATGACTCAGTAAGATAATACAATACTTAAATAAAGGAAGGAGCATGTTACCTGAATCCCTACTTATTTTGGCCATTTTACACAATTCCACACACACAAGTAAATGCATATCCACATATCAATGTACATGTTCCAACAAGCATATGCTCAATAATGTACACAAGATATTATATCATCTCCTCTTGAATTCTAAGCACTATATCATCTATGAATTCTGTATAATTATCTCAATCATAGTAACACTCCTCATGATATACCATATACAGATAATGCAATCTCAATCAATATATTATCTAAATGAATCACGCTATCACCTGTGTTCGTTTAAATTCTAATTCTATTCTTATCAACGAACACCTACATGATCATATAAAATCATTACGTACTTATTCGTATAAATAACGACTAATGCCGCAGCCCCATACAGAGGAACTGCTTAGAAGCCGGTATAACCACACAGTATCAATCACACACTCGGCCCGAGATAGCCAAAATATCCTAGGCACACAATCAATACCCACATAGGATACAGATATTTCAAACTCCTAAATATAGATACAACCGAGGGTATTTGTAAAATAATAACACTGTTTCTATATGCCATTTCCACTCCCGGAAGGTTGGTGATAGAAATTTCATTGCGTTTACAAGTGATCGATTATACTTATAAACATTATGGATCCTGGTCGTTACTCTAAGCCACTGGGCCATTTGGAGGACAGCTGTAGATTTCACCTACCCTTTAGGGTACCACAGTCTTAACGTCACACCTCCATTAGAAACTGGCTTACAAGCCCAGCTGAGGGAGATGGAACATACATATCCGATTCACGTATCACAATTATCTCAATACTGATTCATTACCAGTCTATGTTATCATATATTCATACTATCTCTTTATTTTCACTGAATCAAAACCACCGAACAATTGTACCATAATTACAAGTACACGTCTTTCCTTCTTTATCCCATACTAGAGATTCTTTCACTTACATTAAACATTAACTATACTATTCTAAGGACACATATCAATCTAATCCTAGTCGTTCACTAAGTATACCGACAATAACAATATAAACTCATAACATAGTTCCTGCACCGTCATATTCTTACCGTATTCTCAACTATAGGAATAAACGTGCAAACTAATATGTCGAATAACCTGTAATACATCCAATGCGCCTTTTCCACAATATTCTCAAGTTTCTCACATGATCTTTAATCTTATTATGAATTCACACATATTCTTTTCATTTTACCAACATATCGGTGAGCTAAACAGGATTTTATATACTAGAAGTGAGGTAGCCTATTTATTGCCTTACTCATTATCTTATTTAAATACTAATTCCCCTTATTTAAGCTGATGCTAGCTCTCTGTTTTTACAAGCTTAAGTTTCCTCTCAAAGAATTGATACTTGCCAAGGTGTAATCAGACTTCAACCATTTTCGCCATTTACAGTCATAACAAAAACCTAATTGTGACTGCAATTAAAGGTAATCCTAAACCCTCTGCTACATATGAAAATCAGAATACCAAGGGAGGTCATGAATAGCTGTATGAATAGTATTTCTTATAGAAATTCGGCAAGAGTTTACCTATACATATAAGCTGCCCTACCTGCACAAGAAAATCAGGACAGTCCCCATACCAAATAAAACACAACGTGTTACTGCCTCATTGCAGTTCACACTAACACAAGCAATTCTTAGCAGATATAAGTATTCTATTATGCAGTTTGAATCTAATAGGTACACGAATTCATTTCCTTATAGATTTGTCATAATTAAGTAAATTATGAATCGTGGTCATGATATCCACCGTACACTTCAATAGATGTATACAATGGTCATTCGCCCACACCGGGTTCCTCAGAACAACAGGATAATTAGTTCTACCATGGGTTGCACGTACTCAAGGACGCTATGGAAAACAGCCGCTTCCAACCATGGGTTCAACATACCCTGCAGGCACCATGATTCTTATTATCATTTCTCAATTGCTGTGGGTTCAACATACCTCGAAAGGCACCACAGTCTTACTATCAATACGGAGCTGTTGTGGGTTCAACATGCCTCAAAAGACACCACAGTCTTATTATCAATCCGGAGCTGCTGTGGGTTCAACGTACCTCGAAGGGCACCACAGTCTTATTATCAATTCGAAGCTGCTGTGGGTTCAACGTACCTCGAAGGGCACCACAGTCTTATTATAATGATGCTGCTCCGTCCTAAGCGGCTTTACTAGGGTAACGAAAAAACTACCGATTCATAATTATCCCAATTATACCAGTTATCCACACAGATTTATTCATAATTGACTCAGTCATGACAACATGACCATTTTGCTTACATTAATCAAGCAGCATGTTAATAATTTTCATTATAGGTAATATAATTACCTATGAATCACATTCATTAGTACTTATCTTCTAAAATGACTTTACACGCATGGATTTATCGTAAGGCTAGCAGTACTAAGTCATGAAAACATATTCCACTCTGGCATATAAATAAACCATAAGACAATCAAGATAAAACACAGAAGTATATTACAATTCAAACGCATGGATACCCTATACCACTATTAATACAAATTCGCAAAACATATTTTATTCGGTTATCATATATCGCGTCATTACACGCAATCCCAACACGTCATTACAAGTAAAAATATACTCATTACCTTACTACGGCACAGTAATTATAATATACTAACGTATGCACACATGTTAATTCGAATAGCATTACAAAACATCGAATGCAGCATCTACTCAATCATTCCATCATAAGGGCATAATTACGTATGTATATATAAGCGTTCCTATCATATAAATATAGGTAAATACAAACATGGGACATACAATGCTGTATAGGTATTTTAGAATACCTAATCTAGCACTGCAGGTCGACGGTAATGGTATTACTCTTATAACTATATATATATATATATATATATATATATATCTAACACAAGAATATTAACACTTCTAATTGCACAATCATGCCCATTCCACGTCAATGGGACTTTTCTACAATTTAACTCATTATTATAATGTATATTCATGCAAGTATAAACATTATAAATATTAAAACCAATTTTTTCACAATTTAAATATTATATTATCTTACCTTCAGGCACCCAATGCCTATACGAATGATGAAAAACTGTTCCGGAGAGGGTATACGCGTTCGAAATACTCTTCCGTACGCTACGAAATTTTTCTCGAAAAATGTGCAAGTTACTGTTCATCAGCACTATTTACGAGGCACTATTCAACCCACGAACTTTCAGTTTCCGTTTCACGAACGGAACACACCATCGCGATCCTTGCGATATCGAGATGCTGTTCATGGTGTCCATATGCCACAAAACACAAATTAAAGCCTTCAAAATCACCAATCATCCTAAAATTTCAGATGTTAAGGAACCTACTTTGGACTCTAAAATCATCATCGACACTCATTCCAAATTGAGATCTAAACATACCGCGTTGGAGTACGAGTGTTGGAGAACACACTGGTTGGTTCAGATTCCACCGGAGCTATACCGGTCGTCGGAAATCTTGTCGGAAACACCCCTTCCCGATCAGCCTTCCCACGCCGGAATCCGGTGACCAAATGCCGGAACGGGGCACACCACCGTGAAGAGGGCGGCGAGACGGTGCCAGACGCGCCGGAGGTGTCGGTCAACTCGCCGCCGTCCGCCATGAATCGCCGGTCAAAATTTACGTCGACGGATCTTTGGGCAGCGCGTGAGGGCGCGTGGCAGCGGCGATCGGGGCGGGGTTGACGGCGTTGCACTCGCGGCGGTCCGGCGATCCTCCACTCACCGGTGGTGAGGTGATCCGAGGTCCGGTGACGAAAATCACTGTTCACAGGAGAGAGAACCGTGGGGAGGAGAGAGAGAAGAGAGAGAAAATGGAGGAAAAAAGTGAAATTTGTTTTTCGAGTTTTTCGACCCCTTCCCGCTTATATAGTCGGGCACGCGCGACGAAAATTACAGCTTTCCGCTTCCGTCGTCAAATTTCTGGTACCGATAATGAAATACTGTATTTTTTGCTTATACAGTATGCTGTCTCGAATACAGGTCAACTCTCTCTCTTATCGAAACTCTCAAAAATACTATATTATAACTCCATGACAAGGTTTTAAGAGTATAAAAATTTTAAGGTGTTACAAAATATTTTTCTTATATTTTTAATTCGTAATTATTGAATCATTAAATTAAAATTTTTATCATTGATTTTAGGTTTTTTTAATTGTTAAATTAAAATTTTTTAATTTAAATTTTAGTTTTTTTGAACATTTAATTTCAATTTGAATTGTTAGATTTCAAAATTTATTGTTATGATCTTAAGACTAATTCTTAAGGTTTCATGATTGATATTTTCAGAGATTTTATGAGAGCAGATAACTATCAATTGCTTGGAATAACTATTCACTAATTGTGGTAACTTCTTATTACCTAAGATACCTGTCTCAAACTATAGTAAACCATCCATTAATTGAAGATAAATGTATAATTAAAACCTATAAAAAAGTAAGATGCATGTCAAGAAGAGAGGTATACCAAATTGATAACAAATTTTTATACTTTTTATTTTAAACATTTTTATTTTTTTAAATAATTTTTCACTTAAATATCATAGGATTATCGTCGAACTCCCCAGCCTCCTTGATCTAATTTATTTTGCAGGAAGGATATCTAAGAAAGTGAGAGAATAAGTTGTAGTAGTCGAGAATAAAAAAAATTGAATAATACAAAATCTATTGATAATTGATATAAAAAAATTCAGTATCAACATCGGTCTTTAGTTTATTTACGTCGGCCTTTACACATTACTGATCAAATATCATACGTTGTTTGTCTTTTCACGTTATCGGTTGGAATTTGAGGTTCATGTGCTGTGGAGTGAAGGTATTGACACGCAGATAAAAAGAAGTGAGGTCAAAAGAACACGTGCACGTAGAGCATGAGCAATTTGATTTCCATTTGTCCCAAACCAATTCAATCTTTCAACAAATCAAATGGCAACCTCGTAATTTGAGTTGAAACCCAGCGTCAAATTCTTGGCGGCTACAAGAACAAGACATCCTCGGTCCCATCGACACCGACGGTACATACCCATCACTCAACTCCACAAAACAAATCACTCTTCTCTTGAAGCCGAGGGAGTGCGAGAGATATTTATATAAGCAGCAGCAGCAGCATTCTCTCTCACAATCACAAACAAATCAATCTTATTCTAATCTTTCTTTTCATTTCATTTCTATTCTTCGCATATAGATACGTAGATATGCTGAAGTTTTCGTGCAATGTAACGGACCAATTCCAATGCAGATTCCTCTGTTTACCCAGTCCCCTTTCCTCTCTTCGCCCCCGTACCCCCTTCTTTCATTCTTCTCCGTCGATTAACAAAACCAGACCTCCTCTTCTACAACACGCTGTTCTCTCCGACCACGGTTCTCCGATTCGGGTCGACTCCGGCACGGGTAGTTCGGCCGACGCTCTCCGGCTGGGAAAATTGACGGAGGATGGTTTGTCCTATAAGGAGAAGTTTATTGTCAGGTGTTATGAGGTTGGAATTAACAGAACTGCTACTGTTGAGACCATCGCTAATCTTTTACAGGTTTCTTTTTTTACTTTTATGTCTCTTTATTTGCATAGGCTACTCTTTTCTTTTCTTTTCTTTGGGTTATTTAATTTGATTTCTTTTTTATTTTTCCTTTCAAGGTTTTTCTTTTTTCTTTTTGGGTGCATGTGTTCTAACTCGGGTTTTCGGATTTGTGGGCAAACGAAATTTCTGTTAATATGGCGAACTTTCTCTTATGTAATTTGACTGTAGTGTCCTCTTTCTATAGCATCTGGATTGGGTGGCTATATCATTGGCTTTGCTTAAGCTTAAGCATTTCGGTTTTTCTAAGGATTTTGAACTATTTATCTAAGATTAATCATTGTATAATTGTGGTCTGTGCTTCATTTTCTAAGTTGTGATATATTGTTTCGTTTCTGGAAATGCTTTTCAATTTTAACCCTGGGTCAAATTTTTAGTGTTTGCGATAAATGAAAATAGATATCATTTCCATTTTCAATTTCTCTTTCATACGTTTGATCTAATATCATGAGCAAAAATATGTACTGTAGGAGGTTGGGTGTAATCATGCCCAAAGTGTTGGATTCTCAACTGATGGGTTCGCAACAACCACCACCATGAGAAAGCTGCATCTTATATGGGTAACTGCTCGCATGCACATTGAAATCTACAAATACCCTGCTTGGTAGGTTTGTCTTTCTTTTATCTGACAATGCTAATTTTTGAGGTTTTGGATTCATAACCTTTCTTTTGACCTTGAGCACTGTGGGTATGTGGTTTAGGAGTGATGTTGTTGAAATTGAGACATGGTGCCAAAGTGAAGGAAGAATTGGAACTAGACGTGATTGGATTCTGAAGGACTATGCCACTGGTCAAGTTATTGGAAGAGCTACAAGGTGCGTTTTAAATTTTTTGTTAATTTCTCTTTTCTTTTGCACTGCAAAGCAATGTAAGAGAATGTTTAGAAAGAATGAGCATTTGTTTTCATATTCGATGGTCTGTGTTTTGAACCTTGTGATTGAACACACATATTTACTCATTCAATCTGACCTCATCCAGATTAGCAACTAGGCATCTTCTTGATTAACGTAGGAGTGTGCAATCTTTCAAGATTTTTAGGGTGTAGTTTTTTGGTGACTTTCCTTCTGGCGTGATATTTAAGATAATTACTACTTGTTGCTTGTGGCTTTGAGAACTACCTTTTCCCCTTTCAATATCTTGCATGAATAGGGAGTTTATATATGGCTATAGCAGTTTTTACTGATTAATTTGAATCTCTCCTTCATGAATGAGATTAATCATTCATTACCATTTTGCTTCATATGCTTCTTTTAACTTCACTGAATTATGTGTATTCTTATTTTTTGAAGTTGACAATATTATATGATATGATTTCAGCAAGTGGGTGATGATGAACCAGGACACTAGACGACTTCAGAAAGTCAGTGATGATGTACGAGATGAGTATTTAGTCTTCTGTCCACGAGAACTCAGGTAGTTTGCCTTTTTATTCATCCAGGGATAAATTATTACCTTTTTATTTATATAAATGAAAACCACATGATGATGTAATTTAACTTCACCAGAAGCTCTTTCAAGGGGTTGGCTACATTGTAGGATTGATTGCTGAAGTCCCAATGCTTACAGTGTCATTGTAGCTATAACTTAGTCAAAACGGCTCAAGAATATAATGAATACCACATACATTGATATACTTGTCGAAATTGCAAACTAAGCAATTTAAAAAGTGGTGGCGTTATGGATGAAATCAGAACTTTATTTTAAAGTAATTGCTGTCCTTTTATGGTACATCTAGTGACGAATCGAAGATTATTATTTAATTGAAATTGAATGGTTGTTAAAGTGAAAACGTGCCAGTTTTTGGGCTGTTTGAATGGTTAATGATCTGTCAGAAGATTCCCATTGAAGTGACCTGGAGTGGGGTTTTCTAGGGTACAAATTTCATTAACAGCTTATGAAAATGGATTCCTAAACATGTATGGTGTGGATGGAAAATTTGGATTATCTAACACTTCCTTATTTCTCTCTATGCTTGTCTGCCTCTATGCACGTCTGTGCATAAGCTGGGTTGGGTGTTTGCAGGCACAGATTTCCAAATTCAAGTTGCTCTGATAACAAGGTGTCTTGATGAAATAATGGTATCAGGATTGTCTAGAATATAGGCTATGTTGCATCAGTACAAGCTTTATGTCTGGTCTTTTCTTTTTCCTTGGCTTTGTGGTATTGAAATGTCCGGATATATGGCAACTATCCAAAAAAATCCCAGTAATGTCTATTAGCTTTACAAAAGTCGTAGAAGGTGAATTCTACTAAACTAAAGAGTTCTGTATTCTTTTCTATTCTTATATGTAATATTTGTTTTAAGGGACATATTGTTGCTTCAATAATTTGTTCACTGTGGTGTACATAGATTAGCTTTTCCAGAGCAGAACAATGGCAGCTTGAGGAAAATTTTGAAACTTGAAGATCCTGTGCAGTATTCTAGGCTAGGGCTTATGGTAAGATCAATTCCACTCATCTAATTCTGTCAGTATCTTTGGTGTTCTCAATGTGCTTTTGACATCTGCAGCCTAGGAGAGCTGATCTTGACATGAACCAGCATGTTAATAACGTCACTTACATTGGGTGGGTTCTGGAGGTTAGTACAAGTATCACATTTCTCTAATACATGTGCTCTTGCTAGAGGGATAATGTAGAGGTCACATGTGCTCAATGTGCTTTTCCTTTCTTGTCAAAGGAGAAAAAAAAAAATTCTCTTCCGTTCCTCAAAGTAGAGTGTGGCAAAGAAGTTTGATTGGCTTTGCAGCCATGGTGGAAATTTGTTAGCTTCCCAGAACTGGAGTTATTATATCTCCATGCTCTTATATTTGTCTTAAAATCTAACAGTGTTATTCCTGTCTTTACATGACAGAGCATGCCCCAAGATATAATTGACACTCATGAACTACAGACTATCACCTTAGATTACAGAAGAGAATGCCAACAGGATGATATAGTCGATTCCCTCACTAGTCCTGAACCGATTGAGGATGCCGAACCAGTTTCAAAGATTAAAGGAACCAACGGGTCACTCGCATCTACAGGAGACAGCCAGGACTATCGTCAATTCTTGCACTTACTGAGATTGTCAGGTGATGGCTCTGAGATAAACCGGGGCCGCACAGAATGGAGAAAGAAACAGACTAGATAAGGAAGGAAATAATCTAGTTTGCTATATTTTTCATGCTTTCATTCGTACGGAGAATTGTTTTCTTTCTTCTCGTTTCTCTTTGATTGTTCATGGTGGAAAGGATTTTGCTCCAAATTTTATGTGGTGTTGGGATACAATTTGTATTTTGTTGGGGAACATAAAAGCCATTGTTTGATTGAGCGGGAGGGGAATGCAACTTTGATTCTAGTCACAGATAGTTCACTTCAAACTCCATGAATCAACCGTTGTGCCTTACAGTGTATGCATTGTATCTTAACCTTAATGTTCAATGTATCAGATTTCAGTGATCGGGAAAGCTGTAATTGAGCAACCCTTTCTTTTGTTCATGACGTAACGAAACAAGTAGATGTTTCATACAATTAGAAGGATCGAATTTAACCATGTACTCTTGACTTCTTACAAACCCATCCGAAATGCCAAAGATGATATAAAATTTATTATTCATAATAATTTGTACGGTGGAAAAAAGGTGGGTTGGACAGGTGGACACCACAAGCTTCAGCATTAAATCAAAATGGGCAATACAATTCAAGTATCATTTTCAAGTAACAAACCAAAGGTTACCTACTCGCCAAATGATCAAAATATTTCGAATTTGAGCCATCAGAACATTCGACTTAAGTGGCAATGAGGTTGTGAAATCATCTGATGAAGTCAACTAAAACTCGACAACTATGAGCATCAGAACAACCTCCTAATTCCGTAAACAATAAATTCATCGTCTTTTCTAAATAAATCAAACCGCTCATCCATAAACCAATCAATGTCAGTCCCAAAACAGGTAAACATAAAATACCTTCTACCACAAATTTCAATATATAATGCCGGCATTGAAACAACACTCTCCATGTAGAAAAAGAGAGGTAACATACCAGCACCATGGACAAGAATACGGCAATGGCAATGGCAATGACAATGACAATACTCTTTCTTGTGGGCGGCGCCACAGAAGCAGGAAGAGACGCGCCGATGAAAGATGACGTCTACACTCCTCAGTTTTTCTTTGGTGGTTGGCCGTTTGGTTTTGGCTTGGGGTTCCCGTTCTTCAAGCCCGGGTTTGGCCACTTCCCATGGCTCACTGCTAAACCAGATGGTAGCACCAGCACCGCCAGGTATCATCGATCTCCATGATCAGATTCAGAAGGCGGGCACCTGTCACTGTACTAGTTTAACCTTTAGTGAATAAGATGGGTGGGTGGGTCCTCACTAGTAAATTCCATGTGTTGAGTGGATATTATCAAATCAACCCTTTTTCATGTATATGGACTTCCTTTTAGGCAGTCTTTCATTTTTTTTTTTTCCCCCAATCTTGTGTTTACTCTCTTCTAATGTACGAGTTGAAGATAAAATGTCAAACATCAGACCAGAGATAACCACCAATAAGGATTATTGCTCATCAATGCGAGGGTAAATCTTGTGAATCCCTGGTAACTCTAGATGTATAAACCCTTTCTAAATAAGTTTCAGAACCCATGTATTTAACAGAATATCTTATTTTTCTATTTTATTTAATTTTAATTTTAAAACAAATATTTTTTTATTCTACTCCAATTCGATTTCAGTTTTAAAATAAGTATTCTATTTATTAATTATTTTAATTTTATAATTTTTAACATTAAAAAAAATTTTAAAAAAATTTAAATTAATATTATTAAATTATAAAAATAATAAAATAAATAAATAAAAAATTAATTAATTAAAAGTTAATAGAAATAATTTATAAAAAAATTAATATACATTAATTTATTTTAAA
>CP135531.1:5741283-5783068 GCA_032402905.1 Khaya senegalensis | reverse complement strand
ATAAAAGAATAATTATACTTCTAATTAATCAAATCATTTAAATATAAATAAGTATAAATAATGATAATATAACAACAATATAATTTAATTATCACTATATATAATACATAATTTTAAAGTACTATTCTTAGGGACTACCGTTCAAGAAATGTGTAACCTGTATACTTTAGGGATTTTATATCCAAGAACTGCTGTTCATGATTTTAAATTTGTAGACTTTTATCGTAGAATTGAAATTAGGTCCAAAGTCACCAGTACTAAATAAAAGATTATATAGTTTTTTATAATCTAATCACATATAATAATAATAAAATAATTTATTCATATCATTTTACAATATTTTAAACATCAGAAGCATAATTTAACAATAATGATAGTATTAAATTTTTGAAAAATTTATACAACACAGGTCAAAATAGTAATTATATCATTGAAATATAATTTTTTTCGTAAAAATTTAATATAAAATCTTACTTTTCAATTTTTTTAAAAACACTAAAATACTCAATTATATGTCAATTACTTATCTAGATCAATCTGAGAGTGTTTTTTCTAAAGTTTCATTGATCTCTCCTCCTTCCTATTGTTATTGCCTAGTAACATTTTATAAAAATAAACTCAAATTATAAAAATAAACTAATAATTTATATTGCTTATATTAAAATACAAAAAAAGTCTCAATTAAAATCAAGTTAAGATCTAATAAAGAAAATTCTAGAATTTTGAACCTTTAAAATGAAAAATATTAATAATAATAAATTATAAAAGGGTCTCTAAAATATAGATAATTATAAAAATACCTAAAAGTTATTTACGTTCAAGGCTTAAAATTATTAAAATTTACCAACTTACCCTAAAATTATAAGAATTTTTATTTTGATATTAAAATTTTTAACTATTTTAACATAAAGTTTCTAATTTAGAAAATAAAACAAAATTATTACAATTATTGTATTTTTACTCTAATTAAAATTTTATAAATTTTCATCTAATTTTCGAAAAAAATTTCGATCAAATTATCAAATTTAACTTAAATTTTATTAATTTAAAGTTTAATAACTTAAAATAATAATAATTTTAACTATTAAACTATTAAAATAAAATCTATCTATTTTTTTAATTTTTAACAATTTCTATACTAAATCTAAATAATTTTCTACTTAAAAAAAGAAAAAAAAATTGCCTTTACTTTTTTATCTCCCTTCTTATTTTCCTTCTCCTTCTTCTCTTGTCCTTCTTTCTTTCTTTTTCCTTTTTCTTTTCTTCTTCTCTCTCTCCTTTCTTCTTTCTTCATCTCTTTCTTTCTTCTTCCTTCTTTTTGTCTTTTATGGGTTCTAAAATGTTCCACTAATTTCTCACTTATCCAATGATAATGAAGACCATTACAACCTTACCCAATAAATTTGAGTGCAATAAAAATAGTTAAATTGTCATAATTTTTTATGATCTATTTTAATTTATTTTTCTATAATAATAATCAGCCCTAAATGTTTTTTTTTTTTTTGTTTTTAATTTATAACAAAAATTATCATACAACACCTTCTATTTCATGCAAGCCTTCTGTAAAATCTTACTTCTCTTCTATAAATGTTGCTGCATGAGACAAAGCAAAAAGATTTCTGTACTTCATATATAAACAAATCACCAAAGAAACAAGGTTTCTATTGCATCAAGAGATTATGGATCCCTTTGGGTATTGAAGTGATCTCATTATAACTTTGAGATTTTGTAAATAGAGCTAAAAAAGGTATTTAGTAATACTAAGTTTTAGTAAAATTCACCTACATTTTTATTAAAATTTGACATTGTATCATTTAATTTCACAACTATGTCCTAAAAGGTACTACACCTTAATACCAAACTGACCATACAACACACCTAAAATTAATTTAAAACCAATTCATGAGAATAATTTAAAGCAAAAACATTGAGCATAGACTATAGTAGTCTCACTAATCATCCGAATATAGTTTCTTTGTTTAAAGATTAGAATATTGCTTGTAGAAATTCCTTCCATGTGCAAAGTTCTTTAACCTAGCAGGCATATATAAATCCATAAATAAAAATCTAAAACACTGAGCACTGAAATTTATTCAACAACAAAACGAATCTTTTCTACTTAGAAAAACAAAAACAAAAACCTTTGTGACACATTTGGAAGGTAGTATTGCGCTGCATTAATAGCATTGTTTACATTATTTGTAACAAATAATGCACCAATAAGTGAAAGGCTAACCCATGCCCACCACGCGTTAGTTTGCATTAGTTTATATGTAATATATTTAATATTACATATCAAAATACCATGTGTGTATGTGTGTATGTATTTTATATTATTATTTATTTATAAATTAAATATAATAAATTATATTAAATTTTAAAAAGTCACCAACTGCATTTAGAATGGCTTGCCGCCATCGACGTCCTTTTGGATCCATGAGTACACTTTCAAATTGTTTTAAATTAATCTATGCAATGTTGTAATTATTAATGAATTATTAGTATACTAAGACTATGGAATGAGTCTAGTTTCATCCCCACTTTAAATACTGAAAAAAATTTAAAAATAATCTTATTTTTAATGTCATTTATATAAATAATTAACTTGACCTTTTTTTTTGTTATTTGTGCTGCCATCGACATCCTTTAGGGTCAATGAGTACACTTTCAAATTGTTCTTTAATTCATTTACACAATGTTATAATATCAAAAAATAAATAATTTTTAAAATAAAATTATTTTTAAAATTTTTTCTTAAAAAATTGATGAATTTAATTTGGCCAAAATTTTAAACAATGCTTAATTTGATTTGGACTAAAAAACCCACTTTCCAATTTTAAACCCAATTTATATTTTAAACTAATTACTTTTTTATTTTATTTTTTTAATTTTTTTCTTGTTAAGTCTTCAAATCTTCAATTACTTTCTCTTTCTTGTTGTTTGGCTACTTGTTCCTTTGTGTTTGGTTTCTCATTTTGACAAATTTGATCATAAGAGGAGGTAATTGATTTTGTAGTGCATTTATGGGGATTACAATTTCTAGCCCATTGCTATACCCAGGTCAACCTGGCATTAGTTTATTTATAATACATTTGATATTATATATTAAAATAATGTGTGTGTGTGTGTAAAATTTATATTATTATTTATTTATAATTAAAATATAATAAATTATATTAAATTTCAAAAAGTTAACTATTGCACATAGAATCATATGCTATCACAGACGTCATTTTAAGAGCATACTTTCAAATTACTTTTTAACCGATATATGCTTCACCATCATCATTTGAGTAACCTTTTTCTGTAAATTTAAAGTTACATTTTTCGGTATGGGTTTAATATAAATACTTCCAAATGCATATTTACATTTTTTTAAAAAATTTAATACTAAACTCACTTAAATTAATTTTTAATAGTTACCAAATTCGTATAAATATTTAAAAATTTTTACTAAGTTTTTTTATATTTTCAAACTATATTTGTACTATTATTAAATATTAAATATTAAATTTATTTATCTAATTAAAATTATTAATTTGTAGTATTAATTTAAAATAATATACTTCATTCACATAAAATATCAAGTACTTTCAATATATATAAAAAAAAAAAAAAAAACCACAATTCTTTTACAAATTCATACATAAATATCGTAAATTCAAAATAAAAATTTATAAATTCATAAATCTAAAAATAACAGCTAACATTGACATTTTCATTTTATTCAAGTGTAATTTGCACCCATTTAACATGATTCTTACAAAATAAATAACAATATATATGATAATAAAGAACATATATTTATAAATAATATCTTCATTTTCAGAAAATTGTAGCATCTCACTTGCCTATTACTAGTAATTGAACCAAACTATTGAGTTGATATAACAAAAAATGGTAATATTCTATTTGAAAACACAAAGAGAGAGAAAAAAAGAGAAATAAAAAATCTACTAATAATGGGTGTGATGCATCAAATCAAGGAAGATTCATGACACCAACAAATATAACACTAACCACTTTCATAAGTAGGACTGATCAACGTTTCTGGGTTAGACTAGAACTATTGTGAATTGAATTAAAAAATCAATTAAAGAACTAGAATCGATTATTCGTTTTGCAATTTTAAGGAAACAAAAAAAAATTGGTTTGGTACCAATTCGTAACTCTTGAAACCAAAACTAAACCAGTGAATCCTTATTTAACAAAATGTCAAAATCTACTTTTCACCTTTCTTCTCAACTTCAACCCAAACTTTAGACAATTTTGTTTCTTTATTTGTTTTCATCAACTTAGTTGCCACTTATTCTGTCCCAGCTCGAAAGCTTAAATCTCTCCTCCATCAATCTCTCTCTATTTAGCAAAACCCTAGATCTCTATTGCTGATTAAGAGACCCAAAAATTGGTAATAATCCTATCCTTAACATTAATTTTGTTTATTTTGACTCATGTTTTAGTTTTTTAATCCAGTTTGTTTTGATTGATGCTCAATTTTATTTTTTTGGTTTTAATTTTAAGAATTCATTGTTGATTAAGAAATTACTGGTTTAGTTTGTGTAAAAGTTGAAGAAATAAAATGGATTATGTTTGTGTATAGAACACTAAATTACTCTCTTTATCTCTTGTCATATGTAAGTAGTCATGGACTTAAATACAATACTAAACTATGTATAGTTTGTAGAAATCACACCAAACCAAATGCTAATCTTTTGAATGAAAAGGCTCTCAGTTATTATAAAATTTATGGGTTTTTTTACAAGCTACCAAATGGTTTAGTCAGCAAATGTGGATCACTATAGAAGAACTTCCATTACAAAAAAGCCTTTTATTTTTAATGATGATAATGATGAAGTTGATGTAGTGTTTGTTAGAATTTTAAAGATAAAAAAAGATAAGTTGAAAAGAAATGGTCATTGTGTAAGCAAATCAGAACATACATGCAACAAAAAAATAAAATAAAATAAATATTTGTTTGCTTACTAGGATCTATGTGACAAATTTTAGTGTCGTGTGTGTGTGTGTGTGTATAATATAATAGATTTGGTCATACATTTATATTAAACGACTTGTCAAATCATAAAAATAGAATGAATGCCCTTGCATATCTACAATATCCACATAATTGAAAATTAACTTAGAATACTAACTCTTTTGTTTAGAGTATCTATTATTTTTTGTGTTTTTTTTTTCAAAAGAAAATATGTAAAGCTAAACTCTAATCACACCTTAAAAATGCAAAATGTCATATATTTATAATATTATTTTAAAATTTTAGTTTAGACCTAAATCATTATATTGATTTTATTTTTAAAACTCAATTTATTTAGTTAAGTATATATTAATAAATTTAGTTTAATGTTTATATTTTAAATTTAGCCAAATAATTTAACGAATCCTAAACAAATTTAAAATTCTCCATATATATATATATATATCATCTTTATGAATTAACGTTACTATTATTCTCGATCTTAATATGTGACCCAATAAGTTCTCTTAACGTTAACGATAATACTAAAATCAAATTTTGGTGTTACAAGTAATAAGTGATGTCTAACAATACATTACAACTACCCACACACACACACACACACACACACATATATATATAAATTATTTTTATGAATTAATGTTACTATTATTTTTAAATTTAATGTACGACCCAATAAGTTCTCGTAACATTAATAGTAATACTAAAATCAAATTTTTATGTTACAAGTAATAAACGGTGTTTAACAATATATCACAACTACTCAAATGACGAAAATATTAGTATTCAATATCACTTTATCCGTAATCAATGTTACTGTATAATTTCAACTATTTGTCCTAAATATCTCAATTAAATACAAAATATGAAACGTATCAATTTTGTATAATTTAATTTTATATTTTTTTGATATCTTAAGTAGACTTATTTAAACAAATCAAATTAATTTCACATATTAACTCATTTGAGAAAAGTCATACTTTTTTATAACTTATTCAATTAAAAAGCCCAAAATATCATTCCCATTGTATAGAAAAGATAAATTCTATCTTAATTACACACATCTTTTTATACAAATCATGATAAATATAATATTTTTTTTATAATTTATCTTGTTACAAATAACAATTAAAAATATTAAAATATGTTATTCTTAATATTGGAAACCATGGTGATCTCAAGTCTAAAGATCACATATACCATTTTCATTATAAGAATTGCTTATAACACTCATGTAATAATCCATATAACGTTCTCATAGTGAGTTGATTTAGTATATTAGTTTACTAAATTGTACCTACATATTAATTTGATATTTCATAAAATAATACACAATATGTTGTTATTAATCACTACACATACTAGTCTCTATATATTATTATTATTCTATTCATAATAATATTTTATTAAAGACATTTAAAAATAGTATTCAACTAATTGAATATACTATTTTAAGAGCATTATTACACTTATTAAATACATAGATATGTAACAATAAAATAGCGAATAATATATAAATTGACAATGTCATAATACAAAAAAAAAAATAAAAATGCTAAATATTCAAAAAAAATACTATTGAACTGAGGGCATATACCAATACATTGTTGACTCATTCAATCATTCTTTCTTTCTCTTTCGGGGCTTTTGAAGTCATTAGTCAACAAATTAAATAGTGCTTTTGCTTGTTTTGTTTATATCTCTTTTTGTCTATTAACATAATCCATTTCATTATGTTCATTATGTACAAATTACTGGTTTAATTTGTTAGTGATTTTGGGTTATGTTTGATTTTGGGTTCGTCAATGGATTTAATATTCAATAGAGGAATGACTACATATATATAAATATATATATATATATATATATGCTACAGATATGGATTAACAAAAATGTTATAATATAATGAAAATTGTAGGAAAATAGATGAACTGCAGCATTTAATTGCTAAAATGATCTCACTTCTTAGACAATAAACTTTTAATTATACTAATTTTTTGTTTAATGAATTATTTTTTGAATTTTTGTAATGAATCATTTTCTATTTTAATCATTCAGGTCCTTTGACAATCGATTGCTAGGAAGAGCATCTGCCTTATGTCCCTAATTGGAAATTCTTTATGGCCATTTTTGTCTGCTACTTGATTATTTTAATAATTTTTATTTTAATCATATGTTGTTTTTATTATTTTTGAAATTAAATTTTAATATGGATTGATTATGTTTTAATTTTAATTTTTTATTTAGTGAATCATTTTCTATAATTAATCATTTTTTGTTTTAATTTTAGTAATTAATCTTTACTTAATCTCTTTTACAATTCTAAGAATTTTCAAAAGCGAAGATAAATGCTGATATTACGAATAGTTAAACTGAAACTACTTTTAAGGTATTTCAAACTCGTAAAAATACTTCTGATATGTGGGATCATTTTAAGCACATAAATAATCTACAAACTAATATTATTAAAAATAATAAATGTAATTATCGTGCAAGGATACTAACATACAAAGTTTAATAGGGTACTTCTACGATAAAAAAAAAATATAGATAAATGTCCTAAATATTCTTGTAATATGAATAAGAAGTAAACGTTGCTTGTAGCCAAGCCTAGTAGTACTGATGCAAATAGTATTCTTACTACATAAAAATTTGATCAAGAGTATTGTAAGATGATATTTGCTAAAATGATTATAAAAGATTAACCGTCTTTGTTATAGTAAAAAGTGAAGATTTTAGAAAGTTTATATATACCTTGCAACCTAAATTTAAATTTGTTTCTTTCTTTATTATTGTTAAAGATTGTATGAAAGTATATATAAGTGAGAGAACTAAATTGCAAAAATACTTAGAATCTATGAATATAAGAATTGCTTTAACTACAAATATTTAAACTTATATTCAAGATATTAGTTATCTATATCTCATTATACATTTTATTGATAATAATTAGAAGTTGTACAAAAGAATTCTAAGTTTTATTAAAATGCCTAATCATAAAGGGAAAGAAATAGAAAAAAATGGTAGAATTATCCATTTAAGAATGAGGTATTAATGACAAAATGTCTATAGTTACAATCGACAATATTAGTTCTAATGATATGGCAATTGCATATTTGAAAGATAAACTTCTAAATTTAGTTCTTGGTGGGAATTATATCTATATAAGACATGCTGCTCATATTTTGAAATTGATTGTTAAGGATGGGCTTGAAAAAATTAAAAATTCCATTACTCATATTCGTAGTGTGATGAGATATGTGAGAAGTTCTTTAATAAGGGCCCAACAATTTAGATTATGTGTGGAGAGAGAAAATATCAGTAATAATGATAAGGTTTGTCTTGATGTTTCAACTAAGTAAAACTCAACTTACTTAATATTAAAAATAACCATTGTATCTCAAAAGTATTTGATAGGATAGAGAATTAGGATCCAACTTATAAGTTTGAATTTGAAGGTGATAATGGTATTCCAACTTAGGAAGATTAGTAAAAGGCAAAAGTTTTGATAACATTTTTATAGAATTTTTATGTTGCCACAAAAAAATTATTATGATCTTTGTATATTACTTTTAATGACTATGTTTATGATATTTATTCCATCCTTACTTGAATGAATGAATAGGCAAAAGATACAAATCCATACATTAGAAGTATGTGTTTCAAAATGAAAGAAAAGTTCTACAAGTATTATAATAATGTTGATAGGACATATATTTTTGTTGTCATTGCAACTGTATTGAATCTTAAATATAAGATGTATATGATAAAGTTTTTTTATAGAAGATTGTTTAGTAATGATAATGTAAAAGTTCACGAGAAATGTGCGCATATGAAAGATATCTTGCAAAGTTTGTTGCATTTCATGAAGGTGGTTGTAAAAGTTTTGAACCAAGTCATATATTTCAAGCTCAAGTGTAGTGGAAGAGAATGATAGAGGCAATATTATGTTATTTCCATTAAAAATAAATTAATAAGATTTATAAGAGATGAAGAAGATGTAAATCCTAAATTAGAGTTGGAAAAGTAATTTGAAGAAGTTTGTGAAAATGGTGGGTAAGATTTTAATATCTTAGCTTGATGGAAAAGTAATCGGTTAAAGTACAAGGTTCTTTCTCAGAATGCACAAGTTGGCAATTCTTGTGTTCAACGTTGCCTTAGAGTCAGCTTTCAGTACATCCGATCATGTACTTGATCCATTTCAAAGTTGTTTAACCTCAAAAGTTGTACAATTATTTATTTGTACTCAAGATTAGTTACAGGTTATGCTAACACTAATAAATATTGATGAATTGTTGGAAAATGCTAAACAATATGATTCTGGTAAGGTTAATTGTGTAATTTCAATTTTGATTTTATTACTTTAGTCTTATTGTAACTTAACTTGCGCATATTTTTTATTTATTTATAACATAAATGAGCGTGGTGATGTATTCAAAATATGCGAACGAAAATGACATCAGAGTTTAAATAATGAGTGACAAATCATTTAAATTATTTGCTTGTAACATGTTTTGCTTTACTACTTGAAATAAATTTCTTATTTACAATTTCTACTTGTTAATATTGGCAATTGTTGTAGTGTTGTTGTTGATATTGCCAGAGTTGTTGCCACTTTTAGGTAGATGTTAGGTATTGCTATTAATTGTTGCTTTGGTGTTACTATATTTTTGTCATTTAGGTTCAATTTTGTTTTGTTATTTATATATATTCTTGTAATGAATTTAGAAAATTATGGTTTAATTTAATCAACTTTTGTGATATGGTTATATTTATGCTATATCATTTTAACTTTTTTATACATTAATATATTTACTTAATTTGGTTAATTTTGCTCTCTCAAAATTGGAAACCTATCAAATTGAAATGGTAAAAATAAAATATTTGCAAGCATCCGTTGCAAATATTTATTTACATTTATTCTAAATTTAATACGAATTTTAATTTTTTTCAAAACCGCCCTAAATACCCTAAAAAGCATACTAAAAACATTTCATGACAAATTGAGTATTAGCACACTTGCTAATGATCATACCATTGTATAAATCAATTAAAGAATAATTTGAAATTGTGCTCATTGACCCAAAATGACATCCAATGACATTAATAACAATTTTATTTTAAATTGTTCTTAATAAATTAAATAAAATATAAATTAATCTAATAATATAAAATAATAAAAATAATATTTGATTTATTGTAAAACATAATATAATAAAGTATAATATTTTTGTAATAAAATCTAACATTATTTTTAATAAATTAAATAAAATATAAATTAATATAATAATATAAAATAATATTTTATATACATACAATCCAATTAACATTAAATTTAATACTACATTAAATTTTACTTATTCTAATATATTATAATTTAATTTAATTAAAATAATATAATTCAATATGTACTATGAGACACATTTGTAGTGATTTCTATTCTAAAAGGAATTGAGAACTCTTATACAATCACCCAAAAACACTTTTGCAGTACTAAATTTTCATAATTTACGACATTAGAGTTGCAGGAACATGAAACTACCAATTCTGTGAGTTTGACGGCAGACTACATTATACATGAACAGCTATCAAATACAAACACAACAGTTCTAATTAAATCTTACATCTGAGTAAAGAATTTTGCCTAGTTAAGTGTTTGATGCTAAACTTAAACAAAGGACAAACCTAGAAGAACAAAAAACAATCATTAATTGAACGAAATCACATTTGATTCTCAATAATGAATTATTCCAAACATGCCAAGAAAGGGGAAAAAAATACATGTAACAACCAAATGTTCTCTTCAGAACATCAAAGTTAAAACACATATAATCCAGAAATTAGATAAAATTACACATCAGAGCTGCTCAGTTAATCTGACCATAAAAGAATTTACTGCACCTCTATCTAAGATGATCCATGAAGATTCAAATAGTTCATGGAAGAACTCGGCCCCAATTTCTGTAGCTGCATTTCTAAAGGCAACCCCAAATGCATTTCCTTGAAGAGCACCAAGTCGAGGCTTCCCACAAACCCCAACGATCAACACTTTATTTGGTTCTTGCGATACGCAAGCACATAGCAGAGGCTTCATTCTTGCTCCCTTCTCTTTCAAGGCATCCATTACAAAGTAGCAGAACTTAGTCAAAGCCTGGGGATAGCCCAACAACTTTGTATCTACTGAATCTTCAAGCTTCACCCACCTAAATTTCCGCCCACTTCTAATAGCACCATTCTTTGTAATGGCCGCACTTCCTTGCCTAAGAATTGCCCTTTGTACTTTAATTGCCTGCTGCATTCCAGATTTCAACTTATCAAGATTGTTCAACGATAATGCATCATAAGCCACCCCAAATTGCTTAGAAGCACAAGAGCCATCAGAATTTATAAATGACTCTAGAAGTGCAGTAACTCCATAAACCACATCTGCAGCAGATACCCTTGAGCTGTAGCCATGTAGCCTCAGAAAACTTCGGTAATAGAAATCAGTAAGCCCATATTCAGGTAGAAACCTTTCAAATTCATCCTTCATCTTCCGTTTTACTTCAAGATTCATGTATTGAAACTTTTGCTGGCAATCAACAAGTGCAAATCCCATTCTAGCAAGGAGAAGCTTAAGTTTTTTCATACCATTATCACTCCAGGTCTTCAATTTAGTTGCAATATAAGAAGAGCACAACATTGAATCAAATAAATTCCACTCCTGCAACAGCATAAGTCTGGGTTCATCTTCATACGCAATTCGCGCACACTCAGGTGCTCGAATCTTTGTGCCATCTTTAAGTGTCACAGAAGTAACAGCATCCAAATTCCCAGAACTATTAATATGCTGCTCAAGCTCCATAACTCCAGCTTGGTACCTCTCATCAGTCAACCTCTCGTGCACGAACTGATCGGTCAATGAAACACAAGCCAACCAAAGCAACTCATTTGTATTTTTCCTCAAAGAATGTGATAAATCATACATTAAACACCCAGATGGCTTACCATGAAAAGTACCCATTCTATAATACTCTCTCTTTAGTTTCTTGAAAACCTTTTCTGGGTCCTCGTCACTTTCTAAATCATCAACTCGTCTTCGCTTTCTTGACCCACCCTCATTTTCCTCTTCCTCACTTTCACTGTCATTTTCCTCATCACTACCTAAATCCTCATCGTCTATCTCCAAATCACAAGCATTTGCCAAAGCCGAAACATTAAAATCATAAGCCAAATCTGCCTGCTGCTCATCATCAGGCGTGTACAACACTACCACATTATCATTACCATCACTCAAATTATGCAAATGAATGGGGCGGTGACTATCTACCACAAAAACACGCGCCTTGGGGCCTAAATTAAGAACCACTTTTAAGTCACGATGCGAACCCCAATTAAGCAAGAGAATAGATATTGGGGTTTTAGAAGAAGTGCACAAATTGGGACCGGCATATTTATGGATTTCTTCAAAAGAAGATACCGGATAACACGCATAACGGACCGAATCGGACTCGAGGACATGGAGAATAATTTTTAGGGCACAGAGTGAGTCCACATCAGATGTTGATGGGAATATGAGAAGAGGAGAGTCAGATGAAGCCATGGCCGATTCACGAAGCCGCGTGTAGAACGACTCTAGACTTTGCTCTCTAACCATGATTGTTTAATTGAAAGGCAGATTTTATATTTTTCTTTACCCAAAATCTATCAGCTCACTTGAAAGAATCCCTAATATCCCTACATGACAGTTCAAATTCAAGAAATCTCTCCAAAAAAATCATAAAAAAGAAAGAAAGGCAAATTAGATACAAATCAAGAATCTGAAAGCTGTCTGCTATATCTAACTCCGAATTTGATCATACAATTAGATTGAGAACTTGAAATTGAATTACCTGGGATTTGTAGAATCCAAGCGGGTACGAGGATTTCTGATCTGGGTAAACTTTGATAGTCAGATCTCTCTGTGTGTGGGAGTGAGAGAGAAAAAGAGCGGGATTTACTTTTGTTTTGTTATGGTTTTTGAAATAGAGAGGTTTGTGCGGAAATGTTTAAATTTTTAGATCAGCCGCCGACTTTTGGCGCCATCGCCTCCTGGTGTGAGGACTTGGACTGAGAAACGAGAAAAGAGAATAAAAAAATCGTGCTTATATTTGATTTGATGGAAAGTCTGATCATTGAACGGTGTTGATGAAATGTTTAAAAAACTGGGAAGAGGATTCTCTACGGCGAAGGGCACCGAAAGGCGACAAGGGGTGGGTGGGTGGGTTCAATGCTCGACTTTAGCATCTCTAATATCGAATTACTAAGATGCCCCTGCAATTCTCTGCATTTTGTTCATGGAAAATACTACTACTACAACACACGTTCGCTTGGCTTGAGCATAAGCGTAGTTTTTCACTTTCATAAATTTATATAACTAAATGATTGTTGTACATAGACCATAAGATTAGATGTACAAGGCAAGAAAATAGACAAGAAGGAGAACGTTCTCAAAGAGAAATTTAATATACTTTTTTAATTTTTTTTCTTATTCATGTTTCAAATGAATCTATACGTTACAAGAGCTCTTATTAATATTTTAAAAATAATAGTTGAATCATTTTTGATTGAGTCATGTTTGATTGGGTGGTGAATACACCCAATCAAAATGCTCATTCTTGAATTACATCATTTTAAATTTTATCTGATATACTTCATATTTGTTAAAAACCTTGTTAATAAAATTTAGTAAAATAAAATTTGAAAGAAAAAAAAAATGCAATGCACATTTATCTAAAAAATTTTATAGTTTTTTTTTTCAATATATTATGTTTCCCCTAATGAAATTCTCCAACTCAAGATAGCAAAATTAATCTATTAATTTGTGAAGTCAACACATGCTAATATTATGTACTAACTCCTCAAAAGTTGACGTAGTTAAAACTTTAGTATAGTGATTAAAAAAATTATTAGAAAAATTTATCTATTTAACATCAATTTATTGGCTTTATTGAAAGTCACAAGTGTAAAAGAATTTAAATAATATAAATTTGGTTTGCTATTCTTTAATATATCCTTCCCAAATTTAAGAAGAGCAAGCAACATCATTTCCCTATATTATTGTTGAAATATTTGTAGTGACAAAATAGGTTACATATACTCTAAATTAGATGGATAATAAATTACAACCATATTCATTCTCATGTAATGGGAGAATCTCATAATGGTTAGAAGAAATAACAATGAAAGTTTGTTTTGTGAATCATCTTGAGAGTGTTGTATTAGTGTAAGTGAAAATATATTTTATATGTGAACAAGCTTTATAAAGATCATAAATATAGTCAATACTTATATAATAAATTAGTTTTGAATTTTGCATTGGTTCATTAAAATAAAATAATCATACATCTATCATTTTACAAAGGTAATAGAAAATATATTTAATGTTATTCTAATGTTAGCGAGTAGATATACAATTAAATATGGCTAATGAAGTTACACCTAGTCTAGTGCATTATACTAGATATAATAAAATCCCAATTCATTGAGATATGACACTTGCAGGTTAAGTATCACATCATTATTATCTTTATCGTGAAATGAATATTTCATAGAATCAACAAATCAAACAACCTTAAAATTATTTGACATATTAGTTTTATTTATATTAAAAAGTTTTAAAATTTTTTCTGCATAAGCAAATTAATGAATAAACATTTTATTAAATTTGTGCTTGATTTACAAGTCAAGATAATATTTAGTTTTTTCTCTAATTTTTTTTTTCAAACTCATTTTTCAAGTATTCAATAATATTTATAATCTTTTTAAAAGTTTCAATTATATTAATATCATTGGCATATACTACTACAATGATGAATTTTAATTTTAATTTTCTATGAATATGTATTGGAATATTGGATTATTAATATATATATATATATATATTAATCAAGTATTCACTTAAGCAATTATAGCACATGTCTTTAGATTGTTTCATTCTATACAAAAATAATTGTAATTTAATTGTGAATAAACTAAAATCTTTTGATTTATAGGCTTTAGCATTCAAAACCCTTCAGAGATTTTCATAGAGATATCAACTTCAATTAACTCATATAAATAAGTTATTACTACATCCATAAAATGCATATCGAATATTTTTAAAATTGTCAAGTCATGCTTTTATATCTTACAATCTACTTGGTTTTATTGCGTGTTTTTACAAATACCCAATTATATTCAACAAGTTCGATATCTTTATGTGTTTGAACTATAAGCCTAAAGACTCCACATTTGTCAAAAAAAATCAATTATGCTTGCATTGTATCTTTTTAACAAGGCTAGTTTTGTCTTATCCATGTTTTACTATCAGTTTATGGGGTCATAATTATATTTAATAATTTCAATAACTACTATACAAGAGAATATGATGTTAATAATTATTTTATTACAATCCAACATTTCTTTTATATATTCATGGTTTGTAGATTTTTTTTATTTTAAATTCTTATACCTGTATAGAGGTAATTACTTTTTTTAAAGCAACTGCTGCTTTAATAACAAATTGATTTTAACAACTTGTATGGCTTCAAGGACAATTAAATTTGTAAAGTAATTATAACATCCTTAAATTTAAGTATTCCTTTAAAACTTTAGTATAATTATTTTTATATAGTATATCTTGAGTTTTGAATTGTGAAATATATAAAATAATTTTTGGAACCTTGGTTAGAGCTATTTTAGCCGAAAAATGGGTCAAAATAATAGTAAAGAGCAAAATTATCATTTTAGGCGATCATCGATGGACCAAACGAGAGATAATCGAGTTAAGAGTTGTATTTTAGTTATTATTAGAAGAAAATATAAATTGACTAACCTTAGAATAGCAAGAATCACCAGTTTACCGTAAAAAGGTAATTTTACTGAAAAGAGCAAAATGGTTAATTTATAAGGGTGGCAAATGTTAGATTAAAACCCACATTTTTAGAAATATTAAAAATATTATTAAAAGTATATAGAAAGAAATAGAATCAAATTTAAATAAGAATACCCTTAGAAAAGAGAAAAAAAAGACTAAAATGATAAATTTTCTTTTCTATGGGCAAAATGATCATTTCATAAGAAATTTTCAAATTTTGGGTCACTAAAATATAATATACTAAAGTGAATGAATCTGAAAATAACTTGAGTAGCCTCATAATTTTCTTGAGAGTTAAATATAAATTTTGAAAAGTTATTGGGTAAAAGTATAATTTTTACAAAAATATAAAATTGGATAAAATTTTAACTTTTTAAAATTGAATGTATTCAATTTTTTTTCTCTCTCTTCCTGCAAGGTATTCTCTCTATTCTCTTTCAAATTTTTTTATTTTCTTAAAAAATTCAAGTAAAATCTCACAATCTGTCTGATTAAACGCGTTACCATAAAAGAAAAAATTATTCTACGTATTGAGAGTTTTAATTGACAGTAAAAGTTCTTAATTTTATTAAGTTTAGTTTTTAAACTTGTTGGAAAAGTGATTTAAATGGTGGTTTTATACTTTAAATGGTATTTTAGATATTTTTTTAACTTAAATTTGAAGCAATAGCCATCATCTTTGAATTTGAGGTAAGAACCCTAAATTTTAACTTGGTAATTTAAGAACTTTGTGGAATTGATGCATAATTTATAAAATTGAGTGTTTAGAAAGTAGATTGAAGTTAACAGAATTGTATAAATAAGAAAAATTTAGTTTACACATAATATGACATATTCGATAACAATTCATGGAGCACTTAAATGCTTAATTTTAATGTGTTTTGATATGTTTAAATGTGTATAAATGTGTTTAGGAATAAATGAAATTGGTGGGAATTGGTTTAGATGTGTAAAATGGAAGAAAAATAAAAAAAGGACAAAATAGTTCATTTTAAATACTGTTTATTTAGTGTTAAATTATGATATTTTGATGTATTTATATGTTAATAATTGTATTGAAAATAAATAAAATTAATAGGAATTAGTTTGGATATATAAAATGAAAGAAAAATAGAAAAAAGATAAAACAGTCTATTTTGAATACTGTTTATTTAATGTTAAATTATGTTGATTTGATGTATTTAGGTGTTAATAATTGTATTGTGATACAAGAGAATTGGTAAAAATTAAGTTGGATATGTAAAACAAAAAAAAAATAGAAAAAAAGATAAAATTGCCTAATTAGGGTATTGTTCAAATGGTGTTGGGTGATTATTTTAGTCAAGTAGATGTGTGTTGATTAATTGAGTACACATATAAATAATTGAAATTGATTGTGTGGAAAAGAAAAAAAATCTCATTGTCAGAGAATGAGTACGAGTGTGAAATTTGGAAGTATTTTAAATAGCTGATTAAATATGTATGTATATATATATATATATATATAAAAAATTATATATATATATATATATATATATATAAAGTTGTGTGAAACTAGTGATTAAGTATTATTTATAGTTACGCCTTATTCCGACAATATTCATCGTCGAAAGAAGTATTTTAAAATATTTTTCCAGCATTGTATGTTTAATAAAAGAATACTTTAATATAAGTGTGTATGTATGTGTGTGTATGTATGTATGTATGTATATATATATATATATATATGAATTGGTTATTATTATTATTAAGAATATTATTTTTATAATTGATTTAATGATACATATATTGGTAGGTGTTGAAATATAGTGATAAGTATAAATTATTTTATATTGGGATGAAATTATAAAAATGTTGCATATGTAATTATTATAATTTTAGTAAATTATCAAAATATCATTGAGTAATAGTGAAGAGTAAATGGGTAATATGGGTATATGATGAATTATAGAGAGATGTATAAGTGGCCAACATTGTTGAGGTACAATTACGAAATTTCTTTATACACCAGGAAAGCCGTTTAGAACGAAATAAAATAATGATTTATTATTTATTGCGGTGCTCTTTAGGGCATGTGGAACCCACAGTTGTTCTTATGATGTCTGAAATTGTATGTAAGAAATCACGGCAATCCTTCATGGCTCCTTGGGACACATTAAACCCATGGTAGAAAGCGACAGTTCGCCATGGTACCCTTAAAGGCATGTTGAACCCATGATAGCACTATAAGCGTGCACAACTTATTTATATATTGGTGTGTAATATAAATAATATGGCCACAATCTATAATTTACCTAAGTATGACTGGTCAAATAAAAAGAAAATAGAATAATAGAAATAGAATAGATAGAGTAGAAAGCGTATAGAAAAAAGTGGTACTATACTATAATTATTCATAATATTCTAATTGAATTGTTAATTGTGTAGTTGGGATGGGTTAGTTCTAACTGGTTATTGTTGTAACGTTGAATATACGAGATATGTTATTTTTCTTATTAGTTATTATTTATATTGTTAGAATATTATGATTTATTAAATTATTTTGTTAGATTTTATAATTTTTACAGAGCAATTTTAAATTATTCACTCCGTGATTAAAATAATTTTCAAGTATAACTAGTAGGGTGGTGGAACTGGATAAATTCTTAGGACAGTGACCTATCAAGAGAGTTGAGCATACAAGATTTTATTATTGTAATAATTATATTTTTGTTATAACTCATATTTTTAATATATTATACATGTTGTAAATAAGTATATATATTGAATTACGATAAATGCTTACTTTAATTATAATAAAAGAAAAAGAAAAAAAATTAGTGTTTTTTTTTTTATATAACTATTTAGAAGTTATTACTTATATTTTAAATGGGTATGTGATTCCTACGGTAATAATTAAGAAAATATAAATATATTTATCGCCCAAACATTATTTTCAATAGGATTCTCATTTTTAATTTTTTCTTTTACGAAATAATATATTTTGAACCAATTAGTAGACCATCTAACCATGCTTCTAGCATGCTATAGAAGATTCATTTACAATTAAATTGTTATTTAAGAACAATCAACCATACTAGTTTATTGACAACTAAAATATATGATCTATTCACTTTTGTATTATTTATGAATGTATATAGTAACTTATTTTTAATTTACTTAAGTTGCACTATTTTTCGCATTTCATTTTCAAATTGATCAGTATGAAAACCAAAATAAGACACAATAATTAATTTTTAAGAAAATTTCTACCTTACTTTAGAAGGCTTTTTCTTTTTTTAATGGTAAAAAAATTATCTCATAAAAAATAATAATTCGAAAAATATACAGTAAATATATCACCTATTAGGTGTTCAAGATATCTAATAATAGAATATGAGTTAAAAATAACATAGATTCTCAAATGATGTTGGGCCCTTTTTAATGCATTATGGAAGAGTTGCCTGAAGATATAAAGTACAACTAAAAGTATATAGATTGAAAATATCATATTGATGAATAAATAAGGTTACAATGGGCAATATTGATGATAAAAAATAGTCTAAAACAAATTAATATTTCAACATGCAAAACAATTTGTTCTTATATAGAAATTGATAATTTAGTGCACAATAGCAAAGTATGAACAATAACTCATTGTCTCTTAATGAGTGATTCAGTTAATCCATTTTATATATAGACATGTGGAACATGATACCCTATAATAATTGCTATTAATTTATAATAGTCATTAAATATTTTAAAATTAAATTTACAAGCATTATCTAAACATACTGTTGATAATATGTGCAACCAATCTAGCAAATGCAACATTATAATTAGATAATAAATAAACATGTGACCAATAAATACATATATCAATTAAAACCATACAATAACAAAATAATCTATTAAGTGGGTGAATAAGTTCATAAATGTCTCTTTAAATTTTTTACAACAATGATAAGGACTCAAAATTAATTTTAGAAAGGGATGATTTAATTACTAGTTTTTTTTTGTGAGCAAGCAAAGTAAATATTCTCATTAAACAATAGAAACTTATGATTTTTTTATGAGTGTATATCAAAATTCTTAATGATTCTATATATTATTATAGATTTTGACTGAGCAAGAAGACATGCCATAACATAAACATTTTTTATCAATGAACTTCTGATTTAATATTGCTTAACTCTCAATTATATTTATACTTGAAAAATACAACCTAAATGATAAAACTGAAAACTCTTCTAATGTATATTTATTATTTTAAACATAATAAATAATGTAAAGATATTCTATATTATTCTCATTTAAATCTTGATATAATATCAATTTTGGTGGATATAGTTAAAACTGAGTAAATTTCTTATAAATGTGATTGAATATAAGGCATTATTAATGCATAATCCTTTTCCACTTGCTAATAAGATTATAGTTTTTCCAAAGTCTTCAGTCAATTTTATAAAATCTCATATACTATTTACTTTAACTTCAATATTCATGAGTTTTGAGAAATATTTCTTATCTTAAAAAATAATATGCGTAGTTCAACATCAACTAAGCATACATTCCCTACTTTTCATTTTGAAAGAGAATTTATTTTTATCCATATACTTTGATTGAAGAAGACGATTAGTAAAATATTAAATATAAAATATATCGGACATAACAAAAAAAGTTCAAGTGAACAATAGAAATATAAAAGGTAATAGTTAAAACATAATTGTGATCAATTACTTTTTCTTCCTTATAATAAATTTGTCTAATCATTTTTTCTCTATAATTTCACAAGTGACAGATACAACTTTAATATGTTTTGATGTGTAATAAATATATGATCAATATCATTTATACCTTAACAATGACAACGATTGTCATATCTTTTACAGTTATATAGAGTTTTGAGTTTTAAGAAGACTTATGACAACTATACAAGCAACAATGTGCCTTTTTAATTATTTTGAACATATTCATTCACATTCATTATTAAAAATGCTTGTTTACATTCACTTATGAAAATACTAAATAAACAAATAAACATAATTGAAGAAAAAGATGTGTAGGTATTTGTGAATAATTTTTATACCTATGCTAAAAAAATTTTATAGCAATATTATATTAAAAGAGTGATAAGGTAATCCATCTAGTATAATATTATTTATTTTGACAATTTATGGTGACACAATAAGCCCGCTTTTGGCCTCTCATAATTTTATTCTTCGCATTTGTAATTTCAAACCTTGAGCCCTGAAGGTCTTATTATGATGATTCAGCCTAACTAGTACGATATTGTCTATTTTGACAGTTCAAGTGGCATAACAAATTTAGTTTTAACCCTTCACAATTTTATTATTAGCACCTATGATCTCTTACATGGGTCCAAAAAACATCATGTTAATTAAGAGAATCAGAACACTTATAAGGCACAATCAAGCTCACATCTAAATGATGTAAAATTTTACGTTCATACTAGTTAAGAGAGCATAGCATTTATAAGGCATAGCCTAAACTTATTCTCAAGTGATGTAAAATTTCATAATTCACCCCTTTAGGGTCTAGCATTCTTGTTGGCATATTTTTGATTAAGTAAGCTATCTTTGATATTATTTACTATAATGGTTTAGGGTGGCATAATGGCCTTAGTCTTAACCCCTCAATTTTTTTTTTCTTGGCACTTAGAATTTCAAACTTTAGGCTCAAAAGATTTTATATGAGTTAAGGAGACAAAGCACTTATAAAATATAATCTAAACTCACCCCCAAATAATGTGGGATTTCACAAGAGTTATAAAAATAAATAATGTCTTCTCTAGGATATCTTCTTTATAAATATTTTTATTATACAATTTTAGCTACAAGGTATTAATAAATAAAATTGAATTATATTCAATAATAATTTTGTAATTTAGTAATTTTATAGAGTATTTCTTGTCCTTGATTTAAGAAAATACATCTCTTTATCGATTATAATCAAAGTTCAAACAAACATAAAGGAAAAATTATTACTTTCAATTTTTATTTTGTTGAGATATTTGTTTTTTCTTTTTGAATGGTGTCTTCCAAGCCTATGATAATGCATTTAACATTTGAAGACAAGAAAGGATACCAAGAGAATATAAATATAACTAGAATTTCAAGTTCATTATATGTTGTAAACTTAGTACTTTAGATTCAAATCTAGTAGTTGAATTAATAACATTAGATTTTGAAAACATACAAACATGCTCAAAACCACAATTTCATATATGTTTTATAGATTTAGAACCTTAGGTTTCATTCTAAGCATTAATAGTTAGAATTTTAGGTTCTAACTTTGAAATTATTTTTAGATTTTCAAATTCTAATTTTCAAGTTAAGAACTTCTTGTTCTAATTTAATATTATGTATCAAAACTTTACGTTGTGGCTAAAAATTATATTTCATAACTTCATGTTTGAATTTTATAATGAGTTCAAATTTTTTAACATAATAATAACATTATTATTAAAGCATAAGGATCAAAATTACTATAACAAATAAATATTAAAAATTAAAAAGATATGATGGAGATAAAGCTGAAATGAAAAAGTAAAAATAAAAACAAGTAGACGACAAATTCTGTTTCTCCTATTTCTTATCCAATTTTTTCAATCATGTGTTTAGAACTTTATGTTGTAAGATTGATTCTTAGAACTTAGAGTTATAATTACCTCACTTTTGTTGTAAACTTATTTTTTGATGTGAAAATTTCAGTTTAATGGTAGCTAAATGGTATATTCATAAGAATAATTGCATAAAATCAACAATATGTTAGTATAAGAATAATATCACATAAATATTATGTTAAAAAAATATAAATAATTTGTATAACTAAATTGTGTTGATAACATAGTGTAAATATGCTATTAGCTTAGATGTATTGAAAAAGAAAATTAAAAAAAAAAAAAGATAGAAGATTTTCAAAAAGAAATTCAATAACTTTTTTTAGATTTTTCTTATTATTTTAAATAAATATACAGATATATTTGCAATATATACATATATAAAAGTATAACAAACATTTAATAATACATATAAAATATATTTTATAAGGAAACTCGTTGATATTTTACATATAATAATTGAGTTCGATCCACCCAATTATGATAATGATATTAAAATAATTAGATGCTGCATTTTTATTATAATTTAATGTAAAATATATAAGTAATTGAAGTAATCATTTATTTAACCATAATAAATTCGTAATGGTCTTAAATTAAATTAAATCTTTTAGTAGGTGTGAAATTATATTTGAACTTTATTTTGTTTTTTTTTTTTTCCGTTATAAATTATAATGTAATGGTCAAAGTTAATTAGATGCTTTTATGATGATTATATTTTTTACTGTAATACGTCATTGTCAACCAGCCCTAGGGGAGGGGGCATTGTTGGCGTCAACAATAAACTCTCAGATGAGAAGATAAGAGACTGTCATAGGCGAGAAGACAAGAGACCTCTGCAGGAGAGCGATTATCATGAGAAATCGCAGGAGAAAATCATGATGCAGGAGAGAGACAAGGACGATACACCTGCGAAAGGGGGACAGACAAAAATAACTAAAAACCACTGAAAGGGATAGTAGCTGAAAAACTGAGAGAAGGTGACAAATCACAAAGGAAAAAGGATATTCTATTATTCTTTTATCTATTTATACATAAATATAAAAAAGATAATAAAAGATTAAAATTTTATTTTAATTAATTTATTTTTAATTTTTTTAATAAATAAAAATTAATTAAAAATAAAAAATAGAGGAAAATTCTATCTAATACAAATAGAAAACCACCACTTTTTTTTTTTTTTTTAAAAGGACAAGAATACTATAGTTGAAAAAGGGTTAAGACAGACAAGGCCAATGTGTGCACCTTTGGTTGGTGCAGGCGCTGAATGCAACATGCAAAATAAGAACCTTCAAACTTGTTCTAATATCATGTTAAAAAAAAAAAAAAAAATTACAAAAGAATATAGAAGAATGAATCGTATTTTCTGCATCTTAAATGTAAAACAGAATCACCCTTTTATGATTACAAAAAGACTAAAAATGTAGTTAACATAAAGGAAATGATAGAATTAAATACATAATATTCTGTAATAAATACGAACACATATATATTATATTTAACATAAATATAATGTATATATATTTAAAAGGGTTTAGACCTGTGCTTCAATCTTAGCACCCATTGCCGGAAAGTTTTGGTATTTCGCAGGATAGTTAGATCACTTGCATTGCATTGCATTGCATTACATAGAAGAAGCCCTAGGGATGCTTGGAAGATTGCATAAGCACACAACATTGTTGTGCCATGCACGTCTGTAACAGAGATTGTGTAAATACTTTCAGTTTTGTTTACCTATCTTCTCAGTTCTGTGCTTGACAATTTTTTTTCTCTATTAAATAAAATTATTTTAGGAAAATAGATACACACACAAACATTATAAAAATTTTAGGACATTCAATATATATATATATATATATATAATTGAAATATAAAATAATATTTTATACTACCACCAATAAAATAATTGAACAATTTTGTTGATCAGTTGTGAGATTTAACCTAATTATCGAAATCCATTACTTGAAAAATAAATTCCGACAATGAAGTATGGCAAATAAAGTAACTATGATCAATAAAATATTTAAGATCTCAAATTCTGACATTTTGTAAATAGCAATTGTAATTCAATGATTGCACCCCAAATAGTTAGTTAGATACATAACTAGTTGAAAATAAATATTTGATTATTATTTAATAAATTCTAATTTAATATTTTTTATTTTTTTATTTAATTTTTTTTTCATAAAATACATATTTATTTAATCTATAAACAACATATATATACATATATATTTGGATCATATTTATTTTTATTTATTGTTTAATAAATATCAATTTAATTTTAAATTTTAAATTTTAATACATTATTATACCAAACACATGTTAATTTATAAATAATTTGATATATTATTGTACTAAATATGGTATAGATTTTTATTTAATTAATTATAGTATAATACTTTATAATACAATATAATATATTTAAAATAATACAATACAATGCCATCTACAAATTCTTAAAATATTTTTATTTTTGGTGATATGTACTGCACAGTACTAAAAAAAAAAGACTACATTAAGTTTGATAAATATTTTAAGCTGCATATAAAAAAAAAAATTCAATTAACTGCACAGCCTTTCCTGTAGAAACATGAGCCGCACCCTCCAGGATCAGGCCGCCTCCTCCACAAATCATATTGAAATATGTAAACGAAATATTTTATTATTTTTTAAAAATAAGACTTACAAATTTAAATTTAAACTCAAACTAATTTAAATTTACAATAAATTTAGATTAATCCAAATTTTACTATTTAAAAATTAAGTCTGATCCTTTTAATATCTCTAATATCAAAATAAAAATTTAATCTAATACTATATCAAAGTCAAAGTAGGTTTGGTATCGAGTTTGCACTCCATTAATTAGACTGCACAAAATAAAATTTTGAGATAAATCTTAGCCAAACTCCATTAGCATTCACCTAATCAAGTTTATACTACACATATTTTATTATAGAATACATAATCATTTAATATAATATTATGTTATATAATATTATATAATATAATAAATATTACAAAATAAAATAAATTTTAAATATTATATAATATAATAAATATTACATAATAAAATAAATTTTAAATATTATACAATATAATAAATATTACAGAATAAAATAAAATTTAATATAAATTATAAATGGTATATTTTAACATATTATATTATTTTAATAAATTAAATACAAAATAAAACAATAAAATAATATTTTACATACATACAGTACATCCAAAATTAAAAATGATATTGTATTAAATTTTATTCATTTTAATTCATTACAACTTATTATAATCTCATACATATAAAATAATATTGTTCAATACTTAACTACCAAATTTGTCCTAAATATATTAGGACAATATGTACAAGAACAAAATAATATGATATTACATATTGGAGATTGAAATGCATTAATTTTAAAATTAACAAAAAGAATTTTAATCAAACTTGATCCTCACCCACCCTCAAATTAAGTCTGGAAAGGACCGCTAATATTTTTTCTATTTAATAAAATAATACAAAAATTATTTTACATTATTTTACTATTTAATAGTATAAATTATTAATTATTGAAAATGAAAAAAAAATCCGTTATTGATAATAATATATTTTATTTTTAAATTAAACTTTTAATAATTAAAAATACAATTAATTAATATAGATAATAAAATATAATATAAATAGTACAATAAAAATATTAAAATGTAAATTTAATGCAACACTACCCCAAATGTATTAGTCTATTAAATTAATATGCTACATTTAATCACAATTTAGTCAATTACATTGTATTTACATTGATATAAATCAATTTAGATATCAAACATATTTTAAATGTATTAAATTTATAAAAAATTTTAAATAAAATAATTTTATCATATAATTAAATTGACGTGATGTTCAATTAATAAATTAAGAAAAAATTACAAATTTAAAATATTTTTAGAGAAAATTATAAAATTAAAGAATTTTTTTACCTCATTTATTTATTTTTATTTTTTATTTTTTTACATATCATAACTTTCTTTCACTTTACTAATTAAATAATTTTACTATAATAATATATTAGGACTATCTTACTTAAATCTATTTTTTTTTTAATGTTTAACAAACTCCAATTCAATATAATACATTTAAAATATCCTTGGAGCATGTTTGGCAGCTTGGATTGATGAGCTTGTTTGCATAATTTTGATTTAATATAATATTTGGTGCAATTTAACCATTGAGCTTGACTATACAGAAAAATTAAATTGTTCAACTTCTTTGTACTAGACTTCTAAGGGTACTCCCTGCAGGTCAAGCTTGAGCTGATCCGTACATTTGACATATTTTTGTAATAATAAAATAATAATTTGATAATTAATTTATATTAATTTATTAGTTATAATATATTTTTGTAATTTAGCATCACCGATTAATGATATTTCTGTAAGTCGCTGCTTTTATCCAATATTTATAGTTGTCGTTTGCTATTTGTTGCGATTTGTCATATGTAATTTTGATATTTTTGAAATTCTTGTTAATCGATCTATGCATCTGTATAATTATCATCACCCTTAAATTTGTCAATCTCTGAAAAATAAATATTTAAATTTTGGTTACCATAAAAAAATTATTGTCACTCAAGTGATAGTGATTTTAAGAGGAATAACCCCACCGCTCAATCAGTTTGTGTTGGAATTCAGTTTTTCAACCCCCAATTTTTTTGCGGTTCAGGGGTGTTGGTGATCGCTGTTGGTGTGTTTATTCGCTGTCCGGATGCTTAAAACTTGAGTCCCTCGATAAATTACACCCCTAAACTCTTGTTTCGAACTCAGTCGCTCGATGGTAAATGCGTTGGTGATGCACAAATGCGTTGGTGAGGTAAGGCAGCTCTTAAATCTTAAGAGCAGATATGTTGGAAAGGGAAGACAACTCTTAACCCTTCCACAACTTGCCTCGGTTGAGAAAGACAACTCTTGATCTCGACTGCAGCTCCTAGGTAAGGAAGACAACTCTTGACCTTAGCCTAAACCCAAATTAATCCTAAGACAAGTCTTGAAGGATAACCGAAGATAAAGAATGTCAGTAATTGTGCTGTTCAATCTACTATTTTATTAATAATCAAATAATATATGAAAGTCTAAACTCAATTACATGATGAATGGCTGTATTTATAATTATAGTAGTCTTGTTTGACTCTAAGATAAACTCCTAATTCGACTATGAGAAGGATTCCTATACTATCTATAATTAAATAAGGATAAATCTTATCATATCTTATTGTTTTCTAATCCTGCAAGTCTCTTAGTTCTGCCTAAATACGGATTGTCATCTTACTGCGTCCTAGTGGACATCGAACTCCAACTTATTGTGTCCTACTTGTTGTCAAACTCTGTTGCTGGCAAAGTCCTACTGTCGCTGGAACTTCATTCGCTGCAGAATTCCTTTGCCTTCGCGGACAAGGCTAATCTCTTGATGGGCTTCCTCGTTCGCTGGATCGCAGGCATGTGCAGCGCTTGGTGCGCCCATTTTCTCGCAATGCCTTCCTTCCACTGGCGACATTCCCTGTTGCTGCTTGCGCTGGATGCTGCATATTGGCGTGTGCATGCTTCTGGCCTATGGCTGATGATTGCCGGTGATGTGCGGTAGAATGTTGCTGGTGGCGTACATGCTAGGTGGGCCTACGTCTGTTCTATCGAATATTCCTCACAATGTCTTTGCGTGCACTGTTGGGTATGTTTTGCTGCATTTTGTGCGCGCACTGTCGGGTATATTTTACTTCATCTTGTGCGCGCTACTGGGCACTTCTTGTGCTCTGCTGGGTTCCTCTTGCATTCTACTCGGTTCCTCGCATATGCTACTCGGTATCTCTCGTGCGATGTTTGGCACCTCGTGCTGGCTATTGCTGTTGCTGAATGCATCCTCATGCATACTGTTGCGCAAGGCGAGTGTTGCTTGCTGTGTGTTTGCTCGCTCTGCCTATGCACCATCGTATGTTGCCTGCGTGCTGGCACGCGCTGTCTATTGGCTATCGCGGGTTGCTTAAGGGCTGGCATGATTATCCTGCAACCCATCGCGCGCTGCTTGCATGCTTTATGCCTGCTATTGTGGACTCCTTGTGCGTTGCCGCACATTGCTTGCAGATATTTGCGTGCTGCCTGCAGATTATCTCGCGCTGCATGCGGATTATTGCGCGCTACCTGCGGAGTGTTGCGCACTACTTGCAGAGTGTCGCGCATTGCATACGGAGTGTTGCGTGCTACTTACGAAGTGTTGCGCATTGCCTACGGAGTGTTGTGCACTGCCTGCGGATTATTGCGTGCTGTCTATGGAGTGTTACGCGCTACCTGCGAATCATTGTGCACTGGCTGTGGATTGTTACGCGATGCCAGCGGATCATTGCACGCTCCCCTCGCTAGTGTACTTTTCCTATACATGCTAGCCTATGTGGCTACGCATGCTGCTTCTTGCTGCGCTTGTTGCCTCTTGCGCTCATCCTGAATATTTAGGTCTTCAACAGTTTGTATCTAAGTCGCTGTTGTTTTATAGAGGTAATATAATAGAAAAAAAATTTAAAAATTATGTTATTTCATAACTTATTTACTAACGTTTGATTTGTTTTAAATTATTCTTGTTAAAATATTTATTTTTTTAAAATTTAGATATATTTTAAAAATTTTTAAAAAAAGATAAAAAATACACTCAAAACACATTTTCTTAAATTAAAAATTATGATTAATTTCATTCTCTCAATTTAAAAATTTTGACGAATGTCTAGCAATTATATAACAATGAACTTTTCTCTATTTTCTCATCTATTTTGCTTGATATGATGAATCAATATTTACATATATTAAATTTAAATTTTATTATATAAATTTGTTAAGTTTGTGTTTAAAAATTAAATTATTTAAAAAAATTAATCTCAAAAATCAAGCATTGAATATGAAAAGTGTCAAAGAATAAACACATCGAGTATTTTCAAAAGTTTAACTTCAAGCGTTCAATGTTCGAATTTTAAGTGCTCAACATCTAGGGTCCTTGAAGACTTAACATTGAGTGCCTAAGGGCACTCAACATCCCATTGTCGAGTGAGCACCCTTGGGTAATTTTTTTATTATTATTTTTTAAAATTGTAAAATAATAAAAAATTATTATTATTATTATTATTATTTAAATGTAACATTATTAATATTATTTTGAAGTGAAATTTTTTTATATTTTATATTACTTATTTTTTATAATTTAAAATAAATAATGTATTTATTATATAAAATTATATTTAATTTATATTTATATTACTTTTATTTGAATAAATATGGTTGATGAATTGCACTCATATGAACCTAGATCTACACTTTACATGCATAAATCAAGCAAAAATAGGTGAGAAAAGTGATAAAAACTTATTGTTTCTGTTTTTGTCAGAGATTCAGCGTAATTTTAATTTGAGAGGATTGATGTTGAGTATATTTGTCAAGTGAGTCAATAGGATTAAATGTGTTTAAATTTAAAAAAAAAAAATTAATATTTTAATAATAATAATAATTTAAAACAAGTCACGATTTATCAATTGGTTGTAAAATAGGGACATTTTAAAAGAAATTTTCAATATAATGTTGGCCAAAATGTTGATCCTCATCTACCCACAACTGCATAAAAATTTATTGATGATAAACTTATAGTTGTGTAGACTATCAATAAACAATTGTATCTAATGTAATGATACATTTTTTCTATGATGGTGTTGTTAATAATCCACGACTGGTGGAATTAATGGTGATTGATGGTCAGGCAAATAGTGATGCCCAAAATATAATAGTAAAATATAAATTTAATACAACATTACATCTTTATATTTTAGTATATTTAATGCACAAAATAATTCCATCCATTTAATTTAATACAGTGAATGTAGTTAGTGTGCCCCAAATTGTTTACAAGGTGAGTTTGGTCTGTGGTATTAACTAACTTAGAAAAGTGACTTTTTTTTTTTTAAAAAAAAAAATCCAACACCATGTTTGTTTGGGATAGATGGTATGGGGATGCACATGGGTCCAACCATTTTATCCCTAAAGTTATGTCAACACTAACCCCGTTGAACTTCCAAAGGATAGGTTTTCTTACAAGCTGAAATTAGTTTTATTTTTACTATAAATAAAATTACATAATTATTAATATATATATATATATATAATGACAATAAACTATTGAATAATTAATCATTTACTCAAAATCTTTTTAATATAAAAAATAAATTATATTTTCTGATAAATAATAAAAATTGTTCAATAATATCTTTTTATTTATTCATGAATAAAAAAAAATCTATTAAATAATAAAACATATTTTCATAAATATAATATTTACAATTGATTCAAATTATTATTCTATTGTTTAATTTAATTTTTATTTAATAGTTAAATCATACAAGACTTTATATCCAATTACTTTTTAATGTCTATGTCTTAATTCTATTAATATTATTCAATTCAATCCTATACTCAAGCTTTCAATTCTGTTATATCATCCAATTCAATCCCATCCAAACGCAAGCTTCCAGAATCAAGTACAAAACTAAAATTCATTAGGTTAGACGGCATTACAAAATACGATTGGATTATCTTTAAAAGACGACAGTAATATGTATGTAGCACGACCACACAGAGAGCGCATTGATTTAAATTGTCATCGTTATCAAAATTTGCGCAAATAAGATTGCATTCAAATAGAATAAAAGAATCATAGTATATAATCAATAGTATATTACATAGGAGCAAGTTAAATGGTGCGAATACAATGCCATCTAAGAGAGGAAAAATATATGAAAGAAGACAGACAGACAGACAGACGTTTTTGGCATCAAAATAAAAATCCTAGGCTATGTTTATTTTCACAAAAATCACGCCACCAGCCATACATTTCCAATGCAATACAATACAACACAACAATGCAAATGAAAACAAATTACTCTCCTCGGACCACCACAGAGAAAGAGACAGAGAGCCCTTTTAGAGTATTTACAAATCTCACCCCCAATATAACCATCATCGTTAATAAAATTTGAAGACTTCACACTCATTTTTTGCCCCAAGGAAAGCAGCAACTCTGGATAATCCAACAAGAGAATACAATCTTAGACTTAGGCAAACATACAATTACTTGCAACAATTGAACAACTTATGTGTATTGTGGTTGTTGGAAAAACAAGTAAATATTAACGTACCTTGACACTGTCGTTTGTAGTAGGCCTATTAACAGCGCGGTATGGAGACGGACTTGACATGCCTGGTGCTTTCCCTCCAGAGCTCCTCTCCTCCCGCACTTTGTTGAAAATGTGAGTATATCTGTCGGCAGACGAAGGATTGCTCTCATCCCATTCACCAAATTTGGGAACTGCAGCTCCTCTATCAGGCTATCACAACACAAACCACAGTAAGCAGCAACAACAAACAACTTCTCAATGTAGCTAATTGAGTTATACAGGAAGAACATGAGGAGAAGAATGTTAAAAGTTTTACTCTAATTACAAACAGGGGACCCTACTAAGAAAACTAAGCTAACAACTTCAAGCTGTCAAGAAAAGTGTTTCATCTAGATTGAGAATAGAAAATGAGGTAAGCAGGCAACCATGAGAGAAGGATCAGATCGAAGAGATTAATCTTCCAGAAATCCACTACTCAATCAACACTCATATTTTTTATGTATAAAATGACAGTATAACGATATGGTATAAGGGAGAAATTTTACACTTTCATCGACCCTTGGAGTTGGCTTCATTCGAGTTCTTCCAGGAGTACCATGGCTACTTTTATACAAACCCTTTCCTTCCCATGCAGGAGAGGATGAATCCCCACCACCTCTTCCTGCAGTCCTTGCCTGGTTATGCAGAGGGGACCGGTCAAAGCTATTCTCTGACCCTGCACTGTGTCTTACAGGCCTCTTGTAATTTTCACCAGAATTGACAACATGGCCTCCTCGTTGATGAGTTGACTCAGAGGCAGGTTTGCCGCTGATGTCACCATGACGTGCTGGAGAGTCCCTGAATTGTTTGAAGTCACTCTCTTCTCCGTTCCTTCGGTTTTCATATGTTGGTCCAACTGCTCCCCGCCCCAGTGGTTTCTCTAGTTCAGCTTTGGATCTGGAAGGAGGAGCTGGAGCTGGAGCTGGAGCTGGAGCTGGAGCTTCAGCTTCATAATCTGAAAGCATGTCTGGCTTCTCTTGAGGGTCATTCGGATTAACCATCTTCCCTCCAGTTCGACCCTTGCGGGCCTTATCAAAATACATTGTGTAAGGAACATTATCTTCATTTTCCCATTTTCCAAACTGTGGAACATGTGAATGCTGCTGCCACAACACAGAAGTGTGTTATAATTCATCACAATGCCATCTAAAATTACAAGATATTTTCGTCTCTGAATATATTCCAGTTCATCTATGACTATATCCAAGAAGCAGCAAAATGTAATTTTTTGAATCCTCTTTGATCTCCCGGGCCAAGAGATTGGGTGGAGTTATCCAAGAATAATGATAGATCCAAAATTCAAAGATAACATAGTTTAAATAAAAGAACAAGTGCCAATTTTGCCAAGAGAACTTTATACTCTATCAACACCAAAGGCCAAAAAACAGACTAGAAGTGGCAGTTTGTCTAAAATACTCTTATCCATTTGCTAATGCTTTATGGCAGGATTAAAATTCCTCTTGAGAAATAATCACATCAATCTACAACATTCATACTACAAAACAAACAAAATCCAATAATAAATTTGTTTGAAGGTAAAAAGTCTCCTGGTCACGAAAAAAAAAAAAAGGAATGGTGTATTTATGATGGTGATATTTTCCTAATGGAAAATTGCTATGTGTATATTGTAATTGATAGGTGGAATAGGAATACAGATAAACTATGATCAGAGTGAGAAAATTATACAGAACTGTACAATGCTAAAGGCTGTTAATGAGTTATTAGGTATATGGTAAGTATGTAATGCGTAGATACATCTTCAAATTCCTCAACAGACATTTTAAGCATGAGCATACAGTAAAAGTTGCTTCCACACTTTCATATGAATGTTGTAAAGGAAACCTAAGAAAAAGTTCTTGTCTCTGAAAGAAAAGTTGCAAGGAAGCTGTAGTTATTGCATTTTATTACATGAAAATTGTCTTTAACACTGGACAATAAAAACCGAACCGATACAAACTTATAAAGCATTAGAAATTTTTTTATCAGAATGGCTATGAGCATCCAGGCCAGATAAAGAAAAGGGCTGCAAATATTATTATTCTGGCACTAGGAGATTGGTTCAAGAGGTGAATTTTGGTGAATCATATGGGGTGAGAACAAAAGGTCTATGCATTTTTCTGGTCACATCTGCTCTGTTTGATCCTGATATGATCATATCTCATTTACCAGAACAAAAATTTAAAACTTTGGATGTGAAAGAAAATGTTAAAAAGACCGTTTAAGATAATGCCAAATCAGTTATAATTATAGCACCTCAGTTGAAATTTGCATGCAACTGAACATGAAATATTCTCTCAATCAAACTGATCAGAAAACAATATTCTAGCCTTGATATATAATATATATATAAAAGCATTTACATGAGTTGCAAGGTCATAAAAATTGCTAAATAGAAACAAATGCCAAAGGTTGTGTTATGCTGTTTTAGCTGTTCATACCCAACCAAAAGACAAAGAGATCATACCAACATATTTATGCCTTGCTTCTCTTCCCAGGAAAGAATGCTAATATGGTGCACTTATCAATGTCATATCATTTACTTCGAATCAATAATGAATCCAATTATTAGGAATTACCACAGTAAACAAACTAGAATCCACAATGGAGCGAAGAAACATACTATCCATTTGCATTCTTAAAATGATAAAAGTGTAATACACTACCCTGAAAACAAAGAGAAAGATCAGAGTGTTATATGCATCACACTCTTTGGTTTTTATAGAGAATGAAGGAAGCTTACAAATTGAACACTTTGAAAGGGGAACTGAAAATAGAACAAGGGAAAAGGAACGCACTAATTCAATTAAATGAGGTAAGAAGCCACATGACAAGCAAATCTTACTGGAATGAATGCTATCGGACTAATGGGAAAGCATTGAATTACTTCATACTAGAAACACAAGCACTTGGTTTGCTCCCCCCTTGAGGTAAGCAGAAATTGAATTGTAGAAAGTATTCAATTACTACTGCAGTTGAGCCAAAGACTAATTATTCCATTCTGTAAGGGAACTTCTGATGCAAAACCAGCACCTAAATTGATATTTTCATGCTACAACAAATTTCTTAATAAGCTGATAATCCATCATCAATCAATCAAGTATATGAGATCTGACCCAAAGGCTAGACTACCACATTTTTGGCAACTGATTGTCTCTGTGCTTGAAGGTGCAAGGGTAAATAAGTAGTCAACAACACAGTAGAATAGAAAGACTTTACTTCCCAGTGATAGCCTAGTGAGAAATCACATTGAAACCCAGCTTTCTACCACAAAATCTACAATAGAACATTGACATGAAATAGTCACATCATAACTCAGTAAGCAAAATTAGTCCCCATATTTTATTTGAAATGCAAACCAGTACTGATGTATCTTTAAACAATTGTTACATATTGCCAATAATTATTATACATCGCCAGAATAATAATCTGCTTGCTCTGTTCTGAACCCCAACACTAAATTTTACCAAAACCCAGCTCCGGTCGTGGTGGAACTAGAGAATTGCAACAAACATGAATGGATTATGCCGAATCAAACATGGCATATCTATTCATGATCTTCTCAGCCTAGAACTGCCATCCATCAAGGAGTTTGACGAAAAATGTTAATGTTCTTGCTCAGTTTACTTTCATATATACTCAGATTCCTTTTTAATGTTTCTTGTTTAGTTCTCCTACTATTGAGCAGACTCATCAAGCAGTTAAAAACAAAAAATCAAATATCCAAACTACTAAACAACTAAACCCCATCGTTGAACGTCATTTTCCTTTAGAACTGAATATAAAATTAAATTAAATCAATGTGATGTATTGAGCAACTGCTGATAAATAATCTCCTCATCCATATTTTCTAAACAATTCTAACCCAAAAACAAAAAGAAACCGAAATCAACAAATGACAGAAATCCAGCCGTGGCAATCAAACAAAGCAAATTGACGTTCATAAAGCAGAATAGACTCCAAATTTGAAAGATCCTATACAATACAGCCATCCTTATGAGCATTTTCATAAATTACTATCTCAAAAACATAAGTTGCGTATATTATCTAAAAATAATTGACAAAAAGGCGGGGAAGAAAAGGCAATTATAATTGTTGTTTTAGATCATAAGAAACTCAACCAGCCAACAAAAAGAAAAAGCTCCTTTTAAGCTGAGCCTACTAGTACAACGTCTATGGCTTACTTGAGGTTGTCCATATCTTCTGAAAACGCTAAAAACGACAAAAAAAGAAGTAAAAAATTATCATATTCTAACCATGAGCAGTTTTCTCAGCAAGCATTCAAACAGAAAAGCAGCGTGAAAAAAACTGAATTTAGAAGGTAAATAAAAAAGGAAACTTACTGCCATGTCTGTCTCCTCCAAATTAACTCCAGATATGATGAAGAGAGAAAAAAAATGTTTCAGCTAAAATTCTAAGTTTTGGTGACCCCAACAAAAAATCTTTCAGTTGGAAAGAGAGAGAGTCGCTTTAAGACAAGAGAGTTTCTAATGGAGAAAGAGAAGAGAAGAGAAGAGAAGAGAAGGTTATCAACCATTGACCGGTAAAGTTTGACCTTTCAATTCTCCGTCTCTCTCATTGAATAACCATGTTTGTGTATATAATATACAGCATTATTTTTTTTTTTTTTAATTAGTTTTTTAACGAGCAAAAATTTGCAAAATTGTAAATAAACGCAAGCTTCCAGTGAAATGGGGTATAATTTAAGTGTAAAAGCAAGAAATGAAAACGAAAATGCATATGGCTCTGGCAGATACTGCCGCGGCTTTGGTTTGCTTTGGTCATAAATGGTGGTTGGGAAATGGGGTCAGACTCTGAGAGAGAGACTTAACGGCGTTACAGTTACTGTTAGTGGCGGCTGACTTTCATTTTTCAAAAGTTGCGCTTGGAGTCGGTCTTTCTCAATCGCCGCGGTAGAATAAGCATTCTGTTTGTCTGCTCCGTTGAAACCCGGATGCGCACTTGGCCTTCCATTCCCTGTTTTTATTTATTATTAATTACAAATAATTACTAAAACAAGGAATGAATGATTAATCAACTTATTAATTACAGCATGAGCATCATGATGATGATAATGATAATGATGATGATGATGATGATTAGTTCACTAAAAGTGAATAGTGGGGGAAGGGTGGATGTGTTTTGCATCCTTAAAATTTACACTCGATATTCTATTTAGATAAATATTTTGATTTAAGTACTATTTTAACATTTATAAAAAATTTTAAAAGTAAAAAAAAAATTTAAAATTTATTAAATTAGTGTGAAGCAAAAAAATATTATGAGTATATATATTGTATATTTTGAGGTGTAAATAGAGTTATTTTATTTTTTTTATTATATTATTTTTATTTTTCAAGTGTTAGATAAATTTATAAATAATAATTTTTTTTTTTTTTTTACTAATTATTGAAAAAATAATGTAACATAATTTAAGCTGAAATGAAAATATAATCCAAATTGACTGGGTCCGTGAATTCTTTGTTGGCATTTATTGTTAAACATGAATAGAAATTGAGCTTAAATTTGAAGAATGTAATAAACGATATATAAAATAAAATATGGCCGGCTTCTTTGACATGCCACAATATTATTACAACTTGCTTGCAACCTCTCTACACCTACACCTACACCTACACCTACACCTACACCTACACCTACAACTACGTGATATGCATTACGACCGCCAACCCCGAAACCCAATCCCCCCCCCCCGGCTTTTTTCTTTTTTCTTTTTAAAAAAAAAATTATGTTCTTCGATATTCTATTCAACTAATTTGTTCTAGAAAGTTGGCACTTGTTTTGGGAAAAAAAATAATATATATATATATATATATATAATTAAAATTGCTTCTTTTACTTTTAAAAACACGTGGGTGGATGACAATTTGCAATATACGTAAATATAATATACATACGTATATGTATACGTGTATATATATATATTTAAATTATTAAAAATATATTTTAATTCATTGAACTGAATTAATTTTATACCCAAAATTAATTGAATTGTGAAATATTTCAAGAACAGTAGATTTGAATCAGAGTTTCAAAATTTAATTTCATTAGCTTTTATTAACTTATTTTTTAAAATAATAATAATAATAATATAAAATCCAACCAAGAGTTAACATTTTAGCATTATTTGGTTATGATATGAAATTAAACTCATTAAATGGGATTAAATTAGACTTTAATATGAGATAACTCGTAAAGCCCATACATACATATATATATATATATTTTAAACAACAACAAGCATAATAATAAATACCAACAATACTTAACATTGATATAGTAATGTTAAAGGCTATTACAATAAGAGGGTGTTAATTGTGTGGTAGGTAACGTGTAATTCTCACAAATTGAGAGAGAGAGGGTGAAGTGGTCAAATAAGACCGACCACTTGACGGGGTCATTAATTTGTCAAGGTCCACTCATATTTCATTATAATTCCTTTTCTGTGTTGTACCCTAACTGCATATGAAGCCTGTGGAAAACAAGAGTTTCCTTTCTGTTTGCACTGCTCTTGAAAATGACCCAATCTTCAATTCTTGCAAAAGACATGGCGTACTGAATGAAGATTCTTCAGTTCTGCTATACATCAAACATCAAGCCAATTGGAATTCACAAAACCTGAAAGGAATAGAGACTGATAAAAATTTGTAGTTGCTCATAAATGTTTCGAGACCACTGGTAACTTTTCAAGGTCATGCTCAACTCATTCAAATGCAGCAAATCCTATGTCAAAACTTCACTATCAACGAGTGCAAAGTCACCTTTCGTTTCACCGAGAAAGAAACATTCTCGGCACTTGTAACATTGATAAACTAGATTTCAGCTGCCCTGGATTTGTATGGAGATGATTTGTGCACTCCAAGTTCAAATGCTTCAGATTTACCAATGCCTTTTTAACTCTTTTGGCAACTCTTCTATGCCAGTCTTTGACAGATCAAGTTGTTCTAGGGAAGCTAATTCTGAAATTCCCAAGAGTAATTCAATTAAATAAGAATCGTTGACAGGTTTAAAACCTTAAAGAGAAGGCATAAATAGAAGAAGCCGCTAGCAATCATGCTTAAGCGATTATCCTTAACAAACAAAGTTCAGAGATCAGGACAAATAGGAGTAAATGTCAGTTTCCAAAACTGATTTTGCATCAATGAAATCCTTCTCATACCTTTCCATGTTTCCATCTCTAGCGCTTCAATTAATGCACCTGCTTGAACCAGAAAACTTTTTTTCTCCTTTTCCATTTCAAATGCTATCCACAAAGCCATTTCACGAATTACATCATGCATTTTCACGGTGCCTTTGTCTGCTTCTTCCAATAAACATGCATGAAGATGAACACTGATGATATAGCATCCTTCATTTCTATGTAGTCCGGTTATGCCACGGTTAGATGTAGCTAGGGTTGGGCACCGGTCGTTTTGGTTCGAGTTTTTGTTAATATTAAATCGAAATCGAAAAATTAGGTTTACAATATTTTGTGCCGAATCCAACCAAATGGAATGTTAGAATCAAATTGAACTGAATCGATTTGAATCAATTTTGGTTCAGTTCTTAAATGTGATTGATTTATTGAAATGGGTGGAATTTTCTATAATTTGTTAGGATTTTTATTTTAATTTTAATCTAGTGTGCTTAATTATTGTCACAATGGATAGAATTATCATGGTTGATGATGTAATTTTTTATTCTAATGGACAACGTGAATCTCTACCTACATGTCACACCTTGATTTATGATATTCTCCCTTTCCCGCAAAACAAAATAAAACCAGGGATGCTGATGGATTTGCAAGCATGAAACCCACTGATAAAGTTAGTTGCTGAAATTTATATTTTTAAAAAGAGCTCTTAAAATTGAAATAGATGAAGTCTATTCTCTTACTTTTTTCTTTCTTACCTTATTAGTTTGATCTTTGGCTTTTACACTGAACCTTTTGATTTGACTTTATAATAGCTTTGTGAATAACCAAATTTTTACCCTTTATTACATTTTTTAATTGTTTATTTCATATTTTTGTTGTGGGACTCACCTTCTTGGTTTTGAATTAAAGAAACTTTTCCTTTTCATAAGGATTATCACATATTTAAATATATGATTTTTAAGTTCATAATCTTCATAATTAAAAAAATTTCTCTTTTTTTATGTAAATCCTAAAAATTCTAAATTCTCATAATTAAAAATGTCTTTATTTTTATATAAATCCCCACACATTTAAGTATGAGTTCTAATAATTTATAATTCTTATAATTAATAATTTCTCTTCTTTTTATATCGGTCCTTACATATCCAAGTGTAAGGTTTAGGAGTTCATTGTATTTATAATTAAAAATGCATCTCCTTTTCATATAAGTCCTCGTATATTTAAATGCAAGACTTAACAGTCCATGGTCATTATAATTAAAAGAGGTCTCTATTTTTAATAAGTCCTCACACATTTAAGTCAAGATTTAAGAGTTCATAGTCTTTAAATTAAATAGGTATCTATTTTTATGAGAATCCTTACATATTTAAGTATAACGAGTACGGAATTTACTTTATATGTAAGTCTTCACATATTTAAATATAAAATTTAAGAGTTTATAATTCTTGTAATTAATGAAATATTATATTTGTATATAAAATCTCACATATTTAAGTGTAAGGCATAAAAGTTTATAGTCATCTTAGTTAAAGAGGTCTTCACTTTTTATATAAAATTTTATACATTTAAATATAAGACTTAGGAGTTCGTAGTTTTCGATATTAAAAAAAAAATTTCTCATTTTTATATAGATTCTCGTATATTTAAGTGTAAAATTTAAGAATTCATAGTTCTCATAATTAAAATATTTTTTTTTATATAAATTCTCGTATATTTAATTGTAAAATTTAAAAATTCATAATTTTTGAAATTAAAGAGATCTTTCATTTTTTATTCCTTACTTGTAAGTTTGTAGACATTTTTTTTATAGACTTGAACCCTTTAATAGCTTTATTTGTAAGCTTGAGCTATATGGTTAAAAATTTATATGCAACAATGCCCTTCAAATCTATCTCTTTTTTGTTATCAAATGAGTAAACTTATAGTCAAAGTGAGTCATACACTAGAGGATGAGAAACTGATGTAATTAGCACAAAAAAATGAGGACACTACATAAAATAAGTACAATAAGACAAAAATATGATGGTTAAAATTTAAAAATTTAAGAATTAGAGTCCAAAAATCAAAGGAATAAATTACAATGGCTTGAAGTTAAGTTTTTGAGGTTGAAATGTCAAAAATTTAATGATAAAATTTTATAGAATTCAAAGGTTCTAGGACATGGTGCTAAAACATTCAAGGATAATTTGGGGACTGGAACTAAAATTTTAAGGATATGGCACTAAAATTCTAAAGTTAAAATAATGAGGGTTAGAATTTAAATAATTAACGATAAAGTGTTAAATAAAATTTTTTTTAAAAAATAATCTTATTTTAAAAATTATTACCTAAATTATCAACTTCAAAATATTATTATCAAAATAATTAACTTTGTTTATTTTTTAGATCAATTTACTATTAATGACCACTTTTTTTTTTTTTTTTTTTGGGGTTATGCACTACAACGGTACAAGTCGCAAAAAGACAGTTGTGTGTTACACAGTACACAGGTGGGAAAAGACATTTGCATGCTACAGTATGCAAGTTGCAAAAAATATTTGTGTGCTACACTGGCACGAGTTGTTAAAAATACTTGCGTGCTACAGTGACATAAGTGGAAAACACTTCCACGTTATATATTTTTTTTAATTTAAAAAATATAAATATTAAAAAAATTATATTTAAAATAATAAATTTTAAAATACATAAATTAAAAAATAAAAAATTAAATAATTTTATTTAAAATTAGTTGTGCACCACAGTGATGCAAATAGCAAAAGCCACTTTTGCCAAGTGCTATAGTATTTTTTTTTTTAAAAATAAAAATATAAAATATTAAAAAAATATATCTAAATAATAAATTTTAAAATTCATAATTTAAAAATTAATTTTTTATTTTCTTAATTAAGTATGATTGATTGTAGTACAAATATAAAAAATTTAAACAATTTTA
>CP135531.1:5642604-5731303 GCA_032402905.1 Khaya senegalensis | reverse complement strand
AATAAAATATATTTGTAATAAAAATAAATCTTCACGTAGTTAAATTTATATAAGAGTAAAATTAAAAATTAATATTTTAATAAAAGTAAAACTGTAAAATCTTCTATTTTTTACTATTAAAATATGAATTTCTCACTAGTTATGAAAAAATTTATATTCTTTTACTTTGAGGAAAGATGATTTCTCTTTCTTATCCTTTTTATTCATTTTTTGTAAAAACAAATAAGATAATTCAAATTATCCCCTCTTTTCCTTTCCTTTCTCCATTCTTTTCCTAAATCCAAACACACCCTTAAGATAATGAACTTAATGTCAAGCAGTTTTGTAACACTTATTTTTTATTTTTTTTGTTTTTCACAAAGTATATTATATCATGATATATTTTGAAGAATGATAAGATAATTTTGACAATTAATTAAACTTAAAATTAAAATTTTTTAAAGGACACTTAGTAAGTGATCTTTTTCTTAAATGGATTACACCTGAAAGCAAATAATCTCTTCCATTATTTATTTAAGTGTGTAGTAGTTGATTTATCCATGTTATGCATGGAATTTTCACATGGAATATATGGGAGTTTAATTTTTCTAAAACTATTAATATAATATTAAATATTGTAAGTGGATTACACTTGGCAAGAGCTTAATAATTATTTAGGCTGTACGTGAAGTCTTAATGGCAAATAAAATTGGTTTAGCCACTCATATTAGGTTGACAATTTGCTTTAAATTTGGAAAACAGAGCAACACATAGATGCTCCAAGATATACATAACCTAATTGATAGTTTAATTGCTTTCTTTACTCATTCAACAATTAGAGACAAAATAAAGAGCACTGAAGAAGAGAGAAGAAAAGGAAGAAAGAGGAAGAAAGGGTAATAGAAGATTTGAAATTTACTTTTCTCTGTTTTCATATTATGTTAGCACTATTGATTGACTACAGTTTAATGTTATTTTATAGTAAGAGAAAAATAATAAAATTTGGAAGTGCTTTACTCGTCATATTATTCAGTATCTTTGTAAAATCTTATAATTTTTTTTGGTCAATTGAGTTGTTAGAAATGGAGTTAGGGTCGAAATAGCTGCTGAGAAATGGATAGAGCAAAATTGACAATACTAGGTTTTAAAATTTATAACTTTGCATATAAAGGCTATTAAATTAAGAAATTTTGCAAATTATTAGCATACATACGTAATTGTTTAGTGTTAAAAATTTAGAATTCTTGGTCTTCGTTAAGGAAACCATAATTTAAATGCTTACTGTTCTTGATTGTGAGATGCAAAGTTTTAGTCTTGACCTTCTCATAAATAGAAATTCATAACTTATAAAATTGATTGTCTTGAATTACAAGATTTTAAGGACTCATAATAGACATGATAAGCTTTCATTTGACATAAAATTTATTAAATTTGGAGTTTGTTTTGGCTGGCGATTGTGGGAGTAAATATGTTTCTAAACCCTGGAAAGTTGGAATTTTGTAACTTAATACAAGATGATGTTTGAAATTTATTTAGGAATGAGGTATGAATAAATTAAGTTAATGAATTTGTTCAATTTTTTTTTTCAATCATAGGACGTGTAACTAATAATTTATGTTCTCTGCAGATTAAAGTATGTAAATCATACACAATTTTCTTGTAGTTTTTAAATAAAAAGCTTTTGAATTATTTTTTCTTTATGAAACATCCACTAAATGTTTATTATTCTCAATATGTATTTCAATTGATATGCTAAATGCTTTTTTTTTTTTAAATTTTTATTTGATGTAAATTTTGTGATTTGACATAACAAATATTACAAAAAATGTTTTAGCTCAATGTTAGTACTTATTGATATGTTTTATTCTAGTTAGGTCATCAAGGTAAATATATGATTTTTACTAGTAAAATTTGTAATAACATATTACACAATTATGATATCATATATATTCTGTTTTAGCAGAGTCACCAAGATAAATAGTATCGATATATGATTATGATCCTGGTCATTGTAGGTGCAAGTAACATTACTTAAGTTGAGCTTTTTGTTATAAATGTCTATTAATGCTTTGTTAGTAAATGTTCTATAGATTTTGTTAAGTTATTTTTTGTTATAAAAATGTTAAGTTTTCTGGATTACATCGATAAAACTTTTATTGTTTTCTTATTGAATAGATAGCTCACCCATTTTGAATTATCTTTTGCAAATAATAGCGGATAGTAGTAAGATAACTTGATCTTAATGATGAAACATTTTGTGATGTGTTTTTTTTCTTGTAATTAGCATATACATCTTGGTTTTGTAGCCATAGTTGGGTAATATAAGGATTATGTAAGGATAACAGTTATTCATATATAGTACTTGTGTATCAGTAATTTCTTTTGGTTAAGTTTGAATACAATACATATATTATTCTAATAAGTAATAATTCTCACTTAGGAAGAGAAAGTGATAAGTTGGTTTTATTTAAAATATGATAGATATATTTTATTTTGACGAGATGTGTGCCAATCATTTTTTTAGGTTTTGGGTTGTCACAATTTTGGTATTAGAGCATCGTTGTAATTTTGTAGACTTATTTAAGATTAGATTTATAGATTCTTTAGACTCATAGATTTAGAATTTAGAATTCTTTTTTGTTGTTTTATGTGTTATATTTCCAACTTTATAGATATGTAAGGGAAAAGGTTACAAAATAGAGAGAGAATGGTAAGCAATTGTATTTACAAGGCTTGTGAGGTTAGTTTTGATGGTAGGAAATTTTTATTAATGAATATGATTTTTTTTTTTACCATATCTTGATTAATTTGTTATTGCATTTGTTGATGATATTTTAGTGCATTCAAAGAGTGAAAGTGAATATGAAGTGCATTTGAGAATAGTATTTCAAATACTTTGGGAAAAAAAATTGTTTGTCACACCCAATTTGAAAATTGCCATGTGACAACCTCCGTGTATTCTTAAGATACACCCCATTAACATATAATGTCCCTTGAGAGCTCACAAGGCTCTTAAGGATTATGCATTCTTTTTACTTAAATAAAACACATGTATGTATAAATATATTCATGCAAAGTATATAGTATAAAATATCCAAACACAGAGTGAAAATATTTTTCCAGTGAACCCTAAGAAAATTAAGATGAGTTGAGGAACTTATACTAAAGATAATGTAGTAACAACTATGTCCACCATCACTGTTCTAAAACAAGTGCAAGACTTAACTTGAAAGTAGTGAAGTGAGGGATGAGTATAAGATATACTCTATGAGTAAAAAGGTAGTAATATATAATTCCTAAGGTTTAAAGGTATTGAAGTATTAAAATAATTTTAAACTATATTTATTTATTTGACAAATTTCACATTATTTTCAAAATCAGTTATGCAGTTAAAAACAAATTACAAATTATGTATCTATGCTTGGGTTTGATTTCATTACAAAAAATTGGCCTTACTAATTCTTTCTTAAGTTGTCATCTTATTTGAAGTAGACACTTAAAACTACTAGTAAGTTTGATTATATTAAAAATTAATGCAATTGATAAATTATAAACATATATGTGTTTAAAATTAATTCATATTTTAATTTATAAAGTCAATTTATGGCCCAACTCACTAATGTTGGTTGGAGTAACCACGTGTTGACAATTGTGGTGTCCTCATATTACTTTTTATTAGGTGATCTTTATAAAAATATTCTCCCATATATCAGCCTCACCTAGGGTCCTATCACTTATGTAGCATTTATAAAGATTTGTCCATAAACTACTTACTATAATACTACAAAAATACCAATACATCACTAATAAATAATATTTACAAAATAAAGCATTTTAAATATTAATGCCTCAAAGGGCATTTCAACAGCTCATAATTATAAGCATACAAAATAAAAATAAACAATTAACTCACAAACCTTATATTATATTAAATCATTTATATGCTAACCTAGTATTATTATAATTTAAAATATTTTAAAATAATTTATTAAATCAAAATATATGATTCAAAATAATTTTTTAATGAATTAAATATATATACTATTCATTCACTATTTAGGGGAGGGTGTACACTTATTCACTGATCCTTATGCTAGCTTAGGTCTCTTTCTAAAGTGTTGGCCCGTAAAAAATATATATGCATTTCTATTAAAATTCAATTTCTAATAAAATATTAATCTATCTTAATATGTACTATATATGCATGATGAACATAAATCTCTAAGTTGACATAAAAATTGATATTTGAGTATACACAAAATTATTTATAAAATATAATAAAGATTTTAGTAAAAAAATAATCTTTAAAGATAGTTTAATAATTTCAAAAAGAATAGAGTTAAAGTTTCAAAATTATTTTTTTTAAAGAAATAAATTAGACTCTTTAAAATTTTTAATTATTTTTAAATCACTCAATTAAAAAATTATTTAAGGGTTCAAAAGTGCTATGCAATATAAGAAGATAAATTACTTAATTTTGTGACTCCAAGCTACCAGTGTTGTGGCATGCTACAGTATTAACACTATAGTAACTTACTACAATAATTTTGAATTTAGAAAATAGAAACTTGAGGATTGTGGCAGCAAAATCCAAGGTCACAATGCTGGATCAAAAATTTTGAACAATGAGAAATAGGAGAAAAATATGAAATAGGTAATTTTGACAAAGTAAATGATATCTAAATTAATCCTATGTACTCGTGTGAAAAGTTTTTGAGTGTACTACACTTTTATCTCTAATTGATTTGGTTCAAAAATATTTTTATATTTCATAAATGAAGAAAACTATAAGAAGGTCAAAACTAGCAACAATTCGTTTCATCACTTATTAACGCCAAACTTAACCCTTTTCAAATTAACTTAAACTCAAATTTTAAATCTAAGTTTTAAATATTAAAAATAACCATTCTAAACTTAAATTAAGTCTTAAAATATATTTTAAATTGAAATTCAACTTAACCTAAATAATTACCCAATCTAATTCAAAATTAAAAATTTTTGCTATTTAACTAATTTTTATATAACGAAATTTCATGGCAAAGATTTTCTAATTCTCATACAACTCATAATTAATCTTAAATTATCATGATCAAATTCAAAACTTAAAAACTAAACCATAATGTAAATATGTCGATTGTTATTATTTAAGTTAAAACAAATAAATAAATAAAATTTAAAACTTTATAATAATTACAAACCTTATCCAAACTTAATGAAAGTTTTGAAATCAAAGAAGAGATATGGGAGAGTAGTTGATTGGAAGAAAGAAGAGAAAGTGAGGAAGGGGGGGTGGGGTGAGGGTGAGGGAGGGGTGGAAAGAGAACGGATAAAAGAATTAGGGAAGAAGAAAAAGAAATGGGTTTTCATTAAGGATTGTGGATCATTTAACAAAAATGCCCTTATTCTCTTTTTTAAATTTCAAAAGTGCCATTTGTTTAATAAATATAATAAAAATAAACAATAATTTAGAATTTCAACATTATAAAAATAAATAATAAGTCTCGATAATATGTTCACTAGTTATGAAACATGCATGTGTATGAAAATACAGTTTAAGTACATATGTATGAAACATGCATATGTATGAAAAGTAAGTGGTATTTTTAGGGCATGTTGTGATGAAAATGAAATATTAGTTGACCAAACTAAAGTTAATGTAATAGTTAGTTAGAATTGACCTTTAACTATTACATACGCGAGAAGTTTCTTGTGGTTGACTAGATATTGTCGACAATTTATGAACTAATTTTCTAGTTTAGGAGCTTTTTTAACTTGATTAATTAGGAAAAATACTGATTTTAAATAGAGTGAAGAATGTGAAAGAAATTTCCAAGACCTTAAGAATTGTTTGGTTACAACCCCAATTGTAACAATCTTTTTGAGTGGTGGTGGTTATATGATTTATAGTAATACTTTTAAAAAATAGTTGAGTTATCTCTTAATGCAACATGAAAAAAGCTGTAGCTTATACTTGTAGACAACTTAAGGATTATGAACAAAATTATCTTATTTATGACTTAGAGTTAATAGCAATGGTATTTACATTAAAACTTTGGACCCATTACTTATATGAGGAGACAAACCAAATCTTTATCAATCATAAGAGTCTACAATATTTGTTTACTTAGAAGTAGTTGAATTTAAGGCAAAATAGTGGTTAATGCACTCAGTAGGAAGTCTTCAAATAATTTTGCTTATATACTTCACTTTATAAAGTCACATCCTTAAAAAAATTTAGAAGTTAGGCATGATAATATTAATTTATAGGTAGAATAGTGTTTTGGCCCATTTGCAAGTTTAACCTTTATTGGTGGATAAGATTAAAGTTTCTTAGAAGGAAGATTTTTTATTTGTAAAGATCATTAGAGAAGTCAAGAAAGATGTCAGACCATACTTTAGATTGAATGATTAAGGAAATTAATGGTTTGGTAAACGCTTGTGTGTGCCAAATAATAATAAATTGAAGAAAGAAATTTTGGAGGAAGTTTATAATAGTTTGTATAATATGCATCTTAGGAATAATAAGATATATCTTAACCTAAAAGAAAACTTTTGGTGAAGGAACATAAAGAAGCAAATGTTAGTATATATCTTAGAAGCCATTTGTGTTATCAGTTTTGAGGATATTCTGTTTTAATATACATTTATTTATTAATAATGAAAGAAATAGTTTTTTTATTTATAAATGTAAACTATTTTCTTTATTTTATCATACATATGAATAAAGTATATTTGTGAATCGTCTAAGTGATTCATTTAATTGTTAAATGATATTATTAAAATCGTTTTCTAAGAAAGTGATATTGAATAAGCGATGATATCACATAATAAGTATATTGAATGTTTCTGGTGAATATCATGAGATGATATTAGTACGGATAATATAAAAATTATGTTATTAGGACATTAGCATAGATTAAATAGTTATAGAATTATTTTTTCGAACATGACCATAATGATAAATCACATGATAATGTATATAGTCAATGATTTGTTATATAATTATACTAGTATGCGATGTAATTCTTTGACTTGAGATATTATAGTCGAATTTAATATAAATTAACATAATTGATATGGTATATAAGTACGAAATTAATCACATTTTATATGTTAAAGCCATTTTGATAATGTATTATTTGCATATAAAAATGAATAATAGTCAAGATGAGATCCATTGGTTTGATAGACATAGGATTAAAGTTTTCACTAATTTGATTCACATTCGAGTTTCTAAATGAATATCGATAAATGGCTAAAAAGTAAATCTCTTGACAAAATGGATTAAATGTCACACGAATGAGTCTGTGGTGATAAGTTCAGCACATATTAGTTGATGGCTTGTATTCACATTGATTTGGAGTTTTGACATATTACGAGCTCTAAATTGATTAGGATTGGACAATAGAAGAAATTTATTTATATGGTACAAACAATTAAAATGAAATACTATTTTATTGTAGTTTAGGGGTTATAATATATTACTAGATATTAATCATAATTGTTAAATTTTTGAATAGTTAGAACATTAAAAAATTTAGTGTGAGTTCATAGTTATTCTATAATAAATCTATATGGTTACACTAAAAACTAAGGTAGTAAGAGAAAATATTATTGGTAAGCAAGTTATAACATTTTAGATAATATATCAGTTTAAATAAATACCTATAATCATTATATATTTTTATGATTTTTTAAAGGTGTTTAAAGAATTTTTATAATTTTGTATTGTCATGTAATTCAGTGTAAGTTACATGCTATTATTTAATAATATAGATTATTAATGGACCTAAATATAAATTTATAATAGTTATGAAAATTATGTATAAGTCCTTAAACATGTACTTAATTATTCACGTTTGGTTATGCTTAGTAACACATTCTTTAATGTATTATTCATGTTCATTCTCTTATAACATGAGATTCGTCATCCAACTATTAGCATTGCTGTTAATTAGTGGTAGTAAAAAGCATGTTAGTCATGCAATATTATTATCTCTAATGACACCTTAATCGAGAATAGATTTAAATGTATTTAAATTAAAAATTCTATACTCATTTTATAACTTTTTGTAGATAGAGTTTTGACATATAATATATTACGGGATCTCATTTTGTACATTACATAAATTAAAGAATAATAACTGAACAAATACAAAATAAAATAATTATCATCATATTAATTATAGGCAACTTTATAACTAATTACAAGAATATATATATATAAAGAATGATATCGCTAAACTTTATGATACAATTAGTTCAAGGCATAAGTCTAATAAAGTCTTATTTGCACTAGAACCAATTACTGTAATACTTGATATTTATCTTCTCAAGATAGTGATTTAATTACTATTGTGTCACAAGCTTAGTCCGTGGGTTTGTCACATTATTTGCTAACAGAGTTTTTTACACAATCAATTATTTATTGGCAATAAAATAAACTTTTTAATTAAGTAATACTTACATTAAATATGTTTAGACTTCTTATGAGACCTAAGCTCCTTAACTTATGCTATAGTTCCATTATTATCATAGTATACTAAGATTAGATCAAGAATGAAAGAAATCACTTTAAGTTCACTTATGAACTTACGGTCTAAATAGCCTCTTTCTTAACTTCAAAAGTAGTGATATATTCAATTTATGTAGTAGGGTCAATTATAATAATTTGCTCAACACTTTTTTAATTGACAGCTCCTCTATTACAAATAAAAACAAATGCGGAGATAGAATTTCTATTATTTACATTTGACTAAAAGTCAGAATTTGTGTAACCTTCAAGTTTTAACTCATCGCTCGTATATGTTAAAACTAAATTCTTAGTACTTTTTAAGTACTTAATGATATTTTTGATTGCAATCCTATGTTATTCTTTAGGATTTGCCTGATATATGCTTGTAATACTTGCTACATATGCTTGTCAAGTCTAGTACATAGTATGGCATATATAAAACTACCTATTGCTAAAGCATAAGAGATCATTTTCACATGTTTTAGCTTAACTTCAGTCTTGGGTTCCATTTCTTTCGATAGATGAACATCATGACCGTAAGGTAAGAAACCTTTTTTAGAGTTATCCATACTGAACTTTTTTAGTATTTTTCTATGTACTGATTCGAAAAAGACCTATTATTTATTTCACTCTATTTTTATAGAGATGAAAGCTTAAAATATAAGTCACTTATCCCAAACCTTTCATGGAGAACACATTAGATAACCACAACTTTACCTTAATTAAGATGCTTGCATCATTTTCTATAAGAAGTATGTTATCTACATATAATATAAAGAACATGATGGCGTTATTAATCTCCTTCTTGTAGACATAAGGTTCATTAATATTCTTGATAAAACTAAACAATTTAATTGCATTATCAAATTGAATGTTCTAACTTTTAAAAGCTTACTTTTATCCATATATGGATTTATGCAGATTACATTCTTTATAACTATCTATTGATGAAATAAATCTCGTAGTTTATTGCATATATATGGTCTCTTTAATGTAATTATTGAGAAAGGTTGTCTTTACATCCATTTACCATATTTCATAATCATAATAGATTACAATAGTAAGAAGTATTCGAATAGACTTTAGCATAACTACTCGCAAAAATGTTTTTTCATAGTTAATACCTTATTTCTGAGTATAACCTTTCACCACGAGTTTAACTTTATAAGTCTCAACTTTCTTATCCTTACTAGTATTTCTTTTGTAAACCCATTTACATTTAATAGGGATAATTCCCTTAAGTGGATATTAACTAGTAACCATACCTAATTAGCATACATAGAGTTTATTTCAAATTTTATGGCTTTAAGTAATTTTCCAAAATCAATATCTAATATTGCTTTTTTATAGGTTTTAGGATCATGTTTTTACTCACATTCTATTATTAGGAATGATTTAAAATCATTATTAGAATGGAAGATGTATGTTTGTAAAGGACAAGATATCCTAATGAATCTACGTAAAAGTTGGTCTATAAAAGGTTAAAGGTTAGATCAAACATGTTCATCTACATGAATGGGTTTATCTGCATTAAGAGGCTTATCCATTTGAGGTTGATTTACATCAAGCTCTCCAAACTTTTTTAAAAGCTCAATCTTTATACCTATATCACCTTCCTCAATGAAATAATTCTTAACAAACTATGAATGTCTACTGATTGAAATTTTTCGATTAGTATGAAAGTAGAAATAATATCCTAAACTATCTTTATAATACTCAATAAATCGACCTTTTTCAAATCTTGTGTCAAGATTTTCAAGATTAACAATTTTAACATATGCTAGACAACCTTATGTGATTAAAGTTTGGTAACTTTCTATGCTATATCTCATTCGGTGTCTTGGGAATTGTTTTGGATGGAGTCTTGTTTAAGATGTAAATTATGGTACTTAGGGCATATCCTTAAAGATATATAGGTAAGTTTATGAAACTTATCATGGATTATACTATATAAAGTAAGGTATGATTCCTCATTTTTGATACACCATTATATTGAGGTGTATAAAGAGGTGTCAGTTGAGAGATTATTAAATTATTTTTAAGAAAATATAGAAACTCAATATTTAAGTATTTACCACTACAATTAGATCATAGAGTTTTGATACTTTTTCTTATTTGTTTCTTTATTTTTGCTTTGAATTTCTCAAACTTTTCAAATGATTCATTTCAGTACTTCAATAAGTATACATAACTGTAACACCCCTCTATTTAAAATCAACTACATAAGATATAATCTAAATTTTTTTTTTTTTTTTTTACATAAAAATATATATATATATATATATTATGGGTCAAGTATTAGAAAACAACTTAAATTTAATTTAAGTCAAGAAACGTATTTATAGCTAAAATAATTGATACATACATATATATATATATATATATACGAAAGTTGGATATGTATAATATCCTGGTTATACACATAATCCATAGTATGTAACATAAAAAATACAAGTTTACTGTACCAACGTATATATATACATATACATATAGATACATATGCATAATTATGCATTAACACCAAAAATACCCCCATCATCAAGATACTTGCCCTGTTGACACCTCGAAGAGTTCGCATCCATATCCCGAGCGTCACATTACCTGTAAAAACCACAATTCACAAAGGGTGAGCGAAATAGCTCAGTAAGGAAATATAATATTCTAGTACAGAATTTGTTTTCTTATCATATATACTATACGATATTGATGATATAGAGAGTATTAAACTCATATTGCCTTAACATAAGCTAACGAAATAAATACACTCCGACCATATACTCTGTATCACTATCCATATAATGCTCATAATTATTATATAGAATGCAAATAAATCTACATGCATTTCGAAATAAAAAACACATGACATTTTTAACAAATTATCGACAAATATATGATCGGTCGTGCTAACACAGTTATAGATCATGGCAACAAAGTAAATTCGCCCAACCCTCATCCATTCACACCACTCGTCTATCGGGCTGAGCATATAGTTTACATATGATCGATCATGTAATCTAGCTATAACCAAGCTAGCGGGTGTGAAGGGTATCTGAATATTCGGATCCATAACTAATGTAGTCACACAATTAATACCACATGGCCTAAAACCATGCATTCATTTTTTTGAAAACTATTGTACACTCAAACCATGCACAATAAGTACCACATATGTGTACCTATACACACAGAAATGATAAATAGCGTCCACATATCAATTTTATGCACATATGAAATTCGTTTACATAATGAATGTGTAATGCACTTGCAGATAGTGATACCTAACCAAAAATTCAAAACACTTCTATAATCACATACACTCGCAAATACCAAGTCTACCATATTTACTGGGATTTATTCATTACAATTATAATTTCTACTATCACGATAAATATATCGTATACTATCCAATATTAATGGATAACCACATCAACACATCATTTACTAATAAAGAAAATTATATAATAATTATAACTACTATAATTATTATGACAATTAATGTGCAACGTCCTAAATATTACAATCTATTTTAAATTCTATTAACTACGCTCTGATCACACGGCTATAATAATAATTTATTTATGCATTCCAACAACCATATAAAGTATTATGCATACATAACACATCAAAATATTTCTAAATCTTCACAATAATAATTAAAATTATCATTTTACCCTTCTTTCAATTTTTTCCTCATTTTGTCCACTTAAATCAATTCCTACTAATTTCATTCACTCCTTAACATACCTATACACATTCAAACATACTATAACATATTAAAATATATCATTTAGAGGCTCAATAAATAGTACTCTAAATTTACCATTTTACCCCTCTTTCTAATTTTCTTCCATTTTATACATTATTCTATACCCAATTTCGCCTAAATACCATCCCTAAATCTATTCTTAAACAAATCAACCACCAATCACAAATTTCATAAAAGAAAATTACATTTTCTTACCTTTAAAATATGCCAATTACTTGATTAAACTCCCCAATACCGCAAAACCACCTAAATCACCATTAAAAATCATAAACCACCATTAAAATCACTTTTCAACAAATCCATAAATTGAAACTTAGTGAAATCAAGAACTTTTACTGTCAAATTAAAGTTCTCGATGCGTAAAACAATTTTTTCTTTTGGGGTAACGTGTTAATAGGGCGGATTAAGAGATTTTGCTTGATTTTTGTCCAAAAATTTGAAAGAGAAAGAGAGAAGCATCTCACGGCAAGGAAGAAGAAAAATTGGGTTTTGCTTCAATTTTGAAAAGTCAACCAATCTTATGCAAATTCATATTTTTAAAAATTATACTATTACCCAAAAATATTTTAAAACTTGCATTTAGCTCCCAAGAAAATTATGAGACTACCCAAGCCATTTTTATATTTTTTCACTTTAGTCCATCAATTTTAGTTACCACTTTTTCTTCTAATTCCTTGTGAAAAGATCATTTTACCTCTAATAAATAAAATTGGTCACTTTGATTCTTTTTCATCTTTTATAGAGAAATTCACATCCTAATTCAATTCCACTTTTTTTATATTTTATTTACAATATTTACAAGAGTTCTGGGTGATCAGAATTTGGCAGAGTCCTTCCGACTCTTGACGTAATGACTATTTTTCCCTTTTTAGCAAAATTGTCCCTTTTTGTCCAAAATAGAAATTTTGGCATTCTTATGGTTATAAAATTTATCTTTCCTTCTAACACACTCTATCATACTAATTTATATTCTTGACATCTAGCTTGGTCAATCAAAATTTTGTCAAATAACGATTTTACCCTTTTTGTTTCCGACTTCCCAAAAATATACCAACCACTTCTCGAATTGAAATTAAACATATCAACATGATATTTATGAAATTCTAAGACTTTTTATGCGATCAAAACTCACTTTGGCCTCATTTTTGAGTGAAAAGATTATTTTGCCCCTACCCGACAAAATAACTTATTTAATCGATTTTCACACGGTCTCCTTCCAATAACTTCATAAAACATTTGCAAGGATAAGAGATAATAAAGATTAGGGTTTACTTATATCTGAGTGTCACAATAACCATATCGTAAATAATCATTAGTAAATGTTATGAAATATTAGAAACCTGTTTTAGCCATTTTACTAAATGGACCACATACATTTGTATGGATTAATTCAAAGACTTTATTGGCTTTTTTCTTTTAACCAACAAACAATGATTTGGTCATTTTTCCTTAAAGATAAGATTTGTAAGTTGGGACAAGTGCAAAACCTAATGGACTTATAAGTCCATCATAGCCCATTTTATTAATTTCTTTCTCTTCAATGTAACCTAATCTATGATGCCACATAAGTTTTGAATTAATTTCATTTTTAGATATTTTCTTATTAATGATGTTTTCATGTTAATATCATTTGTCTTAAGAACATACAACCCATTTACATTTAGACCATTTTCAATTAATTTATTTCTCAAAGAAATACACTTTTACATTTATCAAAGGTAAAAGTGTAACCTTATTTACACAATTGATAGACAAACAAAATATTTTTATTGACTGTGTCAAAATATATCACTTTGTACAATAAAAATATGGCTTGAAGGTAAAACAAGTCTACAAGTCCTTGGGTAAGTGGCAGCAACTGTTACTCCATTTTCCATCTTTATTATTATTACACCATTCTTGAGTCATTTTTTAGTCTGAAGGTCCTACAACGGCATACAAATATGTGAGGAGGCAGCTGAATTTATAATCTAAAAATTTGAATATGAAATAATACTTAATTTAGTTTTAATAACATGATAAGAAAATGTACTCTACGCTTTTTTTACTCTCAAGATATCTAGATAGATAGGACAATTCCTCTTCCAATAGCTAAGGTTCTTATGATGATGACATTCATAATTGACTTAACTTCTTTTACTGAGTATTGTCTTACTCTTTTTCTTAGGGACACTTGTTTTAAGTCTATACTTAAAGGTCTTCCTGCCTTTTTTCTTGAAGGATGTATTACTGGAAGACATTGTGGTAAGAATAGTCTCTTTATTTATTTATTTATTCTGTTTTGAGTTCTTTAATGGTAAGAGATAATTTCTTTCATCAGATCAGGAATATTATGTTGCAATTTATTCATATTATAATTGATAATAAATTGGTCATAATTTTGAGGGAGAGACTAAAGAATTAAGTTAATTTATAATTCGAAGTCACCCCAAGGCAAAAAGTTACCCAATGACGTTTATCATTTTTAAAATATGCAAATTTAGAGGTACTTTTTCATTGAGTCTCATCCTAAAGAAAGTAGTAGACAACTCATACTATCTAGTTTTAAAACATTTTCCAAATATGTAACACCCCTCTATTTAAAATCAACCACATAAGATATAATTTGAATTTTTTTTTTTTTTTATATAAAGATATATATATATATATATATATATCATAGGTCAAGTATTATAAAATAATATAAATTTAATTTAAGTCAAGAAACGTGTTTATAGCCAAAATAATTTACACACACACACACACACACACATATATATATGCGAAAGTTAGATATGTATAATATCCTAGTTACACACATAATCTATAGTATGTAACCCAAAAATACAAGTTTACTGTATCAACGTGTATATATATATATATATATATACACACACACACATATACATATAGATATATATGCATAATTATGCATTAACACCAAAAACACCCCCATCATCAAAATACTAGCCCTGTTAACGCCTCGAAGAGTTCGCATCCATATCCCGCGACGTTACATTACCTGTAAAAACCACAATCCACAAAGGGTGAGTGAAAGAGCTCAGTAAGGAAACATAATATTCTAGTATAGAATTTGTTTCCCTACTATATATACTATACGATACTGATGATGTAGAGGTTATTAAACTCATATCGCTTTAACATAATCTCATGAGATAAATATACTTCGACTATATACTCTGTATCACTATCCACATAATGCTCATAATTATTATATAGAATATAAATAAATTTACATGCATTTCGAAATAAAAAAACACATGACATTTTTAACAAATTATCGACAAATATATGACCGGTCGTGCTAACACAGTTATGGATCGTGGCCACAAAGTAAATTTGCCCAACCCTAATCAATTCACATCACTCGTCTATCGGACTGACTATATATTTTGCATATAATCGATCATGTAATCTGGCTATAACCAAGCCAGCGGGTGTTAAGGGTATCTGAATATTCGGATCCATAACTGATGTAGTCACACAATTAATACCACATGGCCTAAAACCATGCATTCATTTTTTTTGAAAACTATTGTACACTCAAACCATGCATAATAAATACCACATATGCGCACCTATACACACAAAAATGATAAATAACGTTCACATCTTGATTTTATGTGCATATGAAATTTGTTCACATAATGAATGTATAATGCACTTCCGAATAGTGATACCTAATCAAAAATTCATAACACTTCCATAATCGCATCCACTCGCAAATACCCAGTCTACCAAATTCACTGGGATTTATTCATTACAATTATAATTTCTACTATTACGATAAATATATCGTATACTATCCAATATTAATGGATAACCACATCAACGCATCATTTACTAATAAAGAAAATTTATATAATAATTATAACTACTATAATTATTATGACAACCAACGTGCAACGTGCTTAATATTACAATCTATTCTAAATTCTATTAACCACGCTTCGATCATACTGCCATAATAATAATAATAATTTATTTATACATTCCAACAACCATATAAAGTATTATACATACATAACACATCAAAATATTTCTAAATCTCCACAATAATAATCAAAATTATCATTTTACCCTTCCTTCAATTTTTTTTCTCATTTTGTCCACCCAAATCAATTCATACTATTTTCATTTGCTCCCTAACATACCTATACACATTCAAACATACCATAACATATTAAAATATATATCATTTAGAGGCTCGATAAACAGTACTCCGAATTTACTATTTTGCCCATCTTTCTAATTTTCTTCCATTTTATACATTATTCTATACCCAATTTCATCTAAACACTATCCGTAAATCCATTCCTACAGAAATCAACCACCAATCACAAATTTCATAAAAGAAAATTACATTTCCTTACCTTTAAAATATGCCAATTGTTTGACTAAACCTTCCAATACCGCAAAACCGCCTAAATCACCATTAAAAACCATAAACTAGTATTAAAAATTACTTTTTAAAAAATTCATAAATTGAAACTTAGTGAAATCAAGAATTTTTACTATCAAATTAAAGCTCTCGACGCGTAGAACAATTTTTTCTTCTGCGGTAACGCGTTTAATCGGGCGGATTAAGAGATTTTGCTTGATTTTTGTCCAAAAATTTGAAAGAGAAAGAGAGAAGCATCTCACGGTAAGGAAGAAGAAAAAGTGAGTTTTGTTTCAATTTTGAAAAGTCAACCAATCTTATCCAAATCCATGTTTTTGAAAATTATACTATTGCCCAAAAATACTTTAAAGCTTGCATTTAGCTCCCAAGAAAATTATGAGACTACCCAAACTATTTTCATATTCTTTCACTTTAGTCCATTAATTTTAATTACCACTTTTTCTTCTAATTCCTTGTGAAAAGATCATTTTATCCCTAATAAAGAAAATTGGTCATTTTTCATCCTTTATAGAGAAATTCACATCTTAATTCAATTCCACTTTTTCTATATCTTGTTTACAATATTTACAAGAGTTCTAGGTGATCAAAATCTGGCAGAGTCCTTCTGACCCTTGACGTAATGACCATTTTGTCCTTTTTAGCAAAATTATCCCTTTTTGTCCAAAATAGAAATTTTGGCATTTTTATGGTTATAAAATCTATCTTTCTTTCTAACACACTCTATCATACTAATTTATATTCTTGACATCTAACTTGGTCAATCAAAACTTTATCAATTGATGATTTTATCTTTTTTATTTTTAACTTTCCAAAAATATACCAACCGCGTCTCGAATTGAAATTAAATATACCAACATAATATTTATGAAATTCTAAGACTTTTTATACGATCAAAACTCACTTTGGCCTCAATTTTGAGTGAAAAGACTATTTTACCCTTACTCGACAAAATAATCTATTTAATCGATTTTCACTCGGTCTCCTTCCAATAACTTCATAAAACATTTTCAAGGATAAGAGATAATAAAGATTAGGGTTTACTTATATCTGCGTATCACAAAATAGCTTCATTAAATAGAGATAGATCTTAAAGGCATCTTGCATATCTTGTATTAGGCTTGCAAGTCGTCATCTATTGAGGTTAACACATATGATCAAATTTTGAGATTATCATCCTTCCATTTCTCAAAGGTCTTTTTCTCTTCAGATGAAGCTACTATGGTTATAGGCCTATGAAGGACATAGTTGACTTTCTTAGAATTCTGAGATTTTTATACCAGACATTGAAGTTAGGTTCCATAAGTTTATGAGTGCTAAGGATTTTAGAAGAAGGTAGAATATATTTTGTGTATCACTTGATTGAGTTTTGTGTGAATCTATAGAAATAAAAGGAATACATCAATATGTATGTTTGTATATCAAACCATTTAGTTTCAGACTTTAAACTAAATAATGCTATCATTATTTTAATTAAATTCTATACTCCCTCAAATAGGAAAATTGGAACCATATTACAAGTTTTTCGTAGGTGATCATATTTGTATCAAACTTATGAAATCTCACTTAATAATTATAAGCCCAATAAGTTCAATAAGTTAGAAATATATTTCTATTTGTAACTCATTACAAGGCATAATCCATCAACTTTTAGATTTAAGATACCTTACCTGATAGTTATTGGTGCCCTAATTGAGTTAGGCTACACCCAATATTTTTTCTTAAGCAGATATGCAATCAGACCCCTTACCTAACAATTTTTGGTAGCCTAATGCATTTTGTAAATAAACAGGTTAAATAGATTATGATATCTTATGAGGGCCCTTACCTAATAGTAATTAAGTTATGCCAACAAAATACCTATAACCTACTGATTGTATTGAAAGATTTGAGCCTAATATTTTATTAATTTTTTTTCAATTTTGGTCTCATTTTATACATCTTTATGTATTTAATGTTCAGTAATGGGATTTAAATTCTATATCATTTTAGAGCTTGTGAAATGATATCAATTTTAAAACTTTGCATATTGTTGTTTGATTATATTAATATAAAAATTAACAATTTAATTTATTATTAAGATAACTATTAATGTGTAATATATGCTCATCAAATTACTTCAATTAGAATTCTATTAATTTTAATTAAAAATAATTAGAATTGATATTCAAATAATTTTTTAATTGGAGTAATTATTTTGTTAGATTAGATCAAGTTTGATCTCGAAATTTTAATTTTGGTAATAAAAATATTAATCAAATTAGTATTAATGAGAATTGTGATAAAATAATAATATTAATGGGTGAAAATTTTGAATAATTTCAAAAATGAACAATTCAGTCATTACATGATAAATTACAAAAATATCGCTCATTAGGATTGATTTTTCCACATCATGGTTCTTATTATTAATATTAATAACCATATATCCAAACCAATTGAACATGTTTCAAAATATATCAAGTTCATGATTAACTTCTTAATCAACAAAAATAAATTAAAATTTACACAAAATAATTTTTATGCAATTTTAATTTTATTTCATAACATAACACACTATTATGCACATATTTCGAAGTAATGGCCATTTTGCACATCATATGTGTCAAGGCACACACAATACTCACATAAACATGTTAATACATATTAATCAATATTAATAACTCATATTAACATACATATGCATAAAATGACATAAAATCATATTTTCTCATCATTTTAATTTATTATCATCATAATAAATTATATTTTGGTCACATGAAACACATAATCACATTATAAGCCATCCAAATCACAATACTCACATTTATGAGCATATAATCATCCAACACATGTAATTTTAAAACTTGCCATAAATATTAGTTTTTGGGCTTTGATACCACTATTATAAAATGGTTTTCATTACCGAAAGTAATGGCTGTCATACAATTTGTTCAAAAAAATTCTAGAAGATTGGAACTAAAATTATGTAAATTTTAAAATTTTAAACAAATTTAAACAATAAAAGCAAATGTTAGGAAATTGTACTTAATTTTCTAGTATATGAAATTGTCACCGTCTCTGACTTGCCTTTAGGCATATTCACACATCAATGGCTTGATGACGATTTCAGTATTATCTTATGGAAAACAACACCCTTTAGGGCTTTTATTTTGATTTTATAAAATCAAGTTTTGTTGCGTTTGCTTGGAAGGAACATTTTACTAAAATTTTTTCCTTATTTTCTTTCTCTTTTTCTTTGTCTTTTCCTTTCTTTTTCACCAATATCTAGAAATTTTTGGACGGCTTCCATCATTAATATGGCTGAATTTTTTAAGCTCATCAAATCCAAAATAAAATAATTTTTTTATTCATTTCATAAAGTCAATTAATTACATTAATTAATTAATCCACATTTGGCAAAATAACAACCATTTATTTTTATCACATGGGTGAATCATCAAAATGATAGAGGTGATTACTTTCTACCCTCCATGTGTTTGCAATGTGTGTTACGCTCTACCATATATGTTATACATTTGCTTGATGGAGATTTTGACACTTGGCATAATCTAAGCCATTCATGTTTTAATTAATTAATTAATAATTAATTTAAATATTAATTAATTAATATAAAACATAGTCCTAACTATGTTCCTTTAGTTTGCCAATTGTACTAAAGAAAAAATTTTCAACTATTGTGGGTGCTAACAGGCCTTGGTTGAAAAATTTATTTTTTATTCAAAATAACATAATAGCCCAATTGAAATATTGGAGCTATTTTAATTTTTATTAATATAAAAAATTATTAATTAATTTAATGTTATATTTTATCCGTTATCAGTTTATTAGTTATTGTGTGAGAACTCCTAAATTCACCGTGAATTGGATATGAGTAGATATGAACTTATTCGCATTACTTCAATATGACTCATTATAACCAAAGTTTTTAATAATCATGAGTGATCTCTAATAAGATATCATGGCTTCTAGACACAAACAATATATTTCTAAATGAACTTATTATAGTTGTACTTATGTGCAGTAAAGTTCCTTTAGTATTGACTCATGATTGAGAGTAAGCCATTGTGTCATGAAATCCCTAACTCGATCATAGGATCAGAAACTCAATCATATATAAGACTTGCATATACGTAAAATTTATTTTTGGTAACGACGTACTTTACTCAAATATTTGATTTTCGCATATGACAATCTTACCTTTGTTCTCAAGTTCAAGTATCTAGGCCAATAGATTCTATATTGATCATCACTTGTCCTCATACAATTAGAACACATTACTACCAAGTTTCTTTCACTAAGCATAGCTAGCCTAATGCAATATATAAAAGTGAATGATGTGCCTTAGTGTAGAGGGCAACCATGATATCTCAAGTCAAAAGATTAGTGATACATTAGTACAACTATGTGACAAATCATTAATTGTGGATAATCACCCATGTGATTCTTCACATTCGGTCACATTCAGTAACATGTTCTTTAACGTATTACTCATGTTCATGCTCTTGTGAAACTTATCATCCAACTATTAGCGTCGTGTACTAATTAGTGGTAGTAATAAAATATGCTAGTTATATAATGTTATTATCCCTAATGACATCACCTCAACTGAGAATAGCTTGAGATGTATTTAAATAAGAAATTCTGTACTTGCACCAACAACTCTTTGTAGACAAAATTTTGACACATAATACAACACTTGATGTCATTTTGCATATTACATAAATTAGAGAATAGCAATTGAACAAATGCAAAATAAATTAATTATCATCATATTAATTATAAGCATTACAACTAATTATAAGAGTATATATACAAAGAAACAATATCCTTCAACCTTATGACATAATTGATTTTAGGGCATATCTCTAACTAATTGCTATGTACTCTAAAAGGTAGCAATTCCATTTGGGTGGTAGCAAATAAGCTAACTAAATTAGTGCACTTTTTGATAGTAAAAGCTGTTGATAATTTACATAAATTAGCCAAGTTGTTTGTTTGAAAAATTGTAAAGTTACATGGCATGTTAGCATCCATCATTTCAGATAGGGATTCAAACTTCACATTTAAATTAGGCTTAGTTTTTGTTATGATTTATGGGGATGAAATGAGTTGGCATTATTTGGGAAATATATATTTATTTCACGTTTCTATTGTAACAAATTAAGTGTTTTGACTATTCATTTGACCTTTTTTTGTTTATCCGATTTTCAATCTTCACATAAAAGGATTTCAAGTATACTAGTTATATTAGGTCATGTTGGATTTCAAATATAATTAAGAAACTTATGCGGTAAATTCTACAAGTCAAAATAAATGCTTACTATTTGAAAATAAGTCCTTTATTTAGGAGAGAGTTCTTCCTATCTAGTAAGGTCTTTACTTTTTAGGATTAGGAAACGAACATCACATTAAAACAGGGCTTAGGGTGTTTATATATATATATATATATAGGTGTATTATTCTTGTTAAGCCACAGTCTTGAATGTGCCTTATAAAGCTTTTGTTCGTGATTTTTGTTCTTTGTTTCTCTTGTTTTATTTTTTTTAAGTTGTTAATATTTTTCTCCGTGTTTTAAAGTGAAACAATTTAGTGAAAATTAGGAGTCTGTAATTTTTAGTTTCATCAAGAGAATGCTCTTTTAAGTTTTGTTAAGACTTTAATATTGTTCTTTGGGAGAAGGATTTGTATTTGTTGAAGGGAGTTCAATGGCATCTAGTAAGAGGATCTTGATGAATTAAGTGGAAAGGATTTTGATTTGTTAAAATGGGAGGATTTCAATAAACAAGACCCACTAAGAAAGATTCAATGCAATAACAACTATAATAAGAAGAAGCCTAATGTGATCATTTAATTCCTAACAAATTATTTTTTATAAGTGTGGCCCTATGGATGTAGAATTGAGATATGTGAACTTCGTCAAAATTCTTGTCTCTTTTATCTACTTGCTTTATGGTGTGATATTTAATTAATGGGTTAAATTAATTAAAGTTGGTAAATATTTGCTAAAATGAATCTTTCAATTCTATCAGAGTGGGTCACTAATTTATTTGGTGAGATTTTAGTTTTTTTTTTTTTATTCATTTTGTAGGTATGGATTCCTAAAGAGGAAGACCAATATCTCAATCACCACTAGTTGATGGTACAAATTACTCGTATTAGAGTGAAAAAATGAGAGCTTTCATCAAAACTATTAATGAAAAGACATTGCATGTAAAATTAGTTGGTGGGACTCCTTCCACGTGGTTGATGACAAAGCAAATATGGCATCTAAACACAAAGAAACGTGGACAAGTAAAGAAGACAATCTATCAAACTACAATTTCAAGGCTCTTAATGCAATCTTCAATACTGTAGTGTAAATCAATTCACAAGTTGATTTCAACTTGTGAATTAGCAAAGAAAGTGTGAGATATTTTTTAAGTTATTCATGAGAAATTTCAGCAGTAAAACGTTCTAAACTTTAAATACTTACTTTTAGATTTGAAAATCATAGAATGAGAGATGATGAACTCTTTGTTGATTTTAATTCCAAATTAAATAATATTGTTAATGAATCTTATGTTTTAGATGAGAAATATATAAAAAACCAAGTTAGTAAGGAATCTATTGTGGTTAGTTCTAGATAGTTTTCAACCAAAAGTTGCAGTAATTGTAAAAATTAAAGATATTGATTCAATGAAGGTTGAAGAACTGATGGGTCTCTTAGAACATTGAACATGAATCTAAAGTAAAGAAATATGGAGAAAAGTTTAACTTTTTAAACCGAAACAAAGGACATTGAAGTTGAAAAAGAACCGGACATTGTCAATTATGAAAAAATTAATGTTCTTACTAAGAATTTTAACAAAATTCTGAAAAAAAAAGCAGAGAAAAATAAGCAAATTTTTAAATTCCTTCAAAAGGTAAGTCTCTTAATCCATTTCTTTGAAAATAATAAATAAAAAGGTATTTAATATAGGGAATGTGATGATTTCGGTAATATTAAAACCGAATGTAAAAAAACACTTAAAAAAAAAATAAATCAAAGGCTGTGAACATTATTTTAGAGTGATAACGAATAAAAGGAGGAAACTTCCCAAAATATAATTCAACATGTAAATTCAATGAGCGGCACTGGGATAATTCTATTGCAGGAGACGGGAAGTCAAAGCTATTGCAATTTGTGATGTATATCATTTTCCTCTGTTCTCCATTTATCTATTATTGATATTAGAGAACAGATCTCGTTTATATATCGCGATTATATTTAGTTGAGATAAATTATCAGCATGTGACATTTGATGAGCCTTTTAGAATATATGCTTTTCCTCTGACCATGTCTTCTTTTCGTAAAGAAAATCTACATTGATCTTTTTTGCTTAATGCTCTATTTCATTTCAGACTTTATTTTTGCCCTCTTTTGTAGTTGCATTTATATGTATTTGAAGAGACGGTTACATTTTTAGTTATGGTGGTGGTTTTAAGGATCTATAATTAACTTTCTTCAGTGCAAATTTAAACTCTGCAGGACAAATAAAATTTTTCATTATCATTTTTATTGGATTCCTTTATTCTTGAATTTTTTGGTGGCGTTTTCTGTGATCATCTTCAGGTTTTTGTGGTGATCTGTTAATTTAAGACATGCCGAAAAACTAGTTATTTTTTGGGATAAATATTCATTCCAATCATATCTCAACTATTCCAATTTCTTTTCTTTATGCATTCAGATATATACCATCTGCGAGTGACTACCCTCTTCTCCTACCGCTTCCAAATGGAGAAATTTCTAAGACAAATGGTTTTATTTCTCCACTTAGTGACCATGCCTTCATTAACTTCATATTCACTGATTTTTGTTTTCTTCTGAAATTTTCTAATATAATCAAATGGTTCTATTGAGAACTTGAAGATGTGGGGAGGTGTACTTGGTTGGAACCCTCACAACTGTTTGAAGGATTCTGAAAGTAAGCATCCTGGCAGGAGTACAATGTCCCGTGAGGTCAGATGGGTTATCTATGATTGCTTCAGTGCAAATAGTTTTTTTCTTTAAGAAAATCTAAAGCTTAATGGTTTCTTTGGACTTTGCTACGAGGATTTTACTTAAGGGGAGTATTATGAGACAGAATCTTATGGAGGTTTTTGAAATTTTCGTGTGACAGTTTCGGCAGCTATTCGGCCTCAAACCCCATAATCTTTATGTTGGTGCCACAGGCATATCCCATCTTTTACCTAGTGATCCAGGCGTCACGGAATGGTAAGAATAACTGTTTTCTTCTAGACTAGTCAAAAACTTGGGGGAATGCGTTTGTGTTAACAAATGCTTTCTTAAATTAGCACTATTTTTTTCTTTTAAAAAATGTCGTATTACATCATATTGCCAGTGTGGTAGTTAATGCAGTAGATGCACGTGCTCAGGTTATTTTGGGGAACGTATAGAGGAATTTTTGAAGGCATGTGTAATCCATTCATTTTGGTTTGCTGTGCTATTTTTTAATGCTTTGAAGATTGAGAAGTCCATATATTATCATTTTCTTTCATTGATCGTAAATTTTGGTCATTCTTCTTAGGGAATTGGATGTTTTGTCACGGAAGCATGCATGCTTTAATCTTCATTCATGTGCCACGACACTTGGATCTCTTTCTGGATTGGTATGTTGAGCATTAATAAACTGACACTCCCTCCTTTCAGCTGGACCTTTTAGTACAATTATGATGAAAATTTTCAGTTCAGGTTTAAGCACTGCAAAGGATAATTATCATGGATGAGATTGGAAAACAGGTTAGTTGCCAAGATGATTGCTTGTTAATCAAACAGCTATTATGGATAATTTTGAATCTAATCCATGATTTTGAAGAGTTAGCACTATATTACATTTGTAGTTGTTGAACATAATTGACCAACTAACCACAGAGTTAGGGTTAAGTGGTGAGACCATTGGATACTACCTAGAGGTCAGGTCCCCTTGGGTATCAAAATGATTATTGAAAAAATAAATGACCATTTACTTGGACTAATAGAAAAAGGGAAAAAGAAGAGAACTTTATAGTCATGGACGTGGATAAAAAATACAAGGCTAATTGATGCACAATGGATGATCATTTTGTTGTTCTGCTCTATGCTGAATTAGATGTTAGGTTTTGTTTTTTATATTTCTGAGTTGGTGTAACTACCCTTTCCATTATTACATAATTAGGTTTTAATTGCACGTGATTTTTCAATTTTATCTAGCTTGAGTATTCAATAAGGTCGTCGTATCAGTTTTTATTTTAATTTTGTGGTGATGTCCATGTGCAGGTAAAGTTTTCTCTTCAGGCAGCAAAATTGGCTGAGAGTAATGCCTCTGTAGGAGATTATGAATCCTCAGCAAGTATATTTTCTGCACATCACATTTAGGTTTTCCTTGATTTTCACTTCAATTGCAGATTTTGCATACATTTCCCAATCAAAAAGGAAAGTCTAGCAAATAATTTTCCTTCTCTTTTTGTTTGTCAGTGTCCTCAAGACAAGCAAGCATAGTCCCTGGCAGGGGATGCCTTTTTTCGCTCGTCTATCATGTCTGTCAGTTACTACTCATTTGAACACTGTTTTGTTGTCTACTCGGTTCGTTAACCCTTCATATCTTTTGAACATATGTACAATGTCAGCATAGTTTATACATCAAAAATTATATGCAGAAAATTCATTTATAATTTGATTAAGATATGATTTTTCTTGTTTACTATTCTCTTAGTAGATGTTCTTTTCGCACCTCTTTGCGCAGCCTTTCTTTTTGCCAGTTTCGATGCTTGTCCTCCTTGCAGCCTTAAGAGAATGAAAGAGATACATAAGCGTGAAAAGGTCAAGTACTTAACATGAAAATAGAGATGGTAGTATTGAATTTGAAATGCATATCTTTAACCTTACATTTGTGTTCGTTAAAAAAATATTTAATACTAAATGTACACTAAATCTATAATAGATTTAATATTTCATTATCAAATCTACTTAAACAGATAATTTATATTTATTAAATCAATCACATATATTTGTAAATTTTTTGGTGATTTTTTTTGTATTTTTAATTATATTTATATTTTTATTAAATATTAAATTTAAATTTATAAATTATTTAATTAAAATTATAAAATTTTAACATTAATTTAGAATAAAACACACCATTCACATAAAATATTAAATATATTCAATATAAAATAAAATTGATTACAATAATTTGATGAAAAAATAATTATTTTATAAATTCATGTATAAAATATTATAAATTCAAAATATACATTTAAAAAAAATAAATTTATAATTATTTTTGTAAGTCAATAGACTTATGTTTTCAAAATATATTACCATCAATTTATCTAAATTATCAATACATCTTAACTTGGTATATGGACTTTGAAAAACAAATGGATGATAAGTATATGATACAAGTATATAATTATCATATTAATCTAGTTACCTAATAGATTTATAACATATATGTATAAAGTAATACTAAGCATCACAAAATCTTATCATGAAAATGTAGTCTAAATAATGTGACACTATTGTGTAAATAGTTTAAAAATATAATAAATATTTTTTAAAATTATAAAAGTATATAATACAATGAATGAATATCACCTCACTTGTCACATCATTTAAAATGCATATTTTGAATATAATTTTGAGATGTCTAGTATTATTATTATATATATGTAATATTTAAATAGAATTTTGATATCTAAAAATACTTGGCATTTATTAAAATTTTAAAAGCTCAATTAATTAGATTAATTTAAATAAGATTTGTAAATAGAAAAATAAAAATAATTGAGTTGAAAAAATATATTGTTATAATCATTATGAAAAATTTTATAATATAAAATTTAATTTGTATATTTACTAAATATTTATTCTTTCAATAGATATATAAACTACAGTTTATTTTAATCTTCATGCAAAATCAAGAAGCAAAAACTTTATAATCGTCAATCAGTATTAAAATATTCAATAATTGACAATAACAATTCGTACAATAATTAAATAAAAATTAAGAGCAATTAAATTAATATAACAAAAATTAAATTAAAAGGTGTAAGTGACAAAAGTTAAAATAAAATATAAAACAATAATTGATAAAAATTTAGTGGTGATGACAAATGCAACAGCATAATAATAGTTTGCCTCTACATTTTCCTATATTTGAATTCTATGTAATTTTTTAAAAATTATGTGCATACAAAAGTATTAAAATATTAAATATTAATAATCTATCTATTATGTTGAAATTTTGTTTTTCAATCTAATAGATAAATTTTTGTACGCAGGTAGAAAATATGTACTCAACAAAAAATAAAAATAACCCGCAAAATCTAATAACAATGTAAAAGAGATTCAACACTCAAAATCTAATAAATGAAATGAAAATTTCAAAATATACTCTCATTCTATATGACAAAATAAATCTCTAAAATGTTATAAAAGACATTGAAAATACCATACTTCAAATAAATAAATCTAGTTGGGATTGTTTAGGATGCATCCAATGTAAGGATACATTGAAAGCATTAAATGTTGCATTGGTGTTTGGCTACCATATAGTATCTAAACAGTGCACAAGAGAACAAAATTATTAAAATAATATAAAAAATAATATAAAAAATAATAAAAATTTAAAAATTATATAATATAAATATTATTAAATAATTATCTAATGATATTTTAATTAATTCAAACTTTTAATCATGGTCTTAATTATCTCATTACTTGTTTCAAGTTCATCTTATAGGTACTTTAACTTTTACATTGGAGAATCAAATATTCCCTTGTTTCAATTATTATGTAAAGTTGTTTCAAATTTCGTGTTGTGTGTTTCGAGAGTTTCTTTCAAGTATAGTAAATAGTAACCATGATTATGGACACCTTAATAAATATTTGTCAAAATTTTTGGGCATTTCTATTTCAACTTTTGTGTTAGTATTTGTAACATTCTAAAAATTCAAGTATTTAGTGAATTTTTTTATTGCAATTATATTGAAAATGTATGTGATAAAAATATTGGATTAGAGGGAAAATATAGAAGAGAAGTTTTAGAAACCCGTTATGATGAAAATTAGGCGAACACTGATACTATTAGCAAGAAAGGGCAAAATTGTTATTTTGATAAAGTTTTGATTGACCAAACTATATGTTGAGATGTAAATTAGTATAATAAAGCGTGTTAGAAGAAAAGATAGATTTTATAACCCTAAAAATACTAAAATTACTATTTTAGATAAAAAGAAATAATTTTGCTGAAAAGGACAAAATGATCATTATGTTAAGGGTCAGAAGGACTCTATCAGATTTTGATAACTCATAACTCTTGTAAATGTTGTAAATAAGATGTAGGAAATAACATATAAGATGTAGGAAATAACATAATCGAATTTGGATGTGAATTTTTCTAAAAATGATGAAAAATGACCAAAATGACTAATTTTATTTATTAGAGGTAAAATGGTCTTTTCATAAAAAAATTAAAGAAAAAGTGAGAATTAAAATTGATAGATTAGAGTGAAAAAATTCAAAAATAGTTTGGATAGTCTCATAATTTTTTTGGGAGTCAAATATAAGTTTTGAAAAGTTATTAGGTAAAAGTATAATTTTTTAAAAAATATAAAGTTGGATAAGACTTTGACTTTTTAAAATTGGACGAATTTAACTTTTTTTGTTCTCTCTCTTCCCGTAAGTCAATCTCTTCCTTCTCTTTTAATTTTTTTTAGAAAAATCAAGTAAAATATCATAATACGTCCGATTAAACATATTACCACAGAAGAAAAAATTATTCTATGCGTAGAGAGTTTTAGTTTATGAATTTGTTGAAAAGTGATTTTGATGATGGTTTTATAGTTTTAAATAGTGATTTAGGTGTTTTTTTTAGCTTGACTTTGTTGTAATTGCCATCAATTTTGGATTTGAGGTAAGAACTCTAAATTCTAATTTGTTAGTTTGGGAGTTTTGTGAAATTAATGTATAATTTATGCAATTGAATGTTTAGGAAGTAGATTGGAGTGATTAGAATTGTATAAAGAGAAAAAATTTGGTTCATGTATATTAGAACATATTCGGCCACTGTTCATGGACCACTTAAATACTTGATTTTGATGTATTTTAATATGTTTAAATGTGGATAAATGTGTTAGGGAATAAATGAAATTGGTAGGGAATGATTTGGATGTGTAAAATAAAATAAATTTCAAAAAATAACAAAATTATCCATTTTGAGTACTATTTATTGATACCTAAAAATGGTGAAATTTGATAGGTTATTCTATTAGAAATTGTATGGTAAAGTAATGGGATCAAACAAAATTAATTTGGTTTAGCAAATGATGAAATACGTGTGAAAAGGGTAAAATGATAATTTTTATTTTAAGTACCGATTATAAGTTATATTGAAGATAATTATGCATACTCGAATGCCTTTTAAGAATGTGAAGAAAAAAACGAGTGAATGTAGTAAGAAATCAATTTTTTTTTAATAAGAAATATGCATACGTGCGCGCGCGTGGGTGTGTGTGTGTGTGTGTGTGTATTCATATGGATGAATATTTATGATTATAAATTTGGCAATAACTGCGCCAAATATTCACCACTGCGTCAGGTATTCTAAAATATTTTACCAGTATTGGGTATTCTAGTTAGAATGATTGATACAATAATTATATTATTATTATCCTTATTATTGTTGTTATTGTTATTATTATTATTCTTATTATTATTAACGTGATTGTTAATAATATTAACGTAGTTGTAATCATTATTTTTATTAATTGGTTAATTGTATATGTATGTGGACACATTGCGAATTTGGTAGCTTATGTGTTTCTTGTTAAGATAGCAAAGTTGATGGAATTATCAAAATGCCCTTGGGTATAGCCAGGGTTAAAATTTATAATAATTAGTCAATGGTTAAATAAAATAAATAATTGAATGATTAGGATAATTTTAGATCAATAATGAATTTTCTCACACTACAACGGTGTTGTTAAGTCAACTTGTAAAAGAAATTTATTTTAGTTGTGGCCATAAGTGGGAAGACGTGGCTTTAGTGTAGGTCCTGGTCGGGGTGGTATGGTTGGATCTCACCTGTGCCTGAGTATAGGGGTGGGATCATGACATAGACCTCCTAAATGGTGCCCGATGGGTGTGTTGAACCCATGGGAGAATTTATGCACAAGTCGACCAAAAAAGTAGGTGTGTAGGATGAGGATTGTGCTTTGAGTTGTGGCCACAATCCATAGTTATTTTAATTATAATCGGTTCATAATAAAATGAATTAGAATCGAAATTAGAATTAGAATTATCCTAATTATGACCAATCAAATAAAAATGAAATAGAATAATAGGACTGGAATGAATAAAGTGAAAAGGGTATAAAAGAGAAAAGAATTAGAAGGTAAATAGGTAAACTTTTGTAGAATTTTTATAAGAGTTATTATTTATTTGGTTAAGTGATACTATTTATGTGGTAAATTACTATTTATTGGGTTAATTACTATTTATTATAGGAGTACTATTTTAGTGAATAGTTTAATATAAATAGGCACCGGATAGAGTTTTATACTAATTGGCTATTAATTATGTATTTGAGTCGTGATATTTATTAAATTACCGGTTAGGATTTTGTGTTTGTTACTGAGTAATTTTACATTACTTACTCTATTATTGAACATTGTAACACCCCATTCCTTTTATTTCTATTCATGTGGCATATAGTACATTGAAATTATTAAAAAGACAAAAATCAACGCTTTCTCATAGTGAAGCGAAATTTTTATTTGTTCAAAAGAGTTTATAAAAAGTAACCACATAAATAATAATAACTAAAATAGTATTATTTTTTTTTTTCTAAAGAATTGTTATGCATTTTAATGAAATTAATATTTCAGAGTACACAGAAAGGAAATTACATAACAATGGCCTAAACCTTGGATATACTATGCCCCGTCCGAAAATCTTTGCCTCAACTGCACTTTTCGGAACCGCTATCGCTATATCGTAATCACCTGAAAATAATAATCCCACAAAGGGGTGAGCACACCACATGGCTCAGTAAGATAATACAATACTTAAATAAAGGAATGAGCATGTTACCTGAATCCCTACTTAAGCCATTTCACGCAATTACACACATAAAAGTAAATGCATGTCCACATATCAATGTACATGTTCTAACAAGCATATGCTCAATAATGTACACAAAATATCATATCATCTCTTCTAGAATTCTAAGTACTATATCATCTATGAATTCTGTATAAATATCTCAATCAGAATAACACTCCTCATGATATACCATATACAGATAATGCAATCTCAATCAATATATTTTCTAAATGAATCACGTTATCACCTGTGTCCGTTTAAATTCTATTTCTATTCTTATCAACGAACACCTACATGATCATATAAAATCATTACATAGTTATTCGTATAAATAACGACTAATGCCGCGACCTCATACAGAGGAACTGCTTAGAAGCCGGTATAACCACACAGTATCAATTACACACTCGGCTCGAGATAGTCAAAATATCCTAGGCACACAATCAATACCTATATAGGATCCAAATATTTCAAACACCTAAATATAGATACAATCGAGGGTATTAGTAAAATGATAACACTGTTTCTGTATGCCATTTCCACTCCCGAAAGGTTGGTGATAGAAATTTTATTGCGTTTACAAATGATCGATTATACTAAGGAACAATATAGGTCATGGTTGTTACTTTAGGCCACTGGCCATTTGGAGGACAGCTGTGGATTCCACTTACCCCTCAGGGTACCACAGTCTTAACGTTACATCTCCATTAGAAACCGGCTTACAAGCCCAGCTGAGTGAGATGGAACATACATATTCGATCCACATATCACTATTACTCAATACTGGTTCATTACCAGTCTATTTTATCATATATTCATATTATCTCCTTATTCTCACTAAATTAAAACAACCGAACAGTTGTACCATAATCACAAATATACGTCTTTCATTCTTTATCCCATACTAGGAATTCTTTCACCTACATTAAACCTTGACTATACTATTATAAGGACACATATCAATTTAATCCTAATCGTTCGCTAACGTGTACGGAAGATAACAATGTAAACTCATAAACACACTTATAAACGTGTAAACTAATAAATCAAATGACCCGCAATACATCCAATACACCTTTTCAACAATATCCTCAAACTTCTCACATGATCTTTAATCTATTATGGATTCACTCGTATTCTTTTCGTTTCATAAGCATATCGGTGAGTTAGACAAGATTCTATATACTAGAAGTGATGCGGCCTAGATATTGCCTAACCCATTATCTTATTTAACTTCTAACTTTTCATTTTCAAGTTGATGCTAGCTTCCTATTTCTACAAAGTTAAGTTCTCTCTTAAATAATTGAGACCTGTCAAAGTGTAATCAGCCTTCAACCATTTCCGCCATTTACAGTCATAACGAAAACCCGATTGTGACTGCAATAAAAAGTAATCCTAGACCCACCTCTATATATGAAAACCAGAATAGAAAGGGAGGTCATAAATAGCTATATGAATAGTATTTCTTATAGGAATTCGGCAAGAGTTTGCCTATACCTAGAAGCTGCCCTACATGCACAATAAAACCATGACAGTCCCCATACCAAATAAAACACAACGTGTTACTGCTTCATTGCAATTCACACTAACACAAGCAACTCTTAGCAGATAGAAGTATTCTACCATACAGTTTAAATCTAATCTAATAGGCACACGGATTCATTTCCTTATAGATTTGTCATAATTAAGTAAATTATGGATCGTGGACATGATATCCACCATACACTTCAATATATGTATACAATTGTCATTCGCCCATACCGGGTTCCTCAGACCAATAGGATAATTAGTTCTACCATAGGTTGCACGTACCCAAGGACGTTATGAAAAACAGCCACTTCCAACCATGGGTTCAACATACCCCGCTGGCACCATGGTTTTTATTATTATTTCTCAATTGCTGTGGGTTCAACATACCTCGAAAGGCACCACAGTCTCACTATCAATATGGAGCTGCTGTGGGTTCAACATACCTCAAAAGGCACAACAGTCTTATTATCAATCCGGAGCTGCTGTGGGTTCAACATACCTCGAAGGGCACCACAGTCTTATTATAATGATACTGCTCCATCCTGAGCGGCTTGACTAGGGTAACGGAAAAACTACCGATCCATAATTATCCCAATTATACCAATTATCCACACAGATTTATTCATAGTCAACTCAGTCATAACAACATGACCATTTTGCCTACATTAATCAAGCAGTATTTTAGTAATTTCATTATAGGTAATATAATTACCTATGCAACACATTTATTAGTCCTTATATTCTAAAAGGACTTTATACGTATGGATTTGTCGTAAGGCTAGTAGTACTTAATTATAAAAATATATTCCACTCTAGCATATAAATAAACCATAAGACAATCAAGATAAAACACAGAAATATATTACAATTCAAACACATGGATACTCTATACCACTATTAATACAAATTCGCAGAAATATATTTTAATCGGTTATCATATATTACGTCATTACACGCAATCCTAACACGTCATCATAAGTAAAAATATATTCATTACCTTACTACGGCACAGTAATTATAATATACTAACGTATGCACACATGTTAATTCGAATAGCATTGCAAAACATCGAATGCAGCATCTACTCAATCATTCCATCATAAGGGTATAATTACGTATGTATATACAAACGTTCCTACCATATAAATATATGTAAATACAAACATGAGACATACAATGCCGTATAGGTATTTTAGAATACCTAATCTAGCACTGCAGGTCGACGGTAATGGTATTACGCTTATAACTATATATATATATATATATATATATATATAACAAACGGATATTAACACTTCTAATTGCACAATCATGCCCATTCCCCGTCAATGGGACTTTTCTACAATTTAACCCATTACTATGATGTACATTCATGCAATTATAAATATTATAAATATTAAAAACCTATTTTTTCTAATTTAAATATTATATTATCTTACCTCCAGGCACCTAGTGCCTATACGAATGATAAAAAGTTACCTCGGAGAGGGTATATGCGTTCAAAATACTCCTCCGTACACTACAGATTTTTTTTCGAAAAACGTGCAAGTTACTGTTTATAGATACTATTTACTAGTACTATTCAACCCACGAAATTTCGGTTTTTGTTTCACGAATGGAACATACCATCGCGATCCTTGCGATGTCGGGATGCTGTCCATGGTGTCCATATGCCACAAAACACAAATTAAAGCCTTCAAAATCACTAATAATCCTAAAATTTCATATTTTAAGGTACCTACTTTGGACCCTCAAATCATCATCGAAACTCATTCCAAATTGAGATCTAAACATACCGCGTCGAAGTACGAGTGTTAGAGAGCACACTGATCAGTTCATATTCCATCGGAGCCGCGCCAATCGCTGAAAATCTTGCCGGAAAGACCCCTTCCCGATCAGCCTTTCCACGCCGGAATCCAGTGACCAGCTGCCGGAACTGGGCACACCACCGTGAAGAGGACGACGAGATGGTGCCAGACACGCCGGAGGTGTTGGTCAACTCGCCGTGGACCGCCGTGAATCGCCGGTCAAAGTTCACGCCGGCGAGACTTCCAGCGGCGCGTGAGGGCGCGTGGCGATGGCGATCGGGGCGGGGTTTGCAGCGTTGCACTCGCGATGGCTCGGCGGTCCTTCACTCGCCGGTGGTGAGGTGATCTGAGGTTCGGTGACGAAAGTCACTGTTCACAGGAGAGAGAACTGTGGGGAGGAGAGAGAGAAGAGAGAGAGAAGAGAGAGAAAAGGGAGGAAAAAAGTGAAATTCGTTTTTCAGGTTTTCCGATCCCGTCCCGCTTATATAGTCATGCACGCACGACGAAAATTACAGTTTTTCGCTTCCGTCGTCAAATTTCTGATACCGGTAATGAAATACTGTACTTTCTACTCATACAGTACGCTGTCCCAAATACCGGTCAACTCTCTCTCTTATCAAAACTCTCAAAAATATTGTATTATTACTCCATGATAGGGTTTTAAGAGTATAAAAATTTCAAGATGTTACAAACATTATTTTATAGGTAAAGCTAGTAGAGCGACGGATCTATAAAACACTTCTGAGACTGAATTGGTGTAGATGAAGGCATACTATTATTTGTCATCAGTTTCAATTGCTTTATAAAATAAATGTTTATGATATAAAAATACGTACATTGAAATTGTTATTTCATTATTTCAAAAAAAAAAAATTTCAAAGGAAGTTTTGTTTTCTCATTACTATTTTTCAGTAATTAAAATCAACGTCGCAAATATCTACTCTTAATATATATATGTATAGCTTGGTATATTTATATATATATTGGGATTATGGGTCTCACAGTATTTCAATTTGCACTATTTATTTTAAATACTGTATAAATATATTTCAAGTATGGTATTGAAGGTGTATCAAGTTTTGCATTGCTTGTTTCAAATGTTATGTAAATACATTTCAAATTTCACGTTGTTGATGCCAAGAATCACATTGAGGTTTCGAATGCTGTGCAATTGTGTTTCAAGTTTTGCATTGTGAGGTTTAAGAAATGTATTGGCATTTCAAGTTTGTGAACAATAATCATGGTCTGGGGACATCCTAATGAATAATTATGAGAATTTGTGTGCATCTCTATTTCAAGTATTGCTTTGCTTATTTTAAATTTGTACTGTTATTTCAACTTTTGTATTTATTTGTATCAAGTATTGTGGAAATACATTTCAAGTTTTATGTTGTTAGTTTTAAGAATCATGTTGTGTTGGTATATGCCTTAAGTCTAATAATATTTTTTTGATATTTAGCATATTTATTTCTTATATACCATGACATTATTAATTTATATAATTTTGTTATTTTATTATTACATATTTGTATATTTAATAAATAAAATAATACTCTTAAAATAGTATGTTCAATTAATTAAATATTATTATTAAATATTCCTAGTAAAACATTATTGTAAATAAGACAATAATAATGCATAAAAACTAGTATGTATAGTAATTAATGATAATATAATGTATGTTATGATATAAGATATCAAGTTAACGTATGGGTACAAGTTAGTCAATTACTGTATGGGCTGACCTACCATTGGAACGCTATACGGATCATTATATAAGTATTATAAGTAATTCTTATAGTGATAATAATGTATGTGATCTTTAAACTTAAAATCACTATGGTTCCTAACATTGAGAATAATATATTTTGATATTTTCAAATGTCATCTATAACAAGTAGACTATATAGAAAATAATCAGTTATATCATAACTTGTATAGAGAAATGTGTATGATCAAAATAATATTTACCCCTCCTTTATAATGGGAGCGATATTTTGAGTTTTTTAATTGAGTAAGATTATTAAAATTTATAGTTATATTCAAATTAGTTAATATATGATAATAATTTTATTTGTTTAAATAAGTATATTCAAAATATCAAATAAATATAAAATTAAACTATATAAGGATAACACATTCTTAGTCTCGTGTTCAATTGAGATATTTAGAATAAAAAAATTAAATTATATCAAATATTGGCTATAGATAAAGTAATGTCAAACCATTAATATTTTGTGTCATGTCCTTAAATTAGGGTTTGTAATTTAGTGTTTAAATGAATAATTATGAGGTTGTGAATATTTTGGTAGAGTCTCCACTATATATGGACAATATCTATATAAACCTGTAAATATAAAAATTCTATAATACTCTTAATATTTCTCGTAAAATTCTAAACTACTATCAAAATACACTATATCACATCAAACTTAATATATTTATTTAATAGAATATGAACAATTTTCTTACAACGTTCTAATAAACACGATATACAAAGTAAAGTAGTCCTCTCAAAATATAGTTAACAAAGGATAAGACTTCTCTAGGTTTATCTATTTCTTCTAGCTCCTAAAAAAAGGTGAAAAGTAGAGTATGAGTTAAAGTCATTTATATATGCAGATATAAATAGAGGTTTTTAAGTAATTTAATAATAATCATACTTTCAATTAAACTAGTTATAAATAACGTAAATAAATAAAAATAAACATAAATAATAATAATACGACAACAATTTATATTAGTTATCACTATATGTAATGCATAGTTTTGGGATACTATACTCAGAGACCGCTACCTATAATTTTAAGTTTATGGGCTTTTATTGTGGGATTGAAATCAGGTCCATAGTTATCAGTGCTAAATAAAAAGTCATACATCATCTCATAATCTAATCATACATAGTAATAATAAAACAATTTTCTCGTAACATTTTAAACATTGGAAGTATAATTTTACAATAATAACATTACTAAATTGTGAATAATTTATACAAAACAAAACAGAACAGCAATCGTGTCATTGAAATATAATTTTTTATAAAATTTTGATATAAAATTATATTTTTTAATTTTTCAAAATATCAAAATACTCAATTATATGTGAAATACCTCCCTAAATCAAAAGACATTGGTAATTTTATAGTTTCTCTGATCTCTCTCTTTTTTCCTAACTATCATCTGATATTACTTTTAAAATCAATACATAATTACTAAAATAAACTAATAACTTATACTGCTCATGATAAAATACAAATAAATTTTTGACTTAAAATTAAACTAAAATTCGAACTAAAATTGTAGAATTTTAAATTTTTAAAATAAAAATTATTAATAATAATAAATTATAAAAAAAATCATATAATATGAATAATTATAAAAGTACCCCTTAAAATATAAATAATTACAAAAAATACTTTGGTAAGAGATTTTATTTTCATGTATGACATTCCCATATAGGATTTAAGCTTAACTATCTAAGCCAATAGATTCCATTTTTGATCATCACTTTTCCTCATATAATAAAAACACATTGCTATCAAACTTCTTTCACTACGCATGGCTAACTCAGTGCAGTATACACAAGTAAACAATGTGCCTCAGTATGGAGGACAACAGTGATACCTCAGGTCAAAAGATTAGTGGTACATTAGTATGGTCGTGTGAGAAATCATTGATTATGGATATTCACCTATGTGTTTCATCATGTTTGGTTATGTTCAACAATGCATTCTCTAATGTATTACCCACGTTCATGCCAACATGTTATATTGTTGTCCCTAATGATATCACCCTAATCTGGAATAAATTTGAATGTATTTAAATCAAAAACTCTGTATTCATATTTATAATTTTTTGCAGATAGAATCTTGACACAAAATATATTATGAGATCTCATTTTGCATATAATTAAAGAATAATGATTAACCAACTGAAAAATAAATTAATTGCCATTTAATTAAGTGTAAATAGTTTTGTAACTAATTACAATATATATATATATATATATATATAAAGGTATGATATCCTTGAGCCTAATGAGACGGCTAATTTTAGGGTATATCTCCAACAAACTGTAACACCCCCTTCCTTTCATTTCTATTCATGTGGCATATAGTACATTGAAATTATCTAAAAGACAAAAATCAACGCTTTCTCATAATGAAGCGAAGTTTTTTATTTATTCAAAAGAGTTTATAAAAAGTAACCACATAAATAGTAACAGCTAAAATAGTATTATTTTTTTTTTCTAAAGAATTGTTATGCATTTTAATGAAATTAATACTTTAGAGTACACAGAAATAAAATTACATAACAATGGCCTCAACCTTAGATATACTATGCCCCGTCCAAAAATCTTTGCCTCAACTGCACTTTTCAAAACCGCTACCGCTATGCCGTATTCACTTGAAAATAATAATTCCACAAAGGGGTGAGCACACCACATGGCTCAGTAAGATAATACAATACTTAAATAAAGGAAGGAGCATGTTACCTGAATCCCTACTTATTTTGGCCATTTCACGCAATTCCACACACACCAGTAAATGCAGTCCACATTTCAATGTATATGTTCCAACAAGCATATACTCAATAATGTACACAAGATATTATATCATCTCCTCTAGAACTGTAAACACTATATCATCAATGAATTCTGTATAAATATCTCAATCAGAGTGACACTCCTCATGATATACCATATACAGATAATGCAATCTCAATCAATATATTTTCTAAATGAATCACGTTATCACCTGTGTCCGTTTAAGTTCTATTTCTATTCTTATCAATGAACACCTACATGAACATATAAAATCATTACATAGTTATTAGTATAAATAACGGCTAATGACGCGGCCCCATACAGAGGAACTGCTTAGAAGCCGGTATAACCACACAGTATCAATCACACACTCGGCCCGAAATAGCTAAAATATCCTAGGCACACAATCAATACCCACATAGGATACAAATATTTCAAAAACCTAAATATAGATACAACCGAGGGTATTTGTAAAATAATAACACTGTTTCTGTATGCCATTTCCACTCCCGGAAGGTTGGTGATAGAAATTTTATTGCGTTTACAAGTGATCGATTATACTTATAAACATTATGGATCATGGTTGTTACTCTAAGCCACTGGGCCATTTGGAGGACAGCTGTGGATTCCACCTACCCCTCATGGTACCACAGTCTTAACGTCACACCTCCATTAGAAACTGGTTTACAAGCCCAGCTGAGGGAGATGGAACATACATATCCGATCCACGTATCATAATTATCTCAATACTGGTTCATTACCAGTCTATGTTATCATATATTCATATTATCTCTTTATTTTCACTGAAGCAAGACAACCTGACAGTTATACTATAATCACAAATATACATCTTTCATTCTTTATCCCATACTAAGGATTCTTTCACCTACATTAAATATTGACTATACTATTCTAAGGACATATACTAATCTAATCCTAGTTGTTCACTAAAGTATACCGACAATAACAATGTAAACTCATAACATAGTTCCTGCACCATCATATTCTTACTGTATTCTCAACCCTACGAATAAACGTGTAAACTAATATGTCGAATAACCTGTAATACATCCGATGCGCCTTTTTCCACAATATTGTCAAGCTTCTTAGATGATCTTTAATCTTATTATAAATTCACACATATTTTTTTCATTTTCCAAACATATCAGCGAGCTAAACAGGCTTCTATGTACTAGAAGTGAAGTAACATATTTACTGCCTTTACCATTATCTTATTTAAATACTAATTCCCCTTTTTCAAGCTGATGCTAGCTCTCTGTTTCTGCAAGATTAAGTTCTCTCTTAAAGAATTGACACTTGCCAAGATATGATTAGACTTCTGTCATTTTCGCAATTCACATTCATAACAATAATCTGTTTGTGACTGCAACTAAAGGTAATTCTAGACCCTCCGTTACATATGAAAACCAGAATACAAAGGGAGGTCATGAATGGCTGTATGAATAATATTTCTTATAGGAATTCGGCAAGAGTTTGCCTATACATATAAGCTGCCCTACTTACACAATAAAACCATGACAGTCCCCATACTAAATAAAACACAACGTGTTACTGCCTCATTGCAATTCACACTAACACAAGCAACTCTTAGCAGATAGAAGTATTTTACCATACATTTTGAATTTATTATGCACACGGATTCATTTCCTTATAGATTTGTCATAATTAAGTAAATTATGAATCGTGGACATGATATCCACCGTACACTTTAATATATGTATACAATGGTCATTCGCCCACACCGGATTCCTCATACCAATAGGATAATTAGTTCTACCATGGGTTGTACGTACCCAAGGACGCTATGGAAAACAGTCGCTTACAACCATGGGTTCAACATACCCCGCGGGTACCATGGTTTTTATTATCATTTCTCAATTGCTGTGGGTTCAACATACCTCAAAAGTTACCACAGTCTTACTATCAATCTGGAGCTACTGTGGGTTCAACGTACCTCGAAGGGCACCACAGTCTTATTATCAATCCAGAGCTGCTGTGGGTTCAACATACCTCAAAAGGCACCACAGTCTTATTATAATGATGCTGCTCCGTCCTAAGCGGTTTTACTATGGTAACGGAAAAACTACAGATCCCTAATTATCACAATTATACCAGTTATCCACACAGATTTATTCATAGTTAACTTAGTCATAACAACATGACTATTTTGCCTACATTAATCAAGCAGCATTTTAGTAATTTCATGATAGGTAATATAATTACCTATGCAACACATTTATTAGTCCTTATATTCTAAAAGGACTTCATACGTATGGATTTGACGTAAAGCTAGTAGTACATAGTTATAAAAACATATTCCACTCTGGCATATAAATATCCCATAAGACAATCAAGATAAAAACATAGAAATATATCACAATTCGAACACATGGATACACTATACCACTATTAATACAAATTCGCAGAAACATATTTTAATCGGTTATTATATATTGCGTTATTACACGCAATCCCAACATGTTATCACAAGTAAAAATATACTCATTATCTTATTACGGCACAATAAATATAATATACTAACGTATGCACACATATTAATTCGAATAGCATTGCAAAACATCGAATGCAGCATCTACTCAATCATTCCATCATAAAGGCATAATTACGTGTGTATATACAAGCGTTCCTACCATATAAATATATGTAAATACAAACATGGGACATACAATGCCGTATAGGTATTTTAGAATACCTAATCTAGCACTGCAGGTCGACGGTAATGGTATTACGCTTATAACTATATATATATATCTAACACACGGATATTAACACTTCTAATTGCACAATCATGCCCATTCCCTGTTAATGAGACTTTTGTACAATTTAACCCATTACTATGATGTACATTCATGCAATTATAAATATTATAAATATTAAAAATCTCCGGGCACCCAGTGCTTATACAAATGATGAAAAGTTGCCCCGGAAAGGGTATATGCGTTCGAAATACTCCTCCGTACGCCACGGGTTTTTTTTCGAAAAATGTGCAAGTTACTGTTCACAGGGCACTATTCAACCCACTAACTTTCGGTTTTCGTTTCATGAACGGAACACATCATAGCGATCCTTGCAATGTCGGGATACTGTTCATGGTGTCCATATGCCACAAAACACAAATTAAAGCCTTCAAAATCACCAATCATCCTAAAATTTTAGATGTTAAGGAACCTACTTTGGACCCTAAAATCATCATCGAAACTCATTCCAAATTGAGATCTAAATATACTGCGTTGGAGTACAAGTGTCGGAGAGCACACTGGTCAGTTCAGATTTTACCGGAGCTACACCGGTCGCCGAAAATCGTGCCAGAAACACCTCTTCCCGATTAGCCTTCTCACGCCGGAATCCGGTGACCCAATGCAGGAACGGGGTACACCACCGTGAAGAGGGCGGCGAGACGGTGCCAGACGAGCCGGAGGTGTCGGTCAACTCGCCGTCCTCCGCCGTGAATCGCCGGTCAAAGTTTACGTCGGCGGAGCTTCGGGCGGCGCGTGAGGGCGCGTGGCAGCGGCGATCGGGGCGGGGTTGGCGGCGTTGCACTTGCGACGGCCCGGCGGTCCTCCACTCGCCGATGGTGAGGTGATCTGAGGTCCGGTGACGAAAATTACTGTTCACAGGAGAGAGGGCCGTGGGGAGGAGAGAGAGAAGAGAGAGAAAATTGAGGAAAAAAGTGAAATTTATTTTCTGAGTTTTTCGACCCCGTCTCGCTTATATAGTCGGGCACACACGACGAAAATTACAGTTTTTCGCTTTCGTCGTCAAATTTCTGATACCCGTAATAAAATACTGTATTTTTTGCTTATACAGTACGCTGTCCCGATTACCGGTCAACTCTCTCTCTTATAAAAATTGTCAAAAATTCTGTATTATAACTCCATGACAAGGTTTTAAGAGTATAAAAATTTCAAGATGTTACACAAACTCCCACTTGTACTAGAGCCAATTACCATGTTATTCAATACCTATATTCTCAAGATGGTGATTTAGTTGTTGTGTCACAAGTTTAGTCAGTAGATCCACTACATTATCTATTGACGGAGTCTTTTGTACGATCAACTATTTATCGCTTATAAACTTTTTGATCAAATGATATTTTTTTTTGAGTATGTTTAGACTTCTAGTAAGACTGAGGTTCCTTAACCTATGCTATAACTCCATTGTTATTACAGTACAAAAACACTGTGAGTTTACTCACAAACTTGCGAATCTAGATAGCTTCTTTTTAGCTTTAAAAGTAACAATCTATTTAGCTTTTTTAGTGAAGTCTGATGTAGTAGTTTGCTTAAAATTTTTTCAACTAACAACTCCTCCATTACAAATAAAAACAAATACGGAGATAGACTTTTTATCATTCATGTCTAATTGACAGTCAGAATCAGTGTAATCTTCAATTTTTAACTCATCACCCTTATAGGTCAATACTAAATCTTTAGTTCTTCTTAAGTATTTAAGAATTTTTTTTGACCGCAGTTTAATGTTGTTCTCTAAGATTTGCTTAATATCTGCTTGTGACATTTACTGCAGTTGCTATATTTGATCTAGTATATAGCATGGCGTACATAAGACTATCTATTGATGAACCATAAGGAATCCTCTTCATATGCTATCGCTCAACTTCAGTCTTGGGTTCCATATCTTTCGAAAGATTAACACCATGATTGTGAGTAAGATACCTTTCTTAGAGTCATCAATTCCAAACTTTTAAGTACTTTTTTTTATGTACCAATGTTGGAAAATCCCTATTATTCATTTTATTTAATCCCTATAAAGACGAATACTTAAAATGTAGGTCCTTTCTCCAAGATCTTTCATGGAAAACACATTAGATAACCATAATTTAGCCTCAATTAACATGCTCACATTATTTCCAATAAGAAGTATGTCATCTACTTATAATATAAGGATGTGATGACATTATTAGTCTTTTTCTTGTAAATACAAGGTTCATTAATATTCTCGATAAAGTTAAATGATTTGACTACATATTGAACCGTATGGTCCAACTTCTAAATGCTTACTTTAATACATAAATGAATCTATATAGCTTACATACTTTATGATTGTCTATAGAAACAAACCTTATAGGATGTTGCATATATATGATCTCTTCAATAAAACCATTGAGGAAGCTTATCTTTATATCCATTTGCAATATCTCATAGTTATAATGAGCTGTAATAGCAAGTATATCCAAATGGACTTTAGTATAGCTACCAGCGAAAAAGTTTCCTTATAGTTAATACCTTGTTTTTGAGTATAACATTTCGCCACTAGCTTTACTTCATAAGTCTCAACTTTTTCATTTTTGCCAAATTTTCTTTTGTAAATCCAATTTCACATGCTTGAAATTACAACTATTACATAGTTGCATAAATTTTTTTTTGATGAATCTTAATAGATATTATACAAGTTTTAAATAAACATAACGCAAGGATATAAGAAATATACTCTAATAGTTGATTCAAATAAGCAAACTGTCTCCAGTTGCCTCTAAGTGTATCCATACGTTAGTTTTTTTAACGTTTTTTTCATTAAAGAATTGAAAGGCTTGATTTAAATTGTATTAAAACTATTAAAGGTTTCATCAAACCTTGAAATTTTTTTAACAATTAGAAAACTATTCCTAACTATCAAGAATTAAGAAAATACTAGAGAAAATTTTTTTCCCTTTTTTTTTTATTATTTTCTTTCTTCTTTTTCCTTCTTTTTCTCTTAGAAAATACTAGGAAAAATTTTCTTTTCTTCCTCCCTTATGTGGTTGAAATTCCTTTTCTTTTTTTTTCTTCTTTTTTTTTTTTTCTATTTATACTTACACATATATCAATATGCATTAATGAAAGTAAGTTGGGCAAAATTTCGTTGGTGGATTCCAAAATCCATGAAATTTAATTTATTTATTAACGTTTTTAATTTTATCAATTTACTTAACAAATAAGTAATAATATTAATATTAATAATAAAATAAAAACTTAGATGTTAAAATCATATGTATGGTATTAATAAATTATTAGAATATTTTTTGAATTAGCGGGTACTAGCGCATTATTGTCAGAGAATTTATTCTTTAAATTTAAAGAATAAAATTACCTTTTGATCAACTTATTGGTGCAATTTAGTATTCATTTATACTAAATGTCATTAGCTAATTTAATGATATTTATTTATTTACCATCATCCAACCGGTTACTGTGTGTGACACTTTAGGCTTACTATAAACTAGACATGAGCCAATATGAACTCTTTCGTATTACTTTGATATAACTTATTGTAATTAAAGATTTCAATGATCATGAGTAACCTCTAACAAGATATCATGACCCCAAAATATAGAGAATATTTTTTCGTATAAATCCATATGGTTGCATTTGTGTGTAGTAAAGTCCTTCTACTGTCAATTCCTGATCAAGTGTGAGTCATGGAATTGTTAAACCCCTAACTTAATCATATACAGGATTTGTTTGTCCACAAAAATTATTTTTAAATATTAAGTATTTTAGCCAGAAATTCTATTTTTGTATATGGCATTTCCACTTGGGCTTTTAGAAGAGTGCTCCGTGTGTTTTTTTCCAAGATTTTAAGTTCAATCATTTAAACTAGTAGATTATATTTTTTATCATTAGTTGTTCTCACATAATAAGAACACATTACTATTAAGCTTTTTTTACCAGGCATGGCTAGCCCAATGCAATATACACAAGTGAATGATGTGCCTCAATGTATAAGGCAATTGTGATACCTTAAATCAAAAGATTACTAGTACACTAGTATAATCATGCAATGAATCATTGACTATAGATAATTACCCATGTGTTTTGTCACATTTGGTTAGGTTCAACAACATGTTCTCTAATGTATTACCTATGTTTATGCTCTTGTGTCATAAGACTTATTGCCTAATTATTAGCATCATATACGAATCAGTAACAGTAATTAAAAACAAATTTGGATGTATTTAAATTAAAGACTTTATATTCATACATATAACTCTTTACAAATAGAGTCTCAATACATAATACATCACGAGATCTCATTTTATATGTAATTAAAAAATAATAACAGAAAAATTACAAATGAAATAATTACAAAATATATATATATATATATAAATGAATGATATTTCTGAACATAATGATATTATTGGTTCTAAGGCATATTTTTAACAAACTCTCACTTGTATTAGAGTCAATCACTATAGTACTTAATACCCACTTTTTTAAGATGGCGATTCAGTTGTTATTTGTTTCAAGTACTATGTAAATGTGTTTCAAGTTTAGTATTGCTTTTATCAAGTTTTGAATTGTTTGTTTTAAATACTGTGTAAATTTGTTTTAAGTATTGCATTATTAATTTCAAGAATTATATTAGTGTTTCAAGTTTTACGTTGTACGTTTTAGAAAAGTGTGTTGGTGTTTTAAGTTTAGTGAATAGTAACTATAGTTTATGAACATCCTAATGAATAGTTATTAGAATTTGTGTGCACTTTTATTTTAACTTTTGTATGGTGTTTTAAGTTTTAAATTGCATGTTTTAAGTATTGTGTAAACACGTTTCAAGTTTTGCATTTCCGATATATCAAGTTTTATGTTATTTTGAATACTATGTAAATATGTTTCAAGTTTTGCATTACTAGTTTCAAGAATCACGTTAGTATTTTAAATATTGTGCAATTATGTTTTGAGCTTTATGTTGTCGATTTTAAAAGGTGCATTAGTATTTCAAGTTTAGTAAACAATAACCATAGTCTGTGGATACTCCAATGAACAGTCATTAGAATCGGTGTGCATCCCTATATTAACTTTTGCATTAGTATTTCAAATTTTTTGTTACTTGTTTCAAGTATTATGCAAATGCATTTTAAATTTAACATTGTTAGTGTATTAAGTTTCATATTTCTTATTTCAAGTATTATGCAAATACATTTCAAGTTTTATATTGCTACTTTCAAGAATTACATTGGTGTTTCAAATACTGTATAATTGTGTTTCAAGTTCATCTTGTGAGTTTCAAGAAATGTGCTAGTGCTTCAAGTACATTGAACAATAACCATGGTTTATAGATACCCTAATGAATAGTTATCAGAATTTGTGTACATTCCTGTTTCAACTTTTGCGTTGGAGTTTCAAGTTTTGCATTGCTTGTTTTAAGTACTGTGAAAATTCATTTGTAGTTTTGCATTGTTGGTTTCAAGGATCATATTACTGTTTCAAGTATTGTGTTGTAAGCTTCAAGAAGTGCTTTGGTGTTTTTAGTTTAATGAATAATATTTATAATCTGTGGACACCCTAATGAATGGTTGTCAGAATCTGTGTGCATCTCTATTTCAACTTTTTATTGGTATTTCAAATTTTTCGTTATTTATTTCAACTACTTTCCACATGCATATTAAGTTCGGTATTTCTAGTGTATCGAGTTTTGCGTTACTTGTTTTAAGTACTATGTAAATGTGATTAAAGTTTTGTATTACTTGTTTTAAAAATCATCTTGATGTTTTAAGTACTATTTAATTGTGATTCAAGTTTTGCATTGTCACTTTTAAGAAGTGCGTTGGTGTTTCAAGTTTAGTGAACAATGACCATGGTTTATATATACCCTAATGAATACTTGTCAAAATATGTGTGCATATTTATTTCAATTTTTGCATTGGTGTTTCAAGTTTAGTAAACAATGATTATGGTTTATATAGACCCTAATGAATAGTTGTCAAAATATGTGCACACGTTTTTTTCAATTTTTGCATTGGTGTTTCAAGTTTGACATTGCTAATGTATCAAGTTTTATGTTGCTTATTTCAAGTACTTTGCAAATTTATTTTATGTTTTATGTTGCTAATTTTAAGAATCAAGTTGGTGTTTAAAGTATTATGCAATTGTGTTTCAAGTTCATCTTGTGAGTTTTAAGAAGTGTGCTAATATTTCAAGTATAGTTAATTATAACCATGGTCTGTGGATTTTAATGAGCAGTTGTCAGAATCTATGTGTACCCTTTTTTCAACTTTAGCATTAATGTATCAAGTTTTACTTTGCTTGTTTTAAGTCATGCAAATTTATTTCAAGTTTCACATTATTGGTTTTAAGAATCATGCTGGTGTTTCAAGTTTTACGTTGTGGGTTTTAAAAATTGCATAGTATTTTAAGTTTAGTGAATAATAACCATGGTATATAGACATCCCAATAAACGGTTGTTAGAATTTATGTATACTCTATTTTAACTTTTGCATTGGTGTGCCAAGTTTTCATTGCTTATTTTAAGTACAAAGCAAATGCATTTTAAGTTTGATGTTGTTGGTGTATTGTAACACCCCCTTCCTTTCATTTCTATTCATGTGGCATATAGTACATTGAAATTATCGAAAAGATAAAAATCAACGCTTTCTCATAGTGAAGCGAAGTTTTCATTTATTCAAAAGAGTTTATAAAAAGTAATCACATAAATAGTAACAGTTAAAATAGTATTATTTTTTTTTCTAAAGAATTGTTATGCATTTTAATGAAATTAATACTTCAGAGTACACAGAAATAAAATTACATAACAATGGCCTAAACCTTAAATATACTATGCCCCACCCGAAAATCTTTGCCTCAACTGCACTCTCCGGAACTGCTACCGCTATGCCGTATTCGCCTGAAAATAATAATCCCACAAAGGGGTGAGCACACCACATGGCTCAGTAAGATAATACAATACTTAAATAAAGGAAAGAGCATGTTACTTGAATCCCTACTTATTTTGGCCATTTCATACAATTCCACACACACAAGTAAATGCATATCCACATATCAATGTACATGTTCCAACAAGCATATGCTCAATAATGTACATAAGATATTATATCATCTATGAATTCTGTATAAATATCTCAATCAGAGTAACACTCCTCATGATATACCATATACAGATAATGCAATCTCAATCAATATATTTTCTAAATGAATCACGTTATCACCGGTGTTCGTTTAAATTCTATTTCTATTCTTATCAACGAACACTTACATGATCATATAAAATCATTACGTAGTTATTCGTATAAATAACGACTAATGTCGCGGCCCCATATAGAGGAACTGCTTAGAAGCCGGTATAACCACATAGTATCAATCACACACTCGGCCCGAGATAGCCAAAATATCCTAGGCACACAATCAATAGCCACATAGGATACAAATATTTCAAACACTTAAATATAGATACAACCGAGGGTATTAGTAAAATAATAACACTGTTTCTGTATGCCATTTCTACTCCCGGAAGGTTGTTGATAGAAATTTTATTGCGTTTACAAATGATCGATTATACTAAGGAACATTATGGATCATGGTTGTTACTCTAAGCCACTGGGCCATTTGGAGGACAGCTGTGGATTCCACGTACCCCTCACGGTACCACAGTCTTACGTCACACCTCCATTAGAAACTGGCTTACAAGCCCAGCTGAGGGAGATGGAACATACATATCCGATCCACGTATCACAATTATCTCAATACTGGTTCATTACCAGTCTATGTTATCATATATTTATATTATCTCTTTATTTTCACTGAAGCAAGACAACCTAACAGTTATACTATAATCACAAATACACGTCATCCGTTTTTTATCCCATACTAGGGATTCTTTCACCTACATTAAACATTGACTATACTATTCTAAGGACATATACCAATCTAATCCTAGTTGTTTACTAAAGTATACCGACAATACAATGTAAATTCATAACATAGTTCCTGCACCATCATATTCTTACTGTATTCTCCACACTACGAATAAACGTGTAACTAATATGTCGAATAATCTGTAATACATCCAATGCGCATTTTCCAAAATATTCTCAAGCTTCTCACATGATCTTTAATCTTATTATGAATTCACACATATTCTTTTCATTTCCCAAACATATCTGTGAGCTAAACAGGATTCTATATATTAGAAGTGAGGTAACATATTTACTGCCTTACCCATTATCCTATTTAAATACTAATTCCCCTTTTTCAAGCTGATGCTAGCTCTCTGTTTCTGCAAGATTAAGTTCTCTCTTACAGACTTGACACTTGCCAAGATATGATTAGACTTTCACCATTTTCGCAATTCACATTCATAACAATAATCTGTTTGTAACTGCAACTAAAGGTAATCCTAGACCCTCCGCTACATATGAAAACCAGAATACAAAGGGAGGTCATGAATGGCTGTATGAATAGTATTTCTTATAGGAATTCGGCAAGAGTTTGCCTATACATATAAGCTGCCCTACCTGCACAATAAAACCATGACAGTCCCCATACTAAATAAAACACAACATGTTACTGCCTCATTGCAATTCACACTAACACAAGCAACTCTTAGCAGATAGAAGTATTCTACCATACAGTTTGAATCTATTATGCACACGGATTCATTTCTTTATAAATTTGTCATAATTAAGTAAATTATGAATCGTGGACATGATATCCACCGTACACTTTAATATATGTATACAATAGTCATTCGCCCACACCGGATTCCTCAAACCAATAGAATAATTAGTTCTACCATGGGTTGCACGTACCCAAGGATGCTATGAAAAACAGCCGCTTCTAACCATGGGTTCAACATACCCTGCGGGTACCATGATTCTTATTATCATTTCTCAATTGCTGTGGGTTCAACATACCTCGAAAGGCACCACAGTCTTACTATCAATACGGAGCTGCTGTGGGTTCAACATGCCTCAAAGGGCACCACAGTCTTATTATCAATCCGGAGCTGCTGTGGGTTCAACGTACCTCGAAGGGTACCACAGTCTTATTATCAATCCGGAGCTGCTGTGGGTTCAACATACCTCGAAGGGCACCACTGTCTTATTATAATGATGCTGCTCCATCCTAAGCGGCTTTACTAGGGTAACGGAAAAACTACCGATCCCTAATTATCCCAATTATACCGATTATCCACACAGATTTATTCATAGTCGACTCAGTCATAACAACATGACTATTTTGCCTACATTAATCAAGCAGCATTTTAGTAATTTCATGATAGGTAATATAATTACCTATGCAACACATTTATTAGTCCTTATATTCTAAAAGGACTTCATACGTATGGATTTGTCGTAAGGCTAGTAGTACTTAGTTATAAAAACATATTCCACTCTAGCATATAAATATCCCATTAGACAATCAAGATAAAAACATAGAAATATATCACAATTCGAACACATGGATACACTATACCACTATTAATACAAATTCGCAGAAACATATTTTAATCGGTTATCATATATTGCGTTATTACACGCAATCCCAACATGTCATCACAAGTAAAAATATACTCATTACCTTACTACGGCACAATAAATATAATATACTAATGTATGTACACGTGTTAATTCGAATAGCATTGCAAAACATCGAATGTAGCATCTACTTAATCATTCCATCATAAGGGCATAATTATGTGTGTATATACAAGCGTTCCTACTATATAAATATATGTAAATACAAACATGGGACATGCAATGCTGTATTGGTATTTTAGAATACCTAATCTAGCACTGCAGGTCGACGGTAATGATATTACGCTTATAACTATATATATATATATATATATCTAACACACAAATATTAACACTTCTAATTGCACAATCATGCCCATTCCCCGCCAATGGGACTTTTCTATAATTTAACTCATTATTATAATGTATATTCATGCAATTATAAACATTATAAATATTAAAACCAATTTTTCCACAATTTAAATATTATATTATCTTACCTTCAGGCACCCAATGCCTATACGAATGATGAAAAATTATCCCAGAGAGGGTATACGCGTTCGAAATACTCCTCCGTACGCTACGGGATTTTCCTCGAAAAACGTGCAAGTTACTGTTCATAGAATACTATTCACGAATACTATTTAACCCACGAACTTTCGATTTCCGTTTCATGAACCGAACACACCATCGCGATCCTTGCGATGTCGTGATGCTGTTTATGGTGTCCATATGCCACAAAACACAAATTAAAGCCTTCAAAATCACCAATCATCCTAAATGTTCAGATGTTAAGGAACCTACTTTAGACCCTAAAATCATCATCGAAACTCATTCCAAATTGAGATCTAAACATACCGCGTTGGAGTACGAGTGTCGGAGAGCACACTGGTCGGTTCAGATTCCACCGTAGCTACACCGGTCGCTGGAAATCTTGCCGGAAACACCCCTTCCCCATCAGCCTTCCCACGCCGGAATCCGGTGACCAAATGCCGGAACGGGGCACACCACCGTGAAGAGGGCGGCGAGACGGTGCCAGACGCGCCAGAGGTGTTGGTCAACTCACCGCCGTTCGCCGTGAATCGCCGGTCAAAGTTTACGTCGGCGGAGCTTCGTGCAGCGCGTGAGGGCGCGTGGCAGTGGCGATCGGGGCGGGGTTGGCGGCGTTGCACTCGCGACGGTCCGGCGGTCCTCCACTCACCGGTGGTGAGGTGATCCGAGGTCCGGTGACGAAAGTCACTGTTCACAGGAGAGAGAACCGTGGGGAGGAGAGAGAGAAGAGAGAGAAAATGGAGGAAAAAAGTGAATTTTGTTTTTCTGAGTTTTTCGACCCCTTCCCGCTTATATAGTCAGGCACGCACGACGAAAATTACAGTTTTTCGCTTCCGTTGTCAAATTTATGATACCGATAATAAAATACTGTATTTTCTGCTCATACAGTATGCTGTCCCAAATACCGGTCAACTCTCTCGCTTATAAAAATTCTCAAAAATACTGTATTATAACTCCATGACAAGGTTTTAAGAGTATAAAAATTTCAAGATGTTACATGTATCAAGTTTTGCGTTACTTCTTTCAAGTATTATGCAAATATATTTCAAGTTTCACTTTTTTAATTTCAAGAATTATGTTAGCGTCTTAAGTACTGTGAACTTTTGTTTCAAATTTTGCATCATGGGTTTCAAGAAGTGTGTTGGCATTTCATATTTAGTGAATAGTAATTATAGTCTATGAATACCCTAATAAATAGTTATTATAATCTATATGTATCATTGTTTTAATTTTTGAATTAGTGTATCAAGTTTTATGTTACTTGTTTTAATTATTGTACGATGTGTTTCAAGTTTTGTACTTGTTTCAAGAATCACATTGGTATTTCAAGTATAAAATAAACTCTATGATATGGCTATGTGCACTTCAGTTTCAACTTTTACATTGGTGTCATGTTACTTGTTTTAATATTACACAATAGCATTTTAAGTTTTTCATAGTTGGTTTTAAGAATTATGTTGCTGTTTTAAGTATTGTATAAAAGAAATTCAGATTTTGCATTGCTAGTTTCAATAATAATGTTAGATTTTTAAGTATTGTAAAAAACATTTCAAGTTTTGCATTGTGGATTTTAAGAAGTGCGTTAGTTTTTTGAGTTTAGTGAACATTAAGCATTATTTGTAGACACCCTAATAAACAACTATCAAATTTGTGTGCACTCTTATTTCAACTTTTACATTGACATTTTAAGTTTCGTATTACTTCTCTCAAGCATTATATAATGGCATTTAAAGTTTTGAGTTGTTAGTTTTAAGAATCATATTAGCATTTCAAATCTAGTAAATAGATACTCATGTCAAAATACACCCTATGACATAGTTGTGTACACCCCTATTTTAACTTTTGCTTTAGTATTTCAAACTTCAAATTGCAAGTTATAAGTACTATGCAAAGACATTTTAAGTTTTATGTTGTTGGTTATAAGTCTTTGCCTTGGTGTTTTAAATGTATGGTAACCATGGTTCATGAACATTACAATAAATAGTTGTCAAAATCTGTGAGCATCCCGTTTCAAGTCTTACCATGAATGTTTTAAGTTCTATCCACTCTATTTCAAGTTTTGTCCACTTTATAGACACCCCATTTCATGACTTTATGCAACCTATTATGCATTGTTAAACTCATAATACGTGAAATAAAGGTAATTGCTTGCAAAATAAGATTGTTATGTGCGTGTATTTCATTTAATTACATTATCTATTAAAAATTAATTGTATATAAAATTGATTATTAAAATTAGAGATTAACTATATGTTATTATATTAGTTTTAGTATGGGTACATATTATCTTGTGTTTTGCCATTTGCCTATTTCCTACAATTAAGCCTAATTTATTTACACAATAACAATAATAATAACAATAACAACAATACCATCAATAACATTAACAACAACAACAACAACAACAACAAAAACAACAAAGGAACAATACATTATTAATTATAAATTTAATATTTTATTACTATTAGAACTATCTAAAATTTTGCATTATCAACTCAAGATTTGGAGACTTTATGCGAATTATATTTTATACGTGTTTCATATTTTAGTTACATATGTCATATTCAACGTTAATTATTTTTAGTTTCATGTCAACCACGATGCATTTTTCTTTATTTCTTAGATTATAAATTTTAATATATAAATTTTTAGGTTCATGGTATTTGATAGAAATGAAAATAAGGAATTAGATTTTTAAGTGTTATATACAATACTTAAGGTTAGTAAACACCTTATGACAATTATATATTATTTAATTTTTATTCATTAATTAAATAAGTATATCTATAATTTTTATTAAATAAGTGTATAAACAATAAGTTAGTAAATAATATCCAATGGTAGTATTAGAATTAGAATTAAAATTATAATCTTAATAGATAATAATTACTATATATAATATTTAATTTTTCTTATAATTATATATATATGGATGGTTTTAGATATCCTTTTTTTTCGGTTATTTCCAATATGGATATTAAATATGTGATATTTAATATGGTTAGTTTAGGCACATTTTATTTATTTCTATTATATACAGATATAAATATCTCAAAAACTTTGGATATCGTATTTGTTACCATCTCCAATATTAATAAATATTTATTGGTTAACTGAAACAAATTATTTGACTAACTTAGTTGATAGAAAATTAATTATTTTTTAAATATCTTTATCGGTAAATTAAAACTAATCATTTGGCTGACTTACTTAACTGGAAGAAAATAAACTACTTTCTAAACATTTTTATCAGTCAATTGGAATCAATCATTATATTAACTTATTCAATTGACAATATATTAATCACTTTTCAAATATCTTTACCATTCGACCAAAACATATCATATAACTAGCTTACTAAGCTAAAAGAAAGCTAACCACTTATAAAACATTTTCATGCGCGAGTTGCCCACCAAAATAAATACATAAATAAATTTGTATACTTGCAATAATAGTTATGTGTTAATTAGCTAGTTATAAGATATCCAATAAGGATGTAACTAAGTTGCTAATTGAATTGATTTAAATATAAAATTTCATTGAGTATAGAAAAAAAAAATTGTGTGGATATATTACAAAATCCATTAATCTCAAATAATAAAGCTATACAAAATTTGTTTTGTTAGAAACACTAAAATATTTATCACATAAATTTAGTTGATAATTTGAGTTATAAATAGAAAACTTTTGAATTACAAGGAAAATGTATATTTTTTTAACAAATAACCATTACGTAAGTATCTCATATAATGAAATTCATCATCTACAAAAACTACATAAAGCTATATCAATTGGCAAAATGATCCAAATAAATCATGGTTCCCTTAAAAAAAATATTTAGTTTCAATCATTGAACAACATATGTATGTGCAAAAAAAATTGTTAAGCTATCAATTTAACTATGTAACACATATATAAAAGCACATTGTGGGTACAAGCAATTGTAACTTGACACCTAAGCATCTATCTCATTTGTACTTATGAGCACAATAAAAGACACATTCTTATAAATAGTGAGTTTTTATTTGGCGCAAATGCAATATAATTACAAAACAAAGATTCATTTAAATGGTATAGTAGTGTATATTAGTACAAAAAGCAAATATTGATGTTAGAGTACATATACTTATTTGTGCATGTTATGTAATTACATATTATATAAAATAATTCACTTAGCGCGCCATTTAGGTGTCAGCTTTGTCGGTGCCTTTTTTGACTTCAAAAAATTAAGAATATCCAAGAAATTAAGACCCATAACTTGATATTTCTGCTCAAGATCATATTTTACAAAATCAAAATGAAGTCTCACATTCACATTCATATAGTTACATCCCAACAAAGAAAACATGGGGTGGGGGTCGCATTTTTCCTCCTTTGTCTAAAAGATTTAAAATACGAGTTTAATGAAAAAAAGAGATGATGTCCATTGAACAATAATATCAATTTATTGATAATAATACATTGATGTAATATGGTCATACTAATAGGTTATGTGCATAACATATTCTTCGAACCTTAACAAATAATTTAATCTTTTTACACTTGATTGCATTTTCATGCATGTGTACATTCTATGACTACTTGACATGTTACTGAGGCTTATTATTTATTTTTATAAGATTGAAATTTTTAATTGTTATTTATTTATTAGTTTATATTATATTTAGTATATAAAGGCATTTTTGAAATTTGTAAAAAAGGAAGGGTGTTTTTGTCAAATAGCCAAAAAGCCTTAAAACTCATATTTTCTTCCTTCCTTTCTCATTCTTTCTCCCTTCAATTTTTCTCTTCTTCCTCCCATCCCACACTTTTCCCTACCTTTTCTTTTAATCTTTCAGAGTTTCTATTAAGTTTTGGGTGAGGTTTCTAGCCATTCTAAAGTTTTAAATTCATTTATTTAGTTATCTTAATTTAAATGTTAAAATAGATATTTGTGTATTATAGTTTAATGTTTGAGTTGTGAATTTAACCATGATGTTTTAAGATTGATTATAAGTTGTATGAGAATGAGAAAACCTTATAATGAGATTTCATTACTTAGAAATTGATTAAATGAGTCTTTGGTAATACTTGAGTTAGATTTAATCTAAAATGTGTTTTGAGGTTTGAATTATAATTTAGAATGGTTATTTTTTAAGTTTAGAAGTTAGATTTAAATTTTGATTTCAAACCAAATTAAAAAAAGGCTTTATTCAATGTTAATGGAAGATGAAACAATTCGGAATAAGTTACTACCAGTTTTGACCTTTTCGTAGTTTTTCTTAATTTACTAAAAATAAAAATATTTTTAAGCAAAGCCTATTAAGAACAAAGTTGTACACTTAAAAATCTTTTAAATGAATATTTATGGATTAATTTAGAATTCATTTCTATTGTCAAAAGTATAAGTTTTTGGCTTGGCACCATAGCCATAAAACTTATGGTTTCTAAATTTGTGATGTACTATAGCAAGTTATTGTACGACAATTACTGTAATACTCTATAGTGTTGAGCATTTTTCCCTTTTCTATTACGAAACACTTTTGAACCTCCATGATATCAAATTGAGTAATTCAAAAATAATTGAAAAACTTAGAGAATATAGTTTTATTTTTCAAATAGAGTACTTTTTAAAATTTTAATCCTATATTTTTTGAAATTAGTAAACTACTCTTGGAAGTGTATTTTCACAAAAAGTTGCAACTTACTTCAAAATAAAAATTTAGAACTTGTTTTCTATTTCTTAACTTTCAAATCCCATGTAGTAGTCTTAAAACATTATTTTTACATTTAGACTTTATTTTAAATAAGGTGTTTAGTTTCTAGAGCACATTTAAGAACTTTTCTTGATTTTATGGGCTAATAATAAACCTTACTTTTTGCTATAAATAATTTTGTATAGACTTAAACCTCGATCTATATATCAACCTAGAGATTTATGTTCATCAAGTATACATTTTGGATATAGGGGTAAATGAATATCTTATTGGAGTTAGATTTTTATAGAATATATATGTTCTTTAGGCACCGATGATTGGGAGGAGACCTAAACCAACACAAAGATCAGTGGAGGAGTGTACACCTTCCCTCAAACTGTAAGTTAATTATGTACAATGTTTAATATATTAAGAAACTAATTTGAATTACATGCTTTAGTTTTAATAATTGTTTTAAATTATTTTAAGCTATTGGGATGCTATATTCGCATATAAATAATTTGATATTAGATAAGACCTATGGATTTATTGTTTACTACTATATTTATGACTATGATTGATTGAAATAGCCCTTGAGGGAGGTGTGTATGTGTGTGTGTGTACAGGTAATAGGGTGTGAGTTAGGGTTGGAACAAGGAAGAATGTCGTTATAAAGCCTAGTTAGTGAAATGTAATGCAAATATACTATAATTGTCACCTTGTGGTTACCTAGGTCAATGTCAATGAGTCAAGTTATGATTTGATAAACTGATTTTATAAATTAAAATGTGAACTAATTTCAAACACATTTTTTGATATAGTGAAATTCACTAATGGTCTTAAGTGTCTACTTCGATTAAAGTGACAACTTGAGAAAGAATATACAAACTCATTCTTTTGTAAAGAAATCAAATACAAGCCTAGAAACATATTTATAATATAATTTTAATTGCATAATTGGTTTTGAAACGACGTAAGATTTGTCAAGTAAATATCATTTATTGAGTATATGTTATACTTACCTGTAACATCCTCAAATTCATGTGTTATTGGAGTACTTTAGTGCATATATTTTTATGATATTTTTAATACATTTTATTTATTAATTGGGTAAAAAAATATAAAAGAGAAGTTTTAGACACGTGATGGGAGAAAATTTAGCGAAAATAGGTTCAAATGGTGATAAAGGATAAAATTATCATTTTAAAAAAGTGACGAAGGACAAAATTAGAAACTAATAAGTTAAAAATTATATGGTAGAGAATATTAGAGGAACGAAGTGGTTGAATAATCCTAAAACGATAAAAATCGTTCTTTTGTTGAGAAAGGGCAATTTTGCTAAAAATAGTAAAATTGTCATTTTGTCTCGGCTCGAAAGGGTCACATTGGAATTCAAATACCTGAAAATCCTTCAAATATTGTGAATAATAGATGGAAATTAGAATTTTATTCAGATGTAAATTCTTTTAGAAAAGAGAGAAAAAGTAAAAAAATGACCTTTTATGTTCTTCAAGGGTAAAATGATCATTTCAAAAAAAATTTAAGGGTAAAGTGGGAGTTAAATTTAAAGAATAAGAAAAAAATTATTTTAAAATGGTATGGGTAGTATGGTAAATGCATTAGGACATAAAAAAATTTTCAAAAAAGTTAAGGGGTAAAATGGTAAAATGAAAGGTTTAGTATAAAAAGTGGAAGTTGCTAGAAATTTCTTCACATTTCTTCTTTTTTGACCGAAGCAAACCTCTCCAATTTTTCTCTCAAAGTTTTGAATCTTCCAAGCCATAAATCTCATCAAATTTCAAGAAATTTATTAAGGAAAAGTTGTTGAGTAAGGTGGGAACTTCCTTTTATTATCATTTTTGCATGGGTTTATGGTACTTTAATTTTTTGATGGTGAGCTTAATGGGTATTGATGATGAAAATAAGTGTAAAGGAAGAAATAAAGTTTAATAGTGGAAGAATTTATGATAAATTTTTGATAAATTAGGGTTTATGTGTTGTTGATATTGTGATGTTTTTATGAATATATTGTGTAATGAATGTAATAAATTATGTGATGATAGTTTAAGTGAAAATATTGGAGAAAAATAGGTTATATGCATGCATGTCCAATTGGCCAAAAAGGAATGTATTATGGTTGGTTAGATTTTTGTTGTTTGATATTTGGGATAAATTGATATGTTGGTTTGTTGAGCGAAAGTAAAGAAAATGAGAAAGAAAAATTTAGAAAAATAGATAAGTGTAGAAGTTCGATCGAAGATGAATCCGTGGAAAAACAAGAAAAAAATTCAATGCTGAAGATTGGGTGTGGTTATGAAAATTAAAAGTATTTCGGATAAATGGTTAAATTAGAATATGTATCTGTGTGTGTGGAATTAATGACTTGAGTAGTAATTATGGTTATGTAAATAGAAACGTGCGTGTATGTATGTGTATATATATATATATATATATATTATAATCATTATTATTATTATTATTATTACTATTATAATTATGCATTAAATATTGGTATATTCGCTTGTATACATTGTAGGGTTATAATATATATATATATATGTTCCTTTTATATTAGTTAAAAATTATGAAATTGTATTATATATGAGTATTATAAATAAGATAAAATTACTGAAATGCTCTTAAGAATAATTAAGAGTAAACAGTTAGTATAATTAAGATTATTATGGATCAACATAATTTCCCTATACACTGGCATAATGTAACACCCCTCTATTTAAAATCAACTACATAAGATATAATCTGAATTATTTTTTTTTTTTAAACATAAAGATATATATATGTGCGAAAGTTGGATATGTATAATATCCTGGTTACACACATAATCCATAGTATGTAACCCAAAAATACAAGTTTACTGTACCAACGTATATATATATATATATATATATATACATATACCTATAGATATATACGCATAATTATGCATTAACACCAAAAAAATACCCCTATCATCAAGATACTAGCCCTGTTAACGCCTAGAAGAGTTCGCATCCATATCCCGCGGTGTCACATTACCTGTAAAAACCACAATCCACAAAAGGTGAGCGAAACAGCTCAGTAAGCAAACATAATATTCTAGTACAGAATTTGTTTCCCTACCATATATACTATACGATACTGATGACGTAGAGGTTATTAAACTCATATCGCCTTAACATAATCTGATGAGATAAATACACTCCGACCCTATACTCTGTATCACTATCCACATAATGCTCATAGTTATTATATAGAATGTAAATAAATCTACATGCATTTCGAAATAAAAAACACATGATATTTTTAACAAATTATCGACAAATATATGACCGGTCGTGCTAACACAGTTATGGATCGTGGCCACAAAGTAAATTCGCCCCAACCCTCATCCATTCACACCACTCGTCTATCGGGCTGAGCATATATTTTATACATGATCGATCATATAATCTGGCTATAACCAAGCCAGCGGGTGTGAAGGGTATCTGAATATTCGGATCCATAACTAATGTAGTCACACAATTAATACCACATGGCCTAAACCATGCATTCATTTTTTTTTTGAAAACTATTGTACACTCAAACCATGCACAATAAATACCACATATGCGCACCTATACACACAGAAATGATAAATAACGTTCACATATCGATTTTATGCGCATATAAAATTCGTTCACATAATGAATGTATAATGCACTTGCGGATAGTGATACCTAACCAACAATTCATAACACTTCCATAATCACATACACTCGCAAATACCCAGTCTACCAATTTCACTGGGATTTATTCATCACAATTATAATTTCTACTATTACGATAAATATATCGTATACTATCCAATATTAATAGATAACCATATCAACGCATCATTTACTAATAAAGAAAATTTACATAATAATTATAACTACTATAATTATTATGACAACTAACGTGCAACGTCTTGAATATTACAATCTATTCTAAATTCTATTAACCACGCTCTAATCACACGGCCATAATAATAATTCATTTATACATTCCAACAACCATATAAAGTATTATACATACATAACACATCAAAATATTTCTAAATTTCCACAATAATAACCAAAGTTACCATTTTACCCTTCCTTCAAATTTTTCCTCATTTTGTCCACCCAAATCAATTCCTACTAATTTCATTTGTTCCCTAACATACCTATTCATATTCAAACATACCATAACATGTTAAAATATAACATTTAGAGGCTTAATGAACAGTACTCCGAATTTACCATTTTGCCCCTCTTTCAATTTTCTTCCATTTTATACATTATTCTATACCCAATTTCGTCTAAACACCATCCCTAAATCCATTCCTACACAAATCAACCACCAATCACAAATTCCATAAAAGAAAATTACATTTCCTTACCTTAAAATATGCCAATTGCTTGATTAAACCTCCCAATACCGCAAAACCACCTAAATCACCATTAAAACCATAAACCACTTTTCAAAACCACTTTTCATCAAACCCATAAATTGAAACTTAGTGAAATCAAGAACTTTTACCGTCAGATTAAAGCTCTCGACGCGTATAACAATTTTTCCTTCTGCGGTAACGCGTTTAATCGGGCGGATTAAAATATTTCGCTTGATTTTGTCCAAAAAAATTGAAAGAGAAAGGGAGAAGCACCTCACGGCAAAGAAGAAGAAAAAGCAACTTTTGTTTTAATTTTGAAAAGTCAACCATACTTATCCAAATCTATACTTTTCAAAATTATACTATTGCCCAAAAATATTTCAAAACTTACATTTAGCTCCCAAGAAAATTATGAGACTATCCAAACCATTTTTATATTCTTTCACTTTAGTCCATCAATTTTAATTACCACTTTTTCTTCTAATTCCTTGTAAAAAGACCATTTTACCCCTAATAAAGAAAATTGGTCACTTTGGTCATTTTTCATCCTTTATAGAGAAATTCACATCCTAATTCAATTCCACTTTTTCTATATCTTATTTACGACATTTACAAGAGTTCTGGGTGATCAAAATTTGGCAAGTCCTTTTGACCCTTAACGTAATGACCATTTTGCCCTTTTTAGCAAAATTGTCCCTTTTTGTCCAAAATAAAAATTTTGACATTCTTATGCTTATAAAATCTATATTTCCTTCTAACACAATCTATCATACTAATTTATATTCTTGACATCTAGCTTGATCAATCATAACTTTATCAAATGATGATTTTACCCTTTTTACTTTCGACTTCCCAAAAATATACCAACCGCGTCTCGAATTGAAATTAAATATACCAACATAATGTTTATAAAATTCTAAGACTTTTTATGCGGTCAAAACTCACTTTGGCATCAATTTTGAGTGAAAAGACTATTTTGCCCATACCCGACAAAATAACTTATTTAATCGATTTTCACTCGGTCTCCTTCCAATAACTCCATAAAACATTTTCAAAGATAAGAGATAATAAAAATTAGGGTTTATTTATATCTGAGTGTCACACATAATCGCTCAAGATAAGTGTGATTATAATTATTTTAACTGTGGCTTCTTAAGGGATAGATTAAACCACAATTGTCCTTGTTGTGCCCGAAAGGGTATGTTGTAACAAGAGCAGTCCTTCAAAGAGCCCTGGAAAGGGGTATGTTAAACCCACAGTAGGAAGCAGCTGTTCATCATGGTGCCTTGGGGGGTATTGTGAACCCATGACAGAACCAGTATTTGTACACAATTTGATAAAAGAATTGGTATATAGGATGAGTATAGTGCCATGATTCATAGTATACCTTAATTATGACTGATCCATATTAAGTAGGAATAGATTATAATAAAATGAAATAGAATAAAGTGATAGGAGAATAAAAGAAAAAAAAAGAAGGTTATTATTATTATTATCCTAAACGATTATTAATTGTATGGTTGGAATGCTATGTGTACTAAATTATTATGATAATATTTGTATTTCTTACTGAGTAATTTTTATATTACTCATTCTATGGTTAAATTATTTTTTTGGTATATCTAGTCGGACAGTGGATCTGGGCAAATCCTCTGAGCGGTGACCAATAAAAAGGGTGGGTATAAATATTATACCAGTTTTGATCGAACATGTGTATATATATATACACCCTTATCTAAATGATTTAAAGATTGGTTGGGCACGTGTAAGTAGAGTTTTCAAATATAATATATAAATGGTAGAAAATATTGTTTTGGCACTACTAATTATATATAAAAAAAATTCCAACATTTACATTTTAATATTATCACTTATTTATTATGATATTGGGTATGGGTTTCCACATTACCTACTTTACTTCACTACTTTCAAGTTAGGTCTTATATTTGCTTTCTTGATGTGGAAGTGGCATTGTTGTTACTATATTACCTTTTGTGCAGGCTCCTTGACTCATCCTATGTTTCTTGGGGTTCACTGACAAAATATTTTCATATTATATTTTGATATTTTATAATATGTACCTTAGATATTATTAAATTTAAAATATATTATTCATTTTCTTTTTTAAGATTTTATAAGTACCTATACTATAAGTGATTTTAAATGTGATAAATTTTTAAATGTTGACAAATATATCTATATTTTGTCTATATGTACCTCTATGTGTGTGTGAGTAGGTGTATGTTTTATTTATGTGAATGGAGTGCATGATTCTTAAGAGTCCTGTTGGACTCTCAAGGGATGATCTGTATTGATGGGGCATATTTCAATGGCATACGGTGGTTGTCATATGGTAGCCTATAGATCGATGGTGACATTATGAGACAGATAATCCAACTTTTTAAAGCTAGACATAGATGCCCGAACTATTTCGGTTAGCCCAAGATTGAGTTCTACACAACTAATTACAGTTCAACTTTACAATGATAGTAACACAAAAGAGAAGCCTAAAGCTTTGATTCCAATATTCTAATATAGTATGCAGTTTTTCTAATGTAAATATTTATACTATTAAGGATAAGACATGTCGTATATTCATATTTACTAACTTAATGTTTATACCAATTTTCATACCGATTCACTCATAATGTCATTCCAACTCCTAAGTTCCAATTCTCAATTTTTGACTTGTGGTCAACCATAATAATTATAAGCTAACTTTGAGTGATTAGCTTTTTTAATTGAAAAGATAAGCACATGAATCAACAAACTTGTCATAAATTAAAGCATTTATTGGAGCATAGTATCTTCGCTTATTCTCTAAGTGAAGCAATATCAATAGTTTTAGTTTTCAAATTAGTCAAAAAAATCATATCTAAAAAAGGATTCAATCTTAACTTATAGGTTGAATTTAAAAAAAAACAATCTCTTAACTTAAAATTCAAGTATTCTTTTTCTTACAAAAAGAGAGTAGAATTATCAGTATGTAAAGGATGAAGGTTAACCAAAACTAAATTATAAATGAATACTTAAGATTTTGGTATCAAGTTACCAACATATTGAAATGGACCTGAAATAAAGCAAAAAATACCAATAATATATCATATTGCACTATAGTGAACAATAATAGCCTAGATGCTAAATTTTAAATTGGTTATTTGGTTAAGTTACTTATAAAGGGAAAAAAAAAAAACTATTGACTTATTATGTATAATTTAAAATAGAAACATTATGTAGCATTCAATTTGAGCTATTGAGTCTCATAGTAGTTGGATGGCCGCTAAAATCAAGATTTATTTGTCATGAATTTAACTTAAGAATAAAAATTAAAAAAGCAGCAAAAGAAATACATATGAACTATTTTGACAATTTATATCCTTTCATAACAAAGCATAGGTCAATAAAGGGAAGTTGGTGGCAAGGCAAACAATAATGTACCACATCATCACCGTAACTCATATCCTCAAGCAATATTTATAATCACAACAAAAAATAAAATAGATATTATAGGCAAAAGAATAAGAACCAAACTAAATACTTTAAGAAACTTCAAATTTCATAAGTTAGTAAGAACATAAACTATTAATAGATAAAAACTTTATTTGCCAATTATTATTATTTTGAAATAACTAAAACCAACATAACCAAAATTTTATGATTTCAAATAATTTGATGAACAGAACATTAAAGGCCAATGGTCATAAACCAAAAATATGTAACAATATAACATGAAATATCCCAACTATTTTAACAAGATAATGAAGTTAGACAATTCCATCCAAATTACAATAGAAACATAATTTGCAACTTATCCATAGCCGCCGTTTACTCATAATGAATGAGAAAGCATACTGTTTTCATGTCTAGATGGATCATCAAGATTAGGAAGCGGGCTTTAAAGGCCCTTTTTTTCTTAAGATTACCCATCTCTACTACCACCCTACATGGACTATCCTCAAAGAGATTAAAATATAGAATGCATTTTTAGCTTCCTATTTATTAAGAGTTAGCAAAGTGGACTTATTCATCACTGTCTTAGTTGTACTTTGCAACAATATGTTCAGTTTGACTCACTTTAATATTAATCATGCAATTACAAAGCTAATACCAAGTTGATACATTGTAAATCTAATTTAGATAAGGCATGAACAATTGGAATAGCTCTCTAAATCAACAATATGGACAATAGTAATAAAAAAGATAGATCAACTAAAATAAAAAAATACACAATAATATATCCTCGCATTTATAGAAAATTAAATACCCCTAAAGCATAGGCTACAAAAATGATCAAATCAATATATCAAACTAGCTAAAAATGTACTGTCTCTAATTAGGCCATAAACTAAAGTATTAGAAGGATAAATGACACAAAAAAATTAATTATTTGCACAAAATAAAATAAACCAAACCAACAAAACATTCAGTAACCAAAAATTACAAAAAATTTGCAAATCACCAAAAAATTAAGTATCTTTTCTTAAATGAAATTTTTATTATCCATAGTCAACTTAGAATGCATATGAAAGAAAACCTATATAAGATCTAGCTCCACGTACAAAAAATAGGATGCATATGACATCAAACATTAAAAAGAAAAATACACAAATAAATTACTTTAAAAATGAATAAGAAATTTAGTCTTACAGTTGAAAGAGAACTAACTCATAATTATTTTTTTCTATATTTTAAATATTTCAAGAAATCCAAAATATTATCATGAAGAAGAAGAAAAAGAAGAAGAAGATGCAAATCTAAATTTTGAAGAAGAAGATGCAAACTTGGGTTTTGAAGAAGAAGATGCAAATCTAGGTCTTGAAGAATAAGATGCAAATGAAGTATTTGAGAGAAGCTTGGATTGTTAAGTTTGGGTCATGAAGAAGAAGATGGAAATGAGGGGTTTTTGAGAAGCAGCTTGGACTATGAAGTTTGGATTGTGAAGAAGAAGTGCAAATGAAGAATTTTTGAAAAGAAGCTTGGATTGTGAAGTTTCAACTGATTGCCAGTTTCTTCAATTTTTTTATTTGCAACAAATTTAGTCCATTTAATCTAAATCAGTTGAATTACACAACTAAAACTAATGGATGTAATGTTATAACAGTTGTAAAATAGCAGTTCCTTTGAGACAAACTTTAGTTTATGGTCACTGTCAGCAAACTGTTTACTAACTTGTCTTTGAGCCACCATTGGACATTAAGATCAACATTACCTGACAAAAGCTTTAAATTTATCTATTTCGTTTGAGAACTCCACTGGAGAGAACATCTACTAGAGTAATGGTTTGAAAATCATTATCAACAATATATAAGCATTAAGTTACTTTACTAAAAATATGTAATAATTTAAAAGTATCCACTCAGAATTTTGGGATCTTGTCTCAGAATTTCATCTTATAACACAAGATTCCAAAATTAACTGGTAAAACTAATACAAAATCTGATAATTATTACGAAATGTTAAAATATTTCTATGCTAAATTCATAAATAAATCGCCCATGTATTATGAGCTACTAAACAATTTCCTATAATTTTTCTCATTCATGCTTACAGTTTCCCCTCCTACTCTTTTCCTTCTCGATTTTTGTCTCTTCTTCTCTTTTCTTCTGGTTTTTGTTTATCTTTCGTTTTCTTCAATTTACTTAATGAAGCCATTCCTCTTATTTTGTTTTATATAACCAAATGCATTGAATCATGCACCTGTTACATGTTTACCAAATGCTTGCCATCTAAAAAGGTAAGTTAGGTGTTACATTCACCATCAACATTTGCATCGCTGCCGATTTGGGTGACTTGAGAGAACCATTCAAGACAATAATTTTTTGTTTTGTTTCCTTAGAAGAAAATTTTGGTGGTTGAAGTGGCAGCTATACAGTAGCGATGAAAAGATGATGATGAAATCTCCATAAATATCTTGAAGGTTATGAAGAAGAGGAAGAATGGGTAAGTTATGAATTATATAAGTTGAATGGTAGAAGATGAATATAATTTGGTGATATTTATTACATACGGGTGTTATTAGCATAATCGGGTTAATCGAGAACCAATCATTCATCGTCACCCAATCTTCAATTCATTGACGGAAGTCAAATATTGAGTAAACAATGAACATGTTGTCCTTGATTACTTTGAGTCATACTGAGAATATGAGAATCAATAACTCGTGAATACATGCTAAGGATTAGGAAATTCCATATGTAATACTGAAAACAAATGCGTATCACGAGTGCCACGTACAAGATAATTGCTCGTCAGTTGGAGTAAATAACCGTCTCTCACACTAAATAATTGCCCATAATGTGAAATAACAACCCATTAACGTGAGATAACAGCCCATTATCAACAGTAATCACTCATGAACTGAGATAACTGCTAATCCAAGACTTATAAAAGGAAAAATTCATCTTAAAGAAGGGGAGGCTAGTATTCTGTCAAAATTCTATCAGATACATCTCTTAAATCCTTCTCAAATTTTATTTTCTTTTAAGTATTAAGTTAATCAAATTAAATACATCAGTCCAATTCTTAACTTACATATTGAAAGGTTATTGCCAGACACATGCCAACACCTTTGATTGGTGTGGTTTTGCAGGGGAAAAAATAAGAACTGACAATCGAGGATTGAGAAAAAGGCTTCATTTGTTGACGGTGTTTTTCAAAAAGTCTGTTATCAATAGTTGGCATCATCAGTGGGAAGTTGAGAAAAAATCATTTTGGAAAAAAGATGGTGATGTCAAAAAGAGGAAAAAATTGAGAGAATCAGAGATAAAATGGTGGTAGAATTTCATCAGAATGATAACAAAGAATCAAATGATCATGCTTTATCAGAAGGGAATGATGAAAGAGGCAGGGAGTCGATTACGTAATTACTAGAATAAACGGAACACCAAATTCGGATAATGAAAGAGATGATGATGAAGGTAACCAGCTGTCCAGCCGCCTGCAATAATTCATTTTCTAGTGTTATTAAACCCTAGAATTCTATATAATACAGGACCTTTAGAATTTAGAGCATCTTTAATAAAAATTACTAATGAAGCCCCTGGTATTTCATGATCTTGAGACTTATAGTTTATTACAGTGATACCCATGCCTCTTGGTAATTGTTCATTCATGACTTGAGACTTTGCAGTAAAGGACTACTCCTCTTCAAGGCTACAGCCCATCTAGATCATTGGGATGATTCTATTATCCCTTTGAAAACTCTTTTCGAAATGGGCTTTATATCTCGTATAGTGGTTTCTCATCCTACACAAGTCAAAAAATATATAGAACCATTATAGTGGAAACTAGCACAAATCCTGTATGAATACTTTGAACTTCAGAAATGTATGAATGGCTTTCTGGACATACAGATAGCCTCAATCCCTACAAGTTATTCAACAGGTTATCCAGAGGAGGCAAAAATGGAGTTGCTCATTGAAGCATTTCCTTATTCATCTTCTTCTTGTTATCAGATCAACCCCAGGGCAGTACCAGTAGTAGAATCCTCTATTATGAAAAATATAATCAACACAAGGAATCTACTACTTTCAGCCCAAAGATTTCTGTCATGGACCTATTCCTATCCAATGCGTATGGAAGACAGAACCATGAAGGTGTTCACAAAGCACAATCGTTTCAAAGTCTATACACCTTTCTTGGGGCAGATCCATGAAGATCCAAACATTGAGGCCTATTTTAATTCTATCAGAGCCCATTTAGAAGTGGAAACCTTTGGCGATTATCAAAGAAGGCTTGATATTGAAGAAGAGTATGACAATGACCTCATTGATTTGGATGAAGATCAGAAGACAAGAAGAATCTGCTTTCCAGCAGCCCACTCAGACTACCAACCAGCTGTCCAGCCGCTTGCAATAATTCATTTTACAGTTGTATTTTATGCTTTTTAGATAAAGTAACTAGAGTTTGTATTATTAATATTTTATGAGTCAGGTTAACCTTGGTTAGTCCAAACCATAGTTAACAAAAAAGTTGTATATAAACCCCTTCAATTCAATAGAATGGATCATCGAATCCAAAGCACAATTCAGCAAAAATTCTCTCAAAGTTCTCTTTAAAAGTTCTTTCTTAATTTCCAACATATTCAGCAAAGGTAGAGACTCCCTCCCTTCACTGTCTTATTCCAAATCCCCAACGTCAGCTCTTCTATTCTGATTGTTGGTTTCTTTTAAACAACTGTGATAAATTTAATTTTCTGTTTTAAAACTATTTGTGTACAGTAGTTGTTAGAATGATAGGTTAAACACTATATATCAGGTATAGTAGTAAGTTGTTAAGATCAAAAGAGTGAAATATTAAAAAAAAAAAAAACTCCTTTTAATTTTCGCTTTCTTACTATCTTATTATGGGAAAGATGGCGACATAATTTGAGCGTTCTCTCCCTCATCCCAAGGAAGTTTAAGCTCTTAGTACAACCTTCTTCTTGTTCCCAGAACGGATTTTAAGAAATTTACGTACTCTCTATTGTAATTATACCTCATCCCTTAATTTGGTATCAAAGCAAAACAGAAATTAAGTTTAATTAATTAAAGCCTTTATGATTAGGCAAATCTTCTTGAAAACTTTAATATAGACCAAAAAGACTCTTATAGAGGTAAGGTGAAGTACTTGGCACTAGAGGCTGATTGATGTGGTAAGACCTAGGTGTAGCCGAAAACTTGCAGAGTCATAATAAATCTGTATTAATGACCAGTAAAAAAGATGAGGTATTTCATAGGCTTGATTACTTAAACTTAGACACTGGAGTATATCAGAAAAGGAAATATGTAGATAAAAAACCTTTAATTTGTTTTTTTGAATTAGATTTCAAACATAAGTTTCACTCTGAAGATCTACAACTGAATACTATATCTGATATAGCTTGTCATATACTACACAACCAGTTAGCTATAAGTCAAAGCCAAAATATAATTTTTAAAAATTATCTAAATATTTTGCAAAAACAACGTCATAAAATAGATAGTTTAATAGAAAATATTAAGGTTATTCAAAACAGCCTAGATTTTAGTAGATTTAATAAACTACCCACTAACAAAGATATAGAATCATTAATGCAACAAATTAATAGTGAACCCATAAAAGTGGAACAATTCACAGTAAAATTAGTTACAAGGTTAGAAAAAACAGTTAATAATTTAGAACAAAGAATAAATAAATTGGAAGAAAAATTAAGTATGTTAAATTCCTTAGAAAATAGACTAAAGTTACTAATAGGATGTGTATAGCAAAGGATCCTTTTTATCTTAGAAATTTAGAAATATTAGAAAATGAATATGACTCTCCAGCTTTAGGCTTAAGTGATGATAAAAATATATTAGGAAATATAGGAGGAATACCTGATAAAACCATAATTAGACAAAATAATATGATAATACCAATGTTAATAAAAATGAATAAAAAATTAGATAATTTACAATAAATAATAGAAAATTTACCTAGTAGATCTACTAATGATCCCCTATTCATTAAATCTGTAGAACAACTAAGCACTCAGGTAAGTAAATTATCTTTAGGAACTAAACCAGTAATAGGCAAATCAGAAGGAAAAATGTTAGTTTGGAAAAAGTGGGATGGCATTTAGAAGAAGTAATACTACTTCTAGTATAGATAGGTAAGGAAATATAAGTAGAGAAGAAGAAAGGAGTAAAAATAGTACTAGTACTGATAGACCTTATAATCTGATAGACAGAATTTTAAGAAGAAATGATAGAGAAGGAAATAATAGCATTAGGTTAGATGAAGTAATAGATCTTCAAAGAAATTTAGATTTGTATAACCAAAATCAACTTAGGTTATTAAACCCTAGAATTCTATATAATACAGGACCTTTAGGATTTAGAGAATCTTTAATAAAAATTACTAATGAAGAAAGGGTTAGCGTAACAAAAGGACAAGTTAAAATGATAGATATTGTAAATAAAAATACTACTAGACAAATAAGAAGAGAAGGAAAAACACTTGTACATTCTGGATTAATAATAATAGGAGCAAAAGGATTAACTAGAAGTGGAATAGAAGCAAAAACACTTATTATGCTATTAGATACTAGTTGGATAAAAGATATGAGGAAAGAAACATTAGGAACCATAGAAATTGATATGAATAATAATACATGATTATTTTATTATGTACCAAATATTACAAAATCAATTAATGATTTAGAAAAATTGAAAATAGGAGTACAGACTAGAGGGTATGAAGATTATGAAGGAGATAATTTAGTAATAACAATAGGATATTTAGGAAGAGCTAGCAATAAATTAGGAAATAGATATAAAGTACAAGTAGATACAATAATAAATGGATTATCTACAAAAGGAATTAGAATGATTAAACCCGAAATAATGGACCCTACAAGATTAGCAGGATTATGATAGAATTTAGAAAGATTCGTAACTATGAATAGAAATAATACAGTATTAGTACAAGAAAATAGTCATATATATACAGATTTAAATGGTAGTCAAACCATAAGATTTGATAATTTTGTATAACAAAGACCTGTAGGAACCTCAGAATTAGACAGTGATGAAGAATCCATAGAACAAAATATACCTACTTTAGCAAGAAATTAACAATGTCAATAAATACATATTTTAATTTACATAGGGATATATTAAATGGACTACTTAGAATAGATCTACATGATAGAATAAAACTAGCAGCATTTAGGAATATAATAAATGATGAAATTGCAAGGATGGAAACAGAACTTAGAATGATATCTGAAAATAATATATTTGCAGTTAGAAGAAAACTTAGAATAAATATTTTAAGAACTGTAGAAAAATGGTTAGAACATAGATTATTATCAGTAAGCTCAGTTTTATAATAATGGAAGATAAACAGAAATTAAACATATTGTACAGTAAGTATCCAGATTATGATTGGACTATAAATTTTTTAGAAATACCAGATTTAGATGATTGTAGCTACTTTATAAATATGGTTTATGGAGATGATTATCCTAGAATAAAAACCCAAAAGGTAGATAAGACAAAAAATTCAGAAATAAATCTATTAGAATTAATAAGAGGAGAAGAATATTTATTACCCCTAGAAGAAGCAGATAAACCTATATATGATGATTATTTAGAAGATAGAATACTCGCAAGCTCTTTAACAACTGTTAATGACCCAACCCAAATGCCAAGAATAGAAACCACCCTTACTAGAACTTTTCCTGCAGCAGATACAATTCCTATATCAGAAATAACCCAGAATACTATAAGAGCCACAGGATACAATAGGAGATTCCCGTATGAACAAGTAACTTTACTAGCAGCACTAGCAAACAGTGGAAGTATATTAGTCTTAAGTAATTATCATCCACAATTATGTGAAGAAGTAATAGCAAGATGGGAAAATAGTACTATATTACACCTTAGTACCTTCAATTTTATAGATAGCCAAGAAAAATTAAATTATGTAGAAAACCTATTAGGAGATGTAGCAAAAATGTATTTCCAATGATGGAAAAAAGATCATCCTAATGCATACCAAATGTTAATTAACAATGCAGATGTAACAGAAAACATAACTACTCAGATTAGACAAATGATATTAGGATATGATCAGTATAGAGGAAATACAGAAATGCAAAATAGAGCTATCCAGGACTTAGAAAGATTAAGTATAGATAATATGGCACAAATAAAAGAATTTAGTCAAGAATATTTAAACTTAGCAAGTAAAACAGGGAGAATATTCCTAGATAACACTTTAAGTGATAAATATTTTCTAAAGCTACCACCACCTTTAAATACAATAATAGAAGAAAAATGGAGACAAAAACATGGAAACTCATTTCAAATAGGGTTAGCACCTAGAATAGTATTTACCTTTGAATATTTAAAAGAACAGTGTATAGCAAATGAAATAACAAAACAAGTAAAAAACTATAATTATTGTAAAAATGTATATATACCTGGAATATACAAGGAAAATACCTTAGAAGAGCTACAAATTATAGAAAAGGTATACCTAGAAAAAACCATGTAAGTAGATTTAAAAATAAAAAATCACCACTAAGAAAATGTAAATGTTTTATATGTGGACAAATAGGGCATTATGCCAGGGAGTGTAGAAGTAAAAAGGTAGATGTAGATAGAGTAACAGCATATAGAGATTTAGAATTAGAAGATGAATTTGATATTATAAGCTATAATGGTAGTGAAGATAGTAATGATAGTGATGTATTAAGTATTTGTGATAGGACAGAAGAAATAGAAGATCAATTAAATTTCGAAGAACAATTAAAACAATTTAAAATATGAGTTGGTATCCAATAACTAAACTACCAGAAATTAGTTTAAATTGTAAACATGAATGGGTAGATACTTATAGGAAAAAATGTTATTACTGTAAACTTATCATAATAAAAAATTGTAAAAATTGTGAATTAGTATGTTGCCCCTTAGATATAGAACAATTTGGAGAAAAAGTAGACTATGGAACTAGTAAAATAGAAAAAATAGAAATAAAAGATGAAGATGATTTTACAAAATTAGAAAATAAATATTTAAAAGAAAAAATTAAAAAATTAGAAGAAACAATAGCACAATTAACATTAGAAAAAGAATTGGAAATATCAAGATTAGAACAAAAAATACAGGATATGGAAAAAGATCAAAAGTTAAAACAAATAGCAGAAAAGGAAGAAATAGAAATAATAGCCAGTAATTTTATCAAACCAGCAGCTGTAGTAAATAATTTATTAAATTGTAAAGTAGCCCTAGAAGTAAATAATAAACAATATCAGTTAAACGCTATCATAGACACAGGTGCAAGTAAATGTGCAGTAAATGAAAAATCCCTACCCCCAGAATGTTATGAACAATTAACTAATCCTATTAAAATAGCAGGAGTAAATAGTATAACACAGAGCAAGCAGAAAGTAAAAAATGGAAGTTATTTAATATTTAATACTCAAAAATATTTGTTACCATTTTGTTATGCCCTACCCTTAAAAATTAAAGATAGGACACAATTGATTATAGGTATGAATTTTATTTACAGCATGCAAGGAGGAATAACCATAGAAAATGGTAAAGTAACTTTCTTTAAGAAAACAGAAACCATAAACACTACGCCAATTAGTAAACCAATAGAATTAAAGATATTCGAAGAACAAATAGAATGTGATGGGTTAGAAATCAAAGAATGTTTAGAAGAAGATATGATATTATATAACTATGGAAATTTTGAAAAAAGAAATAATTGAGTGGAAAAAAGAAGATAAGGAAAAATATGATAGCAAAAAACTGCTATTCCCAGTCTTTAATACCCCTGCTGAAAAAACTATATTGGAATTTGTTCTTGTACATAAAGTTGCAGAAATGATAAGAGTTCAAGAATTCTTAAAGTCTCAAGTCATGAATGAACAATTACCAAGAGGCATGGGTATCACTGCAATAAACTATAAGTCTCAAGATCATGAAATACCAGGGGCTTGTATTTGCAGTAAAGGGCTACTCCTCTTGAAGGCTATAGCCCATCTAGATCATTGGGATGATTCTATTATCCCCTTAAAAACTCTTTTCAAAATGGGCTTTATATCTCGTATAGTGGTTTCTCATCCTACATAAGTCAAAAAATATATAGAACCATTATACTGGAAATTAACACAAATCCTGTATGAATACTTTGAACTTTAGAAATGTATGAATGGCTTTCTGGACATACAGATAGCCTTAATCCCTGCAAGTTATTCAACAGGTTATCCAGAGGAGGCAAAAATGGAGTTGCTCATTGAAGCATTTCTTTATTCATCTTCTTCTTGTTATTAGATTAACCCCATGGCAGTACCAGCAGTAGAATCCTCTACTATGGAAAATATAATCAACACAAGGAATCTACTACTTTCAGCCCAAAGATTTCTGTCATGGACCTATTCCTACCCAATGCATATGGAAGACAGAACCATGAAGGTGTTCATAAAGCACAATCGTTTTAAAGTCTATACACCTTTCTTGGGGCAGATCCATGAAGATCCAAACATTGAGGCCCATTTTAATTCTATCAGAGCCCATTTAGAAGTGGAAACCTTTGGCGATTATCAAAGAAAGCCTGATACTGAAGAAGAGTATGACAATGACCTCATTGATTTGGATGAAGATTAGAAGACAAGAAGAATCTGCTTTCCAGCAGCCCACTCAGACTACCAATCAGCTGTCTAGCCGCCTGCAATAATTCATTTTATAGTTGTATTTTTATGCTTTTTAGATAAAGTAACCAGAGTTTGTATTATTAATATTTTATGAGTCAGGTTAACCTTGGTTAGTCCAAACCATAGTTAACAAAAAAGTTGTATATAAACCCCTTCAATTCAATAGAATGGATCATCGAATCCAGAGCACAATTCAGCAAAAATTCTCTCAAAATTCTCTTTAAAAGTTCTTTCTTAATTTCCAACATATTCAGCGAAGGTAGAGAGTCCCTCCCTTCACTGTTTTATTCCAAATCCCCAACGTCAGCTCTTCTATTCTGATTGTTGGTTTCTTTTAAACAACTGTGGTAAATTTAATTTTCTGTTTTAAAACTATTTGTGTACAGTAGTTGTTAGAATGATAGGCTAAACACTATATATCAGGTATAGTAGTAGGTTGTTAAGATCAAAAGAGTGAAATATATATAAAAAAAAAAAAAAAACTCCTTTTAATTTTCGCTTTCTTACTATCTTATTATGGGAAAGATGGCGACATAATTTGAGCGTTCTCTCCCACATCCCAGGGAAGTTTAAGCTCTTAGTACAGCCTTCTCCTTGTTCCCAGAACGGATTTTAAGAAATTTGCGTACTCTCTATTGTAACTAATCTGTATTAATGACCAGTAAAGAAGAGGAGGTAATTCATAGGCTTGATTACTTAAACTTAGACACTGGAGTATATCAAAAAAGGAAATTTGTAGATAAAAAACCTTTAATTTGTTTTTCTGAATTACATTTCAAACATAAGTTTCACTATGAAGATCTACAACTGAATACTATATCTGATATAGTTTATCAATACTACACAACCAGTTAGCTATAAGTCAGAGCCAAGATATAATTTTTAAAAATTATCTAAATATTTTACAAAAACAACGTCATAAAATAGATTGTTTAATAGAAAATGTTAAGGTTATTCAAAACAGCCTAGATTTTAGTAGATTTAATAAATTACCCACTAAGAAAGATATAGAATCATTAATGCAACAAATTAATAGTGAACCCAAAAAAGTGGAACAATTCACAATAGAATTAGTTACAAGGTTAGAAAAAACGGTTAATAATTTAGAACAAAGAATAAATAAATTAGAAGAAAAATTATGTTAAATTCCTTAGAAAATAGACTAAAGTTACTAACAGGATGAGTATAGCAAAGGATCCTTTTTATCTTAGAAATTTAGAAATATTAGAAAATGAATATGACTCTCCAGCTTTAGGCTTAAGTGATGATAAAAATATATTAGGAAATATAGGAGAAATACCTGATAAAACCATAATTAGACAAAATAATATGATAATATTAATGTTAATAAAAATGAATAAAAAATTAGATAATTTACAACAAATAATAGAAAATTTACCTAGTAGATCTACTAATGATCCCCTATTCATTAAATCTGTAGAACAACTAAGCATTCAGGTAAGTAAATTATCTTTAGGAACTAAACCAGTAATAGACAAATCAGAAGGAAAAATGTTAGTTTGGAAAAAGTGGGATGGTGTTTAGAAGAAGTAATACTACTACTAGTATAGATAGGCAAAGAAATATAAGTAGAGAAGAAGAAAGGAGTAGAAATAGTACTAGTACTGATAGACCTTATAATCTAATAGATAGAATTTTAAGAAGAAATGATAGAGAAGGAAATAATAGCATTAGGTTAGATGAAGTAATAGATCTTCAGAAATTAAGTTTAATTAATTAAAGCCTTTATGATCAGGCAAATTTTCTTGAAAACTTTAATATAGACCAAAAAGACTCTTATAGAGGTAAGGTGAAGTACTAGGCACTAGAGGCTGATTGCTGTGGTAAGACCTAGGTGTAACCGAAAACTTGGAGTCATAATAAATTTGAAATAATTGAGTGGAAAAAAGAAGATAAGGAAAAATATGATAGCAAAAAACTGCTACTCCCAGTCTTTAATACCCCTGCTGAAAAAACTATATTGGAATTTGTTTTTGTACGACCAATTTAAAAGTAATCTCAGAGTCAATAAATTAAGAAATAGAGAGGAGAACATGGGCCCAACAAGAAACCTGTGGAGCAGGTAGACATTGATCAAAGTTGAAGATTCGGAGACAACCCTCAGCCAAAGAGGTTTAGTATAGCCCAAAAAAGGAAAACAACGGGTTAATTGTGAACGGAAAAGAAGTGAACAGGGTTCTTACTATCATAATGATGCAAATCATCCTTTTTGGATTTATGAAGAGAATGAAAAAAGAGTATTCGAGGTAAAAAGAAGCAAAAATGAAAGGATGAATAGATGTCATGAAAATGTTTAGGGGTCTGTACAAAACTGAAGGAATAACTCGGGAGATGTTGAGAGGAGAAGTCAAAGAATGACTAAAAAGGGAAAAATAAGGGGAATTGTTGGAGAAATTAAAGAAATTGCCAAATGAAATTCTTGAATTAAAGAAAGATCGGAGAATTGAGGAAGGAAGTAGGTACAAGTTTAAGACAAAATTCGCACTATAGGAGAACAAGGAAGTACAAGTTTAAGACAAAATTGTCACTATCTCAAGAAATCATGATTTTGCGGTTTTCAAGGAGATTCGAAATGCCGCAGATTACTGCCTACACATGACAGATGAACTCCACATTCCACATCGACTGGCACAAGGAAATGATGCATATTCAAGGGTTAAAAGAGTTGAACCTGTGACGTCCTTTCTCGTTAGCGCTGGAGGGGCACGCACGACTTTGGCACAAAAACTTGCTCGACAGAAGTATTAAGTCTTTTGGTCAACTATGCAATGAATTTTCCATGGAATTTGGAGAAGTTTGTGTATCAGTGAAGGATCTTAATAGTTTGAAGTTGATTAAGAAAAAAGCTTATGAAAGTTTAAAAGACTTTGTGATCACATCCTTTCGATTCCCTTAGAAGCATTAAGGAAGGGGATAAAAATGCATGCTTTTTGGTATGATTTGCGTAAAAAAAACATGTGACTTGTATGATATTGCATACCAAGAAGCAAAGGAGGTAGTTGTAACTAAGAAAGAAATTGTAGAGAAACAAAAAAAGAAAGAGAGGAGAATGGTTAAGGATCCTAGAAAATAAAAGGAGGACCAAGAAAGCTACAATGGCAAATCTTGTCATTTCAAGAATCCTTGGGTTAACAAACAACATTAGGGGGAACAACCGAGCAGACAAGGTTATTTCTCGTTAAGGAGATTAGAGGATGAGAAGCATAAAGGAACTGAGAGATTACCATTTCTTCCTCCTAAAAACCGCGAATGTATGGTGGAAGAAACAATGGAGCAGAAGCAGTTCATGGTATTGAATACTCCTATAGACATAATTTATGAGGAGCTAAAAAATAGAGAAATATTAATAATACCAAGACAAATAATGCTCTAACAGGTTTAGAAGTAGAAAGAAGTATTGTGCCTTTTATTAGATTCTTGGGTGCAATATTAAAAAGTGTGTGGAGCTGAGGGAACAGGTCGAGGTGTTGGTAAAGAACAACTACTTGGGAGTATATTGAAGGCTAATGAATGAAAGAAAATGAAAAAGGGCCTAGTAATCCAAAAATGCAGAGAATTGTGATTATTATAGGGGGGTCAACCTTGGTAGGAGATTCAAATAAGGCCCTCAAAAACTACTCACGCTGCTCAACGGGATAACTCACGAAGTACAGCCCGATCTTTATTTTTCAAGCAAGTAAAAAAAATTCAAGGTTGAGTAGCATTCCTATTATGTTCACAGAAGAAGATGCAAAGGGCGTTAACTACTTGCATAACGATGCCTTAGTAGTTACCATCAACATTACAGCCACACCTATAAACTAAGTTTTCATTGATCTTGGAAGCTTGATTGATAATTTATTTATAGAAACTTTACACAAATTGGGGATCAAGGAGCTGAGATTGGAAAGAGTTCAAATCTTTTTATATGGTTTCGATGATTAATGTATAATACGACTACGAAAGATTCAACTCCCAATTATTATAAAAGAGAAACCATATTCAAATTGATGATAGCTGACTTTCTGATTGTTGATCGTCCAATGTCATACAGAGCTTTATTGGGAGACCCGTTTATACATACTCAAAAGCCCTATTATCAATACATTACCTGAAGTTAAAATTCTCAGCTTGTGATGGAGTGGGAGTTATGTCTAAAGATTAGAAGGAAGCTAGAAGCTAGCTACTATTCAACCATTACAAAAAGTTTTTTGAAATCTATGAAAGCAACCCTAGAGGAGGAAGGCTGCATTGGGTTTTAAAAATTATTCTCATAACACCAGACAATTCAAAAAAATTTCAATAACAATTTATTTAAAATAAAGTAAGGAAAAGAGAAACAAACACAAGATTTATAGTGGTTCAACAACTTAATGAAGTACATTCATTGCACAAGTTCCGAACTTGTGCTTTTCTACTAAAATAAGTCTTCCAATCTTAAAGATATTTAAATACAACTAAGAGAGATTTTAATTTCTCTCACAACCTTACAAGTGATTTACTCAATCACTTAATTCACTATTACAAGAGTACAATAACTTTTCTTAACTCTCTTTTATGTTTAAAGAAATAATTATAAATAAAAATTATATCTCAAGGAATGTCTTTAATAAAAAAAATGTATACAAATGAATGAGCAAGTATAGGATATGTGTTTTGAAACTCAATTTGTAAGCTTAATAATAACTTTAAAATTTAAAATATTTTTGTAAGTGTTTTAAGAGCTTAAAAAAAAATTTAAAATCAACATCAATACTTGTACAGCTTATATTTATAATTAAGGTTCAAAAAATAACCATTAAATACATAATCATTCAAAATTTATACACAATCGATCAATCTTGTCCTTAAACTGATTAATTAGTTCATTAAAAAAAAAAAAAAGGGGTAGAAAACATGCCCAAGCAATTAAGGAGTTGGTTGCTACAAACTGATTAGTTGGTTGAGGGAACAAGAGGGCAGTTGCATAATATGTTCTATTGTTAAAGTTTTTCAAAAGCTTATATTTTAATCTCCAAAATTTTACAAATTAGTTCCTATTTTAACTTTGAAATATGCTATTAAATACATATCTTAGATTTCATTTGGAATATTTTGCTAGTGTTTAAAGTGTGTTTTTGTACAAAACAAATGTGCTTAGGTAATTATCACAATCACACACACACAAGCATACAACATTAAATTTTACAATTGTTATCCTAATTTTATCCTTAATTTTTTAATTCTAGCTCTTAATGCTCTTTTTTTTTTTTTTTTTTTTTGTATTTTGTTATCATTAAAATATGAGTTTGATTATACTAATGTCAACTGCAAATACCAAAAAGAAATAGGGGGACAATGATGTTATTGAAGCGAACCTAAAGATTGGAATTGGTCGAGTAAATGGACATGGTAGCATTGAAAATCGTGATCTCGCCAAAACTGTGAAGATAGGTTCTAAATTTAATGAGAATGAAAAGGTGAAAGTAGTAAGTTTTTTCCGAGAGTACTTAAATGGCTTTGCATGGTTGCATGAAGATATGCTAGGAATAGATTCGAGGATAGCTTCATACCGATTAACCGTGGATCCTTAGTTCGAGCCAGTGAAGCAAAAGACGAGGGCATTTAACCGGGAAAGATACGAAGCAATTCATATTGAGGTTGGCAAACTATTGAAGGCTGGATTTATAAGAAAGGCTTATTATCCAGAATGGATTGCTAACACGGTGATAGTGAAAGAGACAAATTGGAGATGGAGAATATGCGTGAACTTTATTGACTTAAACAAGACGTGCCCAAAGGAGAGCTTTTCTTGCTAAGAATAGCTTGCGAATTCTACATCATGACAGTAACATGTTAGTTTCATGGACGCTTTCTCGGGCTATAACTAAATTAAAATGTAGGAGTCTGACAAAGAGAAGATTGCGTTTATAACCAATAAAAGATTGTATTGTTACAATGTGATGCCTTTTGGGTTAAAGAATGTTGGAGCAATATATCAAAGATTGGTGATTAGGATATTCAAGCCGTTGATAGGAAAGATGATAGGGTTATATGTGGACAATACGATAACCAAGTCTACACACTTTGAAATTATGTGGAGCACCCAAGGGAAACCTATAACTTGTTAAAAAGGTGCAAGATGAAGTTAAATCTCGAGATGTGTGCTTTTGGTGTAAGTTTTGGTAAAATTATGGAATTTATGGTGAGCAAATGAGAAATTGAAATGAACCCGCAAAAGGTGAAAGAAATCTTGAAAATGAAGCCCCCAAGTACCTTGACGGAAATGGAAAAGTTTGTGGGAATGATAACACTATTGAGTCACTTTGTCTTTAAATCTTGACAGATGCTTTGGGTTTTTACAAGTAACGAGAAAGGAAAAGGCCTGAAGTGGACTAATAACTGTGAGAAGAGCATTTAGGAGTTAAAAGAATATTTGCCCGAGATACCTATATTGGCTCAACCATAGAAAGGTGATAAGCTTCTCCTTTTTTAAGTGGTCTCATAATAACACATATTATCAATGAGGTACTGTTAAAAGAGGATTAGGAGAAGGTGCAAAGACCGGTTTACTATGTCAGCAAACCTTGGTTGGATGTAAAAAATTGGTACACAAAATCTGAGATGTTGGCTTTTAACATTGGTAGTAGTAGCAAGGAAACTGAGGCCATAATTTCAAGCTCACACCATTGTTGTGTCGACGAATCAACCATTTTGGCAAATTTTGCATAAACAAGATCTCTCAGGCAGACTTGTTTGATGGTCAGTTGTATTTAGCGAGTTTGATATTGAACTTCAACCTAAGAAAGCCATAAGCACAAGCCTTACTAGATTTACGTGCGTGCTTGAAAAAAATGATTTACAATTAAAAGAAAATAAGTACTTTTAGTTATTGTCAAAACATTCTTTACTTGTACTTGAAATTATTTTCTTTTATTAAAAAAAAATTTTTTAACTTTCAATATTACCTGCCTTGCCCCATTTTTGATACTGTTTTCTAAATGAAGTTTTTCAATATTTTTTCAAAAAAATAAAATAATATTATTTTTTTAATTTGAATATGTGTGTGTGTGTATATATATATATATATGTAATAATTAAATTATTTTTTTAATTACAAAAATTTTTAAATAATTAAATTCCTAATTATCAACGTTTTATATTCATAAATTATACATCAAATTAACTAATTTTAAAGATAAAACTAATACAAGTATAATTGAAAAACAAAAAATATACTCAAACTTACAAATATCCATATGAATTTAAAAAATATTAAATATTTATTTATATGAATTTAAAAATACAATGTTAAATTCACTACAAATTTAATATTAAATTTTTATAAAAGATGTAAATGTTAATTTGAAAATATAAGTACCAAGCCCAATTCACTGTCATCGCTGACCATGATATATAAGGAACATATGTACTTGATTTGAAATCAGATAAACAGCACAACAGAAAACAAAACCCTCTCCCTGCAGCACAGACGACAAACAAGTATATGCCACATATAGCAGCTAAACAAAGTAGTACATTGGAAATTCATTAACTAAAAGTTTCTACTCTGTCCAAAGCTTAAAATTCCACATTAGTTTCGTATCAATAACAAGCTTTGCTGAAGCCACTTTCTGCCCCACCTGGAAGAAGAAGAAGAAGAAGAAGCAGCAGCAGCTCTAAGAAAAACGTTGCATGCATGCTTGTATTAAATAAAATACAGGCCAACAAATTTGCTCAGCGTCAAACCAATAAACATTTTCTGGTCCATGTCAATATGCTGAAGAACTAGCTACACCCCAAATTATCAGGCATTGGATTCCAACGCCAAAAGTATCTTCTTTCTTGGGCCCTGAAACCACCAATATAAATGAAAAAGCTTCCATTAGTAATCGGGGAAGAAAAGAGAATATGAACTTTGATTGGTACAAAACCAAGCATGATAACTATGACTTGCATTGGTCAAAACATCGAAATGTACATGAATGCAACTAGCTATGAAGGAATTGCTGAGGAGTTAAAACTAATAATGAAATTTCTTCAAAACTGATTTTGGTTGCACCATATAGCCTTCAATTAAAAAATTCTCCGTTGAGTAGCCAAGAGAAAAAACATACCTAAAAGATCATGTATTAATTCATGAACTCCTGATTGGGTCAAGAGAAAGGGTAATTCTTGGCAAAAAAGCATGATGACTATTCAGAAACATGTACATGAACAAAAGATAGTGACAGACCAGTGAAAAAATACACAGCTGTAGCAGTTTTGCACAAACTGATACTGACATATCTCCCTTTTATAAGGGATGGAGATCCAGGGCTCAGACTACACTGGATATGAAAACAGAATTACGCCCAAGGGTCGCATTAATAAATAGAACTAGCCAATAAAGAGCAAAAGGCAGGTACTGTTTTTCCATCCTAAAAAATGTTCTGATCCTTTCTAGAAGCCAAGACGTCCAACTCTTAGCTCTAATCCCAAGAGATTTCACTAGTCTTCCTGTACCAATGTTCTTCTGATTTCATTATGCTACTCTGATAATTTTTATTTTTATTTTTTAATAAGTGCATTAATGTGATAATTGTCAGGTTAGATAGATAAGCAAGTCCAAGACTCTTGAATCCAAATCTAACCACTAGAAGATATTAAAATGAAGTTGGTGTTATTATTAAAGACCCAAACTCAGAAATAAAATTAAATTTAAAAAAGTCGTATTTTCCAAACACATGAAAAATAATTGACGGAATTACTACAATATAGTATTTGGTCAAATATGGACCACTTTTGCAGTTATTAAAATAAACTTGATCTTGTAGTATTATCCAATACAAGGACACAAAATTTAATAAGCCAGGGCATATTTAAAAATAGTTTTTTCAAAAAGAAAGATTCTTAGCTCTTGAAATGGTGCAATTGAGCAATTGGTCCTTAGGAGAGAACTTCAAAATACATCTGCAATTATCTAAATTGGTAGTTGCTTGTATTCTGGAAACTATTGTATTGAGATCGCAATATATGAAAAGAAATCATATTGCATTTGAGCCTGATATTTACCATGGGTATTCCTAAAGCCTTGAGGTCTTTATCAGTCATGTGTACAAGAGCCGTCATATCAACCTGTAGACACGGGAACATGCCTCAAAAGTAGAAGAAGAAATCCCTAGGGTGATGATGGGAAATGAAAAATAAATATAAAATACATAAATCTGCAATTATAGAATCCAAATAGATCTACATACCTCCTCTGCCTGAAAAGTAATGGAATACCTCTCAAGACCCAATGACCGCAGAAAACCATCCAGCAACACTTCAGCCTGAAGGAAAAGATGCAAGCTTAGAGAATTCTGATATAGAAAGAAGCAGTAATACTGAGTGCACATCTGTACATGTATACTTCAATTAAATAGTTCATAACTTTAGTTACAAGGAAATAACAAAGCAGTTCAAGTCTAACTTATTTTTTAAAAAAAAAATAATAATCTCATGCAAACAGAGATTTCGACAACTTTATCCACTGTTTACTTCCAAATGTTCTGCAGGAATATCAAACTTGCAGCATGTTTCACTCAATCCCATCTCTTCAAATTTATTTGGAAATACTGGATTAATTAGCTTACTTCATCTAATGTTAAGAGAACAAATAACAAGCTCTAGCAAACATGCATAATAGCAGTATCAATGAATGATGCTTCTAGTATGTTTCTACAAAGCAACAACAAACATAAAACACTATTGTTTACTGCAATTAAAGATAATTAAAAAAATAGGATTATTGTCTACTACCAATAAAAAATTCGCTTCAAATTTTACCATCAAGATGACCACAACCTAACCAAAAACAGTATTCTTTCCTTGCAGTTCTTAGCAATGGATGCAGAAAACTACTATAAAGAGAAAACATTAAATTTATGCCTTTAGTTGAACTTTCTTTCTGGAAGCTGGACCAGCAACTCTTTTGGTCTCTGGTTCAGGAACATTAACAGCTACACAACTTCCAATTGGTTTAGCCTCCAATTTTGGTTTTGGCAGATCAGAGTTCACTGGTTGTGAATTCATTGTCCCAGATAACTTTTCACGAAGATCCTGCATACCTGAAAGGGGCTCCTTGCTACTTTGATTTGCATCTTGTAGACCTTTCTTTTGGAGCTTCAAACGAAGATCTCGAGCACCAACTATGCGATCTTCACAAGCCATTAACTCATAATCAAAACCAATTACAGATGATTTAGTTGCATCCAAGAATAGCAGCAGTTTTAGTTCCATGTTCAGTCAATCCATACTTGAAACTTTTGGCTGAACATCCTGACAAAGATCATGTTCCCACTTGTCATCTTGCCTTTGCCTGCAAAACAAATTATTACAGTGACACAATGGTAAAGACTCTGGCCTCTACCAGAACCAAATCATAAAGAACAAACAACCAAAGAAGAACAATAGCATGGTAAAGTTAGTGAAAAAATATTTTGAACCCTCAATGGGACACAATATGATAATATCACTGACTTTCCAAAAGTACAAAAGTGATACTATAAGCTGTTGAACGCTTTGAAACAAAGGCTTGCGATGCTAGATCTCATATTTATGATGCAATTTAGTTTTGTGACGATTATCTAATGTAATGCTGGGATCAAATTCACGTAGTGGAGAGTAGAAACTGTTAACTCTGTCCTGTAAAATCTATCTCCTCCACAGAGGGAGACTTTGAGAGCTTAAGTTCCTTTCCCCCTAGGAAGGGGGTGAGGGGACACAGGATAAAGGAATATTACCCGTAAGTTTCCCTCAGGGACAAGGGCCAAGATCTTTTGATGTTAATAAGTTATAGTTGGTTAATCAAAGGCAGTGGCTCTCCGGCCCGGCATGAACGAAGATAAAAGAAACAGCGAACATTAAATGCACAGCAAAACAATGAATATTTCAATTTCGACATCTATGCAGGTTACATAAGTCGCAAATGGAAAATAAATTTTAGGAAGAAGAACCGCACCAATTTACAAAATATCAAAACGAAAAAAAAAAAAAAAAAACACTCAATTTATGGATAAACAAGATGAGAACATGTTTACTAAGGGATTCCAAGTAGTCTCAGATTCTAAACTGTAAAACCATGTAATTTCATAAAAGCTTGGTTTAGTGCAAGAGAAGTTGAAAAATTCCAATATATAGAGAGACAAAGCGAACCTTTTGCCAGTAATTGATCGCCTGCGTGTAGAATTATCAAAGGTAATGCGGTTCAAACGCTCCTTAACAGACCTCCTCGCTGCAGCTTCCACTCGATCAGCGTACATTTCTTTACCCTTAATTAAACCCTAACCCTAGTTGGCCTAAAAATTGAAGAGATAATTAAAATTCCAGAGAGGTAGAACAAAAACCCTTAGGCCTTAATCTATATGCAGAAGCTATAATTTTAGATATTGGAATGTTGATGAAAGAAAAATTGCAAGTAATTAGGAAGAATCATGGCTTGTTTTTTCAAATGGCCCAATTTCCAGGCTCCATTATATTTTTTAACTCAACTAAAAATTTTGATATATTTGTGGCCAAATCTTTATAAATCAAACGAAATTGCTACGAAATTGCCGTTCACTTTTTCTTTTTCTCTCAAAACAAAGAAACCAGTTACAAGCTCCGCTCAAAACAGTGAGACTAAACCGAAAAATTTGCAAAGATTAAACAAGGTTGAGTCTTCCCCTGTTTAAACTCAGGGGTATGCTTAATTTTAAGAATATAAAAAAAAATTAAAAAAAAAAAAAAAGTGAAGTGAATAAAAAAAAATAAAAAGAAGAAAAAATTTGATTTTTTTATTTATTTATACTATAAAATTAGTCATAGAAAATAATTTATTATTTTTATTTTGATAAAAATATTCTTCATTTTTAAATTTATTGATACTAATTAATAAAATAATATTTTTTATTATTTTTATTTTTAATTTAAATTATATTATTTATTAAAAATAATAATTATAATAAATATTTAATTAATATATATTTTAATAT
>CP135531.1:5617701-5642402 GCA_032402905.1 Khaya senegalensis | reverse complement strand
AGTCGTGGGAAGTATGTTGTTGGATTTATGAAGTAAGTTGATTATTTTAATTATGGAGAAAACAATTAACAATGATTGCCTCAATACACTTTTTAGTTATTGGAAGAATTTAAAAACTCTCTTTGGATTTAGGAAAAAGTTTTTTAAGATCTTTTTTGTAAGATAAAGAGTAAAATAATCAACTATCTCAAACTATACATTCATCATAAATATAGACCAAAAAAGGTATTTGCATAGAAAAGCATTATTTTAGAAGATACCTACTTCAAACATTATTTTGTTAATTTTGCACAGAAGAGGTGAATTGAGTTCCTATATTGGATGAAAAACATTTATGCCACTCTAATATAGTTGCACAAGATTAACACCTTGCTAGCCTAGTACTTGACTATATTGTGAAGAGATACGAATACTTAAAGGATGATGTAGGTGACATTTCAAACTCAACATTTAAATATAAAATAATTCCTCAATTACCTAACTTATTCTAATTGATGAAGTCACCATATAACAACACATCAACTTATATCTAGATTTGTTATAGGAGCAATAATGTGAGCAACCTAATGTTATCTCACAGAAGAGGTGTTTGCAATGAGTATTTTATTTCCTCAATTGAATCTAAACAATGCACGTTAAGACAACATTAACAAAAATGTGTTTTTAGTAACAAATGTAAGATTTTATTTTATATGCTTTGGTAATAATAACTACATACAAAATGTTGTCTATCACAACTAAAAATAACATTGTTTCTTTAGCTACCTCCATTCTTAAAGCTACTCTTTACACATGTTGAAGGCCTTTTAGTAGACATCGTATAGTTTTTATCTATCAAGATAGCACAGGAAGAGTACGAAAGAGAGGTATCGTTATTTTGTAATGCACCTAAAATGATATAACTTTGTTTATAGATGGTGATGATGTTGGAGCATATAATGTAGATGAGATATAACGTTATGTTGTTTTAACATTTAATTACATACTATGTACTAATTTGATAAATATTAATTTGTATTATGTTTTTGCAGGTAAAACGACCTCATGCTAAAAAAGTCACACAATTAATGACCTCATTACAAGAAGAGGAAGCAACTATCAAATCAAAGTGCACCTCTTTATGGCCGTAGTATGTATATATGGACTAAGCGCTCAAAGCAATTGAAGTAATGGGATTAGATATGGAGACAGGGTTTGTGCTTTAAGAGTAGTTATTTTGAGTTGAGATGGCTCTGATTTGATATATGTACAAGTATTCATCATTGAGATATATGTGTGTGTTAAGACTTTCGCTTCCAAAATTTCTTAAAATAACGACTTTGTTGTGTTCGTCTCTTGAAATACTGCATCTTATCAAATATATAAAATGATATGAAGGAGGAAGATGTCTCCCAAATATCATGTTAAGTATAGAAAAGAGATTTAAACCAGTCTTTGCACCTGTACACGTGATTGATAAGATATTATTTCTCAATTTACATAGCAAGTTTGACCACATATAAGAGAGCAAGGAAGTTGGTTAGTCTTTTGTCATTATGCCAATTTGAAGAAACATAATAGCGTAAAAAACTCTCTTGCATAAAAAAAGTGGAGTGAGTTCTTGTGATGGATAAGAAACATTAATAACGCTATAATATACTCGTGTAGGATCAACACCATACCTACCTAGTACTTGATTATATTAAAAGGATATACAAATACTTGGTTAGAAGATGATGCAAGTTACGTTTCAAATTTAATATTTAAAATTAAAAAAACACTTCCCAATCACTTAATTTATTCCAATTGATGATGTTATCATATAATAACACATCAATTTATATCTAAATTTGTTGTGGGTGTAGGAATATAAGTAGCTCGATGTTATCTTGTAGTGATGGACTTTAAGCAACATTTACTCATACACAAGTTTGTTATCTCATACTATAATGAACAAAACAAGGCATGCATTGTAAGTATTGAATAGGGTCACAAAGCTATGTAATAAGTGTTAGGTGAGATAATATCATTTGGAGAGATTATAGAAGCTCCAAAAACTTGGTTTGACATGAATGTTATGTACGCCCTAGTCAACATAGAGCAAAAGCATTGCATCATCACAACAGATGATTTAGTGAGCAAGCATATTGACATCTAGGATTCATTCTTATCATTGACTTAAGAAAACTTCATTGAGGCTTATATGAAGTGTATGCATGACTGTGGTTTATTTAGTTGCAAATACGTTAAGTACTTGGGACTAGAGTATGTTTTTGATTTTGAATCATTTAATGGAAGACAATTGAGGAATAACATAAAATTTAAAATTTCATAACCATATACTAATTCTTAATAATATTCCATTATAAATTTCAAAATTACATAACCATATACTAATTGATGAGAATCAACAAAAAATTCATAAGAATTTTTTACGCATGCCAATTGGACCAATTATAAAGGTAAGAGTGAAGAAGATTAAAACAACATTTCATGAATTTATTAAAAATATTATGAACTAAATAAGATTTGAAATTAATATCAAAGATGGAATCAAATATGAAATTGAGTTTTGACAAGTGTCAAAGATTTGTCAATGTGATCTAAGTATATAAATAGAATTCTTTTTCTAGTATATTAAGAATGTCACATAGTCATATATTTTAATTATTATTATTTTTTATTATTTTAGGACTTTTATTATAGTTGTTTTAAATTAAAACTTTTATTCCTAATTATTTTAGAATATTAATTGTAAACTTTATAGTTAAACAACATTATAAAAAGCATATTAGACTTTTACTCAATTAAAATTTTGAGAATTACTATTCTTTTTAATTTTTTAGAAAATTTTATGAATTTATTAAGAAATTTCTATTTTAGTGTTTAAAGTTATTTTTCTTATACTCTTGGTTTGTGATTAATGAATCATTATATCAAGCTTTTTATTGTTGTTTCTTGATTTATTTAATTATTAGATCAAGATTTTTTAATATGAATTTTAGTTTTGTTGGAGATTGAATTTTAATTCAAATTTTTAGATTTTAAGATTTGTTCTTAGAGTCTCTAGATTAATTCTTAGAATTTTGAAATTAATATTCTTGGAGGTTCAAAATTGATATTCTTAAGGTTCTCATCACTATTTCTTAATACGAATTAATCATAAATAATTAAATTATATAACCACATTATAATTCTTAATATAACTCTATCATAACTAACACTTCAAATCCAAATCGAAATATAATATATAAACAATATTCTATTTAATTTAGATGCAATGGCATCGAATTTTTACAAGTTTGTTGGTATGTCTATATTAACTACATTAAGAACACTTTCTCCTTACTATTTCTATTTCTTCATTAACAAAAGTTCTTTATGTCCTTTGTCAACCTAACTTGGGATGCTAAATAAACAATAGTAAAATCAATCATTGCAACTTATTTGAAACAATCCAATTCGATTTATGTCTATTGGGATAATAAGATCTGCATAAGTGATAACAAATGTGTCTGTAATATAGTGATAGAAGCAAAGGTAAAGAAGTTAAAATTTAATGTGTCTACATGCTCAAGTGCATGTGCACATGGAAGTTGATTTAAATCAAATTTTTTTGCATGTAATTGTGTTGGTGCTGAGGTCCATGGTTGCATCACTTTCTCTATTCTTCACTTGGCACTCAAATCAATCAATAGGGTAAATTGTTATATACCTTGCAACATTTGTCCATTTGGTAATTTTTTCTTGAGCCTATTTCGTAAGATGGCTTTCCACCTCACAATTTTCATTCCTACACTTGTAAAAAAGTACTTTATAGTAAACTTTTGCAATGTTGGTGGTCATCATATTACAAAACTTTTTTGAATGAAATATACTCGAGCCTCCTTATAACATCTAACCTTTAAATATTTGATTGGTTCAATGGCCAATGTGTCATACATTTGACATTTGCTCTTTAAAGTCATTAATACAATATTCCTTAGCAGCAACAACGTAAGCCGTTATAAATTTGTCAACTTCGTACTTTTCATTGTCTTAATATTTACACGTACATTTTCTAAAATGAGATAAACACAAATTACATGTCCGCTATAGAAAAAATTGGTTGTATTACTTTGTCAATACTTGAACGGCAATCAAAAATAAAGATAAAGTCTTTTATCTCTCCAATGGCTCATTATTTTTTAATGAAAGTGTAGTTCATATAAATAGGTAAAATATTGATGAATAGACATCATTCCCACAAAGAATTGTTATTAAATTTATTAAGTACCAAAATTATTATAAAAGTTATAGATATCATTTGTAAAAAAACCTTAAGTAGAAATAAAGATTAAATTTGCAATATCACAAAGTCTAGGAATACAATTTCAAATATTTCACTCAAATCTTTACTCTCCCTCTATGATTAGATAACTTGAATGAATTGGTAACTCATAGTTTTAATTTATCTACATGCCTCTTTTGATGATCATGTAAAAATATCTCTTTTAACTAATTCACTATATTCCTATGATAATTAGATTAAAACAAAGATTCATTAACTCTATGTTTAATTACCGATTACAAATGCTATGCAACTATATTCCTTTTTTATGCAAAATTATCTTTTTAAAATTTATTAAGGTTTTCAAATTTAATTTCACTAGTGATCAAGCAATAAGAAGCATTAAATACAAAATAAAATAAACAATTCACTTGCAATTAATCATGAATCAAAGAAAAAAAAATCAATTCAAATTACATATTAAGCTTGATTGTAACCCTACAAAGAAGACTTCCAATTTATCATGAAAAACCTAAACAAACTTCTCATAAAGTTCAACATCAATAGACAATCAAAGAAATTGAAAAGATTAAAAGCAAAAAAAAAAAAATTAATGGAGTAATTCTTCAATCTTCGAAATCTTCATTCTCATGTCTTGATTTTTTGTCATCTTCTTCTTATTGTTTTTGGCTCTTTCTTTTTCTTTTTCTATCTCCTAAAATGATCTCCTAATAAACCCGCTCAAGTTCTTTTTATCCCCAGTCAAAAAGGGTAAATTTCTTTTTTATCTTCTTTTGTTGTTTCATAATTTGCAATCTAGCATGGCAATGTTAACCTTCTAGAATCGTAGTGTTGCTGTTCTACATGGAAGATTTTGCATTCTAGCATCACGACATTGGTGTTCTATACAACATCTTTTCCATGTGCTCCGATGCCTAATGTTGATCATTTACTTTTACTAAATTTAATGTTTTGACTTGAGCAAATTAAAAAGATTAAGAGCAAAATAAAATTGATGAAGTAATTCTTCAATCTTTAGACTTTTTATTTTTGTGTCTTAATTTGAATTATCTTTTCTTTCTTGTTTTTGGCTTTTTCTTTCCTCATTTCTATTTCCCAAAATTGTAACATCTTAAAATTTTTATACCCTTAAAACCCTGTCATGGAGTTATAATACAGTATTTTTGAGAATTTTGATAAAAGAGAGAGTTGACCGGTATTCGGGACAGCATACTGTATGAGCAGAAAATACAGTATTTTATTACCGGTATCAGAAATTTGACGACGGAAGCGAAAAGCTGTAATTTTCGTCGTGCGTGCCCGACTATATAAGCGGGACGGGGTCGGAAAACTCGAAAAATAAATTTCACTTTTTTCCTCCATTTTCTCTCTCTTCTCTCTCTCCTCCCCACGGCTCTCTCTCCTGTGAACAGTAATTTTCGTCACCGGACCTCAGATCACCTCATCACCGATGAGTGGAGGATCGCCGGACCGTCGCGAGTGCAACGCCGCCAACCCCGCCCCGATCGCCGCTGCCACACGCCCTCACGCGCCGCCCGAAATTCCGCCGACATAAACTTTGACCAGTGATTCACGGCGGAAGACGGCGAGTTGACCGACACCTCCGGCGCGTCTGGCACCGTCTCGCCGCCCTCTTCACGGTGGTGTGCCCCATTCCGGCATTTGGTCACCGGATTCCGGCGTGGGAAGGCTGATCGGGAAGGGGTGTTTCCGGCAAGATTTCCAGCGATTGGTGAATCTCCGGTGGAATCTGAATCGACCAGTGTGCTCTCCGACACTCGTACTTCGACGTGGTATATTTAGATCTCAATTTGGAATGGGTTTCGATGATGATTTTAGGGTCCAAAATAGGTATCTTGAAATCTGAAATCTGAAATTTTAGGATGATTAGTGATTTTGAAGGCTTTAATTTGTGTTTTGTGGCATATGGGCACCATGGACAGCATCCTGACATCGCAAGGATCGCGATGGCGTGTTCCGTTCATGAAACGAAAATCGAAATTTCGTGGGTTAAATAGTGCCTATGAATAGTATCTATGAACAGTAATTTACACGTTTTTCGAAAAAAAATTCGTAGCATACGGGGGAGTATTTCGAATGCGTATACCCTTTCCGGGACAGTTTTTTATCATTCGTATAGGCACTGGGTACCCGGAGGTAAGATAATATAATATTTAAATTGAGAAAAAATAAGTTTTTAATATTTATATCATTTATAATTGTATGAATGTACATCGCAGTAATGGGTTAAATTGTAGAAAAGTCTCATTGACAGGGAATGGGCATGATTGTGCAATTAGAAGTGTTAATATCCGTGTTTTATATATATATATAGTTATAAGCGTAATACCATTATCGTCGACCTGCAGTGCTAGATTAGGTATTCTAAAATACCTATACAGCATTGTATGTCCTATGTTTGTATTTACATATATTTATATGGTAAGAACGCTTGTATATATATACACACGTAATTATGCCCTTATGATGGAATGATTGAGTAGATGCTGCATTCGATGTTTTGCAATGCTATTCGAATTAACATGTGTGCATACGTTAGTATATTATAATTACTGTGCCGTAGTAAGGTAATGAGTATATTTTTACTTGTAATGATGTGTTGGGATTGCGTGTAATGACGCAATATATGATAACCGATTAAAAGATGTTTCTGTGAATTTGTATTAATAGTGGTATAGTATATCCATGTGATTGAATTGTAATATATTTCTGTGTTTTATCTTAATTGTCTTATGGGTTATTTATATGCCAAAGTGGAATATGTTTTATAACTAAGTACTACTAGCCTTACGACAAATCTATACGTATGAAGTCCTTTTAGAATATAAGGACTAATAAATGTGTTGCATAGGTAATTATATTACCTATCATGAAATTACTAAAATGCTGCTTGATTAATGTAGGCAAAATAGTCATGTTGTTATGACTGAGTCGACTATGAATAAATCTGTATGGATAACTGGTATAATTGGAATAATTATGGATCGATAGTTTTTCCGTTACCCTAGTAAAACCGCTTAGGACGGAGCAGTATCATTATAATAAGACTGTGGTGCCCTTCGAGGTATGTTGAACCCACAGCAGCTCTGGATTGATAATGAGACTGTGGTGCCCTTCGAGGTATGTTGAACCCACAGCAGCTCTGAATTGATAATAAGACTGTGGTGCCCTTTGGGGTATGTTGAACCCACAGCAGCTCTGTATTGATAGTAAGACTATGGTGCCTTTCGAGGTATGTTGAACCCACAGCAAATGAGAAATGATAATAAAAACCATGGTGCCCGCGGGGTATGTTGAACCCATGGTTGGAAGCGGCTGTTTTTCGTAGCGTCCTTGGGTACGTGCAACCCATGGTAAAACTAATTATCCTATTGGTCTGAGGAACCCGGTGTGGGCGAATGACCATTGTATACATATATTAAAGTGTATGGTGGATATCATGTCCACGATTCATAATTTACTTAATTATGACAAATCTATAAGGAAATGAATCCGTGTGCATAATAGATTCAAACTGTATGGTAGAATACTTCTATCTGCTGAGAGTTGCTTGTATTAGTGTGAATTGCAATGAGGCAGTAACACGTTGTGCTTTATTTGGTATGGGGACTGTCATGGTTTTATTGTGTAGGTAGGGCAGCTTATATGTATAGGCAAACTCTTGCCGAATTCCTATAAGAAATACTATTCATACAGCTATTCATGACCTCCCTTTGTATTCTGGTTTTCATATGTAGCGAAGGGTCTAGGATTACCTTTAGTTGCAGTTACAAACAGATTATTGTTATGAATGTGAATTGCGAAAATGGCGGAAGTCTAATCATATCTTGGCAAGTGTCAAGTCTGTAAGAGAAAACTTAATCTTGTAGAAACAGAGAGCTAGCATCAACTTGAAAAAGGGGAATTAGTATTTAAATAGGATAATGGGTAAGGAAGTAAATATGTTACCTCACTTCTAATATATAGAATCCTGTTTAGCTCACAGATATGTTTGGGAAATGAAAAGAATATGTGTGAATTCATAATAAGATTAAAGATCATGTGAGAAGCTTGAGAATATTGTGGAAAAGGCGCATTGGATGTATTACAGGTTATTCGACATATTAGTTACACGTTTATTCGTAGGGTTGAGAATACAGTAAGAATATGATGGTGCAGGAACTATGTTATGAGTTTACATTGTTATTGTCAGTATACTTTAGTGAACAATTAGGATTAGATTGGTATATGTCCTTAGAATAGTATAGTCAATGTTTAATGTAGGTGAAAGAATCCCTAGTATGGGATAAAGAATAGAGGACGTGTATTTGTGATTATAGTATAACTGTCAGGTTGTCTTGCTTCTTACTTCAGTGAAAATAAAGAGATAATATGAATGTATGATAACATAGACTGGTAATGAACCAGTATTGAGATAATTGTGATACGTGGATCGGATATGTATGTTCCATCTCTCTCAGCTGGGCTTGTAAGCCAGTTTCTAATGGAGGTGTGACGTTAAGACTGTGGTACCCTGAGGGGTAGGTGGAATACACAGCTGTCCTCCAAATAGCCCAGTGGCTTAGAGTAACAACCATGATCCATAATGTTCCTTAGTATAATCGATCATTTGTAAACGCAATAAAATTTCTATCACCAACCTTCCGGGAGTGGAAATGGCATACAGAAACAGTGTTATTATTTTACTAATACCCTCGGTTGTATCTATATTTAGGTGTTTGAAATTTTTGTATCCTATGTGGGTATTGATTGTGTGCCTAGAATATTTTGGCTATCTCGGGCCGAGTGTGTGATTGATACTGTGTGGTTATACCGGCTTCTAAGCAGTTCCTCTGTATGGGGCCGCGGCATTAGTCGTTATTTATACGAATAACTATGTAATGATTTTATATGATTATGTAGGTGTTCGTGGATAAGAATAGAAATAGAATTTAAACGGACATAGGTGATAACGTGATTCATTTAGAAAATATATTGATTGAGATTGCATTATCTGTATATGGTATATCATGAGGAGTGTTACTCTGATTGAGATATTTATACAGAATTCATAGATGATATAGTGCTTAGAGTTCTAGAGGAGATGATATAATATCTTGTGTACATTATTGAGCATATACTTGTTGGAACATGTACATTGATATGTGGACATGCATTTACTTGTGTGTGTGGAATTGTGTGAAATGGCCAAAATAAGTAGGGATTCAGGTAACATACTCCTTCCTTTATTTAAGTATTGTATTATCTTACTGAGTCATGTGGTGTGCTCACCCCTTTGTGGGATTATTATTTTCAGGTGAATACGGCATAGCGGTAGCGGTTCCGGAAAGTGCAGTTGAGGCAAAGATTTTCGGGTGGGGCATAGTATATCTAAGGTTTAGGCCATTGTTATGTAATTTTATTTCTATGTACTCTGAAGTATTAATTTCATTAAAATGCATAACAATTCTTCAGAAAAAAAAAAAATAATACTATTTTAGCTGTTACTATTTATGTGGTTATTTTTTATAAACTCTTTTAAATAAATGAAAACTTCGCTTCACTATGAGAAAGCGTTGATTTTTGTCTTTTCAATAATTTCAATGTACTATATGCCACATGAATAGAAATGAAAGGAAGGGGGTGTTACAAAAATGCTCTTCCAATAAACCCTAGCAACTTCTTTCTATCCCTAGTTAAAAATGGCAAATTCCTTTTTTGTTATTTTTCTTGTTTCAGAATTCACGATCTAGTGTAGCAACCTTGTCTTTCCAAAGCCATAGTGCTAATGTTCTACCTGGAAGGTTTTGCATTCCAGTACTAGCTTTTCATGGCTATGACATCGGTGTTTTATACAAATCCTTTCTATGTGTTCCTATGTCTTGTGTTGGCCATCATTACTCTTATTAAATATCATGAATCTGCATGAACTCTTTGGTACTTTTAATTTACAAAATATGAATAAAAACAAGTGAAAACCTAATAAAAGATCGAAAAGGACTACAATTATTATGTTAAAGGTCTTTAATTATTAGTATAAAATCAACTTATCAAATATCCACAAACTTTAAAATTTGTTAGTCCAAAAGTAAAAAAAAAAAAAATGAAAACAAAGGATAAAGAGAGTGAATACTAATTCCATTTAATTTGTAAAATATGCCTTAAAGATTTCATAGAGTTAATGGTTCAAGGAAAACTTTTAAATATTGTTAATGTCTAAAATTTCAAATCAAATGCTAACCTAACCTCACTCAAGATCTTTTTAGTGTGTGCATGGATATCCTTTTACACTTAAACTCACAAATCTAATAAGTTTATGTAATCAAGTGATTTTAATAAATCTCTTGATGGATAAATTATAAACTTTATAAGCTTATTTTTCGCAATACTCCCCACCAATGTTAAATAACATTACGCCCAACATTGTTAGGTTTTTGTTGAGCTTATAACATGCACTTAAAGAGACAATAAGGTAATGGATAATATTATAGGTCAAAACAAAATTCTTAAGTTTCTATCGTAATTAACCAAGACTTAACAATAAAAATGGCTATTGTCACATGTGTACTTATGAAGTCAAGATTCAAATCAGGCTAACAAAATTATTTAGGTTAAGAGGCAAGACTACAAAATTTAAAGAAAATTGGAAAAGTATGATTATGAAAAATGGAATGGATAACAATAAACAAATCCTCCTTATCAAATATATATTTTTTAGGCATATGTTTATGATCATAACATTACATCTTATTTAGTTTCTTGTTTTTCTTTGCAATGAATACTATTAAACAAAGTAAGGGCATAAATTCATTGTTTGCTAACCTTTTAATAGAAACAACAAATTTTAGAGTTTGATGTCAAACATATGTTAACATTGAAAAAAATTACAGAAAAAAAAGTGATAAAGATTTTGAGTTAGTACATAAATATCAAATTATTAATAATGAAGAATTTTATTTGAAATATACATAAAAAAATTATATACTAGAAAAATTTTCAATAATCTCAATGGTGAATTGAGTCAAGTCTACAAGTACAAAGTTTAAGAAATAAGATATGAAGGAGAATATCACAAATACGTAGAATGAACAAAATTCGATGAACTGAAAGTGAAGTTTAATTTGCAAACATATTTGGAAACGTGTGAATGCCAAAATTTTAAGCTTGTTGGAATACTTTGCAGTTATTTTTTAAATTTTTTTATTCATTTAGACATTGATACAATACCAAAGCCTTTCATACTTTTAGGATGGAGACAAGAAGCCAGTAAATTTCCAATCATGGATTTGGGAGAGTTTTATAAAAAATGACAAAAAGGATGAATAAGAGGCTTCAAAACTTTATAACACGTGTCACCAAATTGCTAAATTGGCTTGTATTGTAGCATCTTTAAATGGGGCATACTCAATTTATATGGAAACCATAAATGAATTAACTAACTTTCAAAAATTTTGAGCATTCAATCAATGCATTCAAACAAAAAGATGATTCACGTATAGCATTAAATTCCACTAAGTTATAACTTTTACATCCTAATATCTAATAAACTAAAGATAGGAACAAAGATGATAATCATTCTAGTAAACTAAATGCATTCAAATCAAAGATCATCCACATATTAGCATTAAATCCTCACAATTTATTGCTTTAAGATTCTACCTTCTCACAAACAAACAGTAGGAAAAAAGACACACACAGAGAGAGAGAGAGAGAGAGAGAGAGATGTACATTATGTCAAAAATTGAGATAAAACAAACAAATTTGCCTTTCAAATCTAAAAAAAAAAAAAAAGAACAAAATCAACTAATGCATGAAAATAATAAATTAAATTTATGATAAATAATTTTGATATCTAGATCTATCTTATAAGTTTTTTCTTTTTTATTATTTGCGTAAATTTATAGAATGAAGAAATATATAAGTTAGTTCCAAGTTTAGAGGGCTAGATGTGAGTTTCATTTAAAACTTTGTTCAGTTATGAATTTTTTATTTTCAATATTAGCATTTTTCTTATTATTGTTATTATGGACAACATAATTATTTCAATCATTTTAAAGGGATGGAGAAAAATAGTTAAATAATTTTTTTGACTGATATATAATATTAGAGTGGTATATAGTTTATTGTGATGGTCTACTAGTAATAATTTTAATGGTATTCAATGAGTTAAATTGAATAAATTTTTGTTAATCACGTTATATTTGCATAGGATATGTGATTTTTTTTTTTTTTTTGTTTCTTGGTGATAAGTAACTTTTAAGAAGGCAAAAAGAAATTACTGTTATATTTCTTTTTTGTTTTTATATCATATAGTGGAGATTGGGTGTGGGTGAATTTATTAAAATTTAATATTACTATAGTTTATTTTTGGTCAAATATCATATATTCAATACTTAAAACCATATCTAACTAAATTCAATTTTGGATACTTATTTCATAACCAAAACCTATTCGATATTCAATAAATTTTTGAGTTGATTTTTTTGAAAAAATTTCCAAGATATCCAACCAAAATTGTCATCCCTAGTAGATTATGAGGAACAAGTCTTTCGAGATAATAGTAATGAAAATACAAAAGCTATTAATGAGGAGAAAAATCATGTCAAACAACTTTCGAATCTTTACAAATTATGTAAACTAAGATTTTTAAGGTTTCTGTTATGAAATGATGTATATATATCACTATAAACTGTACATTTACGAATGTTGAAAATATCATTCAAATATCAATATTTGTTTCTTTATATGGTAGCAAAGCCAATTGACTAACGTCTCTACCATGTGTTTTTCTAACTACATAGATTCTTTTTCAAATGCTAAAACTAATGTTCAACTACACCCTTTGTTACTCCATCTATAGTTAATATCCATAAATTTTCCTAATATAACTATGCTACCTAGAAAGCACAAATGATTCCCTATCTTTGTGGTCTTGACTCTTTTGGCTATATGGAAGATACTATTAAAAAGTCATTTGCTACTTTTCCTCTTTGTGACATTACCACCAAAACTACCACTCTTACTTTTAACCATGCGCATGCTTAATTAGTGCATCAAGATGTTCTCATCTTGAGTGCTTGTTGTATACCCTTACTAAACATATTGTTGCCCAAATATCATCATTTCTTACTTTTAAGGATGCCTCGTGTGCTCTTGAGTAAAATTTTGCTTCATAATCTAAAGCTAAGGTTGTACATCTTCGATCCCAACTTTCTAATCTTCATAAACTTTCACAAACAACTTTAAGTTATTTCTATATTATCAAGAAAATCACTGATGAATTGGCCATTACAGGTCAAGCATTGTCTTGTAAAGATGTCATTACATACATTTTAGCAAGATTAAGACATGACTATGACTCTCTAGTCACTACAAGAAAAATCATATCACCTTAGAGGAGTTTTACTCTTCATTGCTCACAATTGAATCCAGAATTCCAACTCATAATTCAAACCCTATAATTTTTAGTGGCTCAATAAATGTTGCAATTCATCAATAGCAACCATACACACCAAAAGGTCAAGGTGTTCAGTGAGGTCGGAGGTGTGAAAATTTCCATGGTAGCTATAATCTTAACTTTAATTTTCATACAAGTCAAAAATCAAAATAATCGAAATGCTATCTACTACCAAGTGTGTGATATGCCAATGACATTGTTAAAAAATATTTTTACTACTTTTATAATACTTTTTAAGATTCATTAACCACATGTTAGGTTTAAGTATTAGTAGCTATGAATAATCAATCTATGGATAATGCATTGCCTCTTGATATATAGCAACTCACCATCTCACTAATGAGGTGCAGAATCTAACATTGTAAAATGATGAATATAATGGTACTGAACAAATTCAAGTTGGCAATAGAGAAGGCTTATGAATTACTCAAACTAGTTCTTCCATTCTTTCTACACTTTCTAGATTCTTTATTCTTAATCAAGTTCTTCTCATTCCTAAAATATAAAAAATTCTTCTTTCTATGCATCAATTTTGTTGTGATAATGCTATTTATTTTTAATTTTATGAAACCTTTTTTATTTAGTCAAGGATTGCTTAGGAAGTATCTTGCATGAGGTCAAATTAAGAATAGTTTGTACTCTTTCTTATTTCTTATGAATCTTAATCTACTTTTTGCTTATTCTACTATTCATCTTCCTTTTGATCTTTGGTATAAAAGACTAGGTCATGCTTCACCATCTATCCTCTTGTGTGTTATTTTTAAATTTTTTATTCTTGTTAAAACAAATAAAAAATACTCTGTGTTTAGATTGTCAAATGGTCAAAAGTTGTAATTTTTTTTTCCAGATTTGTTATTTGAAATTTGATCTACATTAATGTATGAGATCCTGCTTCAATTATCTCTACTATTAGATCACATTATTTATGTGACATGTGATCATATAAACTAATAAATAAGTGCCATAAAATGTAGATATAGACAAATAGTTAAAGTTGGGTTATCTCTTCTTTTTGAATTAAATTTACCTCAAATTTTTTAACAAGATGCCTTTATAACTATAACATATATAATAAATCGTCTCCCACTGCCAATCTTACAAAATAAATCACCATATGATGTTATTTACAAAAAACAACCAAACTGTCATTTTTAGGAACATTTGGGTATGTTTGTTAGCTATACTTAAGACCTTTTAACAAACATAACTTTCACTTTAGATCAAATACATACATATTCCTAGATGTAGTCTTTAGTATCATGGATATAGGTGTCTCATCGTGTTAGGTTTGATGAAAAATCTTCTAATATCAAAATAAGTCTTCTAAGATAAAATCTATCAATGTGCTTAACATAACCAAGTTTTTCATACCTACTCTTTCTTATACTATAGAACTAGTTTTGGATATTTTTAATATTACATTTGTTTTTACCACTAACTTGATATCTAGTTCTGACTATCTTGTTTAAAATTTTATAGGTATAAAACATGCTATTCCCTCAAGAAATGCTTCAACTAATATAAATGTTAATGACTCAATTGAACTAGTTCCACTTATTACTTCAATTGTAAACTAGTTTATACCTATCAATAATCATCATAAAATAGTAACAAGGTCTAAAAATAGTATTCACTAACCTAAGAAATTGCAGGCTAATATCATTTGACATCTTTTCCCATGAGCTCTTGTTATTACTACAAATAACACAACCATTAAATTAACTTATTATTCTGAGGCTTCTAAATATCCAAAATAACTTATTGTTGTGAATGTTGAATTCGATGCCTTACTTAAAACTAAGACCTAAAGTCTTGTCCCTCTACCACCTAATGCTAATATCATTGGTTGTAAATGAGTCTATCACATTAAACAAAAAATTAATGGCAAAATTAACCACTACAAAATAAGGCTAGTTCCAAAAGGGTATCATCAGTAAATAGGCCTTGATTTTAGTAAGCCATTTAGTCTTATTATAAAACTTACAATCGTAACCATTACGTTATTCAAAGTTAGAAAATACACCAAATTAACGTCCACAACATGTTTTTACATGAAACTTGCATGAAGACTTTTATATACTTTAACCACCAGGGAATCAACATCTTTAATTCCCTAACCATGTCTGTAAATTACATAAGTCACCATATAAGCTACATCAAGCTTCTTGTGCTTAGTTTTCTAAGCTAACATAGAATTTCTTCAATTAGACTTTAAAGGAAGCAAGTTGGAAACATCCTTATATGTGTATCACAAAGACTCTATAGTTATCTATCTTGTCATTTACATAAACAATATTATAATAACTAGTTCTTTGATAGTAGGCATTTATCAGGTGATAACTAAACTCAATGTAGAATTTGTATCTCAATCAACTCAGTTTTTTCCTTAGTATTGAAGCTTTATATATTGAGGAAGGCTTATACGTGTCTCAATGAAGGTATATAGTTGAACTTTTTATTCGAAGTGGAATGGATAAAGTTAAGCTATATATAACTCCTATGGCAACATCTTTCCAATTGTCTAAAAATGATACTTTAGGTTTTGTCGACTTAAATATGTACAAAAGTATTGTTAACAGTCTTTATTACTTGTTGTTCACTCACCCAAACATTATTTTTGTTGTTTATTAAACAAGTTTATTTATGCATGATTCGAGGGATTCTAACTAATAGGCTATCAAATGAATTTTGGGATATTTGAAACATTTTATCTCTTAGATTCTTTATCAACAAATTTTCCAAGTTTGAATTTCAAGCTTTCGCTAGCGTTAATTAGTCAAGAGATAGGAGGATTATTGCTCAGTAAGTACATATTGCATTTTTTTTTTAGGTCAACCCTCATATCTTATATTTGTAAACAACAAGCCCCAGTTACATGAAGTAGCACGAAAGTTGAACATAAATCTTTTGCTAATATGGTTGTTAAACTACAATGGTTGTAAAGCATCACTTGTGCTCTTGGCATTCAAAATCCTCTACTAACAACATTATAGTGTGATAATATTGGTGTCATACATCACTTTGCCAACCCTTTGTTTTATGCTAAAATAAAGCATATTGAAATAGATTTCTATTTTGTCCGTGATCAGGTCAACAATGGTAAACTCATAGTTCATTATCTATCATCAAAGGATCAACTTGCTAACCAAACTTCTCTTAGTCTCGTGCTTCATTGACGTTTGTACCAACCTCAATATTTACAAGCTTTTCTTAAGTTTACAAAGGCATGTTGAAAAACAAGTCTTCTAAAATAATAGCAATTAAAATACTAAGGCTACTAATGAGGAGAAAATCATGTTAAAACAACTTCGATGTTAGTTGGTAATTTCACTTTTAAATCTTTTTCAAATTATGTAAACTGAGATTTTTAAAGTTTTAGTTATGGAACATGTATATATATAAACTGCAAATTGTACATTTACAAATGTTGAAAATATCATTCAAAAATCAATGTTTGTTTCTTTATAGTAGTTATCTCCAAAAATAATTTATTTGGGAGTAAAGGTTGTGTTTTAATGGTTCATTTAATTTGAATAATGTTTCAAATTTTAACAAAAATTCTAAAGTTCTTAGCATTGAAACTTTTATGTTTGGCATGGAAGGCCTAATTGCATAAATTTAAAAAAGTTTTAAAGAATGATGAATCTTAGCTTAGTTCTTAAAGCCCAAATTGATTTCAAACAAAAATGTTAAATAAGTTGAAACATGATAGTATTATAAATAAATATAAAACTACGTTAATCAAAGATAAAGAATATATAATTTTGATATTTAGTCAGTTGTTTCTAGTATTACTTCAATTAGAATGTTGATAGTCCTAATATCGATTCATAACTTAAGTATTTATCAAATATATATGAAAATTGTCTTTGTAAATAGAGACCTCAAAAATATATATATATATATATATGTATATATATATACATACATATACATGTATATGTATATATATATACATACATATACATGTATATGTACATGTGTATGTACATGTACATGTACATGTACATAGACATGTGTGTATATATATATAAGGCAACTTTAAGGTTTTCTAGTGAAAGGACAAAAAAATAAAGTTTATAAGTTAGTAAAATCTCTTTATGACCTTTAACAACCTCTAAAATAATGGTATGAAAAATTTGATAGAATGATTTTTGGATATAGATTTAGAGTTAATGGCTTTGATAAATGTTTATATTACTAAGAAAGTTATAAAGTATATGTTTTATTAAGCTTATATGAAGATGATATCTTAATTTTTGAATCAAACTTAGAGATAATAAATAATGTTGAGTAATATCTTTTAAGAAAATTTGAAATGAACTATTTAGATGAAGCTTATATGATTTTAAGATGAGGATTTAGAGGATTATTAAAAGTATCACTTTATATTAAAGTAATTCTATAAATAAAATGTTAAAGAGATTTGGATATTTAAATATTTCTCTAATTTTTACATCTTAACAACAAACTTGTGTCTTAATTAAGGTATTATCAAATAATAAAATTTTTATTATACATAACAAATAAAACAAAGTTTGATTTATCATATGTTGTGAAAAGATTTAGTAGATATACTAATAATACAAGTAATGAATATTGAAGTGTTTTCAAAAAGATATTCAAATATTTTAAAGGATTGATTAATTATTCATTACATTATTAAGGTTACCCTAATATGATTTAAAAAATAGTGATGCAAATTAGATGATTGATATCATATATATAAATCTACTATTAGTTAAATATTTCTTCAAGAAGGGAGATGCTATTTCATTGAGACCTAAGAAACAAACCTTAATCTCTAAAAACACTATAAAGTCTAAACTTATAATTTTAGATATTACTTATAAAGAAGTTGAATGAATTAAGTCTTTTGTTTAAAATACCATGTAGATAAAAACTTGTCTTCTGTTCCTATACATTGCATTTGCAAGTCCATTATAAATATGCTAGAACAATATCATGCAAACAAAAAGATGAGTAGGCATATTAGAATAATATATAAGTTGGTGAAAAACTTGATTGAGAATGTTGTTACTATATTAGATTTTATAAATTTAAAGTTAAAAATAACTGTTTAATTAATGAAAGAACGTTAAAAATAACTGTTTAATTAATGAAAGAACTTTTAAGGACAACTGTTCTTATATTGTTTACAGTGATAAGCCTAAGTTCATAAAGAAAGTCATCTAGGAAACGAATTCAACTTCTGTGATCAGAGACTATATAAAAAGGGTTCAATGAGCGAAAAAAATCTATACTTCATAACTTTTTAGCACTAATATTATGAATATATCTTAGAAGATATATGCTTCTACTTATCCATATGGGAAAGTGTTAGTCCGTGACGTAAAGAAAGAGTAATTATCTTGAATGAATCCAAGATAAGCATATCTCATGAGGTATAAGTCACAAATATCTTTGAAAGATTTATCTAAGTGAAAGTCATTATAAGGCCATGATCATAGAAATTGAGTTGTTCTTGTAAAACTCTTATGAAAATTAAAACATGAGTGCATCTCTTTAAAACCATGTGGAACCCATAACTTCAATATATATAAATATACTAAGATATACATATATATATTAAGAGTAGATATTTACAACGTTAATTTTAATTACTAAAAAATAGTGAAGAGAAAACAGAATTTTTTTAAAATTTTTTTTTTTTGAAATAACAGTTTTAATGTACACGTTTTTATATTATAAATATTTATTTTATAAAACAAATTGAAATCTATTACAAATAATAGTATGCCTTTGTCTATACCAATCCAATCTCCAAGGTATTATATGGATCCGTCGCTTTACTATTCTTAAATATAAAATAATATTCAATAACGGTGTGAATAATATGTAAAATTACTCAATAAAAAATACAAAATTCTAATCAATAATTTAGTAAATATCACATTTCAAATACATAATTAATAACCAGTTAGGATAGAACTCTACCTAGTACCTGTTCATCTTAAACTATTCACTAAAATAGTACTCTTATCAATGAATAGACACAAATGGCCATATGAATAATAATTGACCACATGAATAGTGTCACTTAACTAAATAAATAGTAACTCTTATAAAAATTATACAAGAGTTTATCTATATATATAGACTAAACAACCTGCAAAGAAAACCAAAACACTCTCAATATCAAATAATCACAATGTACTGTAGTTTCAACAATTATGCATGCAATCTACCAACAAATTTAGTACACAAAAATATTCTGTTTACCTTTTAAATCTTTTCTCTTCTATACTCTTTCCACTCTATTTATTCCAATCCTATTATTCTGTTTTTATTTTCATTTGACTAGTTATAATTAGGGTAACTATAGATTGTAGCCACAACTCTGGCACAATCCTCATCCTACACACCTAGACTCGTGGTATGTTGATTTTTCAATCAGATTATGCATAAATCCTCCCATGGGTTCAACATGCCTCTCAGGCACTATTTAGGAGACCTATATTATGGTTCTACTCCCAAACTCGGGTACGAATGAGATCCGACCGTGCCACTCTGGCCAAAACCACACTGAAGTCACATCTTCCCAGTTATGGCCACAACTAAAATAAAATTTTTTTACAAACTGACTTAACAACACAATTGGAGTGTGAAAAAATTCATTACTAATCCACAATTATCATAATCATTCAATTATATATTTTATTTAATCATTGGTTAATTATTACAAATTTCAACCCTGACTATACCCAAGGGTATTTTGATAATTCCATCAATTTCGCTACCTTAACAAGAAACACACAAGCTACCAAATTCACAACGTGTCCACATACACATATAATTAACCAACTAATAAAAATAATGATTACAATCACGTTAATAATAATAATAATAATAATAATAATAATAATAATAATAATATAATTATTGCATCAACCATTCTAACTAAAATATCCAACGCCAGTAAAGTATTTTAGAATATCTGATATGGTGGTGAATATTTGGTGTAGTTATTACCAAATTTATAATTATAAATATTCACCCATATATATAAATATATGTGTGTGTGTGTGTGTGTATGTATTCCTTATTAAAAAAATTTCAATTCCTTACCACATTCTCTCATTTTTCCTCCACGTTCTTAAAAGGCATTTGACTATACATAATTATCTTCAATACAACTCATAATCGGTACTTAGAATTAAAATTATTATTTTACTCTTTTCACATGTATCTCATCATTTACCAAATCAAATCAATTCTGATTGATTCCATTATTTCACAATACAATTTAAAACATAAGATCCTATCAAATTTTACTATTTTTATGTCTCAATAAATAGTATCTAAAATAAATTATTTTATTTTATTTTTTTAAATTTATTTTATTTTACGCATCCAAATCATTCCCTACCAATTTTATTTATTTCTTAATGTATTTATACACATATATATAACATAAAATATGTCAAAAATCAACATACCACACTTCTAAATACAAGGGCTGAACCTCTCTCATTATATATTTTTTCAATTTTTTTTTAATCATTTTTAATTAATTTTTTTTTATTCTTAAATATTCACAACTTACATACAACTAAGGATAGATATTAAATATAAAATAAAATAATTTAAAACACTAAAACTTCAAGGTAACCGAATATATACTTGCTCTTACAATCAAAATTTTTTTCAACATTAACATTTAAATCTTCATCCTCCATACTTATTTCTATCAATTAATAACTAAACCACCAAAAATACAATTCAAAGCAACAATTCCTCACATGACCAAATTTTTTCAAAGTTTACACATTAAACATTTTTTAAATACAAATAATATCATCAATCAATTAGATTACACCAATTCCATATCATAGTCATCTAAAATTATTCAATTATCACCAATCCACAAAACCCTAAATTAGAAAAAATGAAAGTTTAATATTTCTTACCTTAATCAAGTCATTAACTTTAAATTTCTATCATTAACTACTTTCTTTCTCCCTTTTCTACATATTTTCACCATTAAAACTCATCAAGCTCAAAACTCATAAATTTTTCTATCATGAAATCGTGCATAAATTATGTCAGAAGAAAGAGTTTATTTTAATGATCAATTTTACCTTCTGGAACAAATTCAAAATTCAAACATTTCCTTGTGAATTTGATGAATTAAAAAAGAAAATTAAAGAAAAGAGAGATGGAGGAGAAGTCAGCAGCAAGAGGAAGAAGAAAATGAACATTTTTTAATTTTAAAATAATAAATAATAAGATTTTTCATAAATTTTTTAAATTTATACTTGGTCCCTAAATTTTTTAAAATTTCATTCAATGACAACACAATTTATGAAAGAACTAAGGCCATTTTCACATTCATCTATTTTAGTTCATTAAATGTCAATAACACGAAATTCGCAAATTTCTTATGAAATGATCATTTTACTTCTATGGCATAAAAAATATCTTTTACACTCGTTTTCGACGATTTCTTTATCAAATCATCTCCGAATTCGATTCTATTTTTTCCTACATCTTATTTACAATATTTACAAAGTTTTAAGTGATTAAAATCTGGCGAAATTCTTTCGACTCTTGGCGTAATGATCATTTTGCCTTTTTTAGTAAAATTGTCCATTTTGATTAAAAATAGTAATTTTAATATTTCTAAGTTTATAAAATTTATCTTTCTTTCTAACATGCTCTATTATAATAATTTACATCCTCGGCATCTAACTTGGTCAATCAAAACCTTATCAAAATGACAATTTTGCTCATTCTTGTCAATAGCATCTATTTTCGCCCAATTTTCATCCTAACAAGTTTTTAAAACTTTTCTTCTATATTTTTTTCTCTAATCTAATACTTTTATCACATACATTTTAATATAATTATAATAATAGATCCATTAAATACTTGAATTTTTAAGATGTTACAAATCAAGTCTTTATTACTCTTCTAAGTTCAATATATATATAGTTCACTCAATATTTTAAATAAATATTACTAACACTAAGTGTAAGTTTAAATCCGTAAGGTATTTACACCAATTGCATAATAGAATATTACAAATATATATACATATATTTTAAAGTTTTTCAAATCTTTGTGGAGGATTGTTGGGAATAAATGTTTAAAAAAATTTTAATTTCTCATTTTAAAATTTAAATATTTGTAATAATATTTAAAAGTTATAAAAATTTTTAATTTCTCTAATAAACTACATCAATGTTATGATTTATTATTTTAAAATTTTAATTATAAAATTTAAAGCTAATAAAAGTTGCAAATCATTTAAATTTAAATTAGTTTTCATTTTAATATCGATGACTAAATATTACTTTATAAAAAGTATTCTCTTTTTGCAAAATAAGCTTTACTATGTATTTTACTCTGTAAATTTTATACACTATTTTCTTGCTACTATAATTAATAAGACTTGATTTTTTTTTTCTTTAGTGATTGTGCTCATTAAAAAAGAGTAGTTACTAGTTAGAATTTTATTTTGGAGTTGGAGAAATTCATCAATATCCATACAAGGAAATGACTTTTTGACCTTATGACACTGCAATGACTAACTCCCTTTTTGAAGCCAATTTTTCTAATTACTTTCTTATTTAATTTATAATTTTTTTTGTTATTTGCTAATTAGTTATTTCATCATCACAACATATATAAAATTAATATAAAATATATAAATTTTATAATAAGCATAATTTATCAATTAGACTTGTTTGCACTAAATAAAAAATTAGAACTGTGTAAAATTAAAATTTCCAAAAGTCCAACCTAAATACATGAAAAATCAAACCAAAAATGAACCAAACAATTAGTCTGGTCTTTTATTTCATTAAGTTTGATTTGGTATTACTAAATAGAAAAATCAAACTTTTTCATTCAATTTAATTTTGATGAATAGTTAATCAAATGGCGTGCATAACTAATAGTCAGAAAGAGAGAAAGAAATAGAAAGACATAATAGAACTTGTTTAATAAATATAAAAAAATTTGGTTATTTAATGTATTTAATTATTTTACTTTATAAGCTCTTTAAACTTGCAAATAAGTGGAAGAATAAATTTTTTTTGTTACCAAAGGCTGACAATTAAGGTAAAAAATTGTGTAATTTTAGAGGACTATTAATTTTATAGATAAGATATGGTTATTTTAATTTAAATTAAAGTACAATTTTTGAGACATTAATATCATGTAATCTAATAAACCAAAAAAAGGTTAAAAAAGGAAAAAGCATTTAGTATTGTCAACTCAACACTCCTTCCATCCTTAGATTGCATAAGATTATTGGCTTAAAATATTTGCCAATAATTCAAATTAAAAGTTAAGATAAAATAACATGCCTACATGCATGTGTGTATGCGTGCATAATAAGGTATGATTAAAAATTTTTTAATTTTATATAATTTTTTATATTTATTTTTAAATCATTAAATTAATATACTTTTAATAATTAAAATTAAATTTAATATGTATAATTAATATATCATAATTAATACAATATAAAATATAATCTCAATTATTTAAATACGATTGCTCTAATAGTATATAAATGATACAATAAATTATGTAAAAATTTAAAATTCTTAATCTTAACCCTGTATATATACTTAAAACATTATCTCATGTAAAATGTTGTTAATGTATAGCTAAAATATAATCATTTGTTTTATCTTATTCCATTAACAATTAATTATAAATATGTATTTATTCAAGTAAAAAATTTAACGTAAAAAAAATTTCGATCCTGACATAAAAACAAGTTACCAGAACAAATACTGAATATAAAATAAATTCTAAATTTATGCATTTAATTGAGAAAAACACAAAATATTTAGAATTGAAAACAAATGGCCATAGGAAAGTATATCCATTTAAAAGCAACTTAAATTTACTAAATATAGTAATTTCAAAATTAGATAGTAATACGACGACGTGGTGGTGGTATATAAATTTTTTTTTTTCAAAGAAGGAAGAGAGCCG
>CP135531.1:5594157-5617592 GCA_032402905.1 Khaya senegalensis | reverse complement strand
AATTCAATTATATATAAATAATATAAGAAATTGTATAAAAAATAAAAAAAATTTATCCTAACTCATTATATATATATATACGCAAAAAAAAAATTTATACTATTTCTCAACTATTAGTTTGATATATTTTTAATTGTTAAAATTAAATTAAATTTATTTAATTTATGTACTAAATTTAATTTTAATTATTAAAAATATATTGATATAATCAGTTAAAAATTAATATAAATAATTAAATAAAATTAAAAAAAATTATTTTATATATATAATTATACCAATTTAAACTGATAAGAGAAAAAAAATAATTAAAAAAAAAAAAAAGAAGAAGAAGAGAGGGACAGCGGTGTCGTTTGGTTTAACATACAGAGCAGAGAGGAAATATTTTTCAGAAACATCCAGAAGCCGTTAGAACCAGAAATAGAAAGAAGGAATGCTATTGCTACGCGGTTTAAGTAAACAAACACACCAGAAAACAGAGAAAGAAGAGCAGAGAAAGAGCATCACATAAAGTGGAGAAATATAATTCAATGAGTGAACCCAGAACAATAAAGCTGTTCTGCCCTTCAATATCAAAGCTTATACAGTTGGCGGCATGGGAGGAGCAGAGACTGGACGTAGGCTCCATAGCCAGGGCTTTTGGGCTTGATCCATCAACGGTCAAGCTCAATGGTCACTTCATCAGCAGAGGGGTGGACCTTGTCTCGAGTTGTGTTACTTGGAGATCGCTGATGAAGTTTTTCTCCTGTAAGGGATTGCCTACAGGAAAAAACGATGAGGATGCACTTATTGTTGATGGAAAGCTCTGCAAAGCTGGGAGTAAGCGTGAGTTATTAAGTACTTGTTCTGCAAAGTTTGTTTCTTTAGCTTTCTTCTTCTTGTTGATCAGTTAATATTTGTTTCTTTAAAGAACTTAAGTACTTCCATTTTTCCGTTTTTCCAGGATCACATGACTCTGAAGAAGGGATTCCTGATAAAATTGTTGGTCAGGGCATTAGAATTTGTCAGGGGCCGTCATCTGAAGATATCAACTTGCTCAAGAATAAAAAGCTTAGATACAGCAGCTCAGGTAAATTCAGTTTGGACAAGTGGCGTTGGTGAAAAATATAATATGTTCTCTGTGTTAAAATCTTCCTCGGCCTGGATGAAAGTACTTTGACGATGCCAAAGAGTGGCAATTTGTTTGGGTTTCTGGCATGTCAGTTCTGCGTTACTATTATATAGATATAAGGAGAAGAAAGGAAGTGTTGTGTTACTCATTTTAAGTTGTGATCTGATCATTTAGGATGTGAGGAAGGAGATGGTCATGTGTCCGTAAGAGATGGACTGGGCTTCAAGAGAAAGCAATCGCTGGAGGATCTCACTTTGCTTAAGAAGTTGAGGATAAATGAATCTAACTCAGGCACATTCTCTCGTTTGGATTTGGTATGAATGTGATATTTAGTGAAAGTAATTTCTTCCTTTGTCTACAACAAGTAACAGTTGTAGCACCATTTCAAGTCCTCAATTAAAATGCAGTTACCCGGCCGAGGATTTGAAACGACCAAGAGAGAACAAGGCGATAACTGCCCGTGCTTGCAAAAGAATCCGATGAAGCAACAAGTCTCGGAAGGGTAGCAGCCCCTGTACATGATAAGAAATGTTGATAGACAAATTGCAATGCTACAATATGTCTTTAATAATCTCTTGCAACAATTGATTTGCCGTAATTCATTAATGATTTTTGTTCTCTGTTTTGGTTATCAATTAAAAAGGCTTTTCTGCTTGAAAAACTGCAGCATTTTTATTTTTTCTGCCTACTCACTCGGGAGGATTTAAAATATGCATCTGGGATGATTAAAGTAGGGGCCTCGTTACAAAGCTAAATGATTAGAACAGATGTAAAGTGACTAAGGAAACAATACAAAATCGGGGTGCAATATAGAGTTCCCTTTTTCGTGTTAGAAGAATTTCATTTTCCGATCTCTAAGTTCACTATTGTTTTTCTTTCCGCATATGGAACACTGAAAAACCTGACTCATGAAATCATCCCATATAGTATTGCCAAGCAACAGCAATCCCAGCTACTAATACGATTTTGAATACTAGTTTAAAACTAATAAATGATGATACAGCTGGAGATGATTGCGGTTGCTCCTGCTGTCTTCCTCTAATCTTCGCTGACAACTTGGACAGCAGCTGAGAAACCCTACCAGTTTTCTGGCCAGCTGCAAGCAGAACAATATAAACAGAAAGATCAGGAGCAGGTTGTATCAGTATCAAATGACTCGATCCATACTGATAAAATAAGGGACCTAACCATCTGTATTGACTAGTCTTGGATGGCGCATGACATTCTTTATTATTTTTTTGTATAGAATATTATTATGATAGAAAAGAAAATAGAAGTGTTTTTTTTTTTAATTTTCTATTTTGATTTATTTTGGTAAGGTAGAAGATATTTATACTAGCTATGAGTAATTTTAGGATAGTATAAACATTTTAGCATCTGATTGTGTACCACAATTATAGACCAAGAAGTTACATAAAAGGAGGGAAGCATAATTTTGAACTTATGCATCTTTAGCATCTGATTGTGAAACACAATTATAGAACAAGAAGATTTAAAGAGTGCATATTGTTATTAGATTTAAGATTTTTGTGGGGCATTTCCAAAGCTTAGCCCCACGCTCATACAAGCATTAAGCATGGTAACCATAATTGATTTTTGTGGGGCACTGTAGATTTTGTAATCACAAACAATTTTTAACAGTATATTAAATTCTCACTAAACTTGAAAGTATCTTGCCACTTTTTTAAGCTTTTGTGTTATTAACACAATGACCTACAGATGCGCCATCAGGAAAACAAGACCAAATTTAGAATTTATGCAAGGTAATTTCAATCTGTTTCTTTAGAATGGCCGGATACAAGGAAATTTCCATCTGTTTCTTTACTCACACTTTCTTTCAATATTTCTAATTACCTTATTAGCCATTTGTAATTGATTGTATCCAACCAAAACAAACACACTCACCAAAATATTAACATGAATATTGCTAATTGCCCTTTTGGTTATTTAAAAGATTAATACTAGGCCTACAGATTAGAAATTCTGTTATCAACAGCACTAATAATGACTCATACCATGACTGTAAACTCCAATTGTTGCTATATTTTAGAATTACGCATAACAGTGCCCCGTGTTTTCTCATGGCAGATGAATACTATTCAAGAGATAAAGAGTTACCTCTGCTTTTGAGTAATCTTTCCTCCTCTCCATCACGCTTTCGTAGCACATTGAGTAATGATCCAAAATATAATGCAAATACCGTACATGTGATTGTGATGACATTGTAAGGCATGCTAAAATCAGGAGTGGTTAAAGGTACAAGTAATACTTCTGTGTAAGAAAGAACAGGGCTCTTTTCCTGCATCACAAATTGAGAGAATAGTTTCATATAATGCAAAAAACTCAAAAAGCGGATATTTACCACAAAAGAAGAATCATTATACCTGAAATTTAGACAACATGGGTGACTCGCTCAAAGAATCATCTTCAGAGAAATGCATCCTTGTGTTGAAGTTAGGAAAACTTATTACTGCTGATGGAATGTCATACCCTTGATTGGCATCAGGAGGATATTCATCAATGTGCAAGAAACCCTGTTCCGACATACTGAAGTAGATTAGAAGAATAATCAAGTACATAAAAGAAATTTAGCTGACAGCATATGTTGAGTTTGATGTAGCAATTGATACAGAACATTGCCTTGTAGCTCCTATTTTGGAAAAAGATCAATTAATAGGAAAAACACATTCTTCAAAACCAGCAAATATCTCTGATCAGCATCACTTTGTTAGTACCCTCAGCACCCTTCTATAATTAGCAAACATAAGTGCGGTGTCACCAGTTGGCAAAGCAAGAGACTTTACTCTGGATGTCATGCACAAGTGTAAGTAATAGAACCAAATAAGGTGAAAATGACAGTTTGGTTTCTCATCAGAATGGAAGCATAATTTATGCATTGAAAAATATTTTAGAATTTACTTTTCCTCCTTTTTTGGCCTTTACTTGGGTGGTAAACAGTAACACTGGGTTGGGGTTGTCGGCTCAAAAAGCTTTTCCTACCAAAAAGGGTTCATATTTGTTGATTTTGCCTCAACATATTTAAAAGCGTGCTTTATAAATTTGCAGTCATATATATCTAAAGATTCTAAAATCAGTATCATAAAAGTACAAAATGACATCCTATTTTGTTCATATTGTTATTAGATCTTTTGTCTTTAAGTCTGATAGAAACTTCAACCATTACCAATAGTCACAGTTAGATCTAAAAATGCTATTTTGATGCACCATATTTATGCAAAATAGCAGTTAGTGCCAAAACCAGAAGTTGTATGAACAAATTGGCTTCTTAATAGTGAGTAAATGTATTTATACCATCAGATCCATACATAAAGCATACCTTATCAAACTCTAAAGTTAAAGCAGCCGATTTAATGCCACAGGGAAGCTTCAGAATCATCTCCATTACCCCGGGTGATACCTTGTCCCTGGAAGGTGAAACCCGTATCTTTTCTATAACATCTGCCACAGGCCTAGGCTGTTGATCAATAAACACTCGCAGAGTATGAAAGTAAACCTTAATATACCAAGGCACAACTTGGAAAATATCCACTCGCAACTCACACCTCTCATCAATAATATCAGTAGTTAGTAAGCCCTCACTTAGTCCTGTAGATTCAAAGGTGATAGCAATAGCACCCCTTTGATTCCCACTTCCCATTAAGAATCTACTAGCATGTAATGGTTCTTGTTGACACGACCAAACTACAGGAATTTTCCATGTAAGTCCTAGGTCAAATGGCTGAGAATCACTGTTCTTCTCTACTGAAAATTCATACAGAATAGATGTGTTATTGTTATGCAAGTTATCCACTTCTTCAAACATCTTGTCTGGGGTAATAGAGAGTTCGAAGGCAAGGTTATTGGAAAAACCTTCAGATGCAAAATTCACAGCTCCAGTATTAGTATTTTCCTTATTCAGATTCTTTAATTCAGTGATCAGTCCCTTCTCAAGCTGAAGGTATACATTACTAGTCTTGGAAAGAACACATTTTCCACAGACCTTCCTCCCAAAAATCGAACTAATCAACCAGCTTGGTTGTATATTTGTTTTACCAGAATAAATCTTACCTGTTCTCCTACTATTGGGCTGGAGAACTACCGTAAGTGTTTGCTCTAGTACAATGCCTGAATCCAACCCATCTGAGCTAGATTCGCTTGAGGTCAAACGCAACCGCTGAGAATGGTAAAAGCTACTGTAAATATATGGTCTGTCCATTAATACCGAGAGCCCAGCTTTGTCTCGACAAGGAAGCAGCTTTAACCATGGAGTAAGGTTCTCAGTGCAAACAGCCTCACGAGGCAATGTACCATACCTCAGGTTGCCCGAAGATGGTTGAAAGGTCCACTCAGGAGCAGAATAAGCAGTAGAAGACTCCAAGAAGTTAATTGAAGCGCAGAAAAGACCTGCAAGAGTGTGGGTTAAATTCCTCCAGGAAGCATCAACCAGAGATTGAGGGACATCAAACACAGCCCAGAGCTCTACACCAGGGGGCTTTGCATTGGTGCTTGATATGGGGTCAAATCCACCCCATTGTTCATATCTCCAGCGACCTTGAGTGAAAGATAATTCCATTTCCTTAACTCGAAATTTTTTAACCTGTAAAAGCAATACTGCTGTTGAATAAAACTCTGTTCTCCAATACTATTAAATTTTAATGGTAATAAAGTTGGCACAAGTTGATTTCTTAAATTATTCAATGATTATACATAACTAATGATACAAATTTGTAACTCAGCCCAAGTAGAGGGCTGTAGATTTCAGGGCCAAACCCTAAACCAGATTTAAAGATTAAAGTCAAGAGATTTTGTAAGTAAAAACGTACAAAAATGCATGGAGTAGTTGCTGAGGAAGTGTAAAAATAGTTAAGAGACATATGTCTAGAGCATTCAGGTGAGGATATCAGGAAAGCTCAACCGAGACTTAAAACAACAAATAGATTCAATCCTAACCCCAATTTATTTACTCAATCAGAATCAGAAAATAAGCAAATAAACTGAAAAATATCAACGTCATTCAATATCACACTCTTAGAAATTCTAACCAATAAAATCTAAAATAAAGTAAGAAATTAAAAGTTCAAACTTTATTGCTTTCATAAATTAAGACCCAAAAAGAAATCTAACTAAAATGAACTGGGTTTACAATTTCTGCCTTACACAGCATAAGTAGAATCATTTCATTTCTTCTATCTGGAACTATCTTACTCGCTAGCTAGTGCTTTGTTTTCATTCCAACTGGAGGCCGGGTCTCATCCTCGGAGAAAACCAAATATGAAAATAAATAAATAAATAATAAGAATAAAAATAAAAAAAGGCGTACCAGCTGAGAGATGGCTTTCGGAAAGAGGTGGTGATGGCGGCCATGAGAATTAGATGGAGGAGCAGTGGTTTCGAAATGAAAATGGGACAACACTTTACGATCAGGCAATGGCTTTAATAGCAACTCCTCTGAGAATTCTTCTTCTTTAACAAGAACCGATCCAGAGGCATACAATAGTTGACAGAGAAGTAGAAGTGGGAGAATAACAACAGCTAAAGGATTCGATCTTAGAAATAGCGCCATTTATTTTTGCAGGAAACAAGCGTCGATTTTGACTCTGTAATTGCAATTTGACGTCATGAGACAGAATCCGCCACGAGGGAAGCACCTTCTTGGAACACTCAGAAGAAATTTTAATTAGAGAAGAGCGACTAACTGCAGTTCTGGGCGTGGATCATGAGATTGATGGTAGGCCTATTTTATGAGAGTCAGCCCAATTTTGTTCAGCTTCATATAAATCACTTTCCAATTTCATAATTTATTAATGTATAGATTTTTTAGCATGGCTATATATCTACAGCAAAATATTACTTAAAATAACAAATATATTACTCATTAATTGTCTTATATAACTATTATAATGATAAAAATATAAAATATTTAATTATTATTTCTCACGTTTTCATTAATCTTATATAATTTATAATAACATACAATTTACGATATTTATATTTAAAAATAAAAATTATTTTCCTTTTTTAAAAAAATCTTCAAATACTGCTCTTAATTTTAGGAGGTTTTACATAAGTTTTTAAATTGTAACCTCTTTTGACAAAGGATAAAATAAAAATATTAAAATTTATATTATTTTATTATTTAACCTAAAATTAAATCTAAACTCTTTACACTTATGTAATTAAATATGTGCTTTAAATTAATTAATTAATTTAACAAAATTTAATTACAAAAACTAAGTACATATAAAAATAATAATTTTCTCAAATTTCTAGTGATAAAATCATTAATTAAGCCTTCCTAATCAATTTTTTTATCAAAGAATTTTTAATAGTTAATATAATTAAACAATATGTCTAATTTTTCTTGGAACATGGTTGATCCAAGGTTATACTTGATCAATTTCAACTTTGAAAAGTTTTTTTTTTATATGTAATAATAATTTATATAATCAACAAAATTTTATATTTAACGCATTTGAAAAACAATTATAATAACATCTTCATTAACCAAATTTTCAACACGTTAACTTAATTTATACTTTTTATTATGACCATTATTTTTTTGTTCAGCCTCAATGAAGTTTTATTTGAACTTTCTACTTGTGCTTTGTTATTAAAAAAAGAAAAATTATTATATTTTTCTTGTGAGATTGAGGAGTATTATTTAATCTTTGCTTCTTTTTTTTTTCTTTTTTTGCATAGTCAAAAGAAAACTTTTTATGTATTAAAATATTCCATTCATAAAATAAAGTTAAAATTTAAGATTTTTCTTTTACAATAAAATAATAATTACACAATATATATATATATATATATATATATATAAACTGATAATTAATTAAACTAAGATGTATATGACATTTATAAGGTTTAATCATTTGCTGCTCCTATAACTTCTTCTTTCCTCTAGCCTTTTTCTTTTCTTTTTATTCACTTTGTAAGGTTATCAAAAGATTTCTCTTATAGCATTCAAACCTTATTTTTTATACTTTTAATTCTTGATTAATGAATTATCGAGTCAACCTTTAGTTTTTGATTCATTTAATTATTAAGTCAAGGTTCTTTAATATAAATTTAACTTTCTTAAAACTTGAATTTCAATTCAATTTATTAGGTTTCAAGATTCGTTCTTGGAGTCTCAAGACTAATTCTTAGAGTTTCAAGATTTACATTTTTAAATTCGCATAAGTCTTTTAGACTAAATATTAGTTATACAAATGGTTAGTTCTACCATGTAGTATAATTAATGCACTTAACATATTTATGATATTAATAAAATATGCGTGTGTGCATTTATAGGTAAATTTGTTATGGTACATTTTGATAATATTTTGGTATATCATAAGAGCTTAAATGACCATATTAAGCATTTATGTTACGTGATTAATGTGTTGAGAAAAAAAAAAGTTGTATGCTAATTTAAAGAAGTGTTCTTTTTATAGAGAAAAAGTTGTGTTTTTTGGTTATGTTTTTAAAGTAAAAGCAACAGAAGTATATGAGAAAAAATCAAGGCTATTAAAGAATGACTAACACCTATGTCCGTTACTAAGTTAAGGAGTTTTCATGGCTTAACTAATTTCTATAAGCTTTTTGTTAAATATTTTAATGCACTAGTTGCACCACTCATTGAAATTGTGAAAAAAAAAAAAACTATCATGTTTAAGTGAGGTAGTGAATATGAGCGTACATTTAGTTTGATGAAAAAAATATTATATGACGTACCTTTTTTAATAGTACTTTACTTTTCTAAAACCTTTAAGATTGAGTGCAATGCTTTAAAAATAAGTATTAGAGTTGTTTTGACACAAGAAAAAAGATCAATAGCTTACTTTAGTGAAAAGTTTAACGAAGCAGCGTTGAACAACCAATGTTATGACATATCTTACAAGTTATTTGTATTATTGGCATTGGAAGTATGTTTTGTCTTGTATATACTTTATTTATTAATGAAAGAAATAATTTTTTATTCACAAATATAAGTTATTTTCTTTATTTAGTCATGCATATAAATAAAGTATATTTGTAAATTATTCAAATAATTTATTTAACTATTAAATAAAATTATTGAAGCAGTTTCCTACTAAGGTAATATCATATGGGTAATGATATTACACAATAGGCATACTGAATATCTTTAATGAATATCATAAGATAATATTAGTGCAGGTAACGTGACATTCACGTTATTAGGACATTAGTATGGATTAAATAGTTAGAGCTATTTTTTCAAATATAACTATACAAACGATAAATCATGTAATAATGCATATAGTCAATGATTTATCGTAAATATAAGTGGTTCATATATTGTATAAATACGAGACTAATCACGTCTTATACGATAAAATTAATTTGGTCACATGTTATTTATATTTAGAAATAAATGATAGTCAAGAAAGGATCCGTTAGCTTAATATATATAGATCAAAGTTACCGCTTACTCGATTCAAGTTTAAATTTTTAAATGAACATCAATAAATGGCTGAAATAGTAAATCTTTAACTATAATGATTAAATGTCACATAAAAGAGTTTATAGTGACAAGTTCAATACATAATTATTAATAGTTCATATTTATATTAGTATAAAATTTTGATATACCATAAATCCTTACATGATTAGAATTGGATAACTGAAGGATTTTACTCACGCTCTGTATTATTGGGATAAGATTTGATAAAGTACGATTTTATTATGGTTTAAAGGTTATGGCATATTATTAGGCATTAACTATAATCGTTAAATTTTTGAATAATTCAAAATCCAAAAAATTCACAATAAGTTCACGACTATTATATAATAAACTTACATAGTTATACCCATAACTAAAGATAATGATAAATATTTAAAAGAGAAAATATTATCAATTAAAATGTTAGTACCTTTGAAATAATATATAAGCTGAAATATATATATATATATATATGAATTGTTTAAATTGTTTAAAAAATTTTTATAATTTTGTATTATAATATAATTTAATATAAATTATACAGTCAAATTGATAATATAGATTATCTAAGGACCTATATACAAATGTGTAATTATCAGATAATTATATTTAAATTATAAAGTTATACTTAATTATATTTACTTAAAAGTTAAGTAAATATGTGGCATTTAAGTACATGGACTTAAATGTATTAAATGGCTAGTATTTGATGATTATTATTTTATTCATGATACATATTCACATTTATTAAAAAATGGGGGCAAATATGAAAAAACATGGATATTTTTAAAAATATAAAAAAGCATGGATATTTTTAAGTATATATATGGATACTTTACTAATTTTTGGTAGATTTTTGAAATCAAACCTAAGCTCTCCATTGTGCATTTCAGCCAACCTCTCTCCTTGCATTTTGGTAGTGTAGATTGTTATATCTTCACATAATTGAAGGTATATACTTATCATCCATGTGTTTAAACATGATAAAACTCATTCATGGTGAAAAATTTTGTATATATATGATGTATGCACATTTGGTACACTAAGTATTTGTGAAAATGTTTCAATGAGCCAAACATGATTATTTATGCATGTTATTATATGTTTCATCCTTCACCTTACTTATGATAAAAAGCTTTATACATTAATGAGAGTATTGTAGACTTGGCAACATTACTTATGGTTGAAGAAATTTGCCGTACATATCGACCACAAGTCTTTAAAGCACTTAAAGGGATAAAGTAAGTTGAACAAAAGGCACAACAAATGGATTATATTTATTAAGCCTTTCACTTTGTGATTTAATACAAAAAAATTAAAAAAAATACTGTCGTTGATACATTATCAAGAAGGTATGTCCTTATTTCTACTTTAATTGCAAAGTTATTAAGTTTGGAAATATTAAAAATTTATATGTCAATGATATTGACTTTACTAGTGTTTATGGGGCATATGAAAAGGCAATTTCGATGAAATTCTATAAATTTTTATTCTTACTTGTTTTAGGATTTTAGTTGCAAACTTTATATAAAAGGACTTAAACAGTATTATAAAAAGATGTTAAATTTTACTCAATTAAAATTGTGAGAATTTATTTTTTTGATTTTTCAGATAACTTTATGAACTTATTAAGAAATTTTAATTAATATTTTTACCATTAATTCTTAATTCCTTTAATCATTAGGTCAATAATATTTAATATGAATTTTAGCTTTCTTTGAACTAGATTTATAATTTAAGTTGTTAAATTTTAAGATTCATTTTTGGGGTCTTAAAACTATGATAAAAGTTTCAAAATTAATATTCTTGGAGTTCACATTAATTTAATTTTTTAACCATTAGAGATATTGAGTATATAAATCATCTAGACAAGGTTAAATATGATGTATAATCAAGCTTGAAGGATAATGAAGTAATAATCTATTAGAATAAACCTCGTGATTTCTCTTTAAAAGATTAGTATAAGAACTTCTATCAAATGGACCCTTCTTATATATCCGACTGAACTAAATCTTTTGAGGCACTGGCTCAGGTTTATGCTACATATCAGGTGGACATTTATAGCACCCTATAGATACTTTATCTATAATAAAATAAGATATAATCAACCAACCAATAACAACAAAACCACAAAAAAAGGGGTCTCAAACACCAACTCAAATTATACAATTTAACTATAATTACCAAAATAAGTAAGATAATAAATATTAACTACGAACAGATAAACACTTGCATCCATTCCCGAATGTTTGCTTACGTTTGACTTGATAGATATCCTCTCTTATATTACGAATATATATACTTAACAACTAGATTCGACCCATCACATTTCTTTTAAACTCATCGTTGTATGGTAGCAATGGTATTAGTGAATAATATGATAGTGGCACTGGTAAATAATGTAGTGATGGCACTAAAAAGTAATGTGACAATGACAAAGGCAAATAATGCAACGACAGCATGGGTAAGTAATGCGATAGTAGCACCAATGCATTATATGATTATGTGTCCTATAACAAATAGTTGTATATATGTTAGTAAGACACCAATGCATTCCATATAATTGGAAAAGAAAATAAATCACAAGAGTTTATAAGGTCAGCTGATGCCCAATATGTTAGGCTCAAGTTGTACCTTAAAAGTTAAATTCATTAGCAAACTATCTCTTTATATGTCTTGTAGCTAAATTATATGAAACAATTGTGCTATATATGGTAAATTAATCTCAATGACCTCAAGTTATAACACAAAAAGCACTTATGGCATCTGCAAAAATTATAATGATAAATTTTCACAATTGTTAGCAAGTAACAATTAATCTTATGGTGCATTAATTGGGTTTTTGAAAGTATTTATTGCAAATTGTACAAACAAGTATATATATATGATCTTCTGACCAAGATATTGCTTAAAATTCTTCCACTAAATGATCCATGGGATGTTATTGTTCACTCATGTTACAATAGGATTTTACAAGCTAAGTAAAAACTTGTAGATTCATACCTATATAATAATAAATTATAAGTACTACAAAATATTGTATAAAAAGTAAGAATTACAACTTGAGTATACTTATTTGCGATAAATATCTAAAATGCAAAAAGCATCTCTACAACATTACACTTCCTCTTAAAACTCTTGGCAGAAGCCTTTAAACTCGATGTATTCCTTTTGTATTTATTATATTACACAGGTATCAATAGTCACAAGAATTGAATTATGTAAAAAAAAAAAAAAAAAAAAAGACAATGAATCCTTATAGATACCTATTAAATTACTTAAAATCCTCCAATATATTCAACAACCATAAATTTGAATGAATTTTTACACTCCTACAAACAAGAACCTCTTAAGAAAGTAAAAATGCAACAATTCCATCGCATCAATATCTAGTACAATGGTGGCTCGATCACTAAAGAATGTGTCCCTCAATCACATACTCACAAACAAATGTTTGTAATTAAGGCTAGTAATAAAACCAAATGTTATGCATGAAATATGATACACCCCCACAAGAAATCACATCTCATTATTGTTATCGTCCACATTTACCTAGTGTGATAATATATAATGCCCAAAATAAGTCTGTGTAAATAGATCGACTTGTATCATAATCAATTTCCTTTTAATGTAGTTTGGCACCTTAAATTGTGCTAAGTAGCTCGCCTCCACATAATAGTACTCATCTACTACAATTAACAACTATGGTTAGTTTGCCATTCTTACCTACAAAATTGCATAAACAATTAGTTGCAACGAAACATTGTATAAAAAATATAAATAAATTAAACAAAAGATTACAATTAAAAAAATGAACTTTTATTTATTCTAGAAAATTTACAATTAAATTTGTGTATTCATTTTTACAAATAAAAATTATTTTTTATTATAACTTCTAACCTTTTAATTTTTTTAATTGAATTAAATATTTAAATCAAAAATTAAAAAACTAATATTTTTCATAAAAACTAATTTTTAACTATTTTTATTAATTTTAAATAAAAAACAAAAAATACCTTAAAAATTAAATTTAGCTATTTATTATTATTTTAACTAACTTCTAATTAATTTTATATAAAAAAAGGAAAATGCCTTAAAAAATTAAATATGATTGTTTATTATCATTATCATCATCATCATCATCATCATTATTATTATTATTACTATTAACTAATTTCTAATTAATTCTAAATAAATAAAAAAGGAAAATTCCTTAAAAAATTAAATTGGGTTATTTCTTATTATTTTTGACTAATTTCTAATTAATTTTAAATTAAAAAAAAAGAAGGCAAAATGCATTAGGAAAATAAATTTTGGTTATTTATTATTTTTAACAAAGTTCTAATTAATTGGAATATATAAAATTAAAAAATGGCATAAAAATTTGTTTATTTATTATTATTTTTAACTAATTTCTAATTAATTGAAATATATAAAAATAAAAAATGGCATAAAAATTTGTTTATTTATTATTATTTTTAACTAATTCAGATTAATTCAAAAAATATAAATGCCCAGAAAATCTATGGACAATTAATAAAATTAATTTATAATTAATTATTATATAATTAAAAAATAAATAAATACACAACTGTGTAAACACTAAAGCATGGATCCTACTATTCAACTTGTCACCTTATATACCTAAAGAACTTCATGAAGCTGTTCCACCAATGACCCTTTCTTTCCTCTAACATAGCCTTTAGTTTATTTTTTATTACCTTATTTGTTAACTCAACCTAACAATTTGAAATTGGATGATCAGGATAGATAAATCATAAATCTCTTTTTAGACCCAAGTAGAATTCTAAAAATTTTTGGATGTTGAATTGTTTTCCATTATTAATGATGATGGCATTTGGAATGTTGTACCTACAAATGATGTTTTTCACATAAAATATATGATTTTCTTCTTTGTTACTGTGGCAAAGGGATTTGCTTTTGCCCATTTTATGAAAATAATTCACTGTCACTATTGCATACTTTGCTTATTCTTGGCCTAATGACATTAGTCCTATTAAATCCAAGCTCCATTGTACAAATAGCCACAAACTAATGAGACTAGTGAGTACTTCGGTGATTATATTGGAATATTTGAATTGAACTGACAACCTTCGCATTCCTCACGAAATTCAAGATATTATTGCAGATTGTTGGCTAATAATATCTAAGCTTGGGGACCTTAAATGTCAATGCCCTAATACTCAAATAATTTCCACATATCCGGACATATATTTCTCTAAGGGCATAATTGGCCTTGTTTGGCTTTAAACACTTTAGATATGAGAGAGTGAATATGTAATGAGGTTCATTCATGATGTAATATCGTAAAGCTTCATACGTGAGTCATTTGGCCTCTATTTTGTCATTGCAAAAGTTTCATTAATTGATGTACTCTCAAAATGGGTTCATCCATGTCTTATTCATGTGCATATGGTTTATCTTTTTTCCGTACTTTATTTTTGTTTTCAATGTTAAGGACGAGATGTACTAATGGGTATTGTCTTTAATACTCCTTTCATTTCTATTTAAACTATTTTGGTTAGTGAGTTTGTCTTAATGTTTTGCGCCTTTTGGACTTACTCTATCCTCAACTCAATAAATTTAATCATAAACTCTTTCACTTAAATGAGGTAAGACTTTATTTTTTTCTTCTTGTGTCTGAAATTTTTTTTTTTTATGTAATTATTTATTAGTTAAAAGTCACTCATTATATGTAATCATTTTTACTTTGACCTCTAAAGTTAGCTTTAATCATAATCAAAGGGACTCATACTCTGTCTTATTATTGGTTACTTTGAATTTAATTTTTATAATATAGTGATTTCATTTATTTTTGGTGAGAGAAGGACGGCTATTATTTTACTTCAGTTATTGCTGGATGCTTTATGACACTTTTTTTTCACTTGTATGTTATATAGTTATATATAAATAACTAATATTATGTTTTATGAGGTGTGAGGGGTAAATAGTTTAATTGAATTTTATTATTAAGTTTGTGATATATTTTGTTTAATAGTCAGTGCATACCAGCAATGCATTATCCTTGCACAATCGGCCGTTAAGATTCACTCTCCAATCAATGAATTTCGACTATCCATCATGATTCCTCACTTTGTCAGACTCCAAAACTTGGCAACAACTATGTTATAGTGGATGTACTGTACATTTGGCAAAATGAAATTTACAACAATAACATAAATTTTTAAATACTTTACTTAAAAATTTAAATATATAAAAATAAATAATATTTAAAATATAAATAAAAAAATTTAAATTATAAAAATTTTATAAAAAAAAAAAAAAAAAACATAAAATGGCAACTATGGGCAACCCCCCAAAACTGTTATTAAATCCCATTTATTCAAAGCACTTCAAATCATCATCTATCACTAGATTCTCGTGCATAAAATTATCCTAGGAGCGCGCTTTATCCAGCAGACATCTCGGCAAAGAATGGCAAATACGTAATTAGGTGCACAGAGTGGGGGTTTGAAATTACTATGGCCAATCCCCCAAAACTGTTATTAAATCCCATTAATTCAAAGCACTTCAAATCATCTATCACTAGATTCTCGCCCATCAAATTATCCTACGAGCACGCTTTATCCAGCAGACATCTTGGCAAAGAATGGTAAATACGTAATTAGGTGCACAAAGTGGGGGTTTGTTTGAAGTATAGACCTAGGAATTGCATCTTTAATGATAAATTCAAGGAGCATTTCCTCCGGAATTTGACAGCAAGGCTTGAGTAGTGAAATGTTCCCAAATGATCACACCAAGAAATCAACTGGTCCATCTAGCCGTAAGGAGACCCCACTCTGCTAGGTTCAAAGAAAGCAACAAACAAGGACTGGAACTTGCATGAAGTTGAACAATCTATGCAAGCCAAGGGCTCCTTCAAAACCAAGGAGAGAAGTTTTCTTTCTGTTAGGTTCAAAGCAAGCAGCAACCAAGACCACCAAGGTCTGGAACTATATGAAGTTGAACAATTTATGCAAGACCAAGGGCTCCTCCAAAACCGAGGAGAAGAGTTTTCTTTATAGTTCATACCAATCATGCCAAACTGCACTAATGACTTAAGGCATGAGACATTAAACCTAATCTAGCGTGAATGGGGAGTGAAAAATTAACTGCCAAAGGTTTCCATGAATAATTGTGAAAGTGATAGAAATCATTTTAATACTTTTACAATCCAAATCAACTACGTTTAAAGGGCATAAAAAACATGCGAAAGAAACAAATTGATACTTCAAAGTTCAAATTAATCGGGGTATGTATCTTAGCTAAACAGATGTTACATATAACAATGGTCATCCTATATAGACATTGGCTGATGCTCGGCTCAATAATTATCAGTCAGAACATTTTGCTACAGTGAAATTGCAAATATCATACACATGCCCCCTTGAATTTGATTATGCCACAGTCAATACACAAAGCATCTGACTAATAAAAAGACAGACAGATTTGCTTTCAGGTATATGCATGTGCAAGGAAGGAGATACAATCAAAGGAAGAGTCTTACGTATCCAATGCACATAGTGTGGCTCAATGAAGTAGCAGTAATTCCAGTTTAGAATCCGTAATCCTCTATGGGTGCCATCCGTAACATGTATTAGACTATAATATTTTAAATAAATTAAATAAAATTAAATTTTAATGGATAAATTTAATACAGAACGATATTTTGTTTGGTGTTAGATAGAATTATATGTATATAAAATATTATTTTATTATATTATTATATTATATTATATATAGTATATATAGTATTATTTTATTATTTTATATTATCAAATTAATTTATATTTTATTTAATTTATTAAAAATATTTAAAAATAGTTTGCAACTGTCGTCCTCCACCATTTGCCGGCCACTGAAGTGATTACTGATAAAGGTATACACATTCATATTACTTGTTAGACAATCTATACAATACATTAATTATTTGATTAATAATTTATTGTAAATTTAAAATTTTATTTTTAGTTGATGAAAGTTTAATTTTAAACATCCAGTGAATAATTTTTTAAATAGTCATAATAATCATACCATAAATTAATTAAAAATTAATTTAAAGGTGTGTTTATTATGTAAATTAATTAAAAATTAATTTATAAATATATTAAATTGACTCGAAATAATGTCAGCTATCAATAATTGGCAGCGAAATGACAATAGGTTGTTATAAATGTAGTACATAAATTTTAAAATTTAATATAATTAATTTATTATTGTTATTATTATATATAAAATGCAGTGCAGGATTGACCTACAGGGCTGACCAATGGGGGCACAAGTCAGCCTTGCAATGGCTGATTTGCATTATTTGTTACAAATAATGTAGAATAGTTGGCGGCCAAACCCATGTTAACTTTTTTGGTGCCAACAATGCCACTAATGCAATCCAATACTACCTTCCAAACATGCCATATAAGTGCTGCATTAGAACAGAAAAATTTGTAAAACATAATCAATTTTCTTTTTTGAGATTTGGTTTAGTTAGCATATAAACGTGCTCATTTCTACAATAAATTTAAAATTAAGGGCAACATACATAGTTAAAAGACTGATAGTTTTAGACATAGTGTAGGAAAATAAGGAAACACCCAAAAATAAAATATTATGAACATTAATGGTTATAAGCAATAGAATGTTAACAAACAACACCTCTGAACAAATGAATTGTGAAGCTACAATTGAAGAATATTTGGCCAATTATCTCAGTTAGGTTTAGCACAAATTCTCAATAGCATGTCAATAATTGGATTCGAAATTCCAATGTTTCATGAGAATGCACACCTAGCCAATGGGTCCTGAAAATTTTCCAACTCAGAGCAATGAATGGATATGCTATTAATAAGAAAAATGAAACAAGATCTGTAGAAAAGGAAAATTGGTCAGAGAATGGTATACTTAGCATGCCCAAGAAGAAATATATATTGGCCGATTAAATTATCAAAGTTTCTAGTCCTTCATAGAAGTACAAGCTGAGGAAGTATTGCAGTAGCTTCTAAATATAACGAAAATGTCCACATAACCTGCTCAATTCATTGCAAAAGCATATGAGTGGAAAAAAAACCACAAACATAAACAAAACATAAATGGAAATTGATGGACCTCCTTAAAGCAGTATCTTTCGTTGATAAAAAGAGCCAAGAGTAAGCAAGGCAAAGCAAGAAAAAGATGGCAAAAAGTGTCTTGGTCTTTATTATTGTTGAAAGATTGCCTAAGCAGCTGGGTATGGATTGAGCAATAGGTTGAACAATTGCTGAGGAATCGGTCAAAATTGTGTAGGCTACGTGTGTTTAAAGACCAAGTTTTTAAAAAAAAGTTGATGTAATTTTTAAATTTATGACTTATTATTAAGAAGTTGTTATTTATACTTTTTAATCTGCCAATTTATTTGCTTTCTGTTGAACTTTAACTCTATATAAAGGAGTTGTGTAGTGAATAAAAATTATCAATCCTCCGAAATTAATTTTTCTCTTATTTGCTGTCTTCTCTTAATTTTTCTCTAATTTGTTGTCTTCTCTTAATTTTCCTCTAATTTGTTGTCTTCTCTTACTTCTTTTCTTAGTTCTTATGTTCAACAACACAAATTGATATTAGAGCTTTATCTTAAGGGATCTATGAGTTGAGTTAGTCCACAAACACAAACCAAAACACAAATACAAAACCAAAAACACAATAGCAAATTTGCAAAACAATGGAAGTCGAAACATCCATCTCACATGTCGTACCACCAATTTTTTATGGTGATAATTATCAAGCCTAGGCTATTAGAATGACAATCCATTTTGATATATTAGACCTTTAGGAGGCTGTAAAAGAAGACTATGATATTCTTTCATTATTTGGAAATTCTATGATGGTTCAATTGAAGGCTCAAAAAAATAAAAATAAAAAAGATTAGGAAGTCCAAAGCTAAAGCTTGCCTATATTCTACTATGTTAAGTATAATATTCACAAGAATCATGAACCTGGAGTTTGTAAAGGACATTGAGGACTATCTCAAAACAGAATATTAGGACAATGAAAGAACCAAAAATATGTAAGTGCTCAACTTCATCAAACAGTTTAAAATGCAAAAGAAAAAGAAAATAGAAATATCAAAGACTACTTTGACAAGTTGTTAAGCATAATAAGCAAAGTAAGATTTGCTAATGAATGAGTTGTCCAAAAAATTTGTAACTATGCTTGAAAAATATAAGTCTAGGATTTCTTTATTAGAAGAGTTGAAGGATTACTCAAGCATATCTTTGGAAGAATTAGTGAATGCTTTGCAAAGATATGAGCAAAGAAGAATGATAAGACAAGAGAAATCTATAAAAAGTGCTTTTCAAGCAAAGGCACAAAATTTAAGATGAGGCAAGGATAAGAGGAATAACAAGAAGAACAATAACAAGAAAATTGAAAATAATAAAAAATTTGATATCGGCAAGAATAAAACATATCCACCCTATCCACACTATAAAAAAATTAATCACTTGTAAAGAAAATATTGGTAGAGACCAGATGTCAAATGCAAAAAATGTGACCAACTTGGACACAAAGAAAGGATTTGTATATCACAACAACATGAAGGCTTAACGAATGCTACTACTGAGCAATATCAAGAAGAGTAGTTGTTTATTGAAATATATTTTACAAGTAACAGTTATAATGACTCTTGGTTGATTGATAGTGGTTGCACACACCATATTACTAATGACTAAGAAATCTTCAAAAAGCTCGACAAAACTATTATTTCTAAAGTAAAAATTAGAAATCACGAATATATCTCAGTAAAGGGCAAAGGAAGAGTGTTTACAAAAAGTTTATCAGGTTTAAAATATATTACAAATATTTTATATGTGCCTAATAACCAAAACCTATTAAGTGTTGGACAACTGATTGAAAAAGGCTTCAAAGTCATATTTAAAAACAAATGATGTATGATTAAAGATGATAAAGGCATAAACATATTTAAAATGAAAATGAGAGCAAAAAGTTTTACTCTAAATCTAAATGTCGAAGAGTAGATAACTTTTCCAAGTAATGCAAACAATATGGAAATATGGCATAAAAGACTCTGGCATTTCCATTATGCTGGACTTTTATATATGTAGAAACACAACCTAGTGATAAGGGTACCATGGTTGGAAGACAAATTATCTAACTATGTGACTTGTCAGTATGGTAAGTAAATTAGAATTCCCTTTCTTCAAAATGGATGGAGAGCAACACGTAAGTTTCAACTAATGCACATAGTTGTTCGAGGACTTTAAAAAACATCTTCTTTAAATGGTAGTAAATACTATATTGTATTTATTAATGATTATACCATATCCTATTAAATTTATTTTCTTTACTTCAAATTTGAGGTTGCTAATGTGTTTTGGAAATTTCAAACATGGGTGGAGGATGAAAGTGGTTGCAAGACGTAGATCATAAGATTAGACAATGGGAAAGAATGCACTTATGAAAGTTTTAAATAATTATGTAATAAAGTTGATGTTGGGCACCAACTCGTAGCATTATATACTCCATAGTATAACAATGTAAATGAGTGAAAAAATAGAAGTATTATAAAAATGATAAGGTGTATGCTGCATGAAAAGAAGTTGCCGAAGAAACAAAGGGCATAGGCTATAAACACTTCATTTTTTCTATTAAATAGGTTACCAACAAGATTTAGCAAAAACGAACACCGTTTGAAGCTTGGTTTGGTTACAAACCAAACTTGCAACATTTAAGAACTTTTGGTTGCCTTTATTTTTCTTATGTGCCATAGGTGAAAAGAGACACATTCTATAAAAAAACAGAACTAAGAGTTTTTATTTGATATAGTAACTCATCTAAGACTTACAAAATTTGCTAACCACAAAATGAAAAAATTCTTATAAGTAAAAATGTCAAGTTTATGGAAGATAAATAATGAAACTAAAAAGAGTCATTAAAAAAGCAAGAATCAAAGATTTGGCAAAACATAGATGACAACAAAAATGATGAACCAATCAAAGATATAAGATCATTATCTAATATTTATGAAAGATGTAACATTATTATTGTTGATCCTACAAAATTTAAGGAGCTAGAAAAGGATAACATGTGGATTGAAGCAATGAAAGAAGAGCATATAATGATAGGAAAAAAAAATGACACCTTGGAATTGGTAAACATACCTCAACATAAAAAGTCTATAAGAGTCAAATGGGTTTATAAAACCAAAGTTAATGCAGATGGTTCTGTAAATAAATACAAGGCCTGAATAGTTATAAAGGAACATGCTCAAGTGTTTGGAGTAGATTTCTTAGATACTTTTGCTCCAGTAGCACATCTTAATACAATCAAAATGTTGTTTCCTTGACAACACAAAAAGGGATGGATGGTTTACCAATTGGATGTTAAATCTACTTTCTTAATTGGTTATCTACAGAAGGAGATTTTTATAGAACAGCCTAAGGGTTTTTAAGTCAAGGGACAAGAGGAAAAGGTCTATTTGTCTTAAATAGGCTCCCAAGGCTTAATACAAAAAGATTACTGAGTATTTTCACAATTTTGACTTTGTTAAAATTCCAAGCAAAGTCATATTATATGAAAAAGGAATAAATGTCATACTTCTATTTATATAGATGATCTGCTAATAACAAAAAGTGACGAGAAGTCAATAAAGGAGTTTAAAATTGAAATGCTTAAAGTATTTAAGCTAACAGACTTTGGCTTAATGTTCTACTTTTTTTAGAATGAAGGTGAACCAAAATCATGATGAAGTCTTCATATGCCAAAAGACATATGCAAAGAAAATACTTAAGAAACTTCACATGGAAAACTATAAAAGTACAAGCATTCAAATAAATTAAAAGGAGAAATTTAGTAAAGATGATTGAGTAGACAAAGTTGATAAAAGTTAGTACTGAAACCTAATTGATTTTTTTATGTATCTTACAACAACCAATCCAGACATTTTATTTGTCTTAAACCTACTCTCAAGATTTATGCATTATGCTAGTGAAATGCATCTTCAAGTTACTAAAAGGATTATGAGATATATTAAGGGAACAGTAAATTATGGTATCAAATATTTTTATTTTCATAATTTACACTTCATGATTATTTTAATAGTGTTTGGGCAGGTTCTATTGATGACATGAGAAGCACAATAATTTGTTGTTTCAGCTTTGGATTAGGAATGTTTTTATGTTATTCAAAGAAGCAAGATGTGGTGGCTCAAAGCATAGCTGAAGCTGAATATGTGGCAGCCACTACTACTGTAAATTCAGCAATTTGGATTAGGAAGATACTTGCATAGTTATGTATAAATCAAAATGAGCCAATATAGATTCATATGAATAGCCAAACTACAATTTCAATTTCAAACAATCTAAGTTACAATTTTCATGGCGGGAAGCACTTTAAGATTAAACTATATTTCTTAAGAGAAGTACAAAAAGAAAGTGACGTTAAACTACTTTATTGTGACAATCAAATTACAGATGTGTTAACCAAAACTCTATCAAAAGCTAGATTTGAAGTTTTAAGAAACAAATTAAACTAGCAACTATTAAGATAAGGAGAAGTGTTGAAAAAATACCTAAGTAATTGCATATGAACTAAATAATAGGCTAAATAATTACTAAAAAGTTAGTTAAAATCGAGTACGCTACATTTGTTTAAAGACCAAGTTTTCAAGAAAATAGTTGATGTAGTATTTGAATTTATCACTTGTTATTAAAAATTATTACTTATACCTTTTAATTAGCTAATTTATTTGCTTTCTATTTAACTTTTTAACTCTATATAAAAGAGTTGTGCAGTGAATAAAAATTATCGATCCTTGTAACACCCCCTTCCTTTCATTTTTATTCATGTGGCATGTAGTACATTGAAATT
>CP135531.1:5514135-5574494 GCA_032402905.1 Khaya senegalensis | reverse complement strand
TAGTTTAGAATCAATCAAAATATAAACAAATATATAAATAAATATTTATTTCTAATAATTAAATGAATTTGGACTGAAAATATTATAAAATATGAAATATTGCTCAAATACGTATTTCAAAATCCAAAACTAAAATTTTAGTTTACAGAAATACACTACATTACTATTGAAAAAATGAACTCCAATGCTAAACATTGGTGTCTATATGCTAAAAAAAAAGAAAAAGAAAAATAACATATTTACTTGTATATTAATATATATATATATATATTAATTACAAGCTTGAGGGTAAATTTTATTAATTTTTAAAAAATATTTACTTATGTATAATTTTTCTAATCTTGATGGAAAGTAAATGAAAAATACTCTTATAAATAAAAAAAGATAAATTTTAATATTAATAATATTTTTTATTAATTTTTAAAAATTTTATATCTACGAGTGTAATTTTATTTAAATGTTGAAGAATGCACATAAAAATTCCTGCAATAAGTTATTTAAAACTTATAAAATTTATGGTCTACACACTAAATAATAATATAAATTTGAGACATAACCTGATAGGTGTAGTATTATCGATCTGTCAATAATTTTAGGTTATTCGCAGCTTAACTATTTTGCATTGTATATAAAATAGATTACAAAATAATTATATGAAAAAAAAAAAAAAAAAAGAAAAAGAAGAAGAAGAAGAAGAAGAAGCAATTCTCAGATTTCATTCTTCCGTCCTTTTAAATATTGGTGCCATTTTCGTACTAAAGACAGAAGAAAAAGGACGATAGATTCAGTTTTGCCGAAACCGCCAACTGTAGAGTTTTTATTAACTCTGCCCATAAACTAACGGCTACCAACTGTCTAGAACTCACACCTGACACCACTTTTTTTCATTTTCATGTCATTGTCTTTTTAATAATTGTCTAGTTTCTCTCACAAATTTTGCTCTCTTGTTAATGGCCATACCCTCGCCCTGCAAATAAACAAATGAATAACCGAGATGGCTTTTTCGAGCTCTTCTCCTATTGGAATCTTATTTTCGATGTTTCTGCTAAATCCTTGCCTGATTCACGCAGGGAATATTCCTTCGACTTTGGACGGCCCTTTCCAGCCCGTGACGGTCCCGTATGACGCCAGTTTGCGCGGCGCCGCCGTTGATATTCCGGACACGGATCCTCGGGTGCGCCGCCGTGTTAGAGGATTCGAGCCTGAGCAGCTATCTATCTCTCTCTCGTCTAATTACGATTCTGTTTGGATCTCTTGGATTACAGGTTCCCCTTCTATATGAATTTTTGAATTGTTTGAGTCATTTTATTTGGTTCTTGTATGCAGTTATGTTGTGGTATTCTTGGTTCATGTATATTACATTTCTTTGGCTCTTAGGCTTAGTAATCTAAAGGGGTATTTTGTGAGAAGTGTTTGAAAATCATGAAAACAAGCCGAAGCAGTAGTGCGGTGTTTAAGATGCTTGATTGTTTGAATTTGACATGGGATTTGCAGGGGAATTCCAAATTGGAGACGACATAAAACCATTAGACCCAAAAACTGTCTCGAGCTTGGTTCACTATGGGAGGTCAAGGATGTCTTTGAATCGTGAAGCAAAAGGCTGTTCTCTTGTTTACAGTCAGCTTTATCCATTTGAAGGCCTACAAAACTATACTTCTGGAATCATTCATCATGTTCGCCTTACGGGTATAATTTTGAATTTTTCTTGTTCATTTCCTTTTGCCTGAAAAAGTAGAGTCTTTTCTTATCTCATCCCACCCAAGTCCGAAGAAGGCGAAGCTTTTATTAAGTGGGGTTCTTTTCTATATGCATAGTCTGAATGCATCCAGGATTACCAGGTTTTATTCAAGTTCTTGCTGTTTATTTTGTATATATAGGTTTGGAACCCAGCACGACTTACTATTACCAGTGTGGAGATCCTTCAATACCAGCCATGAGTAATATCTACTATTTCAGAACCATGCCGGTTTCTCGTCCACAAAGCTATCCAAAGAGAATAGCAATTGTTGGAGACCTTGGTCTTACTTACAACACAACAAGCACTATCAGTCATCTGATTACTAATAAACCTGATCTTTCGCTATTGGTTGGCGATGTCACTTATGCAAACCTGTACCTCACAAATGGAACTGGCTCTGACTGTTATTCTTGCTCATTTTCGCAGACTCCTATACATGAGACCTATCAGCCTCGTTGGGATTATTGGGGGAGGTTGAAAATTTTGTTATCACTTCTATTTTTTCTTTCTTTTTACTATTAGGAGTATTTAAAATACACCTTTTGTTCAATTGATGCCTGGTAAGGTACTTGTGATTGTGATCTCTGTATGTTCCTTACAGATTTATGCAGAATTTAGTTTCCAAAATTCCACTAATGGTAGTTGAAGGGAACCATGAGATAGAAGAACAAGCTGGAAACCAGACGTTTACAGCATACAGTTCTCGATTTGCTTTCCCATCTGAAGAAAGTGGATCATCATCCTCGTTCTATTACTCCTTTAATGCTGGGGGGATTCATTTTATCATGCTTGGAGCCTACATTTCCTATGATAAGTCAGGTATTGTGACGTTTTAGTTATCCTTTTCTACTTTGATATATCAGACAAAACCTATAATGTGAGCTTTTATATTATCTTTGTAGCTTCCTGGCACCATTCTAACAGATGACTCTTAAAATATCAAAAGAAACTGACCGAGTATGTTGAGGATTTTGAGCATTTAATGGACAGAAATATTCTAGGTTTGTTAAAGTCAAATGCTGCATTAACTAAGAGTTTCATCAACATTTGGACCTCATGATCTGAGATTGATCGTTTCTCTTTTCTTTTGCTAATGGAAAATACTATCTTGGATCAATTTGCACCTTTAAAAAAAAAACTCTAAACATGATCGGTTTTTAGTTTTATTTTCCTATTAAACTTGACCAACTATTTAAGGAGGCATTAGAAGGATTTGTATTTTCTCTTTTGCAGGCAATCAATACAAATGGCTAGAGAAAGACCTTGCTAATGTTGACAGATCTGTAACTCCATGGCTTGTAGCTGCTTGGCATCCACCTTGGTACAGTTCTTACAAAGCCCATTACAGAGAAGCAGAGTGTATGCGGGTGGAGATGGAAGCATTGCTTTATTCTTATGGTGTTGACATAGTTTTCAATGGACATGTAAGTGAAAATTTTGGAGCCTCTTCATCTTGTTTTCACGGTATTTGAGAGTCTTAAGTTGTCCAATGGATTGGATCATGACCAAAAAGAACAATAAGAGAAGGAAAGTGGTTTTAGAATTGACCTATGCCTGCAATAAAATTAATTTATTTCCAGTGCTATGGAAAACAGAAAGAATCACGAAGGAAATTAATTGAAATGCCTCTTGCACCACTTTGTATTGCTTATTATTGTTTATCTAATAAACGAAGCACTGGAGGCCTGCTCTATTGAAAACATTTGTATTTTTGTTTTCAAGGGCATTGGATTTTCATCTGTTCATTTGAAAAATGCGCCAGGTTCATGCATATGAGAGGTCAAATCGAGTTTACAATTACACGTTAGATCCATGTGGTCCTGTGTATATCACAGTTGGAGATGGTGGTAATCGTGAAAAGATGGCAATTAAGCACGCTGATGAACCTGGTAAATGCCCAGAGCCATCGACTACTCCTGATCCATATATGGGTGGCTTTTGTGCAACAAATTTTACTTCTGGTCCGGCCGCAGGTAAGTTCTGTTGGGACCAACAGCCTGATTTCAGTGCCTTCAGAGAAAGTAGTTTTGGGCATGGGATCCTAGAGGTATTCTTTCTCTTCAGTCTTGTAACTGTTCCACCCAAATTTAACACTACAGTGACCCATGGAATTTACTTGAAAACATAGTCTAAATCAGCATTATCCACTAAGTTCCATCCCCTAGTATTAATCTCAAATAGTCGGCTCTTTCAAACCTATCACTTTTGCTTTAGATAATAACTAGTTTGTGTTCTAATTGCAGGTGAAGAATGAGACTTGGGCTCTATGGACATGGCACCGTAATCAGGACTCTCGAAAAAAAGTTGGGGATCAGATTTACATAGTGAGGCAACCTGATAAGTGCCCTCTCCGTCAAACACCACCTAAACTTTGGTTTGCATCTAGCTAAACTTCATTACTAGTAAAACTGAATCTGATATTCTTCTTGATGAAATACCTTGTGCAATGAAGTTGCAGATTTACCTACCATTATAGATGACTTGAAGGTTCTTGCAGGACCTTCCCTTGCATAAGACTAAGTAAACAGTTGAAATTGTTGGTCACTCAGCCAATTTTTGTATTGTAAACTGTAAGCATAGCAGAAGAATAGTTTGTAGTTGTATCAAGGGTTTAAAGAAAAGAAAGGAAGAGAAATTTTGCCCAAGTCATGTGGATGATTTTTGTAGCTTCTGTGAGGATAGAATACTACACTTGCGCACATTTGCAATCTCAAACATTATGCAGCTAATCGATTTTGTGAGTTGTGGACTAGAAACTTCCTAGCTAGAAAAAGACATGAGCTAGTTGGTAGTGATAGAAATTTTAAGTTGAGGACAGAGCATCTGCCTTTTTGTGGTTAAAGAAAGTTGTTTCGGTTTGAACTAACACTTATCAAGAAGATAATACCTCATACATGATTGCTTCTGCTTTTCGGGAATCTTTTTGTATTACAGAAGTGATTACTATTATTACATGTCATGTCGTTAGAAAAATTGGAATATGGATTAAATTTGGGCAAAAGGTCTAATTCTTGTTGGGTATGATGTTTAAACATGTGAATGCTAATTATTTTGCTGCAAAAAACTGGGGAAGTGAATTAGGTTTAGGTATGTGGGTTTTCCTTACTTGGCTTATCGATATGGTTGGTAGCAATATATAACATCAATTAATATTATTTTTGTTATATTATTCAAGCCAACACAGAGCAAGTCTACCTAGAGAAATAAAACAAATAAAATGGGAGTAATGATTCCGATTGGAAGGATCCCATGGAAACCTTCCATTCCAAATAAAATAAAATCTTTCTAGTTAGACGAGAATGTACCAAAATTTCACTGTTTCTACCTCTATATCCCAGATCCGGGAAATCACTCTGTTCTATGGAAAAACTTCAGAGCTTATAGATTAGATATTTACCATTTCAAAATTTAAGAAAACAAAGCATTAAGAAATAAGAACACTAACAGAGGGTGTTTCGTTTACACAAATTTTCTCCACGATCAATCACATTCATATGGAGGATGGGAGAACAACAATCATGATTTTACATTCAAAACAAGAAAAAAAAAATCAAAATATATCAAGAATTTCCAAAATGAAACCGTTGCAAAGAGGACAATTTCCTCTCTGAACCCAGAGCTCCCTTGAACATAACCTGCAAAAAGTATGCCCACATGGTATAAACGCCGCACCTTTATGCCTCACCATGCATACGCAGCAATTATACTCTATCCCTCCCGCTTCTTCTTCCACTTCTCCGTCCTCTTCCTCGCATTCTTCTTCCTCTTCTTCGTCATCACCCATCCTGTATCTCGATCCCTCCAGACCCATCTGCCTGTCTGTCTCCTCTAACAAATCCATTAGTGACATTCTCACCGGCGCTGGCTCTTGCCGTGCTGCCACATTAGCCTCCCTAGTAATTGGCTCTGATTCTTCAGCCTCAGCCTGAGCTGCCGCTTCTGCTTCCGCAGCTTCTTGGGCAGCAACTGCCTCGCGTGCCGACAACGATCTTTCTTCAGCCAGTGCTACTGCCAGAAGGCGGGTGCCTTCATGCGCCACCTCAAATGGGTCGACGGAGTTATCCCCCGATTCAGGGGTTGATGGAGGGATCCGGGTCGAGTTGTGGCGGGACATCTGGGGTCTGAAGCTACGAGCTGGTGGGGAGTCAGTGGGCATGGGAATATCTGGGGCGTCTTCGTGCTGATTTGACCCGGTAGGAAACGATGGCTGTGGCGGTTCTAGGCAAACTCTAGTCGAGTTATGACGCGTGAACTGGGGTCTGCTATTAGCGGGAACCGAATCTTCCGGCTGAGTAGTCTCCAGAGCTGACTCGCTCAAATTGTTGAAGGATGGATTCGGCTGGTACCTGACAGAGCTGCGGCGAGACAATTGCGATCTGGGATTGTTGTTTACGCTGCCATTCTGGATAGGGATATCCGAAGCCGGAACACGTAAAGAGGAGGTCCAAGCGGCGCCAGCGCGTTTGAGGCGCAGACGGTCGCGGAAGAGTCTCCAGCTCTTCCTGTCCTTATTGCCAAAACCTTTGCTGTTGGGATCCTCATCACGGATAATGTCGAGAAGTGTCCGGCTAGCAGGAGTCGGGGGCATCGATCTTTTATCGGACAAGATTGCGTCCAGAGTCAATCCGGCTAGAGAGTCGCGCCGCTCTTGGATAGTTGACATCTGCTCCAAAAGCGTTAGGCTCCTCCTAACAACAACAACAACACCGGCACCTTCACCACCACCTTCTTCCATTTCAAACAAAATTCACAACGATTAATTATACATGTCAAGTAATTTAATTATAAGTTTGTCTGGAAAAGCAAGCAGTTTCTATGATAGAAAGTTCTTCTAACTTGGCGGTGATAATTCGGAAATCAATTCCCTAAAAATAATATATTAAAAAGAAAAGTCGGATAAATGACTCTGCGTATTTGTAAAGAATTAATCAATGTATAGAGAGAGAGAGCATTGGATACCTTACTGTTGGATGTGGTACTGGTACCCAATCAGAGCCGCAGATCTGATTTCTTTATCAATCTGTAAAAAGAAAAGAAAATACTCTGAACTAAACAAATGTAAAAGAGATAGACAATCAAAAACAAAAGAAGAAAGGCTTCTTGGTCTCACCAATAATCATCGTCGTCTTCGTCTCTCCCTTTTGTTTTCTCTTAAGAGAGAGATGGTGTGTGTTGGGAGAGGAGAGGAGAGAAGAGAAGCGTTTGGATTGGACAGTAGAGCGAGTCTTATGGGCACGCAACCGCGTCTGTGCATGGTTTTCGTTTCCCTTTTGTTTTTAGAAATTTAGCACAGCATATAGGACAGGGATAGCATGTGGGCTTATCTTATCTTGCCCGGTGGATTGATGTTACCTGTTGTTCCGCTCGCTTCGTTTATACCCATCGGGGTTATAATTGGTAATCCTCATCAATTCCAATGGTCTCTTTCAAATAACCTTGTGAATCACACGGCTGAAGTCTTGAAAAAAGGGAAGAATTTAAATTTTGATTTAAAAAAAAAAAAAATGAAGATGCTGTGCTCATTGCCAGAATCAGAATGGGCACGGAAACATGAATTGGATGCAACCACTACAGCCCTTTTCGTTGAATAAGACAATTCTAAAGTAATGAGACGATGGCACGCACCCACGCCCTCTTCGGTCAACGCTAATAATTGCAATCATTTTATTATATAGCATTAGAGTATACTAGCCATCTCTATACTAAACCGTATTTGCTCTCAAATACTATGAAAGTTCCACACACCCTCCCCCCACCCCAAGTATTTCTCAATACCAAATTACCAAGCATACTATAATGATGTGATTTATTATTTATTAATATTACTTTTTAAACAATTTTATAATTATTAATAATATATGATCCGTCTCCAAAAAAAAAAAAAAAAAGAAAACCAATATAAAATATAATCCAATGCCTATTTTGACCATTTCAAAATAAAATATAATTCAGTGCCTATTTTGACCATTTCAGACTTTCTCATTCCCTTCCCATCGTTACAATTATTATTATTATTATTTTTTAAAACTAACCTTAATTGTTAGGGATACATATATATATATATATATATAACCTCTTTTTAAATAATGTATAATCTAGGAAGTTCACAATAAATTAGAATAGCATAAAAGTAGCATTGCCCAGCAATTTTGACTAGTCAGTCTGTCTGTCTGTCTGTCTGTCTGTCATAAAAATTAAATTAAATAATTGTTTAACATAAAAATTAGAGATTTGTAAAATATGATGAAATGGGATGGAGTCCCCACAAACCAAATTAAATGCCTACCCTTCTTTTTTTATTTCTTTTTCTTTTTAAATATTTTTTTTAAAAAAATAAACTAAACCTTTTTATAATTACAAATCAAGAAATAAATCAAATGCCTCTTTAATCTTACGGGCAAATGCCAAATCTCTAACTAATTTACTCTAAAATTTACCAATCAAACTTTAAAATATTATTTTAATAATTATATAATTGCATAAAAAATGAGGGTAAAAGAAAAATTGAAAACATTTTTACAAACCAATTAGTAAAATAAAATGTATGCTAAACTCACCGATCACAATTTTAACAGTTTTGTCCTGTGAGAGATAAAAGACTCGGAATGCTGCTGACAAAGTCCTTTTCTTGATGCTGATTTTAATATTCAAAAAATTTAAAAAAAATGAATAAATTTTGTGAAGAATGTTGGAATAAGTCTTTTTTAGACTCATTTGAGATTGATATAAATAATATTCGTTATTCTAAAAATAATTAAAAAAAAAATCATCATTACATTCTGTTGTTTCTGGTATCAGTAAATAAAATAGATTTTATAACCAAAGCTAATACGGACCAATACAATATTGATAGTTACGGCTGTTAGAAAAAATTAGCCAGTAATTTAATTTAATTTATTTTTGTTTTTTTGTTTTAACTTTATTATATAAAAATGTAGCGGAAGCCTATCTTCTTGATTTTTGGTGCATGGCACGGGCGGGAGATTAATTTCATTTCTTGCTTAAAAGTTTGGCTTGGCTGCAATAACTAGAATATTTTATTAAAAAAGGGGTTGTGGTTCCCTATCTTTTATTAATTAAAAAAAAAAAGAGGAGAGAGATAAAAATTGGTATTTTCTTTATCTAATTATTAAAATGGCACACCAAACTCAAATTTTTTAGTTGAGTTTGCAAAAAGTGCTTTCAGCATGGACTTCCTAATTCCAATTTATATAAGTTCAAGATCTTATCATGTCATGGTTATCATTTTTTATCCCAAGTTAAATCATATTTATATCACTAAAAGCTCACCATTACACTCTAATAATTCCATAATTGTACAATTAAAATTTCATTTCATTAAAATTCTTTTAAATATAATTGAATTTGGTATTAAACCTATAATAATTATTTAGTTTATTGTCTATTTTTTTATTTATTTATAATTATGTCTAAATCTCATACTTTCTAAATTACTTATTTACCACAAAACACTTAATTTTGATTTACCTATCATTTTTTAATATATCTATATTCATAAATAAATTTATAAATAAACATTATTTATCTATAAAAACTTATTTATTGAATAAATTTTTGTCACAAATTTAAATAATCAAGTGCTATAAAGTCGGGTAAATATTCGCTTGTACATACTCAATTTTAATGAGTGTACTTTTATGATCTATGAAATTAAATTTTTAAAATTAACAAAATTTTACTATTTATAAGTCTCATTTCGTAATAACTCAAATATAATTTATAAATATATAATTCTATAAAAAAAAAATTTTAAAATAACCTTATTTTAAATATTATTTATATTTATAATCAAAATGAACCACTTTCAACAATTTTACTTTTATAACCACTTTTGTACTTAAATAAAATATTTAATAATACATAAATAATAATAAATATTAATACAAACGTTATAAAATATATAAGCTTAGTAGTGAGTATATTATTGAATCACATAAGTGATTTGGTTCAATTCCCAATAATTATATATTTAATTTTATTTTATTTAAATATACAATATCATTTATTATTTATTTTATTAATTTAATGTAAATATTCAATATTAATTTATTATTTATTAACTTTTTTTAATATGCACTATAAATAATAAGTGATGAATTTGACATTGTATATTTAAAATAAAAAATAAAAAATTACTTATTTGAAATAAATAGAAAATTAAAAATAATAATTAATTATATTTAATTCATTAAAAAAATTTAAATTTAATTTAAAAAATATAATTTTTTAAAGAAGTTTTAATAGTGCCCTCATGTTAATCACATGAGAGCACATTTTTGCCCTCCTATGGTTGACATAAGGGAAAGTTTTGTGTTTTTTATTTTATTTTTCTTAAAATTTAATTTAATTTTTTTTTATAAATTAAATATAATTGACAATATATTTAATTTTTTATTTACTACAATTATATATTTGTTTATTTTATTTTTATTTAATTATACAATGTGATTATTTTATTTATTAAATTTTTGTCACAATTTTTTTATTTTTTTAATTTTTTATTTATAATTTTATGTAAATTTTATTGTAGTAAATTTTATTTTTAATGAATTTAACTTTTGATACTATAGCAATATTATAGTAAATTTTACTTTTAATAAATTTATTTCTCTAATTTTATTTTTTATTTTAATATTAATTTTTTAATAAATTTAACTTTTAACACTACAACATTGTTGTACTAAAATTTATTTTTCTAATTTTATTTTTATTTTTAATATAAAAATTTATATAATATAGTAAATAAAAAAATTAGAGAAATAAAAAAAGAAAAATTTATGATAAAAATTAAAAAATAAATAATATAATAATATTATATATTTAAATAAAATACAAATAAAAATTATTAAGTAAATAAAAAATTAAAAATATTCAATTGATTATATTTAATTCATAAAAAATAAAAATGTATAATTGTTGGGAGTTGAACCTAAGTCACTTACGTCAACTTCATCACTTTTTTTTTATTGTGTATATTTAAAAAAAAAAAAGTTAATAAATAATGTGTTAATATTAAATATTTAAACTAAAATCAATAAAATAAAAATAAAAAATATTATATATTTCAATTAAATAAAAATATATCATTGCTTAACTTAAATCCAAGTCACTTATGTGACTTAATAGTATAGTCACCACTAAGCTACCATAATTTCAACATTTGTATCAACATTTATTAGTATTTATCCATTATTTAAGTATAAAAGTGGTTGTGAAGATAAAATCGTTCAAAGTAATTAATTTAATAAAAATATTTTAGGGATAGTCATAAATGTAAAGAGAGTGTAAAATAATATTATTTTGAGAATTTTTTGCTATTTATTCAAGATTAAGATCAAGTTTATTAAAACTTGAATGAGTTAAGATCAACACATTTATTTAACTAGATCTTAGTTTATAATAGTTATGTTTAATACACACATTTATTATTATTATTATTACATAAGACTGTAGCTACTCTCTTTGTACAATGAATAATATCTTTATTATTTAATTAAAGATTTTTCCTCAATAAATTTTATCAAGAGAGGTTAATGAAAAAACACGTGTATATACACACATATATATACGTGTGTGTGTGTGTGTGTGTGTGTGTGTGTGTGTGTGTGTGTGTGCTTAGTTAGGTGAATTAAGATTTTTTTGGCAATTAACTGTTGTTATTTTTTAATTTAATGGGATTCTTCTAACCGCTAATGTTAGTGCTTAGTTAAGTGAATTAAGATTTTTTGGCAATTAATTATGGTTATTTTTTAATTTAATGAGATTCTTCTAGCCACGAATTTTCTATTTAATGTTATAAGAAACATAGAAAAATTGCAGTATTAATGCTTACAATTTTTGTTAATTTCTTCTCAAAAATATTCCTAACTAATCATGTTTATGCCATTACCTATATAAAACCTATATTTTTTTTTCTTTTTTTTTCGTAAACATGCATTTTTTTTTCCATAAACATGCATATATATTCTTTTTTCCATAAATGCCCAAATTATTTCTTATAATTAATATATTATTATTAAATACGTATTTTTATAATTTTATAATATATTTTATTTTTTTTACTTATTTATTGTGAATTATTATTACAATGATTAATATTATTATTTAAGGTATTTGATATTCTAAGGTAACATAGCTATTATTATTACTATTTAATCATTTTTCTTTTTTCTTATTTAAATTTATCAAATTTGTTTCTTGTTATATAAATTTTATATGTGCGTGCACTCACATACTTTTTTCACATAATATTAATTATAACAAAATTTATAAGGGTACAAATGTATAAGTATTTATTTTTTGATGTTTCTTATTTGAAAAACAAACATCTAAATACTTATACTTAGATTTCAAGAAAAAAAAAAAAAAAACATTTCTTTTAAATTTATAGGTTCAATTGTTAGACTAATTCATATTGTAGTAAAATAAATAAGTAAAAGTTACATAGAATAATATTAAAAATAATTTTTTTTTGTCTAAATTATTATATATAAATTGATGTGATATAATAATATTAGTTGACTAAAAATATAAATTCAATACAATTCATGAGATAAAAAAAGTGATCAATATGACTATTACACCAGGATGCAATAATAATTTTTATTCAATAATTTGTATAGAGAGTTTATATTATTAGACTACCATGGACTTATAAAATAACTTAAGTTAATAGGGAATAAATTATTCTACATATTTTGATTATTAATCAAAATTAAATACTTTTTTTTAAAAATAAACTATAAAAATTTTTAAATGAAAAAAAATTATAAAATAATTTTATTTATATGTCTATTTATTTTTTAATATTTTAAATATGTTATACATTGTGACAAGTTATAAAACAATCTTCTTTTATTTATTTATTTTATCTTATATTTAAATAAAAATATTTTTTTGATTAAGTTTCTTTAAATAATCTTTAATTATTTTAGAAAAATATAATATGAGTTATTAGGATTTGCTTGTATATAATTAAAAGTTCAAAAAATAAATATAAATGATTAAAAATCATAAGGATGACTTCTTTGAGTTTATTAGTGCATGTAATTAAAATTTTATAAATTTAATATATATTATTATAAAGTATAAGGAATTTTTCTTATATTTATCTTAACTGACTAGATAGGTTTATATCAATTTTTCAAATATAATGGAACATTTGTTGAGTTTTATAAACTAATAGAATTTGATAGATATTTAAAAGTGTACATTTATTAAGAGTTTATATTATTATTTTATACTTAAAAATGTAATTAATTTTTCTATGATAAACATTTTATTTAATCTTAAGTTTCAAAATAATAATTGGGCTAATTTGAGAAAAAAAAGATTGATTTTACACAGATTTCATATAATAAACATATCTCTCAATATAGAATTCAGATGAAACAATTCTTAGGATAATAAATTATGTATGCATTCCTTCACAAAATTATAAGCCAAAAGTTAAACTAATTTGCTCATATTTTTCATCAATTACATTAGATTCATATAAGTAGAAACAACTCCCTTTGACACTTCTAATTTATCTAGATTTATTAAAATGATAAGACCTCACCTAAATAAAGGTCTTAGGAAAACTATACAATTTTATTGTTATACATCTTCATGAAAGTTTATACGCATCAAACTTCTACAATTTTAAGAAAAATGTAGGAGGCTATAAATAAAAGGTCAAATAAAAGAAAAAAGGACTCAATTCTCTATTCTCAACATGACTATTACACTGCTAAAGTAATACCAAAATTACTTCTTGAAAAACAACTTATTTTTTTCTTTTTTATTAAATTATTATTCATTCTTAGGATTACAATTATACAAAGAAAATTCTATTGAGCTTTTTCTAATTATTTTTAATGAATTATTGTTTATTTTTAGTATTCCAATTATATAAAGAAAACTCTATTAACTTAAATATAGGAGAATTTTTACCGGGCAATCGACACCTCTAAGTAGGCATCTAATCCAAGGAGGATCATCAAATCACACGTTAATATTTGAGGCGTTGACATTTGAAGGATGAAAAATAAGTAGAAAACTGAATAAAAGAACTGACTTTGAGTTGGAAGATTCAGACGTAGAGAATCCTCTGCCTTTCTCGCAGAAAATAGACCAGAAAATATTTTCTCGCAATGAAACAACACGTGCAAACGACAGAAAGGACAGAGTTTCGATTAATACACAATTACGCCGAACGGATCCATACAATTACTGCCAGTGGATCCATATAAAAAACCTGCTTCAACAATATCAGATCGCAAGGCATTGAAATTCAACACGATTCAATGCTCTAAAAGACCAAATTCCATCAACAATTCATCGTAGGCCTTCCAAATCCGCGGCTTCCTCGACAAAAGGACATCATCATCATAATAATGGGTGATAGTTATATCGAATTGAATCAACAAAGCCTCAAACTGGATCAGCGAGGGAATCCAGAAAGAGATTTAGGGATGTTGTGATGGGACGATAAAAGGTTGAAATTGAGGAATTAAAAAAGTTGATGTTAGGGTTTTATTGGCAGGTTCATGGAAATCAATTTTGTTTAAGGTTATATTTCTTCTTTTTAACCTTAAATTTGTTGCATGTCTCACCGCCATAGCATTCTGTGGATTCTTTTCAGCCCTTCTTTTTCTTGTTGCCTTCACCAATCAGGATTGTAATTTGGACTTGGGAATCTTAGTAGAACCACTAACATCAACCATTTATAATCTCTTGTTGCCTTCATAACTTGATTTCCATGAACCTGCTCAGGAATCTCTTGAGACAGAACTTAAGAAAGTTTGAAGGATGCAAAAACTGAGAGATAAAGCTGAAGATATATTTGAAGAAACCATTATGAAGGGAGGGAGTGGAGAACAAGATCGAATCCTCAACGGGGACAAAAACTGCAAAGGCGGAGGCAGCTGCAATGACAGTAGGAGAGCTGGTAAAATCGCTTAACAAACAAATTCTACAGAGAAATCAACCTCCCTCTCCGTACGCTGACTTTTCTTTCCTCCGCGTACTCCGTTCTCTCCTCAAAATCCTCCGATCCGTCGCCTAATCTGACTTCATTGCCTCTCGCAATCTCTTCTCGATCTTTTGTTCCTGTCTAGTTTCAACATTTGTTTAAAGACGAGTTTATAGATGAGAAAGTAGCAAGATTGGACCATGTTATAAGTTTGTGTTATTGGTATCTGTGTTGCCTGTTTTGTTGCAACGTCTAGTGTTGTGGTGACATGCAATGTTAATTACCGCCAGTTATTGTTTATAAATGCATGCACTGTTTACTAGTATTTTAATAAATTTTACAATAAAATTTTGAGGTTTCCTTGTTATATTAGATATTAATGATGTTTTTGTTAATTTAAAAAATTTAGTTTGTAATGATTTTGACTAATAAAAAGAAACAACAAATAAAATTATATTTAAAAAAAAAATTTAATTAAGCAATTATATTTTTTAGTGTAAGAAATAAAATCACATACAATTAAAATTAAGGTATTATTTGTTTGTTTTTATGTTTATGACGGCCAAAAGAGAATGCCAAAAGAGATCGCCTAGCAAGTGTGTTGTTGTAAGTTTTATTTCTTGTCTTGTTTTTTAATTTATTATATGTTATTCTTATAAGGTAAAAGAAAAATAATTTAATGAATATTATAAATATGTAATATTTAATTTTATAAATCTATCTTATTGAATTAGGTAGAAAAGAATTTAAAATATTAAGGTAAAAAAATTTTATTGAATAAAAGTTATATAAAAAAATTTAAGACTACGGTAATAAATATAAGAGAAAATATTTAGTTTGTTTAAATTTATTAGTATTTATAATTATTATTTTTTTAATAAATTATTATTTTTTTTAGTCTAATACTCTACAAATGTAAGACTAAAAAATTTGAGTGATATTAAAATTTTATTATCTTTTATATTTTTAGTTTTTTGCACTATCAATCTTTTGAAGATTACTAATCTTTCAACGGATGCCGAAGTTGCGATTTTGTGTTATGGAAGGGTGCTGTTTGCTTCTCAGAGAAATCGCTTTTTTGGCACATAAATATAAAGCAATTTAGGATTTTGAAGCATGTAATGGTTATACGGCAAATGGATTCTGGAGGAGTATTACCTCTGATGTCGTAGGAAAATCCAATTGGGTTCAAGAAAACTTTTGTTTATTATAAACGGAACTCAAAAATTAAATTATCAAGGTGATCCGGAACTAAATGCAAAAGAATGATATTCTCCGTCTGAACCTCGGTTTGAATTGTTGAAACAGGGTGGAAGGGAATTGGTAAATATCAAATGGGACATATAAAGTTTTATAAATTAAAAATGATTCTAGTCTTAGTACGTGCATGTCACTTCATCAAAACTTCAATGAAGAGAGAGAGAGATTAAGGCCGAAGATGTTGCATGCATGGTGCTACCACGGATATGGAAGATCATGATGACGATGCAAACTTGGGCAAATTACGGCAACACCATCATAAAAATAATGAATTGCAATTCTCTTGTTGAATAATTAAAATATTACAAATTAGTCCTATTTGGCGAAAATTGTGAAAACTTGTGGCATTGTATTAGTCCTAGATCAGCCATTGGGAAGATAATTACACACGTAAATGAGTTCCGTTATTCTTCAATGTTTAAATGGGTATGATTATTTTATAATGATCAAATGAGTTTGTTATTTTTAAGGTCCAAATAAGTTAGCAATTTTTTAAGCCTCAAATGAATTTGATTATTCTTTAAATCTCAAGTAGGTTTGATTATTTGCACATCTGGACATCACATTCCTTATCGAGGAGGCAAAAGGCTCCAAAAAAAACTACCAAGGGTAAAAAAGTGAATACCTTCAGAAGTAAATATCTTTGACAGATTTTATTTTTTCGAAGAGGCAAATCTCCAAAAAAGTGCCAGGAGTGAAAAAAAATATCTGTGAGTATATATTCCTATCAAAGAGGTAAATCTTCAAAGGAACTGTCAGACGTAAAAAAGAAAATAGCTTTAAGGGTCACATTCTCATTGAAGAAGCAAATCTTTAAAAGAACCACCATGAGTGAAAAAGAAAATACTCCTGGGAGGTCACATTTTTGTCGAAGAGACAAATCTCTCAAGAAATCACTAGGGTAGAAAAGAAAATACCCTTAAAGGGTCACTTTCTTGCTGAGAGGCCAAGTTTCCAAAAGAACTCCTAAAGTAGAAATGCAAGAATACTCAGGGGTAGAAAAAAAAATGTCATTGAGGAAGCCCATTCTTCTCCTAGATGACAAAGTAATTATCCGATTAATACTTTAATTTTTTATTTATACTCAATTATTAATTAAGCAATTTCAAGGAGACTCACTTAGTTAAGATCCTTAATTAATTTTTATTGTAGCCTCCGTTTGAAATTACTTAATTAAATCCCTTAATTAATGTTTACTATAACCTTGATTATTTATCATGTAAATCGAGAGAAAACCACATGTATTTATTACAAATTATTCACTGAAAAATTTTGAGGGGAGTTAATTTGTTAAAAATATCTTAATTATAACTATGGCCTCAATTGTTTATTATGTAAGTTTGAGAGGAATCACAGTTAGCCTTCTTGATTAATTATAATTTTATTTTTGGTTATTAATTAAGTATTTCCAATGAGAACTACTGGATTAAATTTCAAATTTTGGTTATGTCATTCTTGACTGTTAATTTTGTTAATTTTGAAAAAATTCATTTAATTATTTATTTATTCTCAATTAATAAATAAAATATAATCTAAAATAATAAAATAAATATCATATATTCATCCTAACATGAGGACATTTATTAAGAGAAAAAGTGCTCATGGGAATTATATACGTACCTATGGGTCAAACATTCTATTATTTGAAGATCAATTTTTTTTTTTTTTTGACGACACCCCTAAAGATTATAATGTACCTATTAGTAGGATATTCTATTATTTGAACATCAAGTTTTCTCTTGATGACACTCATAAGGATTATGAACGTAGACATAGGTAGAATATTTAATTATTTGAAATCAAGATTTCTTTTCAATAAATCCATAAAATTATAAATATATGCATTGTAGGATAATTCTATTATTTAAAAATCGAATCTTTTACCTAAAGATACCAGTGAGAATTTAAACATACTCATTGGTAGGATAATTCTTTGAAAATTTGGTTTTTCTCTTGAGGACACCTATGAGAAAATAAAAAAGTTCCTATAAATTTCAGTTATCACAAATCTATGAAATTGACAATATAAACTTATGTTGAAGCAATAGAAGAAAAACTTAAGGGGCATAAACTCTTTCATACAAATTTGAGAAGACTATTGTCTTATAATATTTTTTGGCATTGAGGAAAACTTGAAAATTTTATTAGTTTTTAGCACCGAACTTGAAACTCTCTAATATTGAAAATTAGGGACTCTTATAGCTACAAGATATTTTTCATTAGTCAGATTAGTTCTATGTCAGCATAAATAGCCTACATCAATACTTCTAATCCATCTAGAATTATTGAAAATATAAGATATCACCTAAATAAAAGTTCCATAAAGATTACATTTTATGATTCTATTGAAATACTTCCTTACCATAGTTTATAGGCATTGGATTTTTATAATTTTAAGAAAAAGATATGAAGTTATGAATAAAGGGTCCAAATAAAGGAAAATGGACTTTACTCTCGACATTGTTATTACACTGTCAAAGTAATACTGGAATTATTCTTCTAGAAACACCTTTTTCTTATTATGTAGTAAATCATTATTCATTTTGGAAGTATGATTATTTAAGAAAAAACCTATTGATTATACATCAATTTCTTTTTTCTGGTTGCTAGCATCCCTAATCCATATTTATCTCATAAGCATTTGACTCGAAAAGGATTAGAAAATTGGAAGACTCCACATTAGTAAATTTGTTCTCACGAAAAAAATAATTCATGTGTTAATATTTAAAGGATAAAAAATAGGTATCAACACATGCGTTGACATCTAGAGGATGAAAAATAGATTTCAACATAGTTCAAGTATTTAGGTTCTCAAAGTCGGACTTTGACATGGCTAAAGCTTCAGTCTAGCCTAACATACTTCCTTATTTAGGTCATATCTTTAAAAATATATATCCAAACACATTGAATAAATATGTTCTAGAAAGCAAAGAGAATCATCTACAACTTTTAAGTTTTGATCATATATAGAATATAAAAAAAAAAAAAATCAATAACTATTTGGTTGACACAATTCAATGCATGTGAAAGAAGTTGTCCAATATAAACTTAACCTTGACTTATTTTTCGATATTTATCTTTTGCAATTTTCTATAAATAAATGCTTGTATTAAGCAAATGGGACATCTAAATATCTTTATATCTTTACTTTTTCATCACTCCTTCTCCCCCTTTACCCCCCCCTCCCTTCCCTTTTTTTTTTTTTTTTACATAGAATGTATTTATAAATTTGTAATTAGGGTTAAGTGTGAATGCGTTTGTAATGTTATTGATGAGAATTAACATCAAGTACATAATATTTTTTTTCACATGTCAATTGAACTTATTGCAAAGGCAAGAGAGGAAGTATAACTTGTTTTAAATATATGTTTGTGATGTTTTAATTAGGTTCTCTAATGTATTTAAAAATGTTACATAGACATATATTTTAAATAATTACTTTTTTTTTATATATTTTAAGATTTTTATTCTTAATTATTTTAAATTAAATTTTTTATTTCTACGTATTTTAAATTAGGACTTTTAATCCTAATTATTTAGGATTTTAATAGTAAGCTTTATAGAAAGGGGCTTAAATATTATTGTAATTAGATATTAGATTTTATCCAATTACGATTATAAATATTGTTATTCTCTTTGTTTTTTCAAAGAATTTTGTAAGTTCATCAAGAAATTTTTTTATAGCATTCAAATATTTTCTTATACTTTTGATTCATGATTAATGAATCATTGGATTAAGGTCTTTACTGTTGGTTTTTGATTCATTTAATTACTAGGTCAAAGTTTTTTTATTCTAAATTTTAGTTTTCTTAGAACTTGAATTTTAATTCAAACTGTTAGGTTTAAAGATTGATATTATTGGAGTTTGTATCAGTTTGGTATTAGAGTTTTAGTTTTCCATATTTGATTATCTTTAAATTTTTTTGTGTTTTTTGTTTAGAAAAAAAGATAAAAGATGAGTTACTGTTCATTACAATGTTTACGAATCTGTTCATCCAACAATTTATGTTGTGCTTTTTTATATTTTCTTATAAAATCGTATCTTCTTGTTTTGTTTGTGTTCATTTTTATTCGTTCAATTCTTTTTAGGGTTACAAAAAAAAAAATTAAATTTGAAACTTTTTTGTGATTATTGTGTAGTTATCATAATTGTGTAATTTTCACCCTTTAATTTCAATATCTGTTGCATTAAGTTAGAACAAAAAAAAAAAACACTCGAAAGCATATAAAAGTTCATAGTAAAAAAGAAAATGAGGAAAAAAAAGAAAAAAAAAAGGCTAATTGAAATAAAAAGGGTAATTAGTGTCTTTACAAAAAGATCCAATTCTTTATTATTTTTGCAATCCATATATTATCTTTGTTTAATTATGAATTCTACTTGAGTTTATTTGCTTTTGAAAATTTTGGTTCCATTATCAATTGCTTGCTTTTGTGTTAGTTTAAATACTATAAAAAATCACTTGGTTTATTTACTTTAATAAAAAACTAAAAGAGAAAATTATAGTGGTAAAAGACAAAAAAGTGTGAGTCTATTATAGATAAAAGTCAAATTGACTAAAAGTTTGTGAATGATATAATTTGAGTGCAAACATGTAAAAGAGTAAAGTGGGATTTATTACTAATTTTTTTTTTTTATAGTTTTTAAATGTCTAACAAGGGTGACTCATTCAATAAAGAAGAGTGAGGAAGCTCTTTGTTCGTGTTAAAAGCTATCTAATAACAATTTGAGTGAATGAATGTGATATTTAATGAAATAAGAGAAAATTTTGAAAAACAAGAAAATTCCCTTGTTGCCTTACAAAGAGAACAAACTAATAGAAGGCCTAATCTTAGAGAGTTGATATTTGATATAAGTGAATTTGCGCCAAGGGTTAGAAGGCATGATAAAGAAGTCAGAAGAGACTATAAAGGTAGAGATACGGTAGATAAAAACTTGGGAAATATTAAAATAAAAATTCTTCCTTTCCAAGGGCAGAATGATTTAAAAGCCTACCTAAAATGAGAAAAAGAGGTAAAATTGATATTTGATTATCATAATTATTTAGTATAGAAGAAGATAAAATAACTATTATTCAATTTATTAACTTTGAAATCATATGGTAGGATCAATTGGTGATAAATTAAAGGAGAAATCGTGGGAGACATATTGAGTTTTAGGATGAGTTAAAAACTGTTATGAGGAGGATCATCTTTAACTAGAATTATAGGAGTTCGTACCAAAAATTGCAAAGTTTTACTCAAGGGTCTAAAGGAGTAGAGGACTACCACAAGGAGATAGATGTAATCATGATTAGGGCAAATGTAAAAGAGGATAAGGAAGCTACTATGGCAAGATTTTTAAATGAGCTAAATCATAATATAGCGAATATGGTAAAGTTAAAACATTATGTGAAGTTATAGGATATAGTGCATATGGTTATGAAGGTGGAGCAACAACTTAAAAGAAAGGAAAATAAGCTAGCTTAAAATTTTGGTACATCTTTTTCATGGAGAACTAATTGGTGGAAGGATATAAAAGTTATTTCTAAGAAAAAGCCCAAACAACCAAAAGAAAAAGAATAGACGTTCAATAAAGGCGAAGGTAAATTTGAAAGTCAAACTTGTATTCATGATATTAAATACTTTCATTATTTTGGTGTAGAACACATAACTTCTCAATTTTTATATAAGAGGGTTATGCTCTTGTGAGATTATAATGAAATAGAGATCAAAGGAAAAAGTGATGCAGAAACAATGCCACCACTTGAAGATGCTAGTGATGTTAGTGTGAAGTTTTTGATTGATAGTGAAGCACTTGTTGTTAGACATGTAATAAATACACAAGTTAAAGAGAAAGATAATGATCAACAATAAAAAATATCTTCCATTCTAGATGCCACATCAATAATAAGGTATGTAGTATAATTATTGATATAGAGAGTTGTGTTAATTGTTAAAGATACGCCATAAAATCAATCGTGTTATTAAGTTAGGGAATATCATTCTTTTGTATATTTATACTTTACTTTTGTATTTAGTTATAAAGATATTAACAATTAATAAAATGATAATTATTTGATTTTGCATTTGTTCAATAGTTAGTCTTTACTCTATATTATATAAAAAATGAGATCCTATAATGTATTATGTGTCAATACTCTATCTACAAAAGGTTATAGATATTAGTATAGAGTCTTCAATTTAAATACATTTAAATATGTTTCTGATTAAAGTAATGTCATTAGGGATAATGACATTACATGATTAGCATATTTTGTTGCTACCACTAATTAATATATGATGCTAATAGTTAAGTGACAAGTCTCATGTCATAAAAGTATGAACATGAGTAATGCATGAAAGAATATGTTATTGAACGTGACCAAATGTGATCAATCATATGAGTGATTATTTGCAGTCAATGATTCATGATACAATCATACTAGTATACCATTAATCCTTTGACCTAAGGTGTTATTGCTACTCTCTACACTGAGACACATTGTTCACTTATTTATATAGCATTAGGCTAACCACGCGTAGTGAAAGAAACTCGATGGCAATGTGTTCTTATTGTATAAGAATATGTGATAATTAATATAGAATCCGTTGGCTCAAATATTTAAAATTGAGATACTAGGTAGGACTATCATACGTTGGAATAAAATTTATAGTTAAAGTACATAAATTTTGAAAATAAGTTTTATGGATACAAAAATTTTGTATATGATTAAGTTTCTAATCTTATAATTGAGTTAGGGGTTTAACAACACTATGACTTGCGCTTGATCAAGAGTCAATAGTTAACGAACTTTACTACACGTAATGATCATTGAGAACTTTGATTATATTAAGTTACATCAAAGTGACGTGAAAGAGTTTGTATTAACTTATGTCTAGTTTATAGTAAACCCAAAGGGTCACACATATTAATCAGTAAAATGTTGATAGACAAAATAAATATTATTAATCTAGTTAACCATATTCAGTATTGATAGAAATTAATTTGCACCAATAAGTTAATCATAAGGTAATTTTGTTTTTTTGAAAGTAAAGAATGAATTTCTCACAATGACACGCTAGCACTTGTAAGCTCAAAAAATCTTCCAATAACTTATTAATACCATAAATATAATCTATGGATATATGATAAACTGATAAGATATTGTTTGATTTACATATTGATAAATAAATTAGTTTATTTATTAATATTACAAAGTGTCAATGTTTTCCTCATTCTTGTTCATTATGTTGCAAATCATGGGTATGAATATTGACACATAATAATTATAAATTAAATATTTTAAAAATATTTAATTAATACTTATTTGACAAGTGGCACTATAAAAAGTGGCAAAGTGTTAAAATCTTACTATTATTTATCCATAATGATAAAAATTAAGGGTGAAAATTTTGACACCTATTTTTTTAATTTTATATTTAATATTAATTATTTCTTAATTGTTAATTAAAGGGATAAAATCAAAACTTTATTTTATTAATTTAGTTTTATTGATTTTGGAATCCATCAATGAATGGTTGTCACACATTCATTCATTAATGTATATGATACCTATGTTATATATAAATAAAAATGAGATTTCAAGAAAGGACGAAAGGAAAATTTGGCCACTTCTTCATGTAGCGTAGAGAAAATTTTCCTTATCAATTTTAAGGAAAAGAGAAGGAAAAAGAAAAAGAAAAAGAAAAGAAGGAAGAAAAAGAGAAAAATTATTTTCTCTTGTGTTTTCTTACTTCTTAATAGCAAGGAATATTTTTTTAATTGTAGAAAAATTATTCAAAACTTGTCGAAGTTTGTAATAGTAATATTACATCTTTATTCAAGTCTTTCAACATATAAACCAAAAATATCGTCAACAAACTGGCGTGTGAATATGCTTAAAGGCAACTTGAGACAGTTTGCTTGTCCAAATTTACAAATTGGGGTTTATTTTTTATATCCTTTGTCATTTTGTTTTAAAAATTTTAAAGTTTGTATAATTTCAATTTTAATCCTTTAGAAGTTTTTTCTACATATATGTATAATGGTTGTTACTTCTAATAGTGAAAACCATTTTACAACACTAATGTGGCTAGCACTACCTTAGTTAAGAAATTGAGTTTACCTACCTTAAAGTATTTTAGACTTTAGAAACTTCAGTAATTAAATGAATGTGAGGATACACGAGTAATTAGGTAAATAATGGTTGCCTTTTTAGTTGGGAGGTATTTTAATAAAGTATTGTGTGATGTTGTCCCTATACATGCAATCATATATTATTAGATAAACTTTAGCAATATGATAGAAGGGTCATTTTTTATGAGTTTAAAAATAAATACTCTTTTGTAAAAGATAACAAATCTATTACTCTTGTTCCATTTATACCAAAACAAGTATACAATAATCAATTAAAATTAAAAAAAAAAAAGAAAGAAAGTGAAAAAAAAAAGATTATTCAATAAGGAAAAAAGAAATAGTCGAGCTTTTATACTAAAATGAATGATGTCAAGAGTACTTTTTATGCCAACTAATATATGTTTGTATTTTTATGCAAAGAGACTTATTTTAATACTAATAATTTTGACAAATCTTTACTTAGTGCTGCTGTTTTTTTGTTGCGGGAATATAATTACGTATTTTAGGAAGATATTCCTAATAAGTTGATACCCATTAAAAGGATGAAACATCAAATCAATTTTGTACTTGGTGCTATCATATCTAATCGACCAGTTTATAGGAGTAATTCCAAAGAGACAAAGAAGTTTTAAAGATAAGTTGGAGAGTTAATGGCTAAAGGATATATGAGGAAAAGCATAAGTTCAAGTACAATTCCTATATTACTTGTGTTTAAGAAAGATGGATTGTAGGATGTATGTTGATTTCAGAGCTATTGATATCACGGTAATGATTTAAGGATAAATTCTTTTAAAGAAATAAGGAATGATGAGAATCAACATTAAGTTTATGGTAATTTTTTTTAACATGTCAATTGAACCTATTATAAGGGTAAGAGAGTAAGCATAATTTATTCAAGATATTTTTTTATAATGTTTTAATTAGGTTTTTTAATATATTTAATATTATCACATAAGTATATATTTTAATTAATTACTTATTCTATTTATTTTAGAACTATTATTTCTAATTATTTTAGATTAGATTTTTTGTTCTTACTTATTTTAGATTAGAACTTTTAATCCTAATTATTTAGGATTTTAATTGTAAGTTTTATATAAAATGACTTAAAGAATATTGTAATTAAATATTAAATTTTATTCAATTAAAACTGAAAGTATTGCTATTCTCTTTAATTCTTCAAAAAATTTCTGAACTTCTTAAGAAATTTTTCTTATGGTGTTTAAATTTTTTTTATACTTTTGTTTGTAATTAATAAATTATTAGGTTAATGTTTTTACCGTTTGTTCTTAATTTTTTTAATCATTAAGTCTAAATTTTTTAATCTAAATTTTAACTTTATTAATACTTCAATTTTAATTTAAATTGTTAGATTTCAAAATTGACATTTTTGGAGTTTGTATAAGTTATTTTGTGATCCTTTGATTTGTACCTTAATTAAAAATTTTCAATTAAGTGAATTTTTTTTCTTAAAAGTGTTTTGATTTGTTAGAAAGCTTAATTCATTGTTAATAAATAGTGCATTAAATGCTTGTATATTTTTACATATTAAAAGTAAAGTAAGTTATAGTTTTTACAAATCAATTTAAAGGTTAATATTTTGGTTTTTTTTAACCTTTTCTTAAAAGAAATATTTTCATGTGTTTAAATACTTTATCTTCCAATTAAGATAACTCCCTAGTTGATTCTTAATTAAATTATTAAAACAGGGCAAAAATAATTTTATAAATTTTTTAAAATTATTTCAAATGTCCTAGTATTTAATAATATTAAATTTTCATTTTAAAAGTCAACAAATCAATATTATGCTTATAATATTTGGGCAATTGAACTAATAGCAAACTTTATCTAACTAATTTTCTATAGATTGATACTCAGACTCCTAAACTTTGATTACATACAACAACCTATATTTGGATGGGAATCATGGTTTGTATATAGTTTACTTCTTCATATAATTAAGTATTTTCTCAGCCGCCCATTTGTAATTTATTTGTTTAATATATTGTAATGTTAATTTGTTTATTTTATATTGTTGGTTCTACATATACTACCTACTAAATTTAATTATTTTTTTGTTTATTGCTTTATTTTTTTTATTTATTCTATTATTATTATTATTGCATCAAGTCTTTTCTTTATTTTACTTTATTTTTATTTAATTTGTTATTATTTTATTTTTATCAAAGGGAAGGTTATATCATCTCTTTTATTTGCTATTATTTTAATGTTTTTTAATTTATAATCATTGTTAAATTTTATTTTTATTCAATTTTTTCTTGAGTGACATCATGATCCTAATTTTCATCACTTAGTAAAAGGTAATTTTGAAACTTTAATTGGTAATTTGTTTGATTCACTTCAACATTCACACACATTTAATATTATGTCCCAAAATAAAAGGGTGTATGATGAACATAAAATAATTTAAAGTTAATAACTAAATACATAAATAAGTATTTATATTTTTAATTTATTATTTTTGTAGTGTTAATTATCATCCAAACAAGTACTTAAGAGAGGTATCCATCAATCTCTCGTGGAATAATTTAATAAATAGCTCTTGAAACTCTCTGGTATGTTAATGAGATCCTAGCAAGTACTTGCATAGTTTGAAATGTAAATATATAAAATTCAAAATGGGTTGAACGAGAGTTTTTAATAAATTCTTGGGAGATTGAAATAATTGATTCCCCATTCTTTTATGGCACTCAACAGATACTTCCTTCTAGTTTAAAAGATCGACATATACCCTCTGAGCTCTAATTGCTGAAATAGTTGAGAAACCCATGTAGGTGATGACCATTGAGAAACCCAACTAATTTTGAGATTCTAAAATAAGGCAGTATTACATTTTATATTTCAATTCAAAAATTTTGGTTTGCATAAAGCAAAATTTTATATTTCACTTTTTTAAAATCTCAATAAAAATAAAATTTCATAGAATAAATCCCAATAAACTCTTCGAGAGGAGGGAGAGTGTTTCATCCTCCATTAAATAAATAAAATTTTACTGAATAAATAGATATCTTAAAATGTATAAAATAAATAAATAAAAAAGTAAACAAATAACATTTATGAGATAAGCATAAAAATTAAGATCACCTAAACTAAACTATTGTTTTGAGCTTAAGTCTTCCCTTTATTGAGTTTATCCTCTTAAATTCTTAAATCTATTTTCACAATATGATACCTTGTACCCTTGAAGAATAGTGGGATTAAATTTGTATTCTCATATTACTGTGACAATAGAAATTATTATCACCAAAATTTAAGTTTGTATACCCTTTGGATCATTTTGGTACTAAATAGGTGGCTATAACCTCCACTCATCTTCGATTTCATCATAATGCTAATCTTTGGATGGTGTTAGATTCTTAAATAACTGTCTAGATTTTGAAATAAATATAACTATGAAATAATAGTTGTTATTAAATATGTTAGTGACCTGATCCATTATTTGTATTTGTGGGATCTGATGAATAGAAACGATATTGTTAAAATTCTAATTTATTAACTTAAATATATAGAAGGAAAATTCATTGGCATCATTGTTATTGTCCCAGACAATGACATCGATGACAAAAAAAAATGTGATCTTATGGTAATACTACTGTATGAAGAAAGAAAATTCATTGGTACAAGAGCATCTTCGCTGAGAACGAAAGATTGCTGGTGATGCACAGGTCACCTAAAATTCGATGACCACCACAGTCGGCTCAATAGATATGACAAATTACGTTATGATAGCGTTAGGCATCCATTGCACTTTTGACTTATTTTCATTTGCACATATCTAAGTACTAACAATATTAGTGAATATTTAGTATCACCTCTATTGATCAAAATAATTTTTTAATGTAAAGGCTTATTTTCAAACTTCTTTTTATGCTTTTTGGTTATAACTAAAAAAAAAAACTTAAAGAAGAAAAAATACATTTACCTTCATTAGAAGAATCTTAAAATTTTTAAATTTCAAACTTTTCTACAAGTTAAATTGTCTAAAATACTTTTATTTTATTTCAAATGTTTTACTTCATTTCTTTTCATAATATAGGTTAACAAATTTATTAAATAAGATAATTATACAATTTTTGCTACAAGATAAGATGAACAAGCAAACCACAAATAACTTTTTGTTGATAACTTTGCTTGTAAAAATTACTATTTAAAATAAACATTTATTATTGTTGTTGTTGTTGTGCTTTTAAATCCAAATGAATATGAAATTCAATTGACTTGATTGCTTGGTGGATATTCATTTTTTTTTTTGTTAATGAAATCTCTCTACTCTTCGAAAAATTATTAATTAAGATTTTCAATCACTAATCAAAAGTAATATTCTTTAACTCTTTTGTTAACTTAAATACCTTATTTTTAAATATTTTTAAATTTTATAAAATATTTTATTTAGACTAGTCAATATATTCATTAAAAATATATAAAACAAATTTAATTTGGAATGAAAATTATTAACATATCACTTTTATAAAACATCATAAACTATAATAAAATTTGCTTTGACCTAGTATTTATTTATGTTTATGAATGAAAAATATATTTTTTTGCAAAATATTTTATCAATAAGGTATAGATGTAAATGTATTGATTTACACACACACACACACACACACACACACACACACACACACATACATAAATATTATGTGTTAGGATTAAGAGCTATATTTTATACTATTTATATACCATTAGATAAATCCCAATTAAATGATTGAGATTGTATTTAATATATGTATTAATTATGATACAAGATTACGCATGTTAAATGCCATGCCTCGACCTTAGAAAATTGACACATGACAACCGCCTCATACCTTCAAATTTGGCCCCATTATCTTGGAACATTTCCAAGAGTCTATAAGGCTCACTAAAGTCATTCCCTATAACTATTTCTATTCATATCATTTTCATATCAAATTTAATTGAATATTGGGTAGCATAACGACACAAAAACTTATAAAACCTCTTACATAGTATTCACTAAAATAATACATTTAATAGATTCACCATGTAAATATTGTCAAAATAAAACAGTTAATTCAAATAAGTGTTCAGCACATTATAACTATAAGATATGTAACCTAAACATTTTCAGCATATAAAATAATTCATCTAATTTATCTTCAGAATTCTAAGTCACAAATATCTTATAATAATATCCTTCAAATATAAAATAAATTCTCAAAATACAATATAAAATTTCAAATATAAATTCTGTAAAGCTGCTAATAAATTCAAATAAAATAAGAAGTAAGCCAAGGGGATCCTACTAGAAGAGCTACAGTTGCCTAAATACCATACCACATATAAATCTACATGCACTTATTAACATGAAATTGAAAGGTGAGAGGGGAGTGAATACATAATATTTAGTGAGTAAATTATTATAAAAAAAAAAAAATTTAGTGATAGATATTGGGATACTATCATGTTCTGAATAAAGAAAATTAATTCTTATTTCAAAACATATTTGAAATAAAATTTTAAACCTGTATATTTCATTTATAAATAATTGGGCTAACCTTATGACTTAAGTATCACCTTAGCTGAATTAACCACCTAAGACCATTAGTGAATTTATTCATGTAAAAATCATACATTTGTTCTAAAAATACAAGATTATAAAATTATATTATCATTTTACTTTTCAATCAATTAAATATCAATGTTTAAGAAAAAGAATATTGTCTGTTTCACTGATGTTATCTTAAGTAGTCATGTGGTGATAATCATAACTATCTTTATATTACTACTCATTAGTGAACTTATCTAAGATATTCTCTTTTATAATAGCGTAACCTAATGCACACAATCACTTATGTGGCCTTTACATAGATCTATCCATAGGCTACTTTCTGTAACTATAATAGTACCAAACCAACATCGACTCATTAGCCATATCACCTATAAATCAATAAATATAAATCAAATCAATTCAAATATAATACATATAAGCCTCGAGGGCTATTCCCAAAAAGCAAGCTCATATTATATTTTATTCTAGTATAGTTCAATGATGAGGAATTGAACTGTATTAATATTTAATTTTTTGAAATAATACTAATATTTAATACACAATAAATAATATATATTATATTTTATCATATAAGTATATTATAATATATTGATAGATTATAATATAAAAATACTATATTATATTATAATATTTATATTATATTTGATTAAAGAAAATGAAAGTTTGTTGTCTTCGTCCATTTTCATCATTTTGAATTAATGAAAACCCTTTTAGATTGCTTTTTTTTTTATAATCCATATAATGGTATGATCATCATTATTGTTTGATTGATTGTTTGTTGTAAATTTAAAATTTAATTTCCAGTTAATAAAAATTTAATTTTAAATTTATAGCAAACAGTCACTTAAATGGTAATAATGATCATATTATTATGTAAATTATAAAAAAAGCAATCTAAAAGTGTATTAATTAATCCAAAATAACGTCAATGAATGACGTTGATAGATGATGTCTGATGGCAATGGGGGTGATAGCTAAGAATTTAATAACAATTTATTATAATATTTTTAACATGATATCATTTTATTTTAAATTTAAATTAAAAAATAAATGATAGGCAAATCAGTGTAGGATTGACTTACAAGGAATACGAATCAAGCATGCTAAAGGTTGGTTTGCATTGTGAAACAATATAAATTAGAATTAGTATTTTCAAGTTTAGTTATGATCTTACCTAGAATTGAAACCTACTCTAAATAAAATCGTTTTTTAAAATTTAGAATCATAACTTATCCTATTTAATAGGATACTTAATTTTTTAGTTTCGATTTGGTTTCAATTCTAAAATATGATACTCTATTTATTAATTATCTTTTTTTATAAATATTTTTTAACAAATTTTATATTGTAAAACTCCTAAAATTGTTCAAGTATAATATTATTAATATTCACTTAAAATATAAATTTAATTTGATAAAAAAAATTTTAAAAATGAAATCAATAATAGTAAATTATAGAAGTAGTAAAATACATGAACAAAAATTTAAGTAAAAAAAAAAAAGAGAAATAAGTTAGTAAATAGAATTAATATACAATAAGTTATTTAAAAAATATTGTACTACTACTGAAATTAATATTAAACATCACAAAAAAAAAATTAAATTTTTATAATAGTAAAATTATATATATAATAAAATTATACCTTATATATATTTATTTATAACAATCGTTAACTTGTTTAATAATTTTAAAATAAATATATGTACAATATAATTTTATTAAATTATCATATAAATAATATGATAAATTAAATTAAATATACATTATAAATATATTAATTAATTTTTTTACGTAGATCAATGACTAAGAAGTATTCTCTTTAATAAATTATTAATTAAATCAAATATAAATATATTTTATGTAAGAGTTACGTTTATAATAATTTATTAATAGATTTAAACGACAACTTCATATGGATGTATTTATTTAAAAATAATTAAATTAATTTTTTATAATTTTAATAAAAAATTTTAAATATTTTTTATTAATTAAATAATTTATTACATTTTTGTATATTAATTTATTTATCTTTAGAGGTTTGGTGTTCAAATCTTCATATTTTAAAAATTTTAGATTTATTTTCTAATATTGATTCCTAATATTGGAAGCAAACTAGAATTAATTGATTCTGGTTCAAAAACTAGAAAAATCGATTCTAGTTCAAAAACTAAAGTGATTCCACAAGATTCAGCTTGACTTGAAACCTATGTATACCTCTAATACAAACCAAATTAACTCACTTACCAAATATGGGATAATACCCATTTTATGCACTCGAAATCTATGTACACCTCTAATACAAACCAAATTAACTCACCTATTAAATGTAAGTTAATACCTAGTTTATGCAAATAGTGGACATAATCTAATATGGGGGAATCAAAAGGGCCATAAATATAATTTTGAAAAGAATTTAGAATATTATTCATCCTCGTCTATCTATGCTGATGAAAGCTAATAAAAGGGCATATATACATCTTTAAAGCTTGATTTTAAAACTCTTTATTCATTAAAATTTTTTTGTTAGTTTGAATAACTAACTTATTTCCTTTTTTTTTTATTTTAAATATAATATTATTAAATCATAATTATTTTTAGAGTCATATGGGCCAATTGTATATACTTTTATCTAAACTTTCACATCAAAATAGATGTGTTTAAGAACGAGTAAGTGTAAGTACGAGCATGTAAAGGTAATTTTATAATCAGACGGAATAAAGTGTATATTTAATCACTTTGAATTTCTTTTTTTTTTTTAAAAAAAAAAAAAAAACCACTCGCAAGCTAGTTCGTCTAAAGCCCAAAATGGACCAAATTGCCTAGTCTAAAAGCCCTCTACTTCGTCTTCTCCGTCACTGAACCCAAACCAAATCCAACCCAGTGTCAGCCCAAGCCACTCTCAGAGCGAGCCAGCGACCGAGAGAGGGACCTCGCATGCTAGTTTCAAAACAAAAACCATACCCAGAGAGAAGAAAAACAGAACGAAATTCTGAATAGAATTAGAATTAGAATTAGAATTTACAGATACAATTGTATCACTTCTATCACATACACACACAGACGCTCACGACGTTGTTTTTCTCATTATGGCTTACATTCTTTGCTACAACGCGTTGTGTTTTAGGGCAAATTCTTGTCGTTCTTGATTGACGCAATTCTTGTTCTTCATTTTCGGAACCCTAGCATAGAGACAAGAGAGACTGTGGGCTTTCGGGTGCCCTAACTATCAATTTCATCATTAAGTTATTAATTCAGGTGATTCTTGTTCAATTTTTGTGTACTCTGAAACCCTAGAATCTAGTGCGTGGAATTTTGTGCATTTTTGTTAATTCAATGAGTTTAGGGTTTGCTTTCGAGGTCAATGCTTATGAATTCCTTTCTATTAGGGTTATGGGATACCTTTTTGATTGAATGCTCGTTGATTTGTGTGCATGCTTCCGTTTATGCCAAGTTTAACGCTAAAACTAGTTCTGCTTATGTGGGAAAGCCTGGCAGGTGTTTGCCTTATGGGTAAACAAGTGGCTTTTACTGTATAGTGGGTATTTTGAAGGTGCCCATCAGAGAATTTGAGGAGAATTGTTTCTTCTGAGCGTTTTACAGCCATTGTTGCTTGTTATGCGCATGTACTTCACTATAAAGTGTATGTAGTTATGCTATCATTTGACGTTGCTTTAGATGCTCATATTTGTGATGGATAATGCTTTTCCTTTATTGAACTTTTAACTTTAAGATTTGACTTCTATGTGGGAACATTTTGTTTGCTGCTTTAAGCATTGCTTGGTCATCAAGTTTTATGCTGTTGAAACAACCATAAGTTGTTTATTTCACTGCTTCTATCCTTTGATATCATTTTGTTGTTGTTGACCACTGTAATCTATCTTAGGGTTTTATAGATCAAAAGAGAACTAAATTAAGCTTAATATGTTATAAAGGAAAAGAGAAGTACAATTACCCCAAGTATTCAGCTGTGAAGCATGTTGAGTTAAAGATGGTTTTGAGCTTTGAAGGTGAAAGACACTTAAAAGTCTTATGATTTTATATTATAACTCCATCTTTGTTGTAGAACAATATGTGTTTCTTCATTTCTTTCCTTTCTTCGCATGACTAGTTGCCATGAAAGAAACAAAATGAAATACTCAAAATACTATTTTCTTCTTGCAAGGTTCCCTTCATTTCCATTTTCATAATTGAACAGTAATCTGTGATTATTTATGTAAATTGGCTTGGTAATGCAGCCTGTATTATGTTAGATGTATTTCATGTATGCATTGGGTTGTCATTTAGGTAACTTCCAGGTTTTTCTGTGAAACTTGAAAATATAAGTTCAAGTTTTCATGAAGAGACAACTTACGTGCATATAATGTCATACTTGTCATTTTTCCCTCTTTCTCTTGAAGCTTTATTGTATATAGGAAAATATTTTCAGATGCATGTGATTTGCCTTTGAGATATGTCCTTCTAGAGCATGACTTTTGTTGAATTAATAATTTTGTCTGCTATGTGGATGTGTTTTTCATATTCAGTCAATGAATGCATTTGACATCAATATATGTTTTTATTTACTGATACATGGTGTTATTGGGTGCATTTTTTATACTCCCAATTGGCATCTGTTCTATTTCTTATGATCATTGGCCATCTTTTAGTTTTGTTTTTCATTTGTCTATGTTTATACTGGATATCCAGAAGTAGGTAGATTTGATGCACCTTGTATCAGGCTTTTTATAAATGTTTTGAACTGTGTGTTTTATTCTTTTCCCAAAACAATGAGTCTCTCTCACTTGGTAACCTGCTTTCCTCGATTTTCTTTATAAGAGAGTCTAAGATTATTTTACATGTGTGGCTGTTTGCTTTTCAGCATATGGAAGGGGGGAAAATTGTTAATTGTTTATTTATGAAGATATATTTTCGTCATTTTTTTAATTTCTTTTTGTGATTATGCTGCCTTTCATTCTTAGATGTCTCTTACAGTTCATATTCTTTTCTTTTCAGGAATTTGATAGTTTTTGGAATTGATGGAAAGGGCAGGCTTGTAGGTATCAAGGTAGGATGCATGGATGTGGATCAGGAACTGCTCTGCTAGTAAATGCTGAGGTCGATTCCATGGGAGGGGTTGTTGATGGCGGAGTTGGTATTGGTGTCAAAACCTCTCCGCATAGAGCAGCAATTGAGAAAGCTCAAGCAGATCTACGGTAATCCTACTATTGACATTTTTTTCCCTGTTATTTATGCTTTAACAATGCATGTTTGCCAATGTAAATTAAAGGGAATATTCTTTTTTTGTTAACAGGCAGGAGTATGATGTTCGTGAGGAGAGGAGAAGAGAGTTAGAGTTTCTCGAGAAAGTATGGTCTTTTGATCTTATTCTTACAATTCAAATGCTTTATGTGATTGACAATCACATACGTTCATCCAAAAAATTAGAAATAGTTTGTGATCATTATATTGGACCTTACTTGCAGGGTGGGAACCCCTTGGATTTTAAATTTGGAAATGCAGCATCAGTTAGTGTCCAGTCTACTTCACTTACTGATCAGCAAGCAGAACATTTTGTCACCAGGTATTTCTTTTTGGCTGTTCATCATTGGTGGATTATGGTTGTGCATAAATCTAATTGCAGTGTCTAATAATTTTCCCACTCTTTTAATGCTTTGACAGTGAAGCAAAAGGTAGTTTTGCGCTGACTGCCTCACCTCATGGTGATTCTGTGGAAAGTAGTGGTAGACCTGGGGTTCCTACAGTTTGTGAACCCAATAGTGCTGATAATCTCTTGCTGTTTGATGGTGAAAATGAGTTACTTGAAGGTGAAAGGAATACAGTACATCCTGTTAAAAGAAAAAATGTTGTTCCATTAGAACTGTCTTCCCAGATGGATGGGACACAAAATGCCAAGAAATCAGAAGATTCTGCTATCTTTCGCCCGTATGCTCGCAGGAACAGGTCGAAAATAAATCGTGATGGTGCTCGATCGAGTTCAAATGACATAGTTCAGACTCGGGCTGGACATGGATCTTGTTTAACAGTTCGGGGTAGTTCAAGAGATGCAAAGGGGTTGATATCTGATTCAAACAGTCAAAAGGAGCAGAAGATGCTTTCTGTTTCTGATGCAAAGTTAGCAACTATAAATGGCGATATTGGTACCAAGATTGGTACTTCTGATAATGATTTGAAGGTGGAGTTAGATTTGGTGCAGACTCCAACAGTAACAACTAGCCCAAAAGTTAGTTTGACTGAAGAGAACTTGGGTGTTAGCACTGCCAAAAACTTGACTGATGACCAACATAATCTATCTGCACAAGTTGATGCTCAGCAAACTTCTGTTCATGTGGCTTCTGTGGAACCTGCTCTTGTTGGAGTAAAAGAACAGATAGTTTCAGCCGGAGTTCAATGTCCTTCTTGTGCTTCTGCAGAAGAAGCTAAGCATGCAAGTTGTTCTCATCTGCAAAATGGATTTGGTGATCCAGACAGAGACAGGAAAGCTTTACCAACTGATGGCCAAAACAGCACTGTGGTTATTGTTACAAAATTAGATTCAGAGTCATCTTGCACCCAAAACAGCGTAAGCTTAAATGTAAATAATGATAGTGATGCATGCATTGATCCGAAACATGTTGATTCTAATGGAATTCCTAAGGACCAAACATCTGAATTGGAATGCCCAACGCATTTAGCAGGCAGTGAAATGGTAAAGGAAGAGAATGAGATCAAGATTGTTGACAGTGGTGCTGCCATGAATGATGATCAGAATTCTGAGCATCAAATTCACAGTAACAACAGTTCCATGGTTAAAGCTGAGGAAGAAATAAACAAGAATAAATCTGACTTGCAAAATGAAGTTAATTGTACTTCCAGTATTGAAGGACTGCCACAAAATGTCCAAACTATGTCAGAAACTGATAAAAAGTTGAGCAATGATCTGGGTTATGATTCCAACACCAACAAAGAAAACCTTTTCTCTGGCAGATCTCAGGGTACAATAGATATCTCTAACTGTGAGCCTCCTGAGAGTACTGTGGCAGTTAGAAATTCTGTTGATGCCCCTGATCCTCAAGCTGAATCTGTTAACCATTTAAAGTTGTCAGACAAGGCTCATGAAGATTCAATCCTCGAAGAGGCAAGGATTATAGAGGTAATTTCATTATCTTCTCATGGACTTGGGTTCTTATTTTGGAAAGCACAAAGTTTAATTAAAATTTTAATTGTCAAAAGAAAAAGAAGAATCTTTTTCTTTTTTCTTCTCAATTATGGCCCTTGATTGCCACAAAAAAAAAAAAAGAGAGAGAAAAGAGAGAGAGAAAAGAAGAAAGCATTTTAATTGTCATCTTTCCTTATTCTCAAAGGTTTTAGGGTCTGTGATAATTTTGTAAACAGGCTAAGCAGAAGAGGATTGCTGAGTTGTCTGTTGGTACCTTGCCCTTTGTGACTCAGCGGAAGTCTCACTGGGATTTTGTCCTTGAGGAAATGGCTTGGTTGGCAAATGACTTTGTGCAGGTCTGATCATGTTTTCTTTTCCCCCTTCTTTCCCAAGGATTGTTTTGCATTCTTTGGTTCTGTTTAGACAAGTAATTTTGTCTATCAATAATAATTATCTTTTCTTTCTTTTTCTGGTTGTGCTGATATCTGTTGGTAAATTTCTCTCTACCTTATTAATTTTTCATAGGAACGCCTTTGGAAGATGACTGCTGCTGCCCAAATATGTCATCGGGTTGCTTATACTTCTCTGTTGAGATCTGAAGAACAAAATCAACGTTACAAGCTTAAGAAAGTAGCTCTGACCCTGGCAAAGGCTGTCATGCAGTTTTGGCATTCAGCCGAGGTGCTTCTAAATAATGATGATCCTAGTGTTGGTCCAAAATGTAGCAGACGAGATTTGGTTGGATCAACCTACATTGATGCAAATGCAGCTTCTGAGAGCAAGGTTGGAGAACTTCACATGCTGCTGGTTGCATACTTTAACCTTTTCCTAGTCATTACTGCAATTGATTAATTGATGGGGATCATAAATGTTTTAGTATTTTATATATTGCATATCCATTGTCCTTTCATTCACTCATACAGCAAAGGTGTTTGTTCATAGTGTTTATTTATTTTAACCATTTTATGATTTACCATGATGATGTTCATCTGTTTTTTGGTTTCAATTATTCAATTATTAGAATGTATGGTGACTATATACAAGATAATCTATATCACTTTTGTAGTTACGTTATTTCTTTGGACTCTGGAAAAATGTGGTAAATGCATTTAAGATCTGCAGTTGAAATTTTTAACTGCAATAACTTGCAGAAATTGGTTGGATCATGTGCTACATAAGGTAAAATAGTCTGTGAAAATATACTTAAAAGTTGAAATCTTAATTTTCGGATTCTGTTATAGAGGACACAATTTAGCTCGATGAACATGCACAAGGTTTATAGATATTTTCCTTTTAATACACTTACAGAGATGTTACAAGATTCATGAATTTGGGTAGCATAAGGTGCTAGGTATTGTTACTTTGGATTACAGTCAGATATTTGAATCCACTGATATCTTGTAGCTCCAGAGATGTTCTTTTCCTGGAGTTGTTCTTTATTTTCTGCTGAACCTCTTAGGGCTTGGCTATGGTGGGTGTGTTCTTTTGCTGAAAATGGTCTTCGTATTGAGGTTTCTAGCATAGTCAGCATTAGATACTTTACTTTTTACTATAAACATCAAGTTTTTTGCCTTGCATTTATATTCAATATGTTATTGACTTGTAGTATGGTTATGACCAGGAGACAAGTAAAATTTTGGAGCTGCAATGTCCTGGAAAAAATGTTGCACTTTCCATTCTTGAATATGCAGTAAGATTTTTGAAACTTAACACCTCTCCTGCTCCTCCTCTTCAAGCAGAAGCACTTGCAACTCCTGATAGAATATCTGATTCCAGTATTATGGAAGTGTCTTGGGATGACCATCTTACAGAAGTATGGGCCAACTCTATAAATCTTTTTTACACATTTTGGTTTATTTCTTAGTGTTAGCAACTGCAATGCATCTATCTCTTTTATATCACTTGATAAATTGATTCCATGAATCATTTTAGAGAGGCCTTTTAGATTCATCCCCTTAAGTATTTGTTTGTTAGATATACAATTTTCCCTTCTCTTTTTATCCGGTGCCCAGAAATCGCTTGTCCTTTCTTTGTTCCTGTCCTGAAAAGGCCTTCTAGGAGATGCTTTTCAGCATTTCTATTATAAAAGGTCTTTTATGGCAATATAGTGTTTGATGATGCCAAATTTTGTTTAGTTCCTTCAAGTTCTTTCAACTGTATTTTTTGTGCCTTTTACGTTTAGAAAGTTGTTTTCTTTTTCTTACTGAAAAAGAAGAAAAAAGGTCTCAGGTGCCTCATCATTCTTCATCTGTTTTAGGTTCTAGTGTAAATATTTATTAACAAGCTATCTTCATGTCCTCTGCTATTTCTTATTTTTCAGGGTTTATTTTGTCATTTGCCTCTTCAGCTGGATCCTTTTATTTTATTCCTGCATCTTTGGTTTGGTTATTATCTTCCTCGTGTGCAATCAATGAAATAGAACATCAAATCTATCACTTTCTAGCTAAAAGAGAAGAAACCGTTCAAATTTAATAATGAAGAAAGGTTTTACCAATCTAGTACTGAAATTCAGATGGAAGTTTCTTATCAACATTGAAGCAACTTTTTAGAGGTTGAATCCAAATATCAGCTATGTTTTGATATTTAATTGATTATTGTGATTAGGAATTGTGGTGTTTTGATGGTAAATAAAATATACAATAGGAAACACTCCTGTGGTAGGAGATGTCTTGATTGAGAATGATTACTTTTGAGACAAAATCTGGCATGCATTCAAAATGCCAACCACTTTTGCGTTATTAGACCTTGTTCTTGAAAAATAATGTGTTTCTTTCTGTCTAATATGCATAATCTCGGGTGCACATGTAGTGTTCATAACTGAGTATTACTACTGTGATTTTTTTTATACTGCAGGATAGCCTCTTCTATGCAGTTTCTGCAGGTGCAATGGAAACCTACAGAAAATCTATTGAATCTCATTTAGCACAGTGTGAGGTAAATATGTCTTTAACATGTCTGTGCACACATGTTTTACATCTGCTTATTACTTCTAACTTATGAATAGAATATTATACATTAAAATAATCATCCAACTATCGGCTTTTTTTCTTTTGAACTAAGGAAGTATATTATGTGACTTAAGCATTCAATTGACGAACCTGCACTTCTTTTTTCTTAATTCTAGAAAATATCATTGGTCAATTTTTAGTTTTTAATAATACAAGTTGGTCAAATTTTAGTTTTTAATAATACAAGTTAAATTCTTCTGGTATTTTTTCCTGGACATTTTGTTAAACTAATTGCTGCTAGTCCATAGTTTAGATATTCAAGTTCTTGCTTATTTACAGATATCTTCTCTCTTTTTCCCCAGAAAACTGGCAGTGGCATGCAAGAGGAAGTTGACACATCAATGTATGATGCTGTAGCAGGTAATGCCAAATTTATTTTTTTTTTAATTTTTCTTTTTGTTAGTTTATTGTGGATTGAACTTTAGCTCCGCTTACAAATTCAAATTAAACAGAGTTTGGTTACCCTGACGCTGCTTATGATGAAGATGAGGGCGAAACAAGTGCATATTATTTGCCTGGGGCCTTTGAAGGTATGAAGTCATCAAAGTTTGCACACAAGAAGCAGAAGAACTTCATAAAGTCTTATGTCGGGAGATCATATGAAGTGGGATCGGATATTCCTTACGGACACGGCACAGTGGGGTCTCAACAATCCATGATGGGGAAAAGGCCAGCTAGTAATCTTGATGTAGGTTCAATTCCAACAAAACGCATGCGTACTGCTCCCAGGCAGCGGGTTATGGGTCCGTTTAGTGCTGGAACTGCTGGGACTTTGCAGGCTCCTGTGAAGACAGATGCTTCAAGTGGAGATACAAGTTCTTTTCAGGATGACCAGAGTACTTTGCATGGTGGATCACAAATTCAGAAAAGTGGGGAGGTGGAGTCAGTTGGGGAATTTGAGAAGCAGTTACCTTATGACTGCGCAGAAACATCAATAAAACCTAAGAAGAAGAAGAAAGCAAAGCATATGGTGGGTTGAAAGTCTTATTTTATAGAAGACCGGAAAGCTGTGGTCATTCTTCCACAATCTAATTTTTTTCGTTGCTTCTGGTTAATATGCCTCCATTTTATCTGGTTGTAGGGTTCTGCGTTTGAGCAGGGTTGGCAGCTTGAGTCTACCGTTTATAACGAACAGGTAAACTTTGTTCTGCATATTGGGCAAAATTCTGTGATATGGTATTTTGCTGTTTTGTTTACTTTGCTTTTTATTATTTTTTGCTGAGTGGGTTAAAGCAGTTTGACAAATTATATTCTTAAGCACTTCAATGATGTGGGCCCATTTTGACAAATGACTCTCTTTTAGTTTTTGCATGTGTTAGCTATTTTAGGTTTTGTTTGTTCTGTCATCAGAAATTCTATTTAGAATGCCCATTGCAGTTTTATGTTTTATTTTCTGCTTGTTTTAAGTTCATTTCCAGTTCCAATTACTTAGTGCACAAGGCAACAAACCTCATTTTTTCTCCTTCCCCTAGATTTCAGAGTTTGGCAAGGGCTTCAGTTTCAAACTGGAGTCTGCTAAGCAGGTTTGGGGGTTTCAAGAAAAAAAAAAATATGGGGTAAAATAGAATTTGCATAAACAGGTTCTGTTCTTACTGAAAGAAAATATCACAATCTTTTGATGTTTTTAATGTAAATTGATGTTTTAAATACTCTATTCTTGGTTTCCTTGTTTGTTACTGAGACTTGCTTAATTGAAATATTTATTGGTGCCAGCCAAGTCATTTTGCCTAAAATGTTGTAAGCTGTAAATCTGTAACCGTCAAGAAATGTGGAAGAAAGTGAGAGTATGTATCTGTCATAACTAATAACTTAAGATAAACTTCAATGAAAAGTTAAAATGTAGTTTCTCATCAAAAAATTAATAAACACTTGAAGCATTACAGAAACAGAAATTTGTCTCTTTAATGAAAACTGATGGTAACTAAGCTGCATAACTGATAAACTATATGAACTACTACTTGAAGAATTGGTGTGAATTCGTGAATGACTTGACAGTATCTAGGGTACAAAAGAGCCTTAGAGGTAGAGTGGCACGAGTTTGTTTGGGAAGAGAATTAATCTTTTGAATCCTGTGGACTCAGCATGACATTTTTAGCAGGGCTGCTGCAATTATATTTTCAGTCACCTTATAGGGTGCTGAAGCTTTGGTAGGGGACAACTGCCATTGTCTTAATGCACTTGTCTTATGGTCTTTTTTTTCCCTCTCAACCTTGATAAGAATTCTTAATCCATGGGTTGGGGTTAATTATGTTTGACAGGAAAGAACTTTAATATGAAGGATGATTCTCTCTCTAGAATGAATGTAAGGTGAAAGCTAAGCCAATGCCTTTCCTTGGAACAGGGTGACATAGATCATAAGAATACTCATTTGATCATGTTGTAAAACCTCTATGATATTCATTATTTGGTTGTACCCCAGAAGATATTACCTTAAGTTTTATATTAATTATTCGATGTAAATGCAGATGGATCATTCTAAAAAGAGATTGGAGGGTCATCATTTTGATTCTAATGGAAACAATGGTAAGACTCTTTTTATTATCTTTTATGCGTTAAAATTGGTTTCATAGATACTCCTGGTGTTCTTTTATTCATCTTTCTGTTTTCATATCTTCTGTTAAGGCTTATATGGACAACATCATACAAAGAAGCAAAAGATAATGAAGCAATCATTGGATACTGCTTTTGACAACATTACTCCAATGACTGGGTCTATCCCGTCTCCAGTGGGATCCCAGATGAGTAATATGTCCAACCCAACAAAATTCATTAAATTGATTGGTGGCCGAGATAGGGGGAGGAAAGCCAAAGCATTGAAGGTACTGTTTCATGATAGCTGAATGAGTTGTACTTCAATTTGTTCCCTCATGTTTTTATATTTTTTATACTGGGAGTTTGAGCATTTAGTCCTCTCTGCAGATGTTTGCTGGGCAGCCTGGTTCTGGAAGTCCATGGTCATTATTTGAAGACCAGGTTGCTTACCTCTTTCTTGAGCATCTCACTTTTTTCCATATTCTTTTTATTTTTATGTTTTTCCTGAGTATGACCATGTACCTTAACCGTTAATTTTGTATATTATCTTAGGCACTTGTTGTCCTTGTGCATGATATGGGCCCAAACTGGGAGCTTGTAAGTGATGCCATGAACTGTACCCTTCAATTTAAGGTAAGCATATGTATGTCAAGATGGTCCTTACAATATCTTGTCCTTGGGGTTGTCCAATGATGCATTATGGGTTATTGAAGATAATAGCATGTTTCATGCTTTTAGTGCTATAAAGTTCATTAATGGGTTCTTCTGTGTTTTTTTCTCCTTAAATTTCTGGGCAATTTTATTAGTTTTCCTTTTAGATGGTGAAGTTGCTTTTTCTTCTTTTCCCTCTTCTATTTGTTTCGTTGACTTGTGCAACATGTTCAGTGTATATTCCGCAAGCCTCAAGAATGTAAGGAGCGTCACAAGATTTTAATGGATAGGGGTGCCGGAGATGGGGCTGATAGTGCTGAAGATTCAGGATCTTCTCAGTCTTATCCGTCTACCTTGCCTGGCATTCCAAAGGTCAGAATCATTTTTTGCCTCTCTCAGTCTTTGTTGACATAACTTGCATTTGTGTTCATGTCAGACCTATGCAGTATTTAGTCTTAGCTGCCTTGATTGGCTGTGTTGCTTCATTTGATGCAGGGAAGTGCCAGGCAGTTGTTTCAACGATTGCAAGGGCCAATGGAAGAGGATACTGTCAAGTCTCATTTTGAGAAAATCATTACGATAGGAAAAAAGTATCATTATCGGAAGAATCAGGTTAGTTGATGATGTAAGTTAACTATGGAGGTTTAGAAATGTTACCAGTATTCAGAAGCCTATAAATTATACTTTAATGCTATCTGCCTACTGTAGGAAAGTTGAAATCTATCTTCCTTCAGAAGGCATCTTCTTTTTTACTTTTTTTTTTTCCACTTTATTTTGTAGAATTTTTCATCTTCTATTGAGGTATTTCAACTTTGTTCACAACTCAGGTTGATTCTTTGCACATATTTTTGTTCTATCATAATATTTAGACTCATTTTGCAATTCACCCAAATGAGTCTAAGTATTACAGGAGAACATGAATATTCGCAAAGCACACAAGTCCTTTAATAACATGGAGTGCAAACAATGTTTAATGTTTTTCAGTTCATCTCTGTTAGATCTTTCATGACTGTAATTTCCTTTGTTGCTGTCTATCATGTGAAGAATGATAACCAGGATCCAAGGCAAATTGTAGGAGTCCATAATTCTCATGGGTGCCCAAATAACCAGAATGGAAGCATTCTAACGTAAGTCTTTTGCATATTTGCTGTCTATCACTCATTCAACTTCATCGTCTTTGTTTCTTTTAATGAGTTTACCCTTATCATCCCCTGGGATACACATGATTTATATCTTATATGCAAATGACTACCTTGTTAATTTTGATTTCTTTTCCTGGATGAAGGCCTCTTGATCTCTGTGATATGACTGCATTGAGCCCGGATGCTCTCTCCCTTGGGTTTCAAGGTTCTCATGCGAATGGTTTAGCAATAGCAAATCAAGGAGCTATGCTTCATACTTCTGGGGCTAATTCTACACTGCAAGGATCTTCTGGTCTGGTTATTGGCAGTAACTTGTCATCGCCATCTGGTCCACTCAATCACCCCGTCAGGTAGTACACTAACATATGGCTTAATTATGTATCTGTTTTCACATTCTGATTCTATCTTTTGGTTTGTGGTTGATTTTATTTGTTCTCAGGGATGGTAGATACAATGTTCCCAGGGCATCTCTGCCAGTTGATGAGCAGCAAAGGATGCAACAATACAATCAAATGTTAACAGGTAGGAACATGCAACAGTCCAACTTGCCCTCTCCTGGGGCTCTCTCGGGGTCTGAACGTGGTGTTCGTATGCTACCCGGTGGAAATGGTATGGGCATGGTGTGTGGGATGAACAGAAGCATGCCAATGTCGAGGTCAGGTTTTCAGGGAATGGGTTCATCACAAATGCTTAATTCTGGTAGTATGCTTTCATCCAGTATTGGAGGATTGTCAAGCCCTGTAAATATGCACTCAGGAGCTGGTCCTGGTCAAGGAAACTCAATATTGAGACCTCGTGAGCCTATGCATATGGTGCGGGTAAGTAGTTAGTCATGTATTGCTTCAGTTGCTTCTGCTATTGCACATTTGCTTATTCTAAAGCAATAAGTAGTGACTCTAAATAGTATAAGCAGAAGTCCAACTTGAAGTCCTTGGGATATTGCATTTCTGGGCTCATATAACTGTGGCTTGTTATGCATTAGATGTCTCACAGTCTGTTAATGCCCTTCATTTTCCTTTATCATTGGTACTAATTGGTGTCTTACTAGTGGCTGTCATACGAACAGTGGAAGCGGTATAATGGAGGATTTTGCTCCAGATATTGTGTAATGTGTTGAGTTGGGTTTCTGATTTTATGTTGTGTTTGAGGGGGTTGCATTACAATAAATTGGATGTCCAACGTCTGCAGTCTATTGTTACTTAACTCATTTTATGTTTTGTTTGAGGGGATTAGCATTACAATAAATTGGATGTCCAACATCTGCAGTCTATTGTTCCTCATCAGTAATTAGGACCATATTTTAACAGTCAAAATTGAAACGAGGGAGTAGTCATGCTTTGCGTGCCAGAATTCAACATTGGGATGTAGTACTATAAATTATATACGTTTGTAGATGGAATAATCTTGTTGTGTGCTTACCTCCTTGAGACTAGAATTTGTGGCCTGTTTACTTTTCTCTGAAATGGTTTGGGCCCATCTTTTTTGGATCAATTTTGGTCTAGCAGAATTTGGACTAATTTTCACTTAATTTTGTTTCTCTGAATTTATAGCGACAAATGAAAGAAGTTAATTAGGAAGTTGAAACTAGTTAGTTATATAACCCAACCATGTGAGTGTCTCACCCTCTTCCTTTTGTTAGTCTACTTTATTACTTTCATGACATTCCAGATAGCAAGGAGATCTTTATTGATGAGGAAAAGATGGAATAATTTTAATTTTTATAATAAAAAAATGTATGTTCCGATGTTCAGATGATATATTCCCTTAACTGAAAATCGATATGGACAGCAGTATACAATGTTAACAAGACAATGATGAATTGATATTGTCTGGCTTAGGATGTCTTAAGTTATTAAGTGATTAGTATTTGCTGGGTGATTGTAAGCTGGTAATCTACTGTTAGATCTTGTAAACCCTGTAGGATGCAAATGTTGCAACTTAAGGTTCTCTGTCTCATGGTACTCTGTTGAAGTTCCTCTAGGAAATTGAAGAAAGCATATTTGCACGGTAATATGTGAGGACAGGTGATTAACATTTTTGTGATATATTGATCTTTGGAAGAGTTAGAACTTCTAGTGATAATTTATCTCTATACTCTTAGATGTGCTGCAAAATTGACAGTAAGTGGTAAAGTGTATTGTTGACTTCTGTACGCGTGTCATCTGATGAGCTGTTAGAGAACTACATTGGTGCTACTGGCTCCAGTTCTCTCTCAAAAAATCTATTTCCCTGGAAACCTAAGGGTGCGCTTGGTATCATTTTCAAAGGTAGTGTTAAAATTAAAATGATGTTTCGGAAATGGTGCTTTTGAGATATAAAAAAATGCATTTGGTTGTGTTTTCTGAAAAGAGTCTTCTAAAACTAAAATCAAAGGTAATATGTGTGATTGTTTTGAGGAAAAAAGTTGCCTGTTCTCATAACCCATTTTTAAGATTGTCTGAAAAGAGCAAATTATTTTTTCAACATTCTTTTTATAATTTTGAAAACATTGTCTCTGCTTTACAAAATGGATTCTGAATGCATCATATCAAATTTAATCTGAAGGCATAAACTATATTCAGTAACCTAGCCACTCACTAAGACTTTATGTTTGCCACTCATGCTAACCTAATAGAGAGCAAGAATATTTGTTCTCTGGGTTGTAGCTCATGTTTGGTTTCTCTGTAATTCCTCACATTGCTTTAGTAACTGCCTCATAGAATTTGAGCTTCGAAATCTGAGTTTCATTAAAACATATTATGTAGTGACCTGCATCTGCAGTAGTCCCCAGTTTAGAACTTGACAACATTGAAAGGTTGTGGGTTTTTGGTATTTAAAAAAAAAGAAAAGTGAAAAAAGAACTGGCATATTTGTGGGTGTTGACAGACTGGTTGAGGACATGCATGCCATTTTGATAACATTTTGCATATTAAACCATACAGTCGAATGATCTCTCGTTGTCTTGTTAAAACTTGGATTTTTTTTTCCTGTGCTTGTTGAAGGGCTGAACTTTGCTATTTCCTTAGTTTTATGGTTTAATTTAATTATGGATTTCTCAAATTGTTATTTGATGGTGCTGCTCTGCTCTATATTTTCCTTCTTTTGGTTATAACCTTTGCAATGGTAGACATCAGTATATTTGATCAAATAATGATTGTGTTTATTCGTGTCATAGCCTGGCCATAACCCAGATCATCAAAGGCAATTGATGGTACCAGAGCTCCAGATGCAAGTCACACAAGGGAATGGTCAAGGAAATCCTTCTTTCAATGGATTGAGCTCTGCCTTCTCTAATCAAACTACCCCTCCACCTGTTCAGACATATCCAGGCCATTCCCAGCAGTCACATCAAATGTCCCCGCAGCAGTCCCATGGTCTGAGCAACCATCATCCGCATATTCAGGGCCCAAATCATCCTGCAGGACCACAACAGCAAGCTTATGCAATGCGCCTTGCTAAAGAAAGACAGTTGCAGCAGAGATATTTGCAGCAGCAGCAGCAACAGCAGCAGCAACAGTTTGCTGCCTCTGGTGCTTTGATGCCACACGTCCAGCCACAGCCTCAACTTCCTATATCTTCTTCTCTGCAAAATAATTCCCAGATTCAATCACAAACTTCATCTCAGCCACTATCTATGCCTCCCCTAACATCATCCTCATCATTGACACCCATTGCTTTGCAGCCCCAGCAGAAACATCACTTACCTTCTCATGTGCTCAGCCGCAATCCTCAATCTGGTGCCAGTGGGCTGAACAATCAGGTGGGAAAGCAAAGGCAAAGGCAGCCACAACAGCAGTTTCAACAATCTGGAAGGAACCACCCTCAACAACGACAACACGCACAATCTCAACAACAAGCTAAACTTTTAAAAGGAATTGGAAGAGGGAATATGGTCCTGCATCAAAACCTCACTGTTGACCATCTAAATGGCCTTTCTGTGGCTTCAGGTAACCAAGCTGCTGAGAAAGGGGATCAGATCTTGCACTTAATGCAAGGACAAGGTTTATATTCTGGGTCCACCTTAAACCCAGTTCAATCTTCTAATCACTCACAGACGCAGCAAAAGTTATTTTCTGGTCCAACCCCACCTTCATCAAAGCAACTCCAGCAGGTGCCTTCCCATTTTGATAATAGCTCTCAAGGCCAAGTTCCATCAGTCCCTTCTGGACATTCACCATCAACTACACATCAAGCTGTTATGCCAGCAATTATCGCTTCCAGCAACCAGCATCTGCAGTCACACCAAAAGCAGGTTAATCAACCTCAACTTCAACCAACCGCTCAGAGAATGCTTCAACAGAGTCGTCAATTGAATTCTGATGCGCCGAACAAGTCCCAAACTGAACAATCTCAATCTGACCAGCAGACTCTGAGCAATTCTTCTCTGATGGGTGGCGGTGCAACCACAGCAGTGCCTCAGGTCTGTATTGATTCAGGCAGTGTTGGGCCAGTTTCTTCTGCTGCTGCTCCCCAATGGAAAGCATCAGAACCTGCATGCGATTCTGGCATGGCAAGTATAGCCAATCAGATGGGGTCAATTGGGAGCCCATCAGTTGTGAGTGATGCAGTAACTTCTATTAGTCATGGGTTAGGCCAGAGACAGTTATCAGGTAGCTTGCCATCTCATGGGCATAATGTTGGGTCTCAGTGGCAGCAGCAATCACAGCTACAGCATTCCCCTACACCAACACCCACATCCCAACAACATTGCCAGCTGCAAGATCAACAACAGCTGCCACCACAACAGCAGTCTCATCAGCAAGCACAGCATCTGCAAGCAGCACAAGGCAGTTTGTATATCAGACCCACTAACAGTAAATTGGAATGAGGCAGTCTGGTGGATTGAGCAGTTCTTAGAGCAGCCGATCCTGCTAGGGTTAGTTTGCATGCTCTTGTAGCAGCAGTGTACAGGTAATTAAGCAAATTTTTTTTTATCTTGGCTACCCTCAAATATAGCTTGATATATGGGTACAAGACATAGCATTGCCACCGCAATAAATAGAGTTCTGGCTTTTTTAACAGTGAATTGTTCCTGAATCTTTTTCTGCATTTTACGTTGGTCCCATTTTATTGTTCAAGTGAGGACAATGTAAATTATATAAAAATTTGATATATGACATATCTGCATGAAACAATCTCAATCATTGTAATTATTATCAGAGTTATGGAAAGTGGCTGCCAATTTGCCAACATGCATTGGTTGTTTCTTCGGTGTTATATTATTTGGGGTGGAAGATCTACATTCTCTTTGCTAAATGGAGAAATCAGCTAATTAGTTTGGATTATTGTGCAGATGAAGCTGGTATTTTATTAGAGCAAGGCAAAACGGGGAAAGAGGTGAATGTCTTCTGCTGGTTCTGTTGAAAGTGTGCAGAAGAGACATTAGCTGGCCAAATCCTTTTCTTTTTCCTTTTTATTTTTTTTCTTGGGGTGGGGGGTGGGGGAAGCAATTCTGTAAATTACCACTGGATTAGCGCTTAGGGAAGGTAGAGACAGATATAGAGGTATGTGTACAGGGGGTCCCATCTCCCTTCTCTTTTAGCTTTACTGGTTTTCTTTTCCCATTTTCCCGGGTGGGTCTCTTTTTAATTTTTATTTTTGGTTGCCCTATTAGAATAGTGAATGTATTATTACCCTTTCAGATTAGTGGGTAGCAAATCATTGTTATGGGCAAAAGCCTTGGGAAATTTTGTGAATACAAGGTCTCTGGTACATACACTTGTCAATCAATGTATGTCAATGGAGTTAGAAATGATCAGCTGCATCTATCTATCACTTCCAGGGGTGCTGGAACTGGCCTAGTATTGTAACGGTTACCCCACTTTCCGTAATGCAAGGAGCCTTGATGGCTGGCTCCATTTTCTTCTTTTCTTGCTGTACATAATATCTAATGCCATTAGACATTTTTGTATTCCTTTGAGCATTCTGGACCTTTTCTATGTGACCTTCTGTAGATCAATGGTTTTGTGTAGAAGTCAAGAATGTCAACCATTCATTCCCAAATCCTTTTTCGTTACTAACTTTTGTAGAAATTCCCTCGAGCAAACAAATAGGTCTTTATTCATTTTATAAAAGATATTACACAAAAATTTGATTTAAAAAAAAAAAAAGAAAGAAAGGAGGAGGATTTGATCCCATGATAGCATCATATTTGGCCGTCCCCAAAAGTAGTAGCAATAATATCAACAATCCTTCGCTCAGAATCAAGAATCATCTGAATACGCTTATTCTCCATCTCCAACTTCCACCTGCCGCATTCCCTAATCATTTCAATCTTCCTCTTCTCGGTTCTAACTAATTTTTCAGCGAACTCTCTCATCTCCGCCGCCAAGCTCAGGCCCGCCACCTCTTCTTCTTCTTCTTCTTCCTTGACGCTCTTATAATCTGTGAGTGGACGCACAGATATAGGTAAAGGACCTCGTTCTAAACAGTCCATGAGATCGAAGTAAGGCCAAGAGGGTCCGGTGGAGCGTTCCTTTTCGGAACGGTAGCGCTTACGGAGTTTTTTGATCTTGTGACGGCACTGGGAACCGGATTTGGCGGAGGGATTAGAATGATCATAAGAGCAACGTAAGGCGATGATGACGGCGACTTCTTCCCATTGGCTGGCTCTGAGGTGACCTCGCTTGAGTGAGTACCATTTATCTCGGTAGGCTTGGATTAGGTGAACCGTCTCTTGGTGGGTCCAGGGAACGCATTGTGCTTTCTTCGTTTTTAAACTTAAATCTAATGGCGATGGACATGGATGTGGACTTGGACTGCCCATTCGCTCTTTCTGATTCTGAATCTGAAAGATTTTGGCTTTGCTGGTGGAGAAAGGAGGAAATGGGGGACGGGCAGGCCTGAACAACTGAATTAGAAAGGAAGTTCGTGTAAAAATGATTTTATATCACTGTTTGGTGCTTTTTTTTTTTAACCCAAGAATTTGTGTAGAAATTTTGACCACACGTGGCCGGTACCCACCTAGTCTGTATCGTTTGGCAATTTTTTGTAACAATAAAAATATATATATTTTATACATATAATTTTTTATTATGAGTTGAATAATATTGTTAATTATATATATATATTTTTTTAAAAAAATTTATTGTAATGGGCGGATTTTTCACTTTGTTTTTGATCGGCTAGTTATATCACTAATTGTATTGATAAAATATTACCTTTTAACCAGCATGTCATAATGTAGAAAGACATTTACACGTCTGTTATTGGTTATATGGGTTAATATATACAAACCCACACGCCCGCACACACATTAATGTAAAATCCATCCTTTAAATTTGTTTTTAATTTGATTAATGACCCTGTTTTTCTTTTCCTGGTCCTTTATGCAAGCTCTCCCTCTCTCTCTTTACAGTAATATGATATTAACAAATTTTTTTTAAAAAAAAAAATTACTAAAAAGTGTAGCTAAATAATTTATTTATCCTATAAATATTTTTGGATGGTAAGAACCACCTCATCTTACTCAAACTAAAGACAAAAAAATGTAACAAATGTTAAATCAAAAGATGAAAGTCAATTGCCATCACAAAAGTGATTAGTCAAATTATAAGAAAGTATACAGAGAAGCCAAGCCACAAAAATTATGTAATCTTTAGATTTTTACCTAAAATCTTTGGAATTCATTTATTTTTCATTGTGACATCAATTGATGTAGTGATGATTACAAGAAAAGTGAAGTGTCTTTATCGAATACCACCTTAAACATGCTAACTAAAGTGATATTTTCTAGGACGTTAAGTGAAATTAATTATCCCAATTCCTAATATTGTATTATATTAATATATTACTTACTATCAATATTTTATAATTCAAATAAAATAATTCTTTTTTTGTATTATTAAAAATTATTTTATTAATCTATAAATTGTTTTTAAGTCCATTAGTTATTTTTCAAGGTTCTTTAGAAACTATCATTAATGTATGGGTATAATGGTAAATATAACATAAAAGAGACATTTTTCATCAAAATAAACAGAATATTTATATATATCAACGATTGGAATGAATTAGTAGAACTAAATTGTATATTTTGATATACTTTTGGAATCCAACCGGCCTTTTTCCCTAAATTTAATAGAGAGCATTATCTATTTGCCTTCTTTTGAATGCATTGAACGCTTAAGCATCACACTTCAGTGCTCTGCATATTGATTTGGCAAGATCAAATGTAATTATAGAAGGGCAAGATAAGTTTAATTAGTGCAAACAACTACTTCTAAAAAAATAGTTACATCGCCATCAGTGAAAATTTTGGTAGGTTTAACAATTAATGTACCAATGGGAGAACCTTAAAAGAAAAGGCGACAGAGAGAATGTATATGTACAGATACATTGAGTATATTATGCACAATTGCATTCCCCTTAACTGCCAAACTTATCTCTAAGTAAAAGCTTTTTCCGGCGACTAAAATTAAGAGCACTCTTTTTCTTTTTTAACTGGGGTTGGACATTGTCGATTGCAGATAAAAGAACCTAAAAAAATATGTAACAGAAATGAGATGATGACAGAAAAAGCAAGGTGATCTTGCATCAATGAAACGTAGAAGAGATAGCCACCTAGAATGACAAGCACCAAAGCTGGTAAACGAATTCCAAATTGGCAGCTAGTCTGCGATGTTGAGAGTCTACAATCAACTGGATGACAACTTCAGAAAATCTGTGTTTTAAAATAACGGGCCTGTTCTTCCTGGGGCAAAAGATTTGCAGTTTCGTGGCCAGCAAGCATGTGTCTCCTGCCAGAAAAAGGATAATAGTGTTAGGGTGCAAATATCATCTGACATTGGAATAATTCTATGGAAGTAGAAAAAGCCAACTTCAAAAAGCTTGCAATTTCTTTATCAAGGGAAGTGGGAACCTACAGGTAAGCTGCCGTCTTTCAAGTGTTCCAATGATTCCGCAAGCTCTACTTGTTTTGATGCAGTTTCAAGTAGTGCCTAGAAAAATTGAAGCAGAGTTTTGATAGCCGCAAATATAATAACAACATGAATACTGATTTCTTCGGGCTTTACATTAGAAACACCCAGAACAGCACCCCCCAAAAAAAAAGGCACTTACTCTTCTTGTCTTCTGTAAATCTTTTTCTATGGATTTAATACGACTCAAAGATTCAAGAAGCATGTCTTCTTTCTCTGGAGGAATACTTTTCGGTTTGTTAATCAGCTCCGTCACCAATTCCTCCAGCCGCTGCAGCCTTTGCCAGCATGGATGAAATGACTCCTTCCCCACTGCTTGTGAAAGGCTTTGCTCTTGAGAACTTGAACAAGGTAATTGGGAATTTGTCTGGTTTTCTAATTGTTTGTTTGAATGTTGCACTATAAAATAACTTTTCAACCATGGGAGTAGAAGATACATGCATGCTAACATATTGAGCACAAAGCGAACCAATGTACATGTTAGATGGGGAATGAACTTCTGCAGAGTCCTTCTTTGAGTTTTTTCAAGGGTTAAATCATCTGTCAGAAGTACCAAAGTTACAACATGTTAAAGCAAGCTCATAGAAGTAGCAAAAGAAAATTGCTATACTCAACAAGAAATAAGCACTTAAAAAGCAATTTTTACAGAGAAAAATGGAAAACTTCTTTGTTTTGAATATATTATGCAATTATAGGAAAATAACATTAACAGACTGATTGGAAAATAGTCCCTCACTCTGTAAACGTCAACCTATTTGAATGAACTTAAAAGTAGATAATTACTAAAGCAAAGTGCAAATCATTTCAATATAAAAGTGTGCACACTTATCAGTAGAATATCAGAGCCCTGCTCATTCACATCAAACACAAATTTATCTGCAACTTTTGGTTTCATTAAGCTAGTATGACAAGCAGGCAACATAATTGCAGATACTGGAAAATCTAAAAAGTCATTTTTAGTTACTCAAGTACAAAGAACACCATTGACACGTCCAGACTGAAAATTTCAATGGACTTAAAAGTTTGGAATCCAGCCTGACTAAATAAGACCAAACACCAAACTACAGGCTTCTATACCCTTAATCTGGCTGGCATGATTAAGTGTCAGGTATGACTACTAGTTTTGCTTTAGCATATTCTTATTGCCTCATCAAACATACAAAATACCAAGATATGTGTTAATTGGGATATAGAACTAAAGGCTTCTATATCCTTATTGTGTCCAACATGATCCATTGTCTGCTATGACTACTAGTTTTGCTTTAGCATGATCCTTATTGCCTCATCAAACACACAAAATACCATGATAAGCATTAATCATGAAGTGCATCATTTGTATAAGCAAATGTCACTGACACAGGAGCTAAGTTTAATTGGAAGAAACAGTGTCGTGTGATAACCTACTTATTGAACTAGCAACTTCAACAACTGCGGCATCAGCTTGTTTAACCACGTTGCTGATGGAAGTAGGTTCACTTGTCCTTCCCTGAGAAATATGCACACAAGAAAGAGTTGCAAAGAATAATTAATATTTTGCATAAAATACATTAAAAAAAATACGAATATTACATCCACCGATGGCATCCTTATGTCAAGGAATATCAACAGATATTCCATGATACAAAAGGCCTGTCAAACAATGGCCAGAAGAAAAAAGGGAAAAAGATATTAACGATGAATTACTAGAATCTGGGAAAGTCGTGTTTGTTTGACAAGTCCACATTAATTTATCACTTTGTATGTTTTTATGTCTCTATGAATGTTATTTTATTTTATTTTATTTTTTTGCCTTCTGTTAGGGATGTTAAATTATACAATTCCAAATGAAAAGTATTTCTGTAAAAAGAAGCCTTATATTTACAAGTATTTAGTTCATGATAAATCATTTGAAGGAAAATATCACATCGGTTAATTCAAGGGGAAAAAAGAAATTACTAAGATTAAATCCAATTTAGCTGAAGTACAATGAGAAACCAGAAAAGAAAAGAATCCTATATCCTGGAAACTTACTTTGTCACTAGGTGGCATTAATTTTACAGAGCCTGAAGTATTTGGCCTCGCATCCAAAGTTGAATCACCAGAAAATATTTCACTATATGCAGCCTGCATAGAATAGCATCCTAATCTATGACAATTTACATAGTTGTAGATAGCGCAAGATAACAAGAGTAGTCCATTTACCAAAACTCACCTTAGAGGTGAATAATTTGAGTTCTAAATCATCACCATCAGAAGAACTTTTTGTTTTCCATAAGCACATTACATCGCCAGCATCTACCAGCTTTAATCAGAAGATGCAAAATGGCATGAGTTTTCCAGACATTAAAAAGACATTAAAAAAAAAAGGAATACCGAAACATCCAAGTGTCACAATTTTCCCCCAGGCACTGAAAGGTCTTACTTTCATTATTCCTGGATCATTCCAAGGGCCCTTGTCAGATTTAAGGCACCCGCCTTCATCTGGACACGAGCAGGTTCCACCAAGAAAATCTGGCAATTGGCTGTTTCATTATAAAATTTCAAAATCAATTTGTGAGAATCATTAAAATACTACAGCATTAATAATACATTGCAGTGCAAGGCAATTAAAATTCCCAACCTTGAGTCTATAACCTCCAGCAGTTTATAGTGGAATTTGTTGCCTAAAACCTGTAAAATTAGCAGAAACATCTCAGGTTAATTCATAAAACTCCAGAAGACAGAATAATTGCAGGTAACAGTATTGATTTACGTGTATCTTTGCAGTTGTTTTTGGGTCCAAAAAGCCTTTTGCTGTGTTCCATAACAGTTTGAATCCACTGCCAGCATTGACAATGAACATCTGATGTAATGTCTGTTGTTTAAAAAGAATGGGCTTAATGTCAGAAATGATCACTGAATTTATGCAAGCATTCATTTAACAATAAATTTATTATAACAATTAACTGACCTCGGGATAGTTATCACCATCAATTTTCTGCATGCGCATCACAAGATCATGGGCAATCTTGCCGAAGGTCATCCAGTTCTGCATAATCAAGAAATAACAAGAGATAATGATGTTGTACCAAATGTTACAATAAGCAGAAATGCAAAAAAAAACTGCAGCAAGGTTTTCAAGATTACCACTCCATGAACATCCAATATGGTTGTTGTAGAATCTATGTGTTTCTTGGCTGCAATAGAACATGCTGGGAACTTCTCACAAAATGCCTTCTCAAACCCCTGGACATGATATTTCAGAAACCGTTCCACTGTGGTGACACTCATCAGCTTGCTGGGTTCAACCTTGCCAAGTCTCTCAATATATACAGGTCGACCTTCTTTATCTACACCATGATAACCGTGAGGATAACAATGCTGAACTTCTTCATACTCGTCATATATAAAATCCTGGAAACGCATCATCATGTTGTGTTATCCATAAGATATTAGAAAATAAAAGTAAATGACAGCAACTACTGCTAGAAATGGTAATCGTACAAACTTCAACAACTACAAATAGTTTAAATCCAGTTGCATGCCTTAACTGCTCATTGTCAGTCCTTGTATTAGATAGAGGTTGGTCCCCATGCATCAGTTTATTATCTCATCATAGATCTATCATCAAATTTATCAACTTATGATAGAAACAGCACAGGTTACCTGTAAGACAGTGTCAACTCCATTCTCTTTTCTCCAATTGAGCATTTCCGCCCACATCTGGAGAGTTTTGTCAAGGTCAAACTTCCTAGCCTTTAGAAATCTGTAGAAAGAAATCCCAGTTTTCTACAATTTAGTGGGATAAAATTAAAGGAAGAAAGCAAAATTTACAAGTAAATAAACGGCAAGTGAATGTTTCTATAGCATAAAGATGGTTAGAGTACTAAAAATTTACAGTTGCAGTGATGATAGGGTCTAGTCCTTGGATGTACAGAATTAAATTAATTATTCAAAAATTGATACTACATAGATAAACTAACACTACATTAAATTATCATCGGAAAAGCATGATCCTACGTAATCTATATGCACATTGCTTACTCAATCGATTTTGTCATAGTTTGCATGTGATCAACCCGACTACCATAGTATGGCCTGTAGTTAGTTTGGCTGGCTCACACTCAACAAACAAACAGACATTACCATAGCTATCAGAAATGGAATCGGATTAACGCGATACTAGACAATGATCAAAATACCTCAACATAGTGTGGTAATCATCATGGCGAGGCGGAAGCATGTCACTGACAATCAATGCCTCGCGAAACTGATTGACTACCTTTTCCTCCTCTTCATCTCTTGCATCCTCGATCGAAATCGAAGCATACCTGCAATGAGCAACACGCTTGCCGCGTTTCCTCAAACTGTGTGTCAACCTTGTTGAAGCATTCATCGCTTTTTTTCTCAGAAATCTGCCCCGACTTCTCCGTTTCTCGTCTTCAGAGGTCTCAATATCCATGCTTTCGACTGAAATCACCTCTCCTAAGGCAAGAAACAGTTATTTAAATATATATCAATTAGAGGTTTACTCAGATATTGTGAAAATTGTGGATGAATTTACCAGAAATTGTGGCGTGGCTAATTTTATGTATAATGTGAATCCAGATTGTATCTGTAGCAAATAAGACAAGTAAATCAGAGAAATCTCGGAAATAGTATTGCATTTATCAACGAGGGAGATCTTATAGATCTGAAAGGTTCCTTTCCCAAACGTCATGGCTAAACACAGAAAACGACGGAATTGCTGAAATTTTTCATGCAAAATAGACGAAAAAAGACAGGATATCGCATGATTGTCAAAGAACGCTAATCAAAATTAATCAGAAATAAGAATTGAACAAAAACACAAATTCAGAGACAATCAAAACAGCCTTCAATCGTCAACCAAATCCATAATATACCTTAAATCAATTCACATTCACACGATTCAGCAGCTCTTTCAGATTATTCACATATAAAAAAAAAAAAAGGCTCTGCTCTGCTCTGCACTCTCTCTCTTTCTGTTTCTATTTATTGCTTTCAAATTACGATTTCTTTTTAACAAACTTGCAAATAAAATATATTTATTGTTATATTTATGCCTTTTTATAGCTGAGGGGGAGGGAGTAGCTTTCGGGTGTGGAGGGACGGACAAGGAAAGAAAGCGTGAAAGGGGAGCATTGTCGTATTAAGTCTGAGTGATTGAGATTATGGCGGCAGTTTGGGCTCTTTGTTTGTTGCTCTGGGCTTTTCAGGCGGGGTTTCGAGTTGCTGTTTAGTAACGGAAACAGATCGCACATGTTATTAGCAGCCTACCTATTAGCTATATTAGAGGGTGGTGGTGGGGGCGGCGGCGGCGATTTTCATTTATATTTTGCGCTACGCGTACGCAACCAAACAACAAATTTAATTAATTACTTTTTCAACATACAGTCAAAACTTTTTGACAGTTTATTTACGGTGAATTACTGTTTCTTTAAATATATATCCGGCCAATCAACAACCACTTAAATTATTAAATGGGATAAATATTTAAGATTCTTTATAATTATTATATATGTATTCATTCAATCTCTCTTTATTACAACACAGCCTTCACTCACTCTTGATAATTTTTTAATCAAAGAGTTAAAAATTAATATAAAAATTTAAGTAATTTTAAAGAATTGTTGATACTAATTATATATATTCGCGCCCACACACACACTTAAGCAAACAATTAATTTATAATTTTAAACAAAATTGAGGGTGATGATCATATTTTAAGTTAATTTATAAAAATAATATACATACTCTTTTATGTTTTTTACTAAACTAATTAATAATAAAAATTTTGAACAAAAATATTGTTAATAGCCAAAACCTTAACAAATTTTCAAGCACCACCCACCATACATGATGTTTGATACTTGGTTTGCATTATGGACCTTTATGCATTTCTCATATTGATTTTTCAATCAAATCACACAAATTAAGCAATAAAATCAACAATATATATATATATATATATAAAATCCTAAAACATAAATAAGTAAGATATTCCTATGCAAAATGAAAAATTAGAAGTAAATTTGTTAACTTTAAGTTATTACAGAGAATTTTTGTCCAAGTTATATTTTTTTAATTAATTTAATTTTTTTTAAAAAAAAAGAAGCATAAATATTTTTGTAAATTTATTTTTAAAAATATAATTATTTTTAAAAAAATTCAATCGATTATGATTAAAAATTTATTATAGTAATTATAATAGCAAAATTGATAAGTCATCCAAACAAACACAATTAATGGGATTTTATGTCTCTTTTAAAATTAATAAAATTAAATTATTCCTGTAGCTAAATTGTAACAGTATATATAAAAATAATACTAAAAAAAATAAATTTTATGTACCAAATATATTATACAGATTGATCATATATATATATATATTAAACTTCTTCAGGGTATTCATTTAATCATAACTAAAAACTAAAAGTCAACATCAACAGGTTTACTATTCTAATTTTAGGTTGAATGGAATTAGTTTACTTTTGTTAGGATGTGTTGAAGTATTTAATTAAAAGGAGGTCAACTCATAATTATTACAAGAGAAGAATAAAATTATATTTTAATCAATCATTAATATAATTAGGTTCTACTATTTATATCCAAATGAAAATTTAAAATTTGAATTTGTCGTTGTTTTCACATTCTTCTTTTTCTTTTTCTTTTCTTTTAAAAAACGTGGATAATAGAAGAAATGGTAAAATGTGAAGGTGAATCATTTTACCTTTCATGCAGGAAGTTCAGGCGAAGAAGGTGGTGTTCGGTGATGGTGGCCGACCAGTTGAGTTGTGCCATATGGAATGGAAAAGGTGACACTTTTTGCTTATCTTTTATACAAAACTCTAGAGAAATCGAATGCCCACGTGCGCCTGCAATCATGATACTAGTGTTACAAATTAGGCATCCAAAGTGCACATAATACCTAGTTGTCGGCGTGAGCGCACGCAACTTAGATTTTCATTTTTGGGATATTTTTAAATATTTTTTTAAAAAAAATTTAATAAAATTATACATAATATAAATTTTTTTAAAATTAATAAAAAATATATTTTAATAATAAAAAATTATATTTAATTATTAATTAATTACTTAAAATAATAAAATAATTAAAATAACTTTATTCATATAATTTTAAATTAGTAATATTTTTTATATATTTTTTATAAAATTAACAAAAAATATTCTTAAAAATTATTTTTATATTTTAACATCTAATTTAATAATTATATATAAATTAAATATTAATTTTAATATAATAATATTATAAATAATTTTAATAATATTAAAACTATATAATATTAATATACACAAATAAGTATTATAAATTATTTATTTATTTATAATTATTTTAACTATTGTAAA
>CP135531.1:5434923-5504676 GCA_032402905.1 Khaya senegalensis | reverse complement strand
AAAGCATGTGTTTTCTTTGTTTTATAAGTGTAAAAAGTGGTTATTGGAATAAAATTATTAAAAATAATTATTTGGGTAATAATATTTTAGAATTGTTCATAAAGAGTTAAAAATGTAGCTATTTCGAGAAATTTCCCTTAAAAGTATTTTCTTGCCGTCTCCATTGTTCACGCTTAGCTCCTGCCTTCGCTTTTGTTCCGCTGTCCATTTCTTTGTAATTATTCTGTCTTCAATTTTTCACTCCTGGTCACAACCATCATCCACGCATCATATGCCAGCCCTTGGTTATTATGTTGTTCTTGATGCTTGGATATTTGTGATTCACACATTCTTTTAAGTACACGTTCCAATCTCCCAAATTTAAATTAAAATTCAGGTAGTTTGTTTATAATCTTTGCAATTTGACTTTGAGGTTCTTTGTTAGTGGTTGAATGATATCAATCGATACCCTAATTCTCACCCATGCATTCACCTCACCGGTATCTATTTCTTCCACTTGTCTCACTTTTCCCCCTAATGTCGCTGCCATCTATTTGTTCATACACATCAATGGAATATTGTGTATTTAAATCCAAAAGGAAATGTGTCTGAACCCTTGCTATATGGTTTGTCGATTCCCAGATGGCTCTGTTGGAAATATCAGAGATTTGTCAAAACGCCAAGGCCATGTAGCCAATACTCTTCTTTTGTCCGCGTCTAAAAAAAAAATGAAAAATAAACACATTATTCCCCAATCCCTCCATCTTAAGCTCGTTCATTGTCACCCATATTTGTGGTACAGCCATCCTGAAAGCCTCTTTGTTCATTAACTTTGTGGACAGTACTTTCCTTATTGAGTATTGTGCTGCCATCTGTTCATCTTTTCTCATTGTTTGTCCGATCAAAGTTACCATTTCTTCCTCCCTTCTGATAATGATATTTAAGTACTCCTTCACTTCAACAAAGCACGACACATTCTCACCAAACTCCGCTGTGTCCATATTTAAGTACTTCTCCAATGTTTTAATGATGTTGGTACCCCTGTGCTCAGTGACGGAATATTTGAGGCAGCCTCACACTATCGGCCTAGTGTTTGGTAGTTTATCCTTCACTTCATAACATGCGAATATTACATATCCGTATTTATTATTCTTTTTATTTTTATTTTTTTTCAAAAGACGGATCATAAATACACTGAATGGATCCTTCTATAGTTATAACTCTGCTCAACGAAAGGTTTTAGATGGCTTTTGAGGCTTACACCTGAAGGTTCGAGGTGAGGCTCAGAGGAAAAACCTCGAGCCACGACTTTGAGGCCTTGGTAATGTTGATTGGAAGTCAACAATCATTGGTTTTACCACTTGATAATCATTTTGTATGGTTCTGCCCTTTGTGGGTTTCTAATACATTGCTAGTGTAAACCATACAAGATTGATGATTGATTATCAACATTCCTTTTCCTTGTCTTTGCACTACAGCTTTGGATTTCTATTCTTAAATTGATAGTTCTGTGAACATGGCGAATTGAACCTTCAAGCAAAGTGGGGCATCTGATGATGTTTGTTCCAAGGTTTATTCTGTTCTCTTTGCCACTAAATGATTGTTCCTTGGATAGATGTGTATCAAATAGTCATATCAAATTTTCCAAATAATTTACATGCATGCAAGAAGCTGTCTTCATGAGTACAAAATAATGAATTTATATGTTGGCATTCTGTGGATGATAGAGTACAGTTAGGGATTGGGAAAGACAGCATTGAGCATCATTTGGTCTATGCAAAAAATAAGGCAATCTGATAGGCTTTGGTGGGTTATAAGAGCTTGATTAATTTTGCATGTGCCTCTGTGCTCGTTTCTTCTCAAAAATAAACCTGTTAGCACTTTGTGACATAACTGGTGACATGGACATTGACTTATTGTATTTAAATTTTGAAACATCAATTCATAGAAGATTTTTGCGGGTTGGCATGATTGTTCTTTCTCAAATCATCTTTGTCTAAATCTATGTAAGTTTTAATACACGAACAATATCCGCTTAAATGATCCGCCAGCTTCATGGTATCATTGGCCACTTGATTTGTGCTCACCATACCGAGTGCAATGAGAAACTGCCATCCAAGGGAAGAAGCTAATGGATTTTTCTTCGTTCCCATGCTTTTAGCAAAAAAATTTTGTTTTAAGTTAGCATGTATATTTATAGATGGTTTTGGTATTTGTTCCTATTGGTGTTAGTGCTATGTTGAGGTAATTGATCAATCTGTAGTAGAATTGAGTTAGAGATATTCTAGCAAGGTTGTTTGGTTGCATTAATCATGCTTCTCTTGGATTGTATTCAGCTTGAAGTAGAAATGCTGTGGCTTCACGTCAAAGCAAAGATAAATGTTCAAAGAGAATCGAGCAATGTGTATTATAAGACCATATCTTCTCCTCATGCTTCATTTGTAGTTCCTTTCAATAATTGTTGGCTTATTTGTTTGATTTCCGCGCGTTTATTATGCATGTACTCCAGACAAGTGTGAAAATTGTTTATTAAAATTTTATTAAATTTTGTGCTCTTGTTGTGTACTATGATCTGCAGTAAGAGCGATTTTCTCTCAGAGTGAGGGATTAACAGCTTTCCTTGCAGCGTCCCTAGTCTGTTATAACCTTCTTTTCTTTCCTTTTCGGTGGATTGGTAACAGATTTGTCATTCTAATTCTAATGTCTTTTGATATCACAACTCATAAATTAACACTCCAAATCTAACATGCATCACATATATCGAATTAAAGCGCACAAGTCTATATCCAAGTATTAAAATTTTACAACTCAATTTTTTTATTAAAATACTTCATTATCATTAATCAATTAGACCAAAACTTCTCAAATCTTTCCAATACTACAATAATTTAATCTAGTTTAAAAATTCCCAATAGCTTTCAAAATATAAATTTAAGAATAGGATAAATGTATTACATAATTCATTCATCATTTATAATATAAATAAATAAAATTTTCAAAATTATTTTTTACATTAAACTAGATAAAATCTTCAAAACTATTCTTCATAATAAACTAAATAAAATTATTAGTTTATGTAACTTATTCTGTGAAAAAAAAAATTGATAACGTGTTAATCATCAATTTAGTAAGTAATACCATTTATAAAATATACATGAATTTTCTTATTTTTAAATACATAAATATTTACAAACCCTTTTATTCAACTATCATGTAAAAATATAATTTCACGTACTTTTTTGAATGAATAAAAGTTTAATAATCATAAATTTTATAAAAGAATATATTTCATAAAATATAAATACAAAAGCATCTAAAACATTGTTTACCAAAAATATATTTTATTTGTTCATGTAACATAATTTCATAAATTCTTATAAATTAAAATTATATTTCATAAATTATAAATAATTTTTTTTTAAAAAAATAGATTTAATTTGTTCATATTACATAGTATCACTTGTACTATTGGTGATTCAACTAATTAACATAATATTATCTATATTCTTGGTGACTTGGTTAGAAAAAATTGTGTGCACACTCAGAATTAAATATCAACTAGTGCAAATAAAAATTGACCATAATCAATTAGAATATCAGCCGTAATTGAACATAATCAAAATCATAATATTATGAATATAGGAGTCAAAATATTTTATTTCAATTAAAATTATAAGAATCATTTCATAACATAGTAGTTTGCATTAATTTATTTACAAAATATTTAATAAAATTCATAATTAAACATTACTTTCATAAAACAATTGTTAAAACATTTACAAATATATAATTTATAAGAATTCATAAGATAAATACATTTGTCAAATAATTAAATATTTTACAAATATTAGAGTCAAATAATTTATACTATAAAATAATTTTATAATCAAAATACAAAATTATTTAATAAATATCATGAATGAAATTACTTAACTACCTTTAACTATTATTCAAAGAATTCAAACTTTCTATAATAATAAATTATCTAATTAAAAATACTTATAATATAAAGATAAAATTTGTAAAATTTTATTACAACTACACTAACCACTTATAAGTTCTAATCAAAATCACTTATAATTTTAAATTTTTAACTCTTATTCTGTAAATCAAATCAAGTTAAAACTTTATAAATTTACTAAACTTATATATAAGAATTTTATGATATTTCAAGTCCAAAAAAGATTTTTAAAATAACAAATTTTTTATAAACAATAATTTGTTTATGATGTTTTGAAACTGCATATAATTTAATAAAAAATTTATAACTATTTACATATATTTTCAAATACTATAAAATTTATGAACAAAATATAAATATGTGTGCAAACTATTATAAAAATTTTTATAATTTTTGATAGTCTTTTGATATTTTAAAATAATACATATTGTAAAAACTATGAATCTGTCAATATGATTTCAAAGTTGAGGTTCATCAAGTCAAAAATTCATAAATACACAAATATATTTTTAAAAGTCACAAAATTAATATAAGAAATACCACACACACACACACACACACACACATATATATATATAACTTCATAAGAAATTTAATAATTTGTAAAGGTCATTTGGTACCTCAAATAAATTTTATTTTATATTCAAATCATAAAATATATAAAATTTCATATTTCGCAAGCAAACTTAAAAAATTTGTATAAAATTAAATTTCTCATCTAATTTAGGTAAAATAAAATTCTACGTTCTTATTACCATGTCACAATTCAAATTATAAAAACTTTAATAAATAATATTAAAAGAATGTTTGTTAAAAATAATTTTATAAGTATTATGCTCAATAAATAATATAAAATCCTAGTCCCAACAATTTACAAGGTATGGTTTAATACTATTTTATGAATATTAACTCAAATAATTTTATTTAATCTATTCCAAAATAATGAAAAAGAAAAGAAAAACCAATCCTATATTAAACTAAAATAATAAAATAATATAATAAAAAAATAATTAAATGTTACCTTCACTATCTTAAGCACTAGTACCACAGAAAAAATATTACGTTTGTGTATTGAAAAGAAAATAGAAGGTAGAAATGTTAAAGAAAAATAAATTTTTATGAATTATTTAAGAAAACTTAATATATACAAGATACTTATTAAAGACATAATGTAAAACAAAATAAATCTCTTTCTTTTTAAGTTATATATTTTAAAAAAGAAGTTTGTTCAAAATTAATATATTAATACTAATTCTATTTTAATTGAGAGAAATAATATTACGGCAAGCTTCTATTTGAATGCAGAGTGTATCTCTTGATTATTCCTTTGCTGGAGTTTGTTGTGGTGGCTTGCTCACTCTTCAAATTCAGGTCAAATCTTAATCATTTGGAAAATTTGCAGTCGAACTTACATACATGGACTAGCATTATTACTTTCAACATAGTTTTAAAATTTCATCTCAAGTAATGATAATTTCATCTTCCGTTGTAACAACAATAACTTGCTTGTTGGGTGACTAATGCTGCCATGTTCATTTTGTCTTCTGATTTCATTTGGCAATTGAATTTCTATTAAGGGAGAGCCCTATGTTTGCCCTTGCTGTCAGTTGCAACGTTAGTGGTAAGACTGAATTTCTTTCCTCAGTAGGGTATGATTTAATTGTAAGTACAGGTAGCTAATTTCCAAAAACATGTAGGGAATTTGGACTGGCTTTCAGCATGCTGTAGCTGCTTCAACAGAAATATTCCTTTACCTGAGACGCCATTACTCTACATAGACCTTCTCGAACAACTCAAAAAGTGCGTCAAATTAAGGAAAAAATCTATTACATTTGTAAGCTAAGGAAATTACTTATATTTTTTTTCTTTTTTGGATAGTAGCCTCAACCATTTGTTGGATAACCATGCTGCTCTCTTTTCTTTGATTTTTTCGTTAAATGTATTTATCTTGGAGCTAAATTATACACTTTGTGACTGGGTGAAAGTAGCTCATATATTATAAGATTTAATGATGTCAAAGTGGGTTTATAGCCTGCTAAATGCAATTGGAGATTATAAATTATAGTTGTTGATTCTCTAAATTTGGTAGCCAAGAAAATAATATAATCAGAAAGAACGAAGTTGATCTAAATTTGACAATCATTAATTATTTGAAGAAGCTAAAAAGAATGTTTTCAACCACTTACATTTGCAATCATCTGGTATTTAGAAACAATAAGCAACAATGAGCAAAACAGTATGCAAGTGATATGCTGCGCATTTTGAACTACATGCAAGTTGTTGCTTGCTATAGCAATTGACAGATACACATTAATAAATAAAATCTCAACACTCTTCTGCTAACTCATTAGTTACTCAAGTCTACAAAGAAAAGACCCACTTCTGTATTTGCACAAAGTAATCAAAGTTTAGTAGAGATCAACTTGCATGTCCACAAGCTGCAAGATATGAAAGCTGAATGCTGTAGGTTTCTTTCAGCTCTGCTAATACCTCTGAAATAGTCGGCCTCTGCGATGCGTCTCTTTCGACACATCTCACTGCAACTTTGGCTGCCTTTTTCATGCTCTCCACGTCAAAACTTCCCTTTAAGCTATCGTCTACAATCTCAAATGCACCTGCCTGTAAATAGGGCTTGGCCTGCAGTTGATTTCAGAAGCAAAGTATACTAAAAAACCATAAACTATTACTAGCAGATGGAAATTAGTAGAATTTATATTACCCATAAGACTAGGTTGAAGGAGTCTGGAGTTCCGGAATGACTCAATGGCTCTCGCCCACAAATGAGTTCCAAGAGAACAACACCAAAGCTGTAGACATCACTTTTCTCAGTTAGCTGTTGGGTGGAGTAGTACCTGCATGCATGCATTCAAGGACATAAATCAATTTTTGAATATTAACTCATCTGAAATGAATAAAAGAGAATTATGAAAAGCATACTCAGGATCGAGATAGCCGGCAGTGCCCTTGACAACAGTGGTTACATGAGTTGCATCTGGCTGAGTTACTTGCTTTGAGAGGCCAAAGTCGCAAACCTTGGCATTCATATCCTTGTCCAACAGGATATTACTGCATTTCACATCACGATGTATGATTCGGGGTTCGCTTCCATTGTGTAGATAGTCCAAACCTTTGGGAAAAGGTCGAGATTCGATTGTATTTAATTCCATAATGAAATATTGACCTCTTGTATGTATAGAACTAGGGACATGGATGGGATAAACACATTATACCTTTTGCAGCATCGACAGCGATTTTGAGTCTTCGAACCCAGCTTAATGATACTTTCTTACTGTTTGGACCTAGCCAAGAAGATGAGGAATGATCAGATTCAGTAATAGAAAAAAAATAATAACAAACTTTAATTTGACTGTGCAAGTAATGTACCATAAAGGTGATCTGCCAAGGATCCGCCAGGTAGATACTCATACACTAGTATTTGTTGCTTTGATTCATGACAAAACCCTTCCAAACATACAAGATTTTGGTGACGGATTTGTGACAAGAGATGCACCTATAAACAAGAGAATTACATTAATTCTCTAACAAGAAGAAACTATCAAAGTCTTCTTCTTTTGGGCCTGAGGATTTCAGGATGAACCTCATTAATAAAGGAATCAGCACCAAGTTGAGTTCGGTCAAATCGCACTTTAACAGCTACTAGTTTGCCATCCGAAAGTTTTCCAAGATAAACTGACCCGAAACTCCCGCGTCCTATAACCTCTTTAAAGTTGTTTGTAGCCGCTTTAATTTCTTTGTTGGAAAACACCCTTGCTGCATTCCAGTTTCTCATCTCTGTTGCTGCCCTTAATATTGCGGTTAATTCCGTAAAATAATGAAGTTATAAATTATTTTTCATGATAATAACAGTGTTGATATTATTTTACTTACTTGCTGTATGCGTGAAACGATCATGATCAGCCGTTCTTTTCCTAACATACAGGAAGATTAACAGAGAAGCGAAGAGTACAGCAAATAATGCTCCTCCAGCTGCACCAAGTGTAATTGCTATATGATTATGTTTAGAGTGCTTCTTGTTGGTAACAATAGTAAATTGTGGTGTCTCAATTGTAGGATTGGACGAAACATCATTGCACGTCATTGTTGAAAAGGAAAGGCACAAATTCCCGGATGTTCTGTGAAAGGCTGATGCATCACATCAGAATGCTAAAATGTAAAGAATGATCAATAAAAGGTACTTGTCAGTTCCGTACCTAACTTCCAAGCTTTCTTTGTTGAGAGACTGTGGGAGGGTACCCTCTAGTTTATTGTTTTCAATATTCCTGAAGAATTCAGAAGAGGATTTCTCAGCCAGTTAAAACACTCGGCTGTATTCAAATACAATGAACATTTTATGTTCATGACTGGCTAATCTGATAATTAAATTATATGCTCACTTACAATAGCTGAAGGTCCTCCAACTCTCCCAAGCTGTCAGGAACTGTGCCCTGTATACTATTGTTTCGCAAGTCCCTTCACGTCAAAGAATTAAAATGCAATTTAATACCACCTACTGGGTCCATTCTGATATGTCTTATACTGTGTCATGGTACAAAAGGCAGAACCTTAAAATTAAGTTTGATTGAATGTATGCAAGAGTAAAACTTACAGAACTTGAAGGCTAACCAAGTTTCCCAAACCAGAGCCAAAGGCAGTCAGCCGATTGAAACTCAGGTTCCTGAAATTTCAGTAAGGCAATGGTTACCTTGCTATTTAATTACAAAAAAAAAAAAAATTAGACCATAAATACTCTGAGGCATTACTTACAGTGTTTGAAGATGTTGCAGGCTATCCAAATTCTGTATCTCTCCACTTAGTGATGTGTTGTGCAAATCCCTGAATCATAAAACCACCTAATAAATGTAAGTAATGAAGTGAAAAAGAATATAACATGAAAATAGAAGAAGGTTTAAAGTTAAAGACGTTACAGTGTTTTAAGATCTAATAAGTCACCAAATGTTGGACTAATCGACCTCAAATTGATGCCTGAAAGCTCCCTAAGAGAAAATTCCCATGTCCATATCAGTATATATTTAAGGGAAACCCAAGATAACAGTAACAAAGGAAACAATCAATATTATGTACATACAATGATGTAACAAGATTTCCTTCACATCCAATATGATCCCACGGTGTGGGAGAACATGGATCATCCTGCCATCGCAAATCTAAACCAGTTGATTGTTCAATAACCTGGAGTGCTGAGACTGCAAGTAAATTTTGATAGATCAACAGGCAAGAGTAAAATGAAGTCAGTTCAGGCCAGTGGAGTAAAATAATCATGTATGCACTACCACAAGGAAATGGCACCTGTTGTTGAGGAAGTTTCAGATGGAATATCGATAATTTCATACACCTCAAGTGCATTGACCTGTGGGTAGAAGCTGACACTCTTGATTGTAATGTTCAAACTCTGGACTCCCTTCTGTGTAAGATATAGAGCACCAGATTCTGAGCTTCTCACTGTATAATTTGATTGTGCAACATCTCCATTGATTAATACATCAAAAGTAGGGGAGACAGGAAGAATCCCGGCAAAATAGAGGACAATATAATAGTCCCCTAGAGTATCTAGAGGAAAATTGTAAGTCAGCACATCTCTTCGTGCCAGAACTCTTGCAGTTTGAAGAACAGCTGCTGGGGGACTCTCCTGAATACTAGAAACACTTAAGCTCACTAAGGTGTTGAACCCTGTCGACACATGAAAGGGTGCATAGTCTTCATCCGCATCCCATATCCGATCATATAGATCCAAAGGGTACCTGTTTAATCACAAAGTGGTCGCAAAAACTTACAAAAAATTTTAGAATCACTATATGCAGAAGGGGTTCGATAAAACTCACAAGTTATTACCTTACAGAGCCATTGGGGTAACCACTATTGATCCGATAACTCTTCCTGAGCACATTATTTGGGAAATCTCCCATAGCAGTATGGTAAGCACCTTGAGGAAGTGGCCGAATTTCAAGTGAAGATATAAGAGGAGATCCTCCGTCTGGAATGCGGTGCATACAAAAGGAGACAGTGTCCTTAGGAATTGGCCATACAAACTCTTCAGTCCACGGATCATTGGTGGCAAGGTTTATAGTACTAGTGATAGCTGTCCCAAGCGAGACAGAAAATGATGGGGGTTTATTTAGTCCATCATAATTCTTGTACACAAATTTTGCTCTAACAAGAGTTAACGAGGACACATTCTTCACTGGTAACTTATAACATGTGCGACTGGGAGAACCTGGGAAAAATCGAACTGGGAAACTAGATGATGAGGTGCCGTCAACATAGTCAATGACACTTGTGTTGCCTGTGCTTATATATGTACTGTCTGAGACCCACGAAATGTTGGATGAATCAACATAATTTGTAGCTCCACCACAAGATAGACTCAAGAAACCTGTGACAGACATATATCAATAAAAAGGCAATATTTAAGCTGAAAATTGACAACATCTCTACTAGTTATCAGCCAAGAGAAATATTAAAACATGGAACCTCAATTGCTATAAGTAGTGTTGTTACTTGAGTCAAATTAATATTAATCACTGGTATTTGGGCAGAAGACTGTTTGGTTACAGAGAAAAGGTCGAAATAGAATCAAATATGAAAAGACAAACACATAACATGCAGAAAATGAGTGAAGGTTCTGTCCTTCTTGTCAGTTTCTCGGTTTGAACAACCAAATGAAATGCACTTCACGCATGTCAACTTGAAAACAAAGCCGAAGCCTTGAAAAATTTTGCCCCGATCACCAAAAAATACAATGAAAAAACTCTGAATTGGATAATTTCATAGCTCCAAGGAAGTCAAATGTTTAAGCCACAGATGAAAAACACTCAAAAGGTTTACAAGGAAACAGCACAGCACATACCATCTTGATCACAGAAAGCAACAAGCCAAATGCCACAAAATAGAATGAAGCACAAGGAGAAACACTTGAGGGCCATGAAAATAGAACCTTCAACGGAAACTGCCTGAATAATATGATAATTCACAAAGTGATGAGGTGAAAACCTACTTATTGGAAGAAATAAGCCGCACTATAAGTAAAAGAAAAACACTGAATATAACGGCCAAGAAAGAAGAAAGGTTATGATTAAGGCGAGAGAGTGGACTTCGTTGTCATTATGGTTTCTGGTACAGGGGTGATGATTGTTACCGTTATTTATCATGCATTCTGCTGGTAGTAGTGGTACTTTGTACTATATACTAGCTAGCATAGTGGCAAAAGTTAGCAGAAAAGCAACAAGAAAAAGAAGTGTTAAATTTCTAACGTTGAAAATTATTACTTTGAAATAAGTCGATGATGCTTAATGGACTTGGCATAATGCAATGATGTTTCTGGTTGGTTTTCATTTTAGCTTTGCTTTCAATTTCATTCTCATGTATCTTTCATATAAAGGAAAGGAAAGTAAAGTAAAGGAAATGCCCTTCCTTTCTCAATTCACATACATCATGATGAATTATGAAAGTTTTCCTTTTTCTCAACTGCCGTTAATAAAGAGAGTACACAAATATAATTAATTAATTTGCAAGATAAAAAAAGCGTTGCATTGAATTTTACTTTTTTATTTGTTCTAGTCCGTTACAAAGGCTGCTCAATTGGATCCTAGGACTAGAGAGATAGAACGTTTGTTTGTTGGTTAAACAACATTAAGAACTATCAACTCAACTTGGGGGAATTTGATAGGGTCTATAATTCAAATAAATCAAAGTCTGCTGGTTTTACTTGGATCTTAATACAATACTAAATTTATTTTTAGTTTACTGATTTGGATCCTTTGATTTATCAATGGTCTTAAAATTCAAAATATTAATTTAATTACAAAATCTAAATTTATTATTTTATATTTATATTAGCAAATTTTATTTTGATTCATTGATTTGAATTAAACCAAAAAATAAAAAAAAAATATTTTCTGATTCAAATCTTAGTTTTGATTAAATAATTTGTTACCCCTTTTAACTTCTTCAAATTTTATTACAAACTTAGATAATTTGCTCCTCGTTTGAATAAAAATAAAAAACAAAAAACATTGTTTTTTAAAAAAAATTGTTTTGGAAAAAATAAAAATTGTTTTTGAAAAAATAAAAATCGTTTTTGAGAAAATTTGTTCTCCCGCAGCTTCTTCAAGTCTTTGGGAGAGGAACCTCCGTTTTCTAGCGTTGTGGCGGTTGCTCCGTCGGATGAAGCGAGAGACGGGGAAATTGAGTCATTTCCGCGTTTTGAGCAGGAGAGAGGAGCTTCTCCACCACGCACCAGTGAAGCATGAACCGAATGAAGATCAACGCTTGTGCGAGAGAGAAAAATCTGGAATCTATCTGCATATACTGCTCTGTTTCTATCATTATATTAAGCAATCAACCTACGACCAGGTGAGTCTGAAAGAAAGATCGGAAAATTATATTCAAATAACGAAACTTCATTTGATTTCAACAAGTTGTGACCGGGCAGGGCCTCTCTGCTTCCGGAAAGGAAAATTGAGCCGCAAAGTGTACTACTAATCAACCAAACAATAATTATGCCAGAAGTATATGCTGAAATATAACAAAACAAAGTTTTAAATAGGGGATAATCACTCAAGTTGTATCAAACTCTCAGCTTCTAAAAGTCTTGGAAACTGCAAGGAAATTCAACACCGTACTCAACAAAAATGTACTCAACTAGCTATCCACTACTCAGTACTTAACAGAAGCAAGGATTTCTACTTGGGCGCCAAGTTTCTCTTCTGCAACCTTCTCAGCCTTAACCCTAAGTTTGTTCAGCCACTTCTTCTTTTCATAAGAAGCCTGTGACCTTTCCTTTCTCTTCTTCTCCAGCTCCTGTGGAACACACAGATAATTAGCAACAAAATTCACATATTTATATATTGGTCATCAAGTTCAGCATACATCATAATCTTTCAATAAGTAGACAAAGAACTCTAAATAAACGGCATCTCCCCACATAATTTTTCCTATTTTCACTAGTAAAAAAAAAAAGATACAAAAATAATAAAATTTACCAGTCCGACTCATATATCACATTCAGCCACTGTTCCAAAATTCATGTCAAATGAAAAATTATTGACACAATATGCATGTTCACAGAATCATCATTTCCAATTAGGAGTACCAGCACTCAGAACTAAAAAGTTACAAAGCATAAGTCTCAAATTCACTTTATTTTCAAAGATTATGGGCCGAAAAATTGATGATTTCCCAAGTAGTGCAACTTTTTATTGCTCGAGTGTTTAGAAAGCCAACCAAAGCATTTCCAATTGGGTGATGCACCATCAAAAAGCCAATCTAAACTGGTAAAATTGCAAAAGCTCTAATGGATAAGAATCATGCACAAAAGGATAGATAGAAGATCCAACTTCAACAAGAAACAAGGAGCATGATGTTACTTGCAACAATGAGTATCAAATTACAAATAAGTACAGTAAGATAAAGAAGCAAGCAACATACAACAGAAATTTTATACCAAATATGTACAACTGACAAGATGTTTTACCATTACAAATATAGAAATAAAGGAATGCTAAAAGTCTTGCTCAAATATGCAATGTTCTTCTATTATGTCAAATGCTCATCTTCATCATCCCATTATAGAGAACGGAACAGCCAATTACATTACAGCCCACAATCAATTTCCACAAGTATTTATATAAGATTGAAATGTAGATTAAAAAATAATCCCATAAACTAAACAAATAAACACAAGAAGAAAAACTAAAGGGCTACAACTCACCTTGATGGTGTCATAATGGTTCCATCCAACCTCAGATGACAAACGGCCCAACAAGCAGTACTTGTGACCCTTCTGAAGCCTCAACACCCTAATATCACAATTAGTTCAAAACCAGTAAGGGAAAACCAGTAAATACCGTTATATAAGTGGGAGCCAAGTGAAAAGGAAAAATGTTGATTTTTTATATACAATGTATACTTACTTTAGAGCATCAGGGATGACCATCCTCTTCATCTTGTCATATGGTGGAGGGACCCCTTCATAAGCCTTCAATCGGGCAAGGGCTGCAGCACCACGCTTGGTCTTATGTGGTATCATCCTGCAAAAACAAAACAATAAATAAACAATCTATACCAATGAAAAAATGTATTCCATTTAGCCGATGAGAAAACATAATAAAAGTTAGGAATTTGACTCAGATAATCCACAACACTTAACAATCATAATCATTTAACCTAATAAAGCCAAATCACCATAATATATCAGTTTTCACAGCTACCAAAAAGAGGTTTAAGACTTCATATAAACAAAAACCGTCTTGCATAATTAAGAAATGCAATTAGATTCGCATCAAGAGCAGACATGTTGCACACGAACAGCAAACATAATCAACCACCCTCAATCAGTAAAACTATTTAGGAAACTCAGAAAAACAGAAGTATAATGATACCAGTAGAACCGAGCAATTGGTTTAGCTGAGCTTAACTTTTAGCTTCAAATCCCTTATAAACCAAATTACGTTCAAGTAAGAACAAACACGCCAAAACGCATCCAATTCATATCATACAATAACCAAAAATAAAAACATATAACCGAACAAAGAAAATGAAGGGATTAAGAAGCTGACCCGCGAACGGTGCGCCAGAAGATCTTTGCAGGGGCACGGAAGTGAATGGGACCATGAGAAGGTTTAGTATTCATGCGCTTGCGAAGGAACCTCATGTACTTCATCTTCTGTCGAACCAGACCGCCCGACATGCATATCTCCTCACAACGAACCACCACCACTTTCTGTCCGTTAAGGAGCTCCTTCGCCACGATCGACGCAAGGCGGCCGAGCATGTGATGGCGAGCATCCACTACCACTCGCTTCGCGCAAATTCCTGATCCCGACACCATTGTTTCCCGTTGCTTTTCCTTCTCTTCAGCTGTCTCCCTCTCTGTCGCTCGCAGGGAAAGTTTTTCGGAGTGTGTAATTTATACGAGAGAATTCTGGAGCTAGGGTTTCAGGGTTACGCAGCACTGGACCAAGTTCAACATTTTGATTAGTTGAGCCAAGGCCTACATTCTTTAGCCCAATATGAATTAAGATATGCTCCAGTTTAAGGTTTGGGCCCAAATCTGGTCATCGTTTTGGGTTACTTTTACCTAAACTCGTTCACAAACATAAAATTAAAAATTATTTAAAAAAAAAAAAAAAAACCCAAACATAAAACATGTCAACGCAGCCATCCCCGACCATAATTACCGTAATTATCAAGTAATTGTGCAACTGACTTTCATAATTACCGTCACCAAACATTTAGTCGAGGCTACCAACTCCGCCAAATGGCACTGGAAATACCAAGCGCACCACCATCACTGATTGATTAACCGTCGTTCCAGCCAATTGCAACATCATCAACCGAGACCACCACCATTGCCTTCAGAACACAGTGGCCACAACAATCAGAACTTATTATCCATCGTGCTTCAAACGCTATCAATCGTCAAAAAATTGAGAGTGTAACGCGTGTGCAAAATGGTGTTTTTCAATCAAAAAGATCGGTTACTTTCCTACTCCATATAATTTTGACTTTAATTTCCTACCGCCATATGTGTTTATAGTAACCGATTTTTTATTTTTTTTTTTATTTTGGTCCTAATTTTGTCAATGGATATACAAGTTATTGAAGATATTTATTGTCGCAGCTATTTCTAATGGTTTGTAAGCTCTCATACATGTAATTCTCATTACTCCTTCAAATGCAAAATATAATCCCGAGATACCCAGCAAAAGGTCTTTCTTATACGTTCTCTCCTACATTATCTAGAAATACATAAATATCTTTCACAATTATTTTTTTTTACTCTAATAATGGTAATATTATATACGATTTTCATATTGCAAGTCAACATAATGGTGTCAATCAGGCCGGATTGAATCGGAGCTAGCCCACATGTGAACAGTAACAACCAGGCTTAACCCAGCCCATTGATGGGCCAAGCCTGGGCTTAATGCCCAAGTCCTTCAGCAAGCCCACTTAATAATTTATTTATTATTTTTCTCTTCTTTTCTTTTTTTTTTTTTTATTGTTATTATCTAGCTGCCACCTCCATGGCAAATGCAACATTTAATCGGTTGCGGTCCTCCTTGAAAGCACCCCAGCCAATTCCCACACGACCACACCTAATTCCCACAAATGGAGTAAGGCCAGCTCTAACAAGGAACTCAATAACTCATTCTTTAGTGATTTAAGTCCAACCTGGGGAACAAACTCCCGCAACCATGGCAAATGCTTGTCACTTCCTTGCAAGTTTTTTAAGAACTCTACCAAGCAAAAGCATGATAGTATAACACACTTACAACGGATTAAAGCTTCAAATCCAACGATTTTTCATTCTCTCCCTCAAAGCTTCAAAAAATCTCATGCCTCAATAACTACCTTACTAATTTCAAAACTTCACCTAACCCACTTAATCAAAATCGTTTTTTTTTTTTCATTTTGTCCTTCTAATGGTTTCTAGTTGAGAGTGCAAGAGAAAGAGAGAAAAATCGAAGAAGAAGAATTGAAGAAGGGAGGGACGTAGGGCTAAACAGAGGAGTGGGGTTTGGGATTTAGGGTTTGTCTTTGTATAAATTTTGGGCTCAGGCTCGATAAGGCCTGCGTGGCCCAGGCTTTACGAGTCTTGTCAAACTTCAAAATTCTAGCACAAACCAAGCCTGACCCGATACAAATACTATGTGGGCTTGGTTTGGCCCAACACATAAGCCCTTGTACGCTCCAATTTTGTGGGCCAGGTCAGACCGTTTTGATATCTCTTTGATGGCTCTAAGTCAACATGCTTCAAGGTGTTGCCAAAACCATCATAAACTTGAAAAATATATTATAGAACATGACCACAATCTTGATAAAAATAGCAAATGTTGATTTTTTTTTCCCCATAAATGATTGTACTAAAAGAAGCACTTACAAATTAGTTGAAAAACGTTAGTGGTGTCACTATTTTAATTGAATCATTTTGTCATATAGTGAATATTTTTAAATATTTGTTTTGAGATTTGATAAAATTATATATCAATATAAAATTTTATAAAATTAATAAAAATATTCTTCAAAAGTAACACCATTATATTTGATTATTAATTTACTAATTAAAATAATAAAATAACTAAAATAACTTTATGTATATAATTTTGGATCTTAATAATTTTTTTTTACATAACTCTCTTGAAGTTTAAAAAACTAATAGAAAATGTTCTTAAAAATTATTTTTAATTTTAACATATAATTTAATTTAATTTAATAAATATATATATATAAATTATGTGTTAATTTTAATATGATAATACTATAAATTATTTATTTGCATAAAATTTTTAATTATTTAATTTGATAAATATATATAAAATTATATGATACGAATATATACAAATAGATATTATAAATTACTTATTTATATATAATTATTTATATTATCAAATTAGACATAAAAATTTTGCATAACAGTTAAAATAATTCTATACAACTAAACAATTTATAATACCTATTTATATATAATCATATCATATAACTTCATATATATATTTATCAAATTAAATAGTTTATAATTCTATATAAATAAATATTTTATAGTATTAACCTATTAAAATTAACACCTAATTTATGTATATTTATTAAATTAAATTAAATATCAAAATATGAAGAAAAAAAAACTTTTAAAAATATTCTATGTTAGTTTTCTAAACTCTTGAAAAGGTATTTAAAAAATACTACTAATATTTAGAATTATATATAAAAATATTTCAATTATTTTATTATTTTAATTAACTAATTAATGGTCAAATATAATAATATTATTATTAAAAAATATTTTTTGTTAATTTTATAAAAATTTACATTTATATGTGATTTCGTCAATCCTTAGGTGTAGTATTTGAAAATACTTTGACATTTTACTATATATAATATTAATGTTATAACAATAGAATAAATTATTTTATCTATTTATAATGTAAAACAAAATTGAGAATTACACTTATCTTAATCTTTTCCTTTTCTCGTCAAGAAATTAGAATGCATATGTTATAGCTCCTTTGAATTGACATCAGCTTTAATTTGTTTATTATTGCTCTTTTTGTAACAAACTTTAAATAATTAAAAATGTACAAGTAATTACGTTTTATTACATAAGTGAGGTTAGCATAAAAGTCATTTGTATATTAAAAGCCAATTGGACAAGTAATTATGTTATTATACAATAAAAGCTCAAATGTTAATATCTATGTTACATAAAACGCTCTCCAATTTTTTACTAAAAATTAAATAAAAAAAATTATAAGTTCGAAGACTAATACCTATATCATAACTAAAAATAACCTCCAATTCTCTCAATATATAATTCTCTTAGTCCACTTATTTTATAGATATTGAAAATTTACCTACTTCTTTAAAGTTAATAGCCCTTATTTTTGTAAAATATAAAATATATCCTACAAAAAAGGTTAAAAAAAATTATTGAACATAAAAAATAAATTGATGTTGGTAAAATGAAGTTAGTTGTTACTTAGAGCTCAACCTACAAAATTAAATTTGATGAGCACCTCATGTGTATAGGAATGACAGCATACCAAATTTGATATTTTTAACCCTGTATCCTTTAAAAAAATTTAATACAAAATTTGTATCAAACTCATAGTAAATTTGATATTTCATTATCAAATTTATTTAAATAAATATTTAACTTTTACCAAACTTGTATAGATATTTATAAATTTTTAACCAATTTTTTTTTTTATACTTTTAACTATATTTTTACTATTATTAAATATTGAATTTAAATTTATAAATTATATAATTAAAACTATAAATTTTTAGTATTAATTTAAGATAAAATACATCACTCACATAAAATATCAATTACATTCAATATAAAATAAAATTCATTACAATCATTCAAAAAATACATAATTATTTTACAAATTCATATATAAAATATTTAAAATTTAAAATAAAAGTTTATAAGTCATAAGTCCAAAATAATAATTATCAAGTTCAATCTTCATTTTACTCAATTATATTTAGCATCCACCCAACATGATTTCTATATTAGTGAATAATAATTTATAAATTAATGTTAAATAAATGTTTATAAGTAAAAGAAATTATCAATTTATTTAATTGATAACATCTTCATCATCAAAATACGTGTAATTTTTAACTTTTATTAAAAATTTGAAATTAATTATTAAAAAATTAATTAATTAAAAGTAATATTATTATAAAGAAATTAAAAATAAATAAATATCTGTGAGTATTTGTTTGAATAGTCACTGATATTTATCCGCATCTATACGTGTTCCAAACTCATTATGATTCTTTTTTTTAAAATCCATTTTAAATCTGTTAAAAGGCATACTAAATATGTTCCATGAAGGTTAGATACTAGCAGCTTTATGAGAAAAATTACTATCTATACGTGTGCATGAATAAAAATTTAATTTTGTAACACAAATTCTAAAAATTAAAATTTCTAAATTTTATAATCAAAGTGTCGGCATATAGTTTTTTTACTATTCAAGTCATCATAATGACCCACATATAATCTCACTTATGAAATCAAGAAGTGTTCCAGAAAATTATTAAAGTTAGGAAACTAAAAGCCTCTGATAAATCAATGTCTTTAATCTTAACAATGAAGAATTTCAATTCTACAAGAATTTCTTGAAATAGTTTTTCAAATGGAATTTTGATATTAAATTCCTAATTCTTTCTAAAAAAGATAAAGAATGAAGTCATGAAGCGAGTCCTAGATAAAGCAAAACACAATCTTACTAAGACATAAGAAGAAGAGTCCATTAAAATTAAACAAATTAGTAACTTAGAAAAAAAAAAGTAAATAAGAGATAAATGTATGAAAAAAAATTTTAAAAAGAAAAATCATTATTCTATTAAAACATGTATTTAAATTTAATTTAAAAACTTTACTAATTTAGAAACCTTTACTAAATTAAGTTTCGAAGATTTTTTGTTGAATAAACAAAGATAAAACCTAATTATCAATGGACTATCGGTTAAGTTGATTCCTAATCTTTTTTTTTTATGTTTTTTAGAGATGTCAAAGCAAGATAAGAAAATAGTCAAAGCTCATCATAGGGACATCAAAGCAACAAAAAAGATAATCAGAGCTCATCATAAGATAATTAAACTTGGCCATATCTTATAGTAAAAAAAGATGATCCTAGCACGTATATTCCTTGTAAACCAAATTACGAGTTGAAACCTGACAAACAAAAAATAGTTATCATCACAACAAGATTCAATTGAAAACAAAAGGAGTTCAAGAAAATATAGACTAATTCATTTGTTAAAGAACTAAAAAACCACTCATAGTTCCTTTGATCTTGATTTTTGTTATTGATTGGTGCAATTGATGGCGAAGAGAAAAAATTCAATTTAGTTTTGTCAACACCGACTTTTGAAAATAATGCAATTAGTACATGTGGGCGGGGAAGGAAAATTAACTTTGAAAAATCAATTTGGATTAAATCAAGCAGAGCAGTATGGCAGCAACAAAAAAATCATTTCATTAAACAATAATGCGTTGATTGTCACTATAAATAGGCGGTTTCCCTACTTTATTTATTATCATCCCATATAATTCTAATCTATCTCAGTTCAATTCTTCTCCTTTCTACAATATCTCAATTTCTTTCAGAGTATTACTAAAACTCTACTTAAGTGTATTTTCTAAAATATTTGAGAGAATAATGTTAAGTGAGAAGTTATAACACACTTTTTATCGTGAATTTTTCTATCTTACCTGTAGTTTTTACTTTAATTAATTTGGAGATTTTTCACCTAAAATCTGTGTTATTTATTTTTCATCTTCTTTTATTGTTATTGTATGGTAGGTACAGCCACCTAAATATAATAAAAAGTTAAATCTTTTACTTTTATTATTGTGATTATATGGTTGGCATTACTATCTAAATATTGTGGAAAGTCAAACCTCCCATTTACATTATATTTTATTGTTGTACTTGCACAGTTATCAACGTTACTTTAATTATGAAAAGTTAAGTCTCTTATACACATAACAATAATTTTAAATTTTATTGATAGTTGCAATTAAAAGTCCTGAAGAATTTTAACAAGTGATATCAGAGCACCAAGTTGTTATACTTATTCAAAGAGGCACTATCCAAGTACGTGGCATTTTTCACATATATGTAAAATAGTGAGAGTTAGTTCGAGTAGATCACGACTATGGCAGTGAGTTTGAAATTCAAAAATTTAACATGAATAATTTTTTATTATAAAAGATAAAGATGTAGGTAGTTTTGAAAAAAGTTAAGTGCCTAATAGTTATTGAAGATAGACCGACAAATATTATAAATAGTAAATGAAATAAAATGAATAAGGATACAATGACTGATTTACACTTAGAATTAGCATATAGATATTATCAAATGTAGAAGAAAAGAATACAACAAGGGAGATATGGGTTGCTGTTACAAAACTGTATGAGGTAAAATTACTTCACAATAAAATTTTTTTGAAAAGAAAAATCTATACTCTTTGGATGTCAAAGTTAATAATTGTGACAGAGCATATTAACACTTTAAAAATTTTATTTTTTTAACTTATAATGTTGGATCATAAAATAAAGAAAAATGAACGTGCAGAGCTTCTATTTCAAAGTTTACCAAACTCATATGATCAACTCATCATCAATTTGACAACTCAAAATACTTACTCCAACAACCTAGTTTTTAACGATCTAACAACAACTATATTAGAAGAAGAAAATAAGTATAATAATAAGAAAGATAAGTTGGTGAGTTCACAACAAATGGAGGCTTTATCGGTGACAAGAAAAAAATCAATGGAACATGACTCTAGTGGAAGTTAAAATCATGGTAGATCAAAATTCAAAAAAAAAAAGTTAAATGCTATAGTTGTGGCAAAATTGGACACGTAAAAAAAATATTGAAAAAATAAAAAGAATGCAAAAACAAATTCAAACTCTCAAAAAAACGTGGCAAATACTTGTGAAAATAGAAAAATCTTGTATAACGAGACGGCAATAATTATTAAGACAGAAATAAGTTTGTTGATTTTAGCTTAAGAATTCAACAGCAACATGGCACATGACCTCTGGAAGAGAATGGTTTCATCAATATAAACCTATCTTTAGAGAAAATATGTTCATAGGAGATGATCATGCATTGAAAATCGCTAGTATTAATACTGTTAAGTTAAAGATGCATAATGGTATGATTCACATCATCCAAGAAGTATAACATGTGAATGGCCTTAATAAAAATCTATTGTCTTTAAAACAATTGGATAGGATTAGATGTAAAACCCATATTCAAAATGAGATCATGAAGATAATAAATAGCACACTCATGGTCATAAAGGCGAAAAAAGTAGTTGCAAACTTATATATGTTACAAGTAGAAACACTACAGAAAGTAGTGGTATTAGTTGCATTAATAACTTCCAATGATGAATCAACAATGATATGACGTCGAAAGCTTGAACATATAACAGAATGAGATTTAAAGATTCCCAAAGAACATAAACTATTTTCAAGTCTCAAAATGGTGTATTTACCATTTTGTGAGCAGTGTATTATTAGTAAGCAATATAGATTAAAGTTTAGTACATTTAATTTTAGAAGTAAAAACATTCTTAAGTTAATTCATTTAAATGTTTGGCAAGCACCGATTATATCCTTAGGGAGAGTAAAATACTTTATATCCTTTATTGATGACTATTTTAGTAAATGTTGAGTGTATCTAATAAAAAAAAGATAAATGTGTTTGAAGGTTTTAAAGTCTTCAAAATATGAATAAAACAAAAATCTGGAAAAAAGATCAAGTGCCTCAAGACTGATAATGGAGGAGAATTCACCAATGATGCATTTGATACATTTTATCAACAAAATTACATTAAAAGGTAGTTCACTACAGCATACACTCCCCAGCAGAATAAAGTTGTAAAGCAAATGAACAAAATTTTATTAGAAAAAACAAAGACAATGTTGAGAATTGTAAAATTATCTAAGTCATTTTGATCCAAAGCAATCAATACCACTTATTATATGATAAATCGGTCACCATTAATAACAATTGAATTGAAAACACTAATAGAGATATGGACTAACAAGCCAGTTGACTACTCTAGCCTTCATACATTTGGATGTCCTATGTATATGATGTATAATTTCTAAGAAACAATGAAATTGGATCCAAAATTCAGGAGATGTATATTCTTAGAACATGCTAATAGAGTAAAGGAATATTGCTTGTGGGACCCCACTGCCCACAAACTAATCATTAATAGGGATGCTATATTTACAAAAGATAAGTTGCAAAAAAAAATAATGATAGCACTAAAGAGGAGGAATCAGAAACTATTACAATCCAAGTGAAAGAAAAATCAAAATATAAAGATTTTTTTGAAATAATATTGAAGCACGGAGAAAGATCTGTTAAGCTTACAGTTCTAAAAATTCGACAATTAACTCGTAAGAGAAGAACGTTATCTTGACAATCAGAATACACTATAGAAGATAATATTACATACTATCTTTTAAAAGAGGATAAAGAGCCATTAATTTTCTAAGAAGCAACGAGTAAATCAGATGCATCTCTGTAGATGGTAGTAATACAGGAGAAAATTAAAGTTCTTCATAAGAATAAGACTTAGATCTTGTGCTACTAGCACATAAAAGGAAGGACATTGGAAACAAATGAGTCTATAAAATTAAACAAAATAATAATGATCAGTAGAGTAGTATTGTATGAGATTAATGGTTAAAAGGTATGCTTAGAAAAAATGCATTGATTTTAATAAAATTTTTTCTTCTATTGTATTACTTACTATAATCTAAGTAGTATTGGCTATATGTTCTATATTTGACTTACATTTAGACAAATTAGATGTGAAAACTGTATTTCTTCATATGGATAATTTAATGAAAAAATTTACATACTCTAACCAAAGGATTTTGTAGAAAAAGGAAAAAAGAACTTGGATTGTAAATTGGCCAAATCTCTATACAATCTCAAACAGGTACCAAAATATTAGTACAAGAAATTTGATTCTTTCATCATTAATCTTGGATATAACAAACTGCATTCAAACCATTGTACATATTTCACAAAGTTTAGTGGTAAAGATTTCATCATTCTACTATTGTACATGGACGACAAGTTAGTAATAAACCTTAACAAAGATCAAGTTCAAGAATTAAAGACACAATTAGCTAGAGAGTTAGATATGAAGGATTTAGGATCATCAAACAAGATTTTAGGAATACAGATTCATCGAAATAGAAAAGACACGAAGATTTTGCTTTCTTAAAAGAATTATTTAAACAAAATCTTGCAGCATTTTAATATGCATGATTGTAAACCAATATCTACCCCTTCTTTTGTGAATTACAAATTATCCTAAGTTGTGTATTCTAATAATAAAGTAGAGAGGATGAAAGTGTCTTGAGTACCATATGCATTAGTAGTAGAAAACTTAATGTTTGCCATAATATATATAAGACTAGATATTACACAAGCAAAGGGAACAACTAGTCGATTTATGGCAAATCTTGATAGAAAGCATTGAAATGTTGCGAATAGGATCTTGAGATATGTCAAGGGAACCTCAGATGCTGCATTAGATTATAGAGGATCAAATTTATTGTCAAAAGCTACATAGACTCAAATTATGCAGGTGATCTTAATAAAAGAAAATTCACTACTAATTATGTATTTACATTTACAAGAGGAGCTGTAAGTTAAGTTTCAAAACTGTAAATTATGATAGCATTATCTACAATATAAACAGTATACATGGCAGCTACACAAACATGCAAGGAAGAAATTTGGATTTGAAAGGTTACGGAAGAACTCAGGCACAAACAAGAAAAGATAGTTCTATTTTGTGAAAGTTAGAATGTCTTGTACATTATAAGAAATCTAGCCTTTCATTTCAGGACAAAGCACATAGACATTCAATTTTATTTTGTATGAGAAGTAGTGAAAATTAAAAGTGTAGATATGCAGAAGATACACATTAAAGATAATATGATAGATGTGTTAACTAAACCAATTAATATTGACAAGTTTAAATGGTGTTGATCATCCTATGGCCTAACAAAAACGTAAGCAGCATAAATAATAAGATAGAAAGAATAGTGTGGAGACATGATTAATTTTTAATCAAGTCTCTAAGTAGGAGAATGTTGTTGATTGGTGCAATTGATGGTGAAGAGGAAGAATTCAATTTAGTTTTGTCAACACCGACTTTTTAAAACAATGCAATTGGTGCATGTGGAAGAGGAAAAAAAATTGACTTTGGAAAATCAATTTGGATTAAATCAAGCAGAATAGTATGGTAGCAACAAAAAATTCATTTTGTTAAATGATGATGTGGTGATTTCCACTATAAATAGGCCGCTTGTCCATTTTATTTATCATCATCCCATGCAATCCTAATTTATCCCGGTTCAATTTTTTTTCTTTTTATAACTTTTCAATTTCTTTTAAAGTATTATCAAAACTTTACTTGAATATATTTTTTAAAATATTTAAGAAAATTGTATTTGGTGAAAAGTTATTATCTACTTTTTATAGTAAATTTTTCTATCTTATTCGTGATTTTTACTTTAATTAATTTAAAAAAATTTCACATAAAATTTGTATTATTTATTTTTTATCTTATGTTATTATTATTATTGTATAATATGTACTGTTACTTAAATATAATAGAAGATTAAACTTTCTACTTTTATTATTATTATTATATAATAGACATTACTACTTTAATATTGTGAAAGGTTAAACTTTCTACTTTTATTATTGTCATTATATAATAGACATTACTACCTTAATATTGTGAAAGGTTAAACTTTCTATTTACATTATATATATTTTTTTATTATGCTTAAATGATTGGCAACACTACCTCAATTATAGAAGGTTAAGCCTTCTATACACATAACAATTATTTTGAATTTCATTGATAGTTGTACTTAAAAGTTTTAAAGTATTCGAGCAATTTTTCTCTCAAAACCTTATAGAAACAAGAATGCTCTCTTCCATGCATATTATGCTCTTCTCTTATTCTTTCTTTTATATTTTTCTAGTTTTAACTAACTCCTAAAACTAACTACTCAAAAAGGAAAATTTCAACAACTCAACTTATTTACTATACCGTCTCAGTTTAAATGAAACCAATTACACCAATGACAAAGAAACACTCCTAATAACTTTAACAAAAAAAATTAACTATTATCTGTAAACTTTTGAATCACCAAACTACAAAAGTTTTAGTTACTAATCATCTTAAATGTCTCTACTAGATAAAAATACAAAAAATAAATAGCAAAATATGTGTATGTGTGTGTGTGTGTGCGCGCGCAATTTTTAAGCTTATTATTAAGATATATTATTTTTTGTCATTTTTTAAATATATAAAATGTTATTAAGAATTATATTCTAAGTGAAAAGAATTTATTTATTTTATACTTAGTCAAAGTGTTATAAGAAAACAAAGTAGAAAAATGGTAAAATTATATTATTTATGTTAAATATGAAAAAAATATTATAATTTTCTATTTTACAAATTATATTATCCAATTTTTTTATTTTAAGAAAAAAAAAATTTATTGACTTTGAGAATATTTTAGCCATGTCCTGACAATAGAAATTTTTATTAGAATTATTTATTCAAAATTGCGTTTGGAGATCTTTAACAAATTAGTGTATTAACTATTTTGGAAAAGGTAAATAATGTAACTACTTACAATGTCTATCTATTTTGATGGGAATTAAGTTATTAATATCCATCATACCATAATACAATATATAATAGTAGCCAGTATGAGCTACTTATCATCATGCAAATGTAATTCAAGAAGCAATGACAAAAATGAAAATATTATGCTTGCATGTGTTGCTTTCTTGATATGTTATGTTGTGTAAGTTAAAGATATATTTTAGAACCAATCATGTCATAAGGTTCAAGAATTCTTTTATATATATACTTTTGTAATCAGTTATAAAAATATTTACAACTAATATGATAGTAATTATTTCATTTTATATTTTTTTAGTTGCTATTTTCTAATTTTTTATAAAATAAAATTCCATAATGTGTTATGTGTTGAAATTTTATCTGTAAAGAGTTATAAATATAAGTACAAGAGTTTTTGATTTAAATACATTCAAAACTATTATTGGTTGAGGTGATGTCATTAGGGATAATAATATTGTATGATTAATATGTTTTGTTACTGCTATTGATTAGTATACGATAATAATAATTAGGTAACAAGCCTTATTTCACCAAAGCATGAACATAAATAATATGTTACAAAACGTGTTACTAGACGTTATCAAATGTAATGAATCACATACATGATTATCCACAGTCAATAATTCGTCACATAATTGTATTAGTGTATCATTAGTCTTTTGACTTGAAATATCATGGCTGCCTTCAGCACTGAAGCCATCATTTTTTTGTGTATATAGCATTGGATTAGTCATGCTTTATGAAAAAAGTTTGATGATAATGTGATCTTATTGTATGAGAATACGTGATGATCAACATGGAATCTATTAGCTTAGATACTAGAGTTTGAGATCCTAGCTAAGATTGTTATATACAAGAATAAAATCTTTGATCAAAGTACGTGGTTTTTAAAAATAAATTTTGCGAATATGTAAATTCTATATATAATTGGAATCTTATGATTAAGTTAGGGGTTTGACAATATCATGATCTACACTCGATTAAGAGTTGACAATAAAGGAATTTTATTACATGTAAATACAATTATAATAGATTTATTTAGAATTACATTATTTGTGTTTGGGGGTTATAATATCTTGTTAAAAGTTATTCATAATCATTGATAATTTAGCTTATAATGAGTTATACTAAAATAATGCGAATGAATTTTTATATACTTATGTCCAGAGTGTACCTCATGGGTCACATACAATAGTTGATAAGTAAATAATAGATAAAAAATATCATTAAATTTGTTAATAATTTTTTTTATTAATTAAAATTAATATAATTTCAATATTTTGATCATATGATTATTATGTTATTTAAATAAATTTTCTTACAAATGCACACTAACACCTACAACGTTGAAAAATTTTCTGTTAATTTTTAGTATAACACAAATATATTTAGTGACCTAAAGAAAGATAGTTAGAGTTATGTTTTGTATTATTTAATTAAAGATATTTTTTTTTATTAATTGAATGCTTATTTGACAAATGAATCATTGTGATTTAATCTTTTTTTAATACATGGATTGTTTAGATTATGTTAAGTGTTAAAATCTCTACCAAAAAAATGTATAACACATGGATGGTGAAGATTAACACACATTGTATGCACATGGAGGGTGGAGATTAATTCTCTTTTTTAATTTTGATGATTCATCCATATGATTAAAATAAATAGCCATTATTTTCCCAAATGTATATTCATTAGTTAGTGTAATTAATTGGTTTGATAAAATCAATTAAAAAGATTCTATTTTGGCATTTTAGATTCATAAAAAATTCAGCCATATATTATGATAGGAAACCATCCAAATATCTTACGAAGCATTGGCAAGAAAGAAAGAAAAGAGAGAAAGAAAAAAAAAATTCTACCAAATTTTCTTTGCAACTAAACACAATTAGAATTGGTTTTATAAACCAAATACAAACTTTAAAGAGAGTTGTCTTTCTAATATTAATATCAAATCATCATAAGTCATTAATGTGTGAATACTCTTAAAGATAAGTTAGAGATGGTGAACTATTTCAAATAAAAAAAAAATAGAGTATAATTTTTTTTATTTTTATTTTTATTATTTAATTTATTTAAATAAAAATTTAAAATTTACATCATTTCAATTTAGATCCTCTAGAAATTTTTTTGCACAATTGTACAATGAATGTAAAAATTATTTGATGACAATGCCTATGTCTTTTCTTGTTCTTGCAAAACAATAATAATATTTTTCGATCAAAAAATTTGTTACCTTCCTACTTCATATATATAATATTGAATTTAATTTTCTACTATTATTAATTTTAATTAATATTTATGTACGTGTATTATAATCGTAATGGATTTTCAGATTGCAAGGAAGTGGTTAGTCAAGTCAAGATGTTGCCTTCAACTAACTTGGAATATGTCTTCCAAAACATGATAACAATCCGGATAAAAATAGCAAATTTTGCATCAGTGTTTATATATATATATATATATATATATATATATAAATAAAAATAATAAAATAGGTAATAATTAAAAATAAATTAAATATTTTTTTTTTAACAAACATGATATCAAGATGTGAAGAGATATGCGGTTCAAATCATGCTCAGGTTGCTTTGAGGAGAGGTTGAATTTATTTGATATAATATTTTTATTTATAAAAAAAGTAAAAATACATGAAAATTTGTTGTGGTATCAACAAATTTATTAAAACAGACATCTTTTTCAATTTAATTATGATGTATAATATAATATAATAATACTAAGGATACAAAAATTATATACAAATTCTTTTTATACAAATTGTTGTGATAAATTTATATTATTTTTATATATTAAATATAATTTATTTTTATTTTATTTTAATATTCAAAATATGTATATATAGTATTATTAGTAGAACATATATTCAAACCGCTATCAAGCAATCTATTTTCGTGTTCTTTCATAAATCGGTAGGTGGAGCAAAGAAGAATAACTTGCTTCTCTCTTGAATAGATGCCCAGAAAAATAAATAATCATGTTATGAAAATAACTCCCAATTTTAATAATCTTAATATATATATATATATATATATGTGTGTGTGTGTGTGTGTGTGTATAACGAATGGGGATTGCTTTTCAATTTTAAAAATTCATTAAGAGTACCCAAAAGTTACAACAATCTCATTAAAATTTTTAAGTGCACTTCAAACTATTGGCGCTAAAAGAGTTCATTCAGAAGTGTTTTCCTTATATTAAAAAGCACCTCTCGTGTGTATTGAATTATACAAATAGTTTTTATTTGTTTTAGTCAAACAAATCAAAATTTTATATAAATATTTTTGAATATAAAATAGTATTTATGTAATATTAACAAGTCTGGATAAACAAACACTATTAAATTTATAAAATTTTTTAAAGTTCATTAAAAAAAAAAAGAAAAAAAGAAAAGAAAGGAGGTATCGTAAATCACTGTTATCAATTTCTTTTTGTTTTTACTACAACTTATTGCTGTTGGATTAATTCTAAATTTTGAAAAACCAATTATGATTGAAAATTTTTAAAAATACATGACTTTTTAATAAGCCCATTAACTTCTCTCAAAGTCACATAAATAATAGTGTGGTTTAATAAGAGTCAGACAACTTCAGTTTTAACCAATTTTAGATTAAAATTTAAATTGATTTAAAATTATTAGTTTTAGTTTGTATCAAATTAATTCATAATAGGAGATGAACCGATCCAATCTAAAGCTTGTTAATTTGACCTTAAACTAAAATATTAATATAATTATAAAATTTAATTTAAGTAAAAAAATATATAATAATTATTTTAAAAAATTTAATATTATTCATAAAATATATTTTTTAACATTTCATTATATTTTTATTTGTAATAAATTAATTATTTAATTTATTTTATAAAAATTATAAATTTTTTTATTATTATTAAGTGAATAATCTAAAGAATTATATCAATTATTTTTTTTGGTCGACAATCAAATGAAATATGTATATGAATTATATTATATATAAAAATTTAAAACAAGTAATCTTGTTTAAGTACCAAAATTTTTTTAAAAAAATAGTGTACTATCAATTATTTTATTATTTTTAAATTAATAAAAGTCAATGTAAGTAAATTTTATAACCAAAAATATAAACGTTTTGTAAATTTTATAATTTTATAAAATAAATTAGATAATTGATATTATAAAATTAAAAAATTTATTTTTATAAACTAAATGGATAAATTCTTTAGATATATAATTTTTATAAAATAAAAAATTAATATAAATATTATTTAATTTTACTATTTTTATCAAAAATATTTTAAATTTAAAATTTTTTTAAATTCAATCAATTTAAACTAAATCCACACTGTGGTTTAATTTTTTAAATCAAAATTCATCAAATAGATTTTTAAATTTAAATTGGTTCAAGTGACTTTGATTGGTTAGCAACCCCTATAATTTACAATATTAAGATTTTATATTATGGATTTTAAATTATCAATCACTTTTTATTTTATTTTTTCATTTATTAACTCATAGTTAATTTTAATTTTCACCTTATATCTTAGCAAATATCATTACATCCCCTACAATTTTATTTATCATCATTGAACCCCCTTAATCATTAGTGACTTTGGTTTACATTTATAGTTAACTACCATTGACCAACATAAATTCTATATAATCCCAATATAATTACAACTTAGTGAAAATATAGTTATATTAAAGATATTAATATTCTCTTCTAATAGGATGGGATAAATAACTTAATTATATAAATTATATATATTTTTATATTTTTTTTGTAAATAATTTAATTTATTTCTTATTATTTAAAAAAAAAAAACAGAGAGAATAGATAAAATAACTTTCAATACAACCTCATATATTATTTTTCAAGATTCAAGTTTAAAACAAATTTATACACACAAAAAGTAATTGATTTGAAATATAAATATATATTATAATGTGAATTAATAATGGAACATTAGATAATAAAATTATTAGAAATTCAAATACTTTTGCATTCTAAGCAAGTCAAAATTAAAAACTCATTTGACCTTATCGTTTCATCCTAATTAAGAAAAAATTTATGTAATGGCAGTTCTGTAAAAGTCAAAAATAGGCGAGGCGAAAATGGAAATATAATATATTCAGAGGACCAAAAAGGCAACTACAAAAAAGGTATAGGTAGTTGACGACAAAGGCAAGCCAACTCACCTCTCACCAACCCCACTCTCACCAACCATACGGCCATTGATAATTTTCCATTGAGCTTTACCAACCCCTCACCCTTTTTCGTTCTCAAATCCACAACCACTTTTCTCAGACACTGAAGATAAAAAAGTTTGAATTTTTTTTTTTTTTGGTCATAAAAAACTTTCCTTCTTGTCATTAAGAAACAAATGGGTGGAGGGGGCAAGGTCTACACTTTGGCTGATGTCTCCGCGCACAACAACCGCGAGGACTGTTGGCTTGTCATTGAGGGCAAGGTATGAATCTGTTTTGTTTTATTATTCAATTTAATTTGTCTGATGGGTTGCTTCGTTTTTTTTACCCCTCTTATTATTATTGTTTTTGGTTCTATCTGAGTCTCAAATGTCCGTTGCTTGGTGAATTGGAAAGATTAGCCAGGTGAAAGCTACCGAAATGAGCTGTTTGGTTATATTATTGTTTGAACCCCTTGCTGCTAGAATTTCAAGTTTGTCATTTATGTAATGTTTTGATGGCCTAATGACTGTTGTTATATGTAAAATTTTGTGAATCATTCTTTTTATTTGTTTCAGCTGATTTTTGGTTCTGATCTCTTGTTTTCGTGGCTGTTTGTTTCTTTGATTATAATAACGGAAAATTTTTTAATCCGTCTGTAAGATCTCTATTGGAAGCATGTAAAAGATTGGCTTGATTCAATGGATTTTCCATAATGGTAGATCAGTTTCTTCCCCCTTCATTTTATAGTTTCTGATAATTAATGCTTAGTATTCAAAAATTTCTGAATTTCGAAGACTTTGGCTCGAACGTTCGTGCTTTTTACGTGTTTTTGAGGAAATATTTTACTTTTATTCTGGATCAACACAGTCTTGTGCTTCTTTTTTGGCTACTTAATTGGATTGGCCTTTTTCTGTGTGACCCGTCTGTTTTGATTGTTCTTATACTGTTCAGAAGGAATTACATATTTCACGCAATGTTTCCTCAGTTTATTTTTTTTCAGTTATTTGTATGAGGGGATATGGATTTATTGTTATGTTTTGGATTTTGATTAGGACTGCCCGTAGATTTTGATCATGTGATGTTAATGGTCTCCATATTTTTGGACTTTTTTAATAGCTTCAAGTATAATGCATGTGGCAATTGCTATGGGGAAGTTGGGGAAAACCATATCTGATTTTGAACGATACTCAAGTTCATTTTTCATTGCTTGCTGGAAAAAGTATTAGACTTTTTCTCAAAAATAAAAAAAAAAGAAAAAAAATTGTGTCCCCGCTGCATATGTGGTGTTTCAAATTGTCGTATATGGAGTTGAAAGAAAGGTCATAAATGGAATTGTGATATATTTGTTGGTCTAAGAGAAAAAAGGCAGCATATTTCTGAACTTAAGCTGTTTGCTCTATGTCAGAGAAGAAAAACTCTAGCCAGACCTCTAATTATTGTATCAAAACTGGTGGGACACATTAGAGCTTTAAAATTGTTACAGTGGCGGACATGATAATCAGTCTGCAGTATCCTTGAATTAATTTTGATTTAGCATCAAATGATTATCATTTTCAACATCCTTGAATCCAATGTATTAATGTGTCCAAACAGGTATATGACGTGACAAAATTCTTGGATGACCATCCTGGTGGTGATGAGGTTTTGTTGTCTGCCACAGGTAACGTTAAAAACTAAAACAACTTTCAACATAATTGTATGATCTCACTTCTGTTCATATCTCACCGTTATAACCATCAATGCCCTTGTTTTGATGTATTATTTGCAGGAAAGGATGCAACTAATGATTTTGAGGATGTTGGTCACAGTAGCACCGCAAAAGCAATGATGGATGAGTTCTATGTTGGAGAAATTGATACATCAACCATTCCCACCAAGACTGAGTACACTCCTCCCAAGCAGCCTCACTACAACCAAGACAAAACGCCAGAGTTCATTATAAAGCTGCTACAGTTCCTAGTTCCTCTGCTTATCTTGGGCTTGGCTTTCAGCATCCACATCTATACCAAATCCGCTTAAGTATAACTTGCGAGAGAAAATTTGAGAGTACTTTCCAATAAATTTATATCAGGTACCATTGGGCATGTTATTACAAGTTGTTTGGAACAATAATCATCAGAAAATGTAGGATATTTGAATTGTGATGAATATGTGCTTTTTTTTTTTTTCCCTTGCTGGTATCTTTTCTCCTATAAAGTTCTCAGATTGGCTTCTTTGTCGTTTCATTTGCAATTGGTGAAAATTCCCTTTTTCTTGTTAGACTTTGCCCATAGCCTCCATGAATTTTTTTTTCCATTAAAGCTAATCTCGGGGGAGAAAGTGATAGTAAAATAGTTTTAATGGTATCGTGTTTTAGATTTTTTTAGGTAAAATATATTTGCTGGTATCATGTTTTAATTTCTTTCTCTGAAGTGAATGTATATGTAGCAAAGTTGTATTAGATTGACGGAGTACTTCTATCCCGCTAAAAGATTTTCTTCGTTGTCCATCATTTCTCTCTCTACCTCCTCTTAGAATTTTCTCATGGCTGGTTCATTGAACCTTAAACTAAAATTGTCTCTAATGAACTGCTAAGTATAAACATACCACAACCAACAAAAGACAAAAAGATTTAGAATCTTTTGACCATAACTGGAAGTGCAAGTGTATGGTAGTCCTAAATCCAGTTATTTTCTAGACCATCCATTACAGCTAATTTCTTATTAACAGAGTACACGAAGTCCAAATTTGTGCAGAAGAGACACTCTCCTAACTGTAAATAAAGCGTTGGCTTTTATTTCTCCTCTGGACGGATGTAATTCCACTAACAGAAACTTGGAATTGGAAGAGAAAATTTGAGTGGGCTCATGAGTTCTATGGATTTCATGCATAACAAGCATGAACTACTAAGATTGTCCAGAAGTTCCTAGTCTTAACATATAAAAAGACAACAGCCAGCCAACAATACTAGGCAGACACGTTATTTATTTATTTATTTTTTCAGATTGCATCTATCTATTTATCTTAGGAAGACCAACTTCTCTGTAGCACTCATGCTAATCTCCAACGAACTTTTCTCCAATTTCACGCTATTTCTGTCAACAAGTAAGCAAGGAGACCTTAGATGAATGAGCAAGGTGGGTTCTTTTAGTTACTCTTTCTCGGTAGCTGCTAAACAATGAGAGCTGTAACAAGCGAGAAAGGCGTATTGAAACTTGTTCATCGTGGTCGATATGCCGAGATTCGCACAGAAACAATAACTGCAGCTGAGGTTATGGAGAAGAATCCCAGGCACTGCATTACTCGGCCTGGTGTCTTCAAGTATCCATGGATTGTGGTTAGATCAGAATCCGTATTGAATCTAGGGAGAGTTTTTTTCATTGTTTCTCATCGAACAATCTATCATTTGCTAAAAACAAGAGGGTTACCTGATAATGTTTCAAGGCAAAGCCAGTCTCCATTTCTGAATGGAACTTCCTTGATCAAATCATATGCTGGAATAACAACAAAGCACCTGATAAACAACCAATCCCTCGAGCGGTTACTGCGTGCCATGTCTTGGCCTGAGGCTAGTCCTGGGGAAGGAAAATATGGTGGGAGATTTAGTAAACAATCCGAAGTTGAGTCTTGATCTGAGCCGATTATCAAGTACGAAACAATCAGCTTAGAATATGAAGAGAATTCCTCATATGGGTTCATACGTTTCAATGCTAGAGACTATTATTATTGTTAGTCACTTGACAGTAGTAACATAAGCTGGAAAGAGAAGATAAAGTTTGATCAGCATATTAAACAGATTATCACTTACAAATCTTACTTCAGGAAAGAGGAAAGTGTCTGCAAGTCGCGACATCTGAGGGGTTCTTTTGTCCTGCCAGTGAAAGATGGCGAGAGAATAAAAAAGACTGACATAGAATTTCCAGGCTTCTCAATTTGCTGATTCAGGAATTTCGTTTTGTTCATTGTTCAGAATTTGATTGAAAATAATATCATTTCTTCGTAAATTAACATGATTTGGCTTCCGTCCCGATGTTGTGCATGTAGCAGCAGAACAAGATCATAAAATAAGACCCCCGGGCCTATACATGACTAGTGGAAAAGGAACACAAAGATGTCAAGAGTCGAGATCAATTATCTAAATCTATAGTAGCTTCAGGAGTGATCACACCAATTTAATTCGGAGTAGCAGCTCATATGAAAGAACAGCAGAAAATGTTTGCTCCGAAAGCACCTTAGATTTGAGAAAAAAATTACCATGTATTCCCAAATTGAGAACCATGCATGTAGAATAAAAACAAAGTGAGGTTATTCAAGCACAATGGACGTGTTGCCAAAGTCAAAAATCTTGTTTGGAATAAAATTGAATGGACTTGTTAGTTAAAATATCTGCAATGAACATTTTGCACATGTTTACATCAAATTCTTGTTTTAGATGTGTAAAACTCAAGACAGTATCAAACTTAGTACCCCGATATATCATAATTTGCATTCAAGATGAGCGCCGAGCTTGCTAATTGAAAGCATCACAACTCATATACAAAGAAGCCAAATGGAAATTAATGAGAACGACGAGATCATGAGAGCATGGCTTGCAGTTAATTGACAAATACAGAGAAAAGTTTGCTGGTAATCTGAATTGGCTAATCTGTGCTGGCACATGTTCTCTCAATCACCTTAGAATCTGTTCGGTAGGAATGCTTTGAGGGAGAACTTGAACCTCGTGAAGAACTATGTCCAAAGAAGCTCAGCTTACCAATTTTCCTTGAGAAAGAACTCAAAAATTTACGGGAATGCGACTTTTCCATATCCCTCTTCATACAAACATGTTCTTTCTCCAGGTCATTTAATCTCATCCGTAATCGAGCTAACTCAAGTTTTAACTCTCTGTTTTCTCGCCTCAGTGATGCATAATTATCTCTTGGAGACATTGCTGCACTGAGTGCACCACTGCTAATCCTCCATGACTGGTGGTGCACTGGCTTGTGTTCGTCATCAGGATAAGAGCAGCACAAGGAATTACGGAGCCTTAGTTGCTCAAAGTAGAGCACTTGAACAATTGATTGGAGAGGGAGACGCTCATTTTGTGCAGCATGTGCACCTGCTTCTTGTGAGAGCTTTTGAAAATCAATCAGTTTACATAGCTTCTTCTTGTCCAAGTCCGATAAATTCTGATGAGCCTAAATATAGATTCAGGAAAAGAGAATCAGGGAGGAGAAGACTACACATAATGACTGTTTATACATGAGCCCTATTTTCTTGTAGTGCATCTTATCACAGAAAGGAAACCCACTTGGCTTAAATAAGTCATAATTAGAAGGGACCAGACATAATAAGCGAGATCATGAGTTTTCAATTTTTATTGTTGTGGAAAGGAAAGGTGAAGCAAGTTCTTACTTTAACAAGAACCAACAAGTACTTTCTTTATGCAGCAGTGGTTGCCTATCAGATATATCCACATTGTTAACTAATCAGATACACTCCTTCCTATATTAGATTTAAAGAAATCAACTAGAGTTTTATCCAGAAATCATAAAGAAAAAAATTCTGTAACATACCTTCAGATAAATATCAATGGCTCGATACAATCCATCATGAATAGTACGTGCATGATCCGGCAAAGTCTCTGCAATGACCATGAACTTAGCAAGCTTGAGATTTGCATCAGGGGCAATTTCAGCAAGGTAATTGTCCACCAATTTTGCAACTTTAAACAAAGCAGTTTGGGATGGTGAATGAGGACTATCGGACTCAAAAACAGAGGCATCATCCACCTCATCTTCACTATCATCTTGCTGTGCAAAATTTACCAATATCCTGTGAACAGTGTCAACATCAAATAAGGTATCACCAGCATGCCGGAAAGATGGGATTAAAAGATCATCAAGAGCAGCAACATCCAACTGGGATGCAATCCTTCTCTCCAAATCAAGCCTACAAGCAACTGTGCACTCAAGCATTACTGCACTACGCAAAAGTCCAAAAAGGAAGTTAATGGGAACAGCAAGTTTCTCTACAGGCAAGAGGCTGACGATTGTCTCAACCACTTGTCTTTCATGGCCAGTTGTAACTGGAATCACTTCAACCTTAGTCTGGCTTGATGGATTCCACAGGCTGGATTTCTTTGTCAACTCCTTTTGGGCATAATTCATAAGACATGCACCGATACTCTCAGGACGAACTCCTCGACACTTCATGGCTGTCATGACTCTTTGATACAAGTCAATACGAAGAACAGAAAGATCTTCTATCCACCAGTCTCCTTCACATTTGGCATGCCTGTTCATGTGAAGTCTCCCTGAGCTGCTATACTCCAGGCGTGAGAAGCTTGATGCAATTTGCTCTGTGCAAGCCTTTGAGGCTATTGCATCTATGCAACGACTAACTATTTTTAGTTCGTCAGCAAGAGGGAGTAGGTTCTCACATTGTTGAAGAACTTCAACACACATTTCAAGGTTCTTGCAAACAATACAGTCAAGGTATTCTTCAGCTCGGGAACCAAGATTATCTTTTGAAAAATCTTCAGTCATTTCAAGATAATCAGAAAGACAACATAACTGAGCCACATTTTTTGAAGTAATTTCAAAGTTAATGCCATAACAGAACTTTGCTGCCAACTCAAATGATTCTACACCTCCTGGTAGATTAAGAAGCTCAATCCTTGAGATATCAGAATCCCTATGTTCTGCGACTAACTTACGGATACGCCCGCTTCGAGAGACCAGAGGGAACTGCAATTAGCAGTTGAAACAATTTTAAGTAAAAAAATCTTAAGAGTATATGCTTTTACAGTTGATAGAAAATAGAAAGAGTAAAGAAATTCATCTTTCAATAACCTGACTTAACTTGAACCAGTTCTGGCATTTTGGTTGGATCAAGACAGGGGAGTGAATCAAAATTCCAATTTGGTCAAATACAATAGTTTGAATAGTAACCAAGTCAAATCAAAGAACAAAACAATTTCTTTACCTTTTGCATTTTGAATCCTCTTATTCCTGCTTATATATATATATTCCTCAAATGTATTCAATTAGCTTAATAACTTCTACCCACTAAAACTAGAATTCCAAATACATTTTAGTGGCAAATAAGTTGTGCATTTGTTATCTATCACTGCTTTTCTAGATTAACGAAACTAAAAGTACAACCCAGGACTGACACCAAATATGATGTATGACATATATTATGCTCACTCTTTAGTTTAAGCAAGATTGACTTCATCATGAAGTGAAAATGAAATATCAATCTATTTGAAAATAATGAACCACGAAGAGTCCTAAATAAAAAGATTAATAAAAAATGAGAGAAAAAAAAGAAAGTTCCACGCATTACAAGAGGCATATCACACCGTTGAATAACTAAAGAATAAATCAACGCAAGAACTTACCTTGTGTAATGCAAATGTCCCTCCACTTACTTCTATTGTTATATCACTTGGAACATCCCGAAAAATCCTACAATAATATTACTGCCAGTCACTAACCAAAGGACACTTGCAATCAGTAAGCGGAACAACAACGAAGTAAAAGTTCAAAACTAACTCAAAGCTTGGCTGCGAGCATAAAAACATTTTCTTTGTAAGATATTTATATATTTCTAGAGACCAGTCGCTAGAATATTTCTTTCTTTTATCAGCCCAACGTTTAAGAAAGCATCTGGATTTATACCAGAGTACAAAACATGATATTCGTTAAATTATTCCATCAAGTAACAGTACATATGAAAACTGTCAACAGCATCGCAATCACTAAAAATAATCTGACGAACCAGAATACTAAAGGAAAATTCCAAGATGAAGAGAGACGAAAATGTATTAAACTGCGTCTCTCAAACAACAAGTAAAGAAACAAAAAAACTACCCACTTACAGATATAACAAGAACACTGGAATTCAAGTTAATCACAACATCAGAACATCCAAAAAAACATTGAAACAAACAAACCATTCATTGCATCGTTGGCGCGAAGACTTGGCCAAGGATAGCTGCGGCTGCGGTTGCGGCTGCGGCCGCACATGCTTGTTTTCCATGAAGGAAGAGTGAAATCCCGAAAGAAGAATGAAACGTTAAGAGAAAGAATAGAAGATGGTGGGGTTAGGAGAGAGAGAGAAAGAGCCAGTTGTAGATGTAGGTGTTGGTTAATTTCTTCGACCATTTTTGTCAAACAGTTGGTGTTCATAGCATAGATCGCAATTGTCCAAAGCGATGGGCCTCCCTGGTGGGTCATGATTTTAGTTTTTGTCCCCATTTTCATCTTTATTTTATTTTATATATGAATTTCAATTGTTTTGATTTGATATTAAACTTTCAACCTATTTAGATCTCTGTCTTACAGAAGAAGTTTCAATTTGTCTTGTTCAAAAAGCAGCTAAACAGGCGCAAAAGGAGGAGAGGAGAAGGAGAAGGAGAAGGAGCTGCTCTGGGTTTTTCTTCCTTTTTTTTTTTTTTTTTTTTTGTGTTTTCATTATTGTTATTGATATTATTAACTTCTGTTGGCTGGAAAACAAAAGTCAGAACTCGCCATTTGTAAAGTGGAACCCAAAAAAAAAAATAATAAAAAGGCGGGAACAAAAGGAGTTGTTATTTTGGACAAATTTTACTCTTTGTCCTCCTTCTCTGTTAAAAACCTTTTTTAGTCCCCACACCACAACCATCAACTTCTAAATTAATAATTTTTTTTTTTACTACATAAGCGCAAGGCTACATAATTCAATACTTTATTTTAAAAATATATCTTAAATGAGATAGTATACATTTATTGCATATTAATTTATATTTTTTAAAAAAAATTATTTTTATTTATTTTGACTATCACATAATAAGTGTCGTCTCGTTTAAAATATATTTTTATAATAAAATTTATGTATATCTAACATTACTAGAGTCATATTAAATATCTTGAATAATATAATAAGTAATAAGGCATATTTATTCAAATAAGTAATAAAAATTTTATAATAATTAAGTATTTTTTTATTAATATTATTACATACTATTAGAGTATTGCATAGAACTAAAATGCCACAAGACATACAATATAGCTTTAGTTTTTTTGTTATAATTTTTAATTTGTGCATTATAGTTAAAAATTGAAAAAAAAAATGCAACAATAAATTAAGAATAATAATAATAATAATAAAGTTAAAAATTACAATTAAAAAAGTTGCATCCCAAAACTTTATGTACAATTTGACTCTTTATTAAGATAGAATCATAATACAACAGTTGTAGGATAGATAGTGTTGTTGTATTGATAAAAATAAAATAATAATAATAAATAAAATTCCACTTTTTATGCATCCATCCCCACTTTTTTTTTTCTTTTATTTATTTATTTATTTTAAAAGAGTGGTGCTATAACATGACTCTATCTAAGATTATCACAGCATCTAGAATTTGAATACGTAAAAATTGCATGACATCAGATGGCATAACTATGAATGGTATATTGATAGGGTAAAAGCTAAGAGGGATGTCATGCCAAATGTTGTCAGAATGAAATGCCCCGATATCCTGCCTCCAACGCCAAGACCTTAATGCAAGCCAGCAATTAATATAATTGCACCTTATTAATCGACCGAATTCGATTAATAATATAATAGCCCATAATTAAGCTACCATTAGGATAATAATCCTATTTCCGCAAAGAAAGCCTAAAAATTAGGCAGGAATAAGAATTAGACTTGATGATTTGACGATGGAAGGGTACATGTCCCCAAAGTAAATCACCAGTGTGAATAATTAATTATTACAATCTTGAAATCTACACCAAGAAAGATTTCTGTATCTAATGATGATACTCATGGCCTTTTTTTTTTTTTTTGGCTCTTCTTTGAATTGATAAATTGACCCAAAATTATTGTTGTTATTTTATTTTCTTGGCACCAAAAATTTAGCTTCTTTTATTTTATATTGCCAGGTGGAATTCTCTTTATATGTGAGTTAAAACTAAACTACTCAAAATAGGTATAGATATTTGCATTGATCTGCCTTCAGTTATTGGGGAGTCAGAATTCTCCATGTATTATTATTGGGGTGGAATGACTCAAAAAAGTCAACAGAAAATTTAGTTCAAAACTAACTTTTAAATTATAAAAAATATTAACATAACCTCATTCTTCCTTATATTTACTCAAGATGAGCCTATAACAATGTTAATATAATCTCTCAATAAATCTTAATTCAATGTACTCTAATAATAATAATAATAATAATATTGATATAAATTTCCAGTAGAATACTCTGACAAAAATGTATCTACACTACAATAACATCCATATAAACTTTTGGCATAATCCTGAATAAAATATACTAAAGACATCTACACTATAATAATGATATTGATAGTAAAACCCCAACTAGAATGTACTAGAATAATATTCAGGTTACTTATGTGTTCATATAATAATTGACAAAGAAATATTTATTGTTTAAAATTAGACATTTAAGAGTATATTTAGAATTAATTATTACAACTTTGAAGTTACAATTTTTACATAACAAAACTATTACATGTTAAATAGAAGTGAAAAATAGTAATTTCCTTGAAAATTTAGTGTTTTTTCAAAACTTTTAGTTAGTGTACTTTTAAACAAAAATAGAAGTATGCTAGCATCAAGTATAACTTTAAATTTATTTAGAGTTTTAAATTATATATATATATATTTAGAATTTAAAAAAAAAAGAAAAGAAAACACCTAATTTGAAAGCATAATCTATCCCACAATTGTTTTCCAACTACCTACCTAAATTACATATACTTCACTAATATTCGTGAACAAATAAATCTCTAGTGTTTTTTTTTTTTTTTTCAGTATTAAAGTGCTAAAAAAAAAAAAAGAATGGAAGTGCAATACAGGGGAAATAAATGGTTTTCTAAGAAATGGTACTCCCAAGGATCAAACAAACAAACAACCTTTATGGCTTTACAGGCCCGGCAAAACTGATAAGTATTGTGTGGCCGTGTCAATAAAGCAGAAAACAAAAGTCTTGGAAAGAGAACGGTGGAGGTGTGCGGCAACTTTTGATCATTTTATATGATTATTCACCACCCCCCACCACCACCACCACCGCCTCCTCTAGTGGGCCCACTTTTGAGTTTATTACAAATGGGCCCAATGGGCTCCACTTCCCTATAATTAATTACCTTATCGGGTGTTATCATTTCATATGATAATGATATTGTGATACCACCACTACGACCCTCCATACATAATTCATCTTTCTCTCTCTCTCCCCCTATATATATATATATATATACACACACACACACACATATAATAATGCCTATATATATATGTATATATATATATATATGCATATAATAATGAATTGTACAGAGATAGGAACAAAAATAAGATAATGTTTGAAGTCAAAGTCTTTATACCGTGTCCGGAATGCATGGTCATAGCATGCGATGCATGGTCAGTTGGGTATTTATTTGGTCTCGGACAATATCATGTAATGCATGCAGGGCGGGCAGGCCCCTCCGATTCACGCGAGCTTAATTTGTTTGCATTTCAAGTCAAACATTGGAAATAAGATTATTATCTTTGCCATGTCATGTGATAATTTTTGTAGATGCTTTGAGCACAAGGTGACAGAGTAATTATTCCCTTTTTTGTTAAAAATGAATTTATTTAAAATATAATTAGAAATTTTATTTTGTTTTTGGTTTCTTAAACAAATTAAAAGTGGTGTTGTGATGGTCGAAGATTGTGCCATTATTGATGTGGCAGATTTAAGCGAACGAGAAAGCGTAGTGATATGTCTTTTAAGTTATACACTTTTACTGTGAATTGGACAACATTGATCGAGCTCCAGTACATTAGTTACAATTTTCAAAATTTATGGAATAAAACTTACACTGTCTCTATGAACAATGGAGCTCTAAATACAGAACATGACCACAATTCGGTGGTGGGAGCTAAGTTAAGTTTTGTAAATAGTGCTAAAGAAACACAACAAACGTTTAAAGGACGGAGAGGCAACGATTTGAGACTATTGTGACATTTTACTAAATTGGGCAACTACTATAATTGTTCTACCAAATTTCGAGTAATCAAACGATATTGTATTCAATAAAAATATCATAAATAAGTTAAAAGTGATTTTCTTTTTTACATTAATAGGGTAAAAATTACCATATAAGAGTTTCCAGCTGTATATTAAAAGTGACAAGTTTTATAGAATTCTTTCAGAGATTGAGGAAATTAGGATTTTGGTGAAAGATAATTGAAAAATAAGGAATGAAATGGTTTTACAAACAGTGTTACATATATATGGTGGAGCTACAAACTTTGAAAATGAGTAAATAAATACAGCTCATCAATATGAGATGGCATGGTACTGTGTACTGTCATAACAAAATGCATGAAATGAATTGGCAAGATTGAGGAGATGAAGTATGGTGATGAGATTGCAGCCTTTCCTAACACTCCCCAGCAAACTCAGCTCAGTTATCTGGCAATACACTGAGCTTAGTCTGAGCTCATTGAATCTTTTAGCTCTTAATGGCTTGGCCATTATGTTTGCAATTTGATTTCTATAGGGCACGGATCTTACTTCTAGTTCACCAGTTGCAATCCTTTCTCCAATAAAATGAACATTGATTTTAATGTGTTTGGACTTCCCATGGAAGACTGGATTTGCAGCTAAAACCACTACACTTATATTGTCTGACATTACTGCTGGTTTTTGTTTAGGTTTCATGTGCAATTCAGTTAACAATGAATTGATCTAAGCCACACTTGCCAAGGCCAAACCTCTATATTTTGATTAGTGCTTGACGTGGCAACTACCTTTGGTTTCCTTAAAATCCAAGAGATCAAGTTACCTCTAAGGAAAATGCTAAACCTAATAATTGATCTCCTATCATCAACATCACTTGCTCAGTTAGCATTAGTGAAGATGTGATTTCCTTTCTTCCACCCATTGCATAGAACAAACAATGGTTTTGAGTGTCTCACAAGTACCCTAGGATTTTGTTGTAGCTAATCTAGTGAGGTAGTCTAAAACTTTCCATAAATTGACTCAATTTGTTAACACTGAATGCAATTTCAAGTCTGGTTAGAGTTAAATATTGCAATGTACTTATAATACTTCTATAAAGTGTTGAATCTTTAAATTTAGTTTTGTTGATTATGTTTAGTTTATCACTGTACTCATCAGTGTTAAGGTTTTCCTTACAATTAAGCATTTTAGTTTTCTTAAGGAAGTCTTGAATGTATTTGATTTGGCAAAGATGCATCTCTTAACTATCTTTGGTTATTTGAATCCTTAAGAAATAACTTAAGAACCCTAGAACCTTCATAAAGGAGTTTGCATTCAAATTGTTGATTATTTTATCAACTAAGTTAGTCTTATTTCCTATAACTAACATGCCACCTAAACTAGAAGTGTCACTAAATCTTCTCTTTCATTTAGCAAGAATAATAAAGTGTTATACTTCATGTTTTTGAAACTCCAGTAGAGTATATGTAACACATGACCTATTAAAATATAAAAGAAATTTGGGCCCAAAAAAATTTTAAAAAGAGTTTAGCCCATTTTTTTATTATAAAATCAGAGGAAGATTGTAGAAACTTGGATAAGCCCTTGGAACCCACGGGAAGAGAAAGAAAAGAGAGGAGAGAAAGAGAAGAAGAAGAAAAGAGGAAAAAGAGAGAAGAAGAAGAGAAAAAGGAAAGAGAAGAAGAAGGAGGAGGAGGAGAGGAATAAGAAAATAAAGGTAAGATTTCTTCTTTATTTTTCATTTTGAGAAAAAAATAGTTTATTTTAATATATAAATTATTAAAAATTAGAGAAAATAGATAAAATTTTATTTTAGTAGCTTAATAGTTAAAATTATTACTATATTAAATTATTGAATTTCAGATCTATAGATTTTGGATTAAATTTAATAAATTGATCGAAATTTTTTTCAAAAATTATTAAAAAATTAGATAAAAAACTATAGAATTTAATTAGCAGTGAAAATATAAGGATTGCAAAAATTTTGTTCAATTTTATAAATTAAAAATTTTATATGTGAATAGTTAAAAATTTTAGGATCAAAATAAATTTTTTATAATTTTGGGGTAAGATAATAATTTTTAATAATTTTAGACCCTAAATATAATTATTTTTGAGGTATTTTTATAATTATTTATATTTTAAGGGGTTACTTTTATAATTATTCATATTATATGAATATTTTTGTAATTTACTAGTATTAATAATTTTTATTCTACAAATTCAAAATTCTAGAATTTTTAGACTGAATTTTAGTTTGATTTTAAATCAAAAATTTATTTATATTTTATTATGATTAGTATAAATTATTAGTTTATTTTAGCAATTATATATTGATATTAAAAGTGATATTAGGTGGTGATCAGAAAGAGAGAAAGAGATCGGAGAAGTTATAAAATTACTGGCATCTTTTGATTCAGGTAGGTAATTCACATATAGTTAAATATTTTTGTGTTTTGAAAAACTAAAAAGTAGGATTTTATTTCAATAATACGATTGTTGTTCTATTTTGTTTTGTATAAATTCTTCACAATTTATTAATGTTACAATTATTAAATTATACTTCTAATATTTGAAATGTTGTGAAAATGTATGAATAAATGATTTTGTTTTTACTGTGTGTGATTAAATTATAAAATGGTGTATGACTTTTTGTTTACCACTGGTGATTATGGATTTGATTTTAATCCCACGGTGAAAGTTCATAAACTTGAAATTATGAGTAACAATTCTTGGATATAAAGCCTCTAAAATACGCAGGTTACACATTTTTTGAATAATAGTTCACGAAATAATGCACCAAAACTATGCATTATACATAGTGATAGCTAATTTGAATTATTATCATATTATCATGTTATCATTATTTATACTTATTTATGTTTATTTACATTATTTATAATTGGTTTAATTGAAAGTATGATTATTATTAAATTACTTGAAAAATTTTAATTATATGTGAATATCTATGAAATTTTAGCTCATACACTATTTTTCAAGTTCTATTGGAGTAGCAGGAGATATGTGAACTTGAATGAACCTTACTCTTTTTACTAGATAAATTTTAGAGAGTTATTTTATTATATATATTATGTTTATTAGAACATTGTAAAAAAATTGTTCATATTCTATTAAATAAATACATTAAATTTTGATGTGATATATTGTGTTGTGACGGTAGTTTGGAATTTAATAAGAAATATTAGAAGTGTTGTAGAATTTTTATGCTTGCAGGTTTATATAGATATTATCCATGTATAATAGAGATTTTGTTAAAATATCTACGACCTCATTTCTTCAGCTTTAAACTATTCATTTAAATCTTAAATTACGAGCCCTAATTTAGAATGCGTGACAGTATAACCCTTTTTAATTTGTTGTACTAAGCTCTGAGAGCTTATTTCGATCCATAAAGAGCTTTGTGAAGTTCACATACAAGATTTGGGTATTCCATGTCTTCAAAGCCTTCAAGTTGTGCCATTAATACCTTCTTTTCTAGCTCACCATTTAAGAAAGCATTATTTTCTTCTACTTGTTTTATATCCTATCTATTCATCACTATAATGTTAAGCAGAATTCTAATTGTTGCTAATTTAACTACATGACAAAAAGTTTTGTATAATTAATGCCAACAGTATGATGGTAACCCTTGGCCACCAACTTGGCTTTGTATTTTGCAATTGAGCCATCAGGTTTGTATTTTAGTTTGAACACTTATATCTTGCCAATCACTTTTGAATTTAGTGTTAAGGGGGGCTAAGAACTAAGTTTTTCTTTTCATTGGTACTTGGTATTCCTCCATCAATGTATGTTTCCAATTATCATCTACAAGTGCTTCCTCTGTGTTGTTTGGGGTGAGTTCTTTTTTTTATATATATGTCATTTTTTAGTAACGTATATTTTGGGTTTAAAAATTTCATCCTTAGACCTTATTATCATTAGATTTGGTAGTGTTTGTGGTTTAGTTTCACAATCATCATCAGTTAAAGGATGTTCTATGCTTTGATTTTCTCTATTTGGTAAGGCTAAATTAGTTTGAGATGGTTCTATGTTATTTTGATGAGAGCGGTCCACTGTGATGTGCCTCTGTTGACTCTAAATAAGGGTTTATTTTAAAGGAAAAGTTTATTTCATTAAATGTGACATATCTAGTGATGTATAGCCTTCTTGAACTATGCAAACACTTGTACCCTTTATGCTTGTGCTTGTACCCAAAGAAAATGTATTTGGCTAGCTGAAATTAAAGCTTGCTTTGGTTCTAAGGTTTAAGACATGGGAAACAAGTACATTCAAAGCTTTTGATGAAGGAATAATTTGGTTTTCTTTGAAAAAGTTTTTCAAATGGTGATTGATAGTTAAGAATTGAAGTTGACATCCTATTTATCAGGTACATAGAAGTTTTAAAAATTTCATACCAAAATTTTAGTAGCAAATTAACTTGTGTAAGCAAAGTTAGACCAAATTCCACTATATGTTTATGTTTTCTTTCTATTTTGTCATTTTGATGGAAAGTATGTGGGTGAATATGTCTAAATGTCACTTCCTCTTTTTTTTTTTTTTTTTTTGGTGCTTAGATAAGATTTTAAAGATCTAAATTCACCACCCCAATTTGTTTATTAGGTTTTAATGCTGGTTCCAAGTTATTTTTCAGTTTATTCTTAAAATTGGATGAAAGTAAGAGACGTTTGTGATTTGTTTGCAAGAGGAAATAGCTTAGTGAACCTTGTAAAGTTATCTACAATACTTAGAAAGTATATAAAGCCATTTTTTGAATTTAAATGGATAAAACACTAAAAGTTTACATAAAAAATTTCAAGTGGCTATTGTGTCTTAGTTTCACTAGTTTTAAAACTCAATTTGTAATACTTTCTAAGTTGATAGGCTTCACAGAATGTAGAAGATTGATTTTCATTTTTAATTAAAAAGTTCTTGTAAAAGGTTCTTACATGAATCGGTTATGTTTTTAAGGATTTGATTACTAAAGTGACTAAATCTTTTATGCAAAATATCTAAGACATTGACAAATTCTTGACAAATTTTGGCATTGTTTAAACCATTTATACAAGAATCATTTTAAAGATAAACTAGATTATTATCTAGGAAAGCTAAAAAAAAAAAAAAAGTTGACAGTACAAGAAACTTGGACTTAAAGCCATTTTTCATTATTTTGGAACTTTTAATCTTCTTTATGTTTTTTAGCAAGTATTGACTCTCTCAGCCGCTTTCTCCAGCAGCAGCCTCTCCATTTTGTCATTCAAAACACAAATTTGATCATGAAATTCAACGAATATATTGTTGTTCTCAATCATTTTTGATATACTCAACAAGTTTTTGGTAATTTTAAGAACAAATAAGATGCTTTTCAGAAGTAGGGATTAAGTGTTTTGTGTATACAAATAACTATTTCTTATATAAAAAATTGTAAATTTGTCACTATTACCTACAATGAGTTTTTTCATAACTTTATATTCAACTTTCATTAAGAAGTTCAAATCATTAATCATATGGTTTATGGCACCATTATGTAAATGCAATCCATTGTCACTACTTTATTCCTAAGTTGTCATATATGTTGATGAATGTTTTGAGGTGTTTGCATTCTTAGAAATAAAGTTTTGGTTGAATCTAAACCAACAAGCTAATTTAAAATGCCTTATTTTATCGTAGATTTGACAAGTGAGCTTGGATTAATCTCTACCTTGACTAGTTCTTTCTTTTCTTTTTCTTTTGTTGTTGCCTCTATTGCCATTAAAATTTATTCTTTTTTCACTAGTGTTATTATTCTTCTTCTAAGACCATTCACCAACGTTATTGCTTACAGTAACATTTGCTTCCATGTTTATATTGGCAGTAGAGTGTTTCTGCTTAAGCCTTTTTTCAAAAATTAAAAGCTCACTAAATACATCTTTAAAAAGTAGATGAATGATTCTTGAACCAATGTTTACTACCACAGAGTGGTATTCAATCCATAATCCTTCTATGATATATTCAACCAAGTCTTTATCAAATACAAGTTTTTTGAGAAAGGTCAGTTGATTACTATTAATTGTAGAGCTCGAATATTCAACTAAGTCTTTATCAAACACAAGCTTTAACACCAAAGTCTAAAAACAAGAAATGAAATGGTTTTTCTTTCCTATATTCAGTTCTCGTGATTTACAAGTAGTGTTACATATATACAGTGGAGTTACAAACTTCAAAATAAGTAAATAAATATAGCTCATCAATATGAGGTAGCATGATACTTTGTACTATCATAATAAAATTTTGGTAAAAGGATAAAGATATAATATGTTGTGCTGTATCGATTTAGCTAAGGATCATAGGTCAGCTGATTAATATTTATAAGATTAAAGAGCTAAAGTAAGGTGGCGAAATTGTAGTTTTTTCTAAAGAAAAAATGTTTTGGTAGGATAAAGAAAGCAATCTAAACTGTATGATATATTTATGAGATTCAAAATCTAGTTCTTAACTCTCAAGGCCATTTAGAGCCTCTTTATTGCCATTTTATACCACAAAAATAATGGTTTTGGGAAGAAAAAATATCGAGTAAAAATTCCTAAGGCATTAAAAATGCTAGTGTGTGTGTTTTGGTTGCTAAAAGAGCATGAAAAAAGGTTGATGAAAGTCATTGAAGATCAAAAAATCTAATTTATATTATGAAAGTTGGCCTTTAATATATTATGGATACAGTAGTTTACCCAAACTCAATTTATGTAGTTTCTTTTAGTTAGAAATAACCTTTTTTTTTCCTTAGAGATATGAAACCTTTGAGGAAAAAAAGAATAAATTTTTAAGTAATTATTCTTAATTAAATATATAAAAAAATTACATTAAAAATAAAACTTTTATTTTATATAAATTTAAGGAATTTAACAAAACTAAAGTTTTTAATAAAAAAGTACTTTTTTTATGTATATTTAGTTAAGAATAGGATTTTTCTTAAAACAAAATACATTAAAGAAACAAAATTTTTATTTAGAATGAAAAACCCTTACAATAATTTATAAGAATAACAACAAACTCACAAGAATTTTTTTACACAAGTCAATTGGACCAATTACAAGGATAAGAAATAAGATGATCAAAGTAGCACTTAATGGATTGATTCAAGATATATAGGTTGAATAAAACTTAATATCAATATCAGAAATAGAATCAAGTATGAAATTGATTTTAAAAGAGTGTCAAAAACTTGTCAATTTGATTTAAAACACAAGAAGAGGCTATATAATATGTTCGGGATAGGATCATGAGTTTTCGGGTGCATTTTGGCAAGCATTGAATGAAGTAGGAAGCAGCTATAGTGCCTAGACACACATAAGCAACAAGCATGGTGCCTAGGCACCCAAAAAGGGGACTATAGTGCTTAAATGATGGGATTTGGTTTTAACTCGTTTGACTATATTTTATAACTTTTTAATTAGATTTTTGTATTTTTTTCTAATATATTTACGAATGCTACACAGACATATATTTTAATTATTTATTATTTTAAAACTTAGTATCCTATTAATTGTAAATTTTATATAAACAGGCTTAAACAACAATATTAAAATTGTGATAATTACTCTTATTTTTAGTTTTTCAGAAAATTTGTGAATTTATCAAAAAAATTCTCTTGTGGTGTTCTAATATTTTTTTTTATACTTTTAGTTCATAATTAATAAATCATTAAGTTAAAATTTGGACCTTTTACTTCTTGGTTTCTTTAATCATTGGGTCAATATTCTTAAATCTAAATTTAAGTTTTCATGGGGTTTGAATTTCAATTCAAATTGTTGGGTTTCAAGACTAATTTTTGAGATTTAAAGATTGGCATTCTTAATATTCACATTAGTAATTAATTATTCTCATAGTTTGGGCTTTTGTTTTCTTTTTACTAGCTCAATATATAAAAGTTCATTTTAAGCAAAGGTCCTTATATGGGTTTAGTTAAGAGTTTTAAGTAATCAAACCTTATATAGAATAGATTGATACCTTCCAAATGATGACCCACAATTCAAGCCTTAATTGACTTAGTTCCATTTATGATATATTATCTTTACGTATGAGTAATCTTGGAGATAGGAGACATAGGTGATTGGTTGAAATATCAAAATTTAGCCCAAAATTAAAGAGTAAAAATCTAAGATCAATTGTATACTACTATTTTTATTTTTTAATTTTGACTTAACAATAAGCTTTAAATGTGGCTCAAAGTATAATACTTTGTTAAAAAAAATTAACTAAACATCTTTTCTTGTAAGCTCAAGCCTAGACAATATATTTTATAAGATAAGTAAATTTTTTTATGTTAGGTTGGTTTCCATCCCACGTGAGGGTTACCTAATTCAACAAAAATTATGAATTCTTCTGTAGAATATTTCTAATCAAATAAATGAAAGAAAGTCTAATCTTGTATAGAAAAGAAATATATGTAGGACTAAGGAAAGAAAAATAAAAATCTATATAAAGAGTGACATATTTTAATTTTTTGAATATAAAAAATATAGAAAACCACAAAGTGGAGAGAGAAAAGAAAGATGATAGGAAAGAAAAAAATTGTAGGTGCAACAAGTAAATGATTAAATTTTATAAATATTATGCATGTCTTATTTCGTTAATTATTAGCTTATACATATTGTATAATTATTATTTTATTTTTTAAAAACATATTAAATTCTAGCTTATTTATTAATTGAATCTTTTAAAATTTATGTTATAAATTTAGACTTTTTAGTAATTTTATGGCTAAATTTATTATTTTAATATTATTTTCAAATGTTAAATGCATATACTATCAAAACTTGTTAATGACTTGGTATCTTCTTATATAGTTAAAGTCACTATTTACACCTTCCTTATTAGTTTATAATCATATCACTGTTATTGAATTTTTACTATTATTATAACTCTGACTAAAAAATATCCTTTTAGCTTTACAGAAAATAAAAATAAGTAAAGATTAAATGATATTATTCAATCTTAGAGGAGAGATATATTGATGTTTTCTATAACAAAAATTAGGTAGAAAGTTTAAATAAAATTTTGGTTGATGTCAAACAGAGAAATAATGATTCTAATAAAGAGCATGAGTTAAATAAAGATGTTGAAAATTTGATGAATAAATATATCATTATAATTATTTTTTAAATACATGGATTGAATATAAAATTTCATTGATTATATAAGTTAATGTCACATTTGCAAAAAAGAAGTTTTTCCAAGCTGAAGTTGATTAAATATTACTTTTAATCAATCATATCCCAAGAAAGATAAAATGAATTAACTATATTATTTATTAAAAATTGGTTGATAAAAGAGCTTAATTTTGAACATTTTGCTAGTAATTGTAGGATTAGAAATTCGAGAAGACTAGTTTCATATGTGTTCAATTTTTGTAATTAAACATTAGGAAATTAATTGGTTAATGTAAAACACATATTTAATTATCTAAAAATAAGGAGTTTGAATTTAATTTTAAATCAAATAATAAACTAATATTTTTTTAATATTTTCTTATCATTTATTAATAGAAGTTATACTTTAAGAACTCACTTAAAACCCCTTAAAACTTAAGGCTGTATTAAGATATATGTTAGTAGAAATTATTCGTATTATCGACTTTATAAATATATTATTTTGTATATATATTTATTATTAATGAAAGCAAATATTCTTTGTTCACAAGCACATACTATTTTTTTTATTTTATTATACATCTAAATAAAGTATATTTATGAATTGTCTAAATAATTTATTTAATTATTAAATGATATTATTAAAATTGTTCCCTATATAAGTGATATTGAATGGGTAATAATATCGTATAGTAAACATACTGAATGTCTCTGGTGAATATTATGATATAATATTAATATAGGTAACGATAAAAATTACGTTATTAGAATATTAATATAGATTAATAGTTAGAAAATTATTTTTCAAATATGAACAAATGATGAAATATCACATGATCATACATTTAGTCAATAATTTATTATATAATTCTATAAGTGTGTAATGTAATCCTTTGATTTGAAATATTATAGTTGAATCTGATGTAGATGCACATGATTCATATGGTATATAAGTACAAGACTAATTACATCTTGTATGTTAAAACTAATTTGGTCATATGTTGTTTACATATAAAAATAAATAGCAGACAAAATGGGATTCGTTAACTCAATATACATAAGTTTGGAGTATATGTTAACTCTATCCGAATTCGAGTTCTTAGTCGAATATTAATAAATGCCTAAAAAATAAATCTTTAATCATAGTAAATTAATATCTTATGAAGGAGTTTATAATAACGAATTCAAAATATATTGATTGATAATTCATATTTATATCAGTTTAAGGTTTTGACATCCCATAAACCCTTACTTAATTAGGATTAAATAATATAAAGATTTTATTCATATGGTACATATAAATTGGATGTGTTCGATAAAGTATTACTTTATTGTGATTTAAGAACTATGACAAATTGTTAAATATTAATTATAGTCGTTAAATTTTTGAAATATTCATATATGAAAAGTTTAGAATTTATTCACAATTAATTCACAATGAATTTATATGGTCATACCAATAATCTAATGCAGTGAGAGACATTTGAAAAAGAGAAAATATTATCTATAAAAAGTTAACACCTTTCGAGATAATATTAACAACCAAAATAAATATATTTAAACATTATATATATATTTATAATTTTTAAAGTGTTTAAAAAAATTTTATAACTTTGTATATTCATATAATGTAATATAAATTATGTGTTACTTTTGATAATATAGATTATGAAACGACATGAATAAAAATTCTCAATTTTTGGACAATTATAATTAAACTCCTTAAAAATATACTTAATTATTTACTTAATATTTAAATTAATATAATTATATATAAGTACAAAAATCAAAGTGTAATAAATAATAATTATTGGATAATTACTATTTTTATTCTTAATACATACTTATCCATTAATATACTTAAAGATTAATGTTATAATTTTGGATAAAAGTTTAAGTATAAAAGGACAACTTTTCCAATTTTTCAAGGTTGGAGAAAAAAATTAAAATTTCTCTTTCCTCCATATTCAGCCAAGCTTCTCTCTCACCGTTGGATGGTGTAGATTATAGAAACTTAATAGTTTTGAGATTTTTTTTATCAGATCATCAACTTAGAAAAGTGAAAAACTCATTCGTGGTTGGTAATTCATCATCTATTTGATATATGTTAAAACCATGCATGAGATGTTTATGTTGTTGGTAAGTGTTATGATTTGTTGCATCTTAAGACCATATTTATTCTTTTGGGCTGCTCTTATCTTTATGTGCAATGGTGTCATTATGGATCAGGCTTAGCTTAGGCCTGGTGTCAAAATTTGAACATCAATATTTTTATTCATTAGAATATTTGACTTTTTGTAGCTGAAAGTGAAAATTTTTCTTCCTCAATTGAATTGTTGGGTTTGCAAATTGAACCATGTGCTTTTCTGTACAAAAACATAATAGCTAGTTTTCTAATTTTCTATAAATATAAGTTAAAACTCAATTGTGAAGACCTTTGCATGCTTTGAAAAACTTTCTTGCACATTTTAGAAGTGCATTCAAGGCATTTTGAGTTTAGAATTACTATATTTACTATTTGAGAGAGTTGTTAAGAGCTCATTAGTCATTTTGTCTTATCAAATCCTCTTATAGTTTTTAGCAAGAGAAAAAGAGAAAGTGCTCTCTTTGTTTTAAGGTGCAAGTGATATCTATTTAACTCACTTGTAAAGTTTGAGTGGCACCTAAGAAGTCCATTTATAAAGGTTTAGTTGACATTCGAAAGTCAATTGAGATATTTATGTATAAGACTAGAATTAGGGAAATTCTCAAGTACAATTGGCTTCAAGGTATGGATGTAGGCTGGTGTTTGCCAAATCGTGTAAATATTTTGTGCTGAATCTTTCTCTCCAAATATCTCTTTATAAGTTAGTTTACAATTATTATACATACTTGGCTAAATACCTAAAGTTAAATTTGATATAATTTACTTAAATTTGATATCATTTACTTATTGTTATTATTGACGGTATTAAATTACAACTGATTAAATAGCTAAATCTTTAAGTGCTTAATTCTCCCACATCCCTTCCTCTCCCTCAACGCACTATTCTCCCTCCCTCTGACTTGCCTAGTTAGAATTTGTCCTTTTAAAATATTGATAAATAAGAAATATATATATATATATATATGTATATATTTCTTTTATTTATTCCATTAAAATTGAATTTCTACTTGTTCTAGATATATTACTATTAAAATGATTTACTTAATACGAAGATTTATCTCGTAATATCTCACTTATATGGTGTATTTTGATGCGAGAAATTATTTTTCTTTTAAAGTAAATAAGAGACTATGTAATAAAAAAGTTTATAATGTTATAAAATTAAGTCGCAATATGGCTGGACTAAGTCCAAGTAAACAAAAGAATCCTTAAAGTCTAAGGTCTCCTGAGTAGTTTTACTTTCCATACTATGGTTTAGGATTTAAAACCCAACCCATAATAATGGTCTCAATCTACGGGTAAAACTACATCATGGCTTGGAAAGGCCCAGGCTCTCTCAGGCGTCACAAACAATTTGTTATTCATATATCATATTTATAATTTATACCTCTGTAATGAAGTTTTTTTTTTTTGGGAAAAAAATATGCATTTACTCTCTCAATTTAAAGATTATTTTTAAAATTTAGCATATTAATATTTTAACCCCTTTAACTCTCCAATTTTCCTTGCTTTGCCACTAATTTAGTCCACCACCTCTTATAGTTTTTATCTTGTCATGAAAGTGTCATTGTGTAATAGATTAATGCTTGGTTGGACTGAAGGTCCATTTTTAATAATATCGAGCAATTAAGGTCTCGTTTAATATGTAATTTAAAAATTATATTTATATACATCTAAAAAGGCATAAGTTATATTTTTAGTATTTTTAATATTAAAAATATTTGATACAATGATTAAAAATTATTTTTTAAACATTAAAAATTACAAAAATACTTTTGATATAATATTAAAACATAAATTTGATCAAAACTATTTTAAAAAAGTATTTTATTTTCATTTTAAATCTTTTAACGGTGTTGATTACCTATCAAAACACACCATTTATTCGAAAAAAAAGTCATTGAAATCTCAAAATTCATAAAAAATTTAAGGAGGAGGATAGCTAAGGTAGTTGCTTCATACTTGAGCATTAAGAAGAATTTCATATCAACCAAATATCATATAAATTAAAATTGCATACCACAAAGAAAATTTTTTTTTAAAAAAAAAAAGTCAAATGTCATCAAGTCCAAATTACTGTGCATTGAGAAAAATTTCTAGCAAACTCATCAATCAATTATCAATTATCAATCAATCAATTATCAATTAATAATAAAAAATTAAATTATTTTAATTAAAGTATGTTGATATTTAATAAATAAATAAAATAAAATAAAAGAATTTTTCTTTATACAACATTTAAATTAAAAAAGTTAAAACTTAAAGTTTAGAATTAGGGAGTTTTTAAGAATGAGATAATATAAATGTTAAAAATAAATAGTTTAAATGAGTTTAAAATTGTAAAAAATAAATTATATAAATGTTTAAGATAATAAAATAAAGTTGTTTTTAATTTAATTTGGATGCAACTTAATTTAAAAGTAAAATATTAAAAAAAAATCATTTTCTTATTTTGAACTAAGACTTAGAAATCTATTGACAAAATACTTTTAAATATTTTAGCGAAATGTATTTTTTTTTCTTAATTTCTTATATTTCAAAAATAAAAAACTATACTCGAATGTTTTATTGAAGGGGCATTAATATATTTTTTTATTTTTTGAACTCTAATGACTCATCTAATTTAAGTTGTAGGAGAGGTCATGATACTGCAAAGGTTGATAAATTTGTTTCTTTTTTTAACAATATTTCAATTCATTTTAGTGAATATTATGTTTATACAAAAAAAAAAAAAATACATGTGACTTATATTTTATAAGTACCTTAGATAGGACCCTTTTTGATTCAAATTTTTAACATTTTTATCTTAATTAATATTGAGTTAGAATATGAACATGACGATAACACAAGCTCACTCTTTTGTCTAAATTTTGATAAAATTATGGCTTAATAAATTTTGTTAAAATTTTGCATATTTTAAACTAATAAAATTTAGTTTGAATGGGTATAAATTTCTCACTTGAATTTGAAGAAAATCTCTTATTCAAAAATGAGATTTTTAAATTTCAACTTATTCAAACTCTTATATATTTTTATAATTTTACCTTCATTCATTTGAATTGAGCGATATTAATTAAAATTTATTAAAATTCTTTTGTTTAACTTAAATTTATTATTAAATAAAAAAATTATTTATTTATTTATTTTTACACACTATAACATTAGCCAATAGTCTATCTTAAAATCTAATCAAACGTGTCACTTTTTGTTTTGCCCTTCAGCTGCTGCTACTCTTCTCCTCACTTGCACATCCTCTCATCTACAATTCTCCAATTTTCACTCAATTCGTCGCGACCCACTGAATCCATTTTAGTAAATACCACATTCGTTTTCAAAGTTCTATAATACTACTAAACAAGAAACGATGCACCATAAAGTAATGGTGTCAATACAGTTATAGGGTAAACCACCCAATTTCATTAGTCATTGGTGTCAATGCGGTTAGGGTGACTTTTGTATTAGATTTTACAAAATTATACTGTCAAATACCGCATTCAAAAGAGCTACCTTAGGCTGCATTTAAAAATTACTACAAAATTTGGTTGTTTATTTAGATTATTTGACAATCCCAAATCTGCACTCAAATTACCAAAATTATCCTAATATAAATTTTCTCAAATTTTCATTAAATAAGCCACTAAATACCAAATTGGCAGAGAGAGAACAATATATTTTAAAGAAAACAACAATCTCACCTGATAATTTTCTTAGCCAACCTATAATCAAAGATATAACAACACCAAATAAATAAATTGACATAGAAACCAATTAACCCAAAACTCAAAACAAAATAAAACAAAAAAAAAAAAAAGAAAAAAAGAAATGACTTTTTGGCAACGGTTAAAAAGTAGCAATAAGAAAGCGTGAATAGGGATTTGAGTGCAATTAGAAATAGTTTGGGGTATATTTGGATTCATTGTTGTTGGTTTGTTTGTATTTTCGCTTGATTCTCATCTTATAATCTCCCCCAATATTTTCATAATTTATTGCAAAAGCAAAAATTGATTGTCAAGAGTTTTTGTTAAATTTTCTATCTTCATAAACTCTCTCCCTTTCTAAGGAGTTTTGAATTGCATGTCTCTTTTTTAAAATTAATGTATATTTTATTTACGATGATAATGATGATAATGATAATATAATTTAATATTGTATCAATTTATATAAATAAAATTTAATGAAAAAATTTACATTTCTAATACTACTATATTAATTATATTTTTTATTTTAAATTATCAAATTTTTATATTATAACTTGTATATTTTAAAATTAATTTTAATTGAAATTAAGATTTTTGTTCAATCATTTTTACCTTGAACCAAGATAATTTTACCTATCCCTAAAAAAAAGTTGAAGTCAAAAATCAAAAAAGGATGTGTTGACACATTGGCTTATAAACTTTCATTGGAATTTTTATCTATTTAATTTTTGCTTTAGCTAAGAAATAATAGGCTATTTAATTTTTTAAAAAACATAATTTTGATTATCTCAATTTTTATTGAATTAAATTTTTATTTTTTTATTGTTATTTAAAAGTCATTTTAACTATATTTTTATTGCTTATAAGTTCCCAGTTAAAAAATATATATATATTTTTTTAAAAATTAACTCCTTATAAATACAAAAAATTTAGTTATATTTTTAATTAAAATAGAAAATATTTAATGGTAATTTTATAAAGTTTCTTCTTTTTTTTTTTTCTTTATTTAAGAGTGTATTAAGTGGAAGCTAAAATTCAGAAAAAGCAATGAATTATACATCATAGTGTGTTTGTGTGAGTGAAAGAAATTATTTAACAAAAATTAAAATATGTGTAAATTTAGTTAAATATTTATACATAATTTAATTAAGATAATTTTAAAAAAAAAAATAAAGAAAATTTTAAAATATTTTTGAGGAGTTGCAACAACATAACACCACCTTATGAAAATTAGGTCAAAGAAAGGTGATACCTAAAACTTTGAAGAATAAAATCTATTTAATAAAAATGTTCATTAATTTAAAATTAGCTATCTGTCATTTAATTTTTCTTTTAATGTAAAGTCAAATATGAAATAAAATTAATTAAACACTGAAAACAATTTTTTTTTTAGCAAAAAAAAAAAAAAAAAAAAAAAAAAAAAAAAAAAAAACCTATTTTTCATCAAGTTGGAAGTTTCAAACGAAGGGAACCGGGGACTTTGTTGTCTTCATGGCTTGGACGCAGTCTTTCAAAGAGCAGTAAAAACTGCACCGACCCAAATCCATAGATACCATCAAGTCAGCGACAGCAACAGGAAGAAGGGCTTTTCGGAGTCACTGACCAGTTAATTGATCATCTCAAGTCTTTCACTCTAGAAGCCTTCAAGAAGCTCCCACTTCAAGGTAACCCCGTTTTATGTCCAAATAATATTTTCTCTGCTATTAAACTCTCAATTTTGTTGGTGATGGAGCAAAAATATTCATTTGATTTAGTATTCCCTACGAAGAATCTCGTTCAAGTTGGAATTTTTATGCGCGTAGCTATAGTATTGAAACTGTGTGTTTTGCTTGAATGTGTTGCAGATGATGATGAATCTGCTTATGACGTGGAAGCTGCCACAACTTCTTCAGCCAATGTACGGAAGGATCTCTCTGAGTGGCAGGGGCGCCATGCTTTTCTCGTGCTTTCAAAATCCAAGGTTTAATCCTTCAAAAATAGAACTCTTTATAGCTTGTCATGTTTTTTCGGTTATTCTCACTTTGGAAGTTGAGCAGTTAGTCGCAAAATATTATCAATCTTACAAGCTCCATTTGTCTCGTGCTACCATTACTAAGCTTTTTGGGTTGCACCATTTTCACTGAATCGGCATTTTGAGTTGGAACTTATGCTGTAGAAATGAGCCTCTGTGCTTGTGTTACCAATGGCTTTTCTAGTCTATTATGAGGCTAGTGATAAATATTTTTTATCGAGTGGCCATATACTGCCGTGATGCACATTGTAGTTGTAAGTTAATGAAGTTTGAGACATTAGGAGTAGGGGAGCACTTCTGTTTTTGGACATACTATAACACTAGAGAGTAAAGAGTATGAAATTAAATGGTTACTTGAAACACAATATTACATATTAGCTATAACTGTTTGTCTGCCAATTAGCAGTGGCTGCCTGGCATAAATTTTGAGTATGATTAAAATCTGGTTGTTAGAATCTAAAAGATGAGTTGGATTGCACATTGCTAGTCAGAAAGATGAGTTATGTATTCAAGCTTCATTTTCTATTTATCCTGTCTCACTAGGAAACATGATATGAAGGCTAGATTTTAACCATGAACAGGACTTTTTCCAGACCTGCCATCTTCTGGTTAAAATGCAATTAAGTCCAGTTACAGAATTTATTATTTTTTATCAAATCAGTATTGGATAACTTGGGTATATTTATCAAACTGTCTTAAGAACATACCTTATACCATGTTAGCGTTAGCTATTAGTAATAAGTTTTGCCACTTGATTAGGAAAGGTGGTGGAACACTTAATTCTTATTGGCATGCTAAGATGGGACTAGATTGGAATAGTGTAAAAGAAAAATATTTGGAGATTGAAGAGACAACTTATCATTCCACTTTATAATAAACAAATATTAAACTTTCTTTACAACTAGAATTACTACTCCACAAAATGATAATGTGGTTACTAACAGTAGTAGCAATAATATCTTAATTTTGAACTTTGAATGGGAACTAAATGTTAAGAGAAAGAAATGGTTGTATCCATTGACAACTTGGATGAACCTCTTTGTAGCTTGTTCCTTCAATTGATAATGTGGGGACTAACAGTAGTAGCAATAATATGAAGTTTTGAACTGCACACTTCTGAATATAATGCTCTTCGTTCGGCAGTATCGTATAGTTATGCCAGTTAAAATTTGTGGAAGTGGATTTTTTTAAATGGACATATAATGCTCATTGCTTGTTGACTATTTCGTGTAAACTTACTGTTATTGTGGTTTTTTTTTTTTGTTAATTGTTGGATAAATAGCTCAAGCAATCAATCTGTCTAGCCAGGAAAACTGATATATGAAATGATTCTGCTTCTCAACTTTATTTTCGTTTTCCAGGAACTTTCACAGCTTAGATTTAGGCTCTGCCTTCGCTATTTGAAGGAGCAACAGTTTTGGAGGATATACTTCATGCTTGTCCACAGCTATGTGGCTGAGTAACTCAATGAGTTTTCAATTACTGTCATAATCATTAGAAATTGTCTCTGCAGATGTTGTGCACATAGTGTAAACTTGCAACTTGTGACCTATGTTTCTTCTTTTTCGGTTTTGAGTAAACTTGGCTTGACCCCATTAGAATAGAAAGCATTTCCTTTTAGTTTCTTCCTCTTAATGAAACAGAAATCTATTACTTCCTGCAGTCAAAAGAACAGAGTTGTTCTGTATTTACTTTTACTGTTTTCCTTAAAGATGTTATGGCATTAAAAAGAGGGGAAGGGCTGTTTTCTGCTTGCCTTGTTTATGGGCAAAACCTAATTTACATGTTGCTCATGAAACACTGCTCCAATATGACTATTTTCATTACTGAGTTTAGAACTCTACAAGCACCCTAACTCTTCTTGGCAAGGTGATCCAATTATTAGAAGAGTACCCTAATTTACTTCTCAGCAATGTGATCCAATGCTATAATCTTCCTATTTTCTTGGTTGTAAGTGTGATAAGTCTTCCAAGTTGTGGCTTCTATACTGGTTCAAGTAGGGTTTTAGTGATATCAGGAGCTGAATGAAATAGTCTTTAGTTGCTTGTTGAAGTATAACTTCACAAAAATCCTTGCACTTGACAGCAAACTTAAACCTCCCTTTTGTAGTGGACTAAATTCTAAAACAAAAGGTGAAAAACATAAGATGCCTTATTGGCTAGTTTACAATAGTTTTCACTTTTTTAGAGTCATAATTATATTAAAACTTTTGTGCGTTTTCATTGTCTGCATGCATGTTTATTATGATGAGAGTTAAGGAATTACAATTTTTCTATTAGTGCTGCAAAGATCATGATTGAAGTCGGAATTTGTTGTGTTGTTAAGTGATGTTATTACGATGAAGGCATGTGGAGGATGGAGAATATGTCTTTGTATGTACTGGTTGAGCAAAATAGAGGAAGAAAAGACTGCAGGATAAGCATCTTGTTGCATTTCCATTAAGGCTTAGAAATGTATGTTTGGAGGCAGTGTATTAATTGGCTGTCCTTCAGAAAATATTATGGAGCCTAATAATACTATTGATTAACAGAACAAAAAACTGTATTGATTTTCTGTGTGTATATGAATGTGATAAGAATTATTCGTTTATTTAAGTTCTGTTTTAAAGAGCTATTATAGAAATCATTCTGTGTATGTTTAAGTATGTATATCCTTTTAAGGCAATTGATGTAAAGTTTCTTATGATGGTGTTCTTAAATTTGTCTTGGACTTTGAGAGCATATATTCAGGTATTAAATAGATGATGTTGTGGAACCTAGGAAGGAAAGGAAATATTAAATTAATAGTTGAAGAGCCTGCTTTGGATCATAAATTAGCAGTTGAAGTTTACTCTTGCATGCTCATAAGTTGATGTGTACAGTTAAAAATTAAATCAAAGTGGAGTTGGTACTAGTTGGTTTAATCAGTCAGATTTCTTGAGGTGGTAGCAGAGGTCTTGAGATTGAATACTATTCGTGTAGAGGTCTTGAGATCGAATCCTATTCGTACCAAGGTTGGGGTGAGATTTGGTGAGGGCAAGGGTGCAAATAAATAAATAAATGCATAAAAATAAAAAATAAATAAAGGAGGTTTTGGTTGGTCGAACTAGAATTGCTCTGTCCTTCCTCTCTTCAAGCTCTTTCGTCTTGCTCTCAGCCCACTCATAGTATCATATAAACTATCTTAGATGTAATTTCTTGTATATATTACCAGATATGAGCTACGTGCTATACAACTACATACAAGCAAAAGCATGGCAATGGAAAATGAAGAAAAGTCAAATATCAGTGCATACGAAGTTGAAATGGCAGAAACCAAGCCAGGAGCTAGTTTATCTCCCTTAACTCCATAAAATCACAGTTTGCATCACGGAAGCAGGGATTGAGCAGGTATCCATCTATTCCTCTTCTGCTTGTAACCCTGCATGAAGTACTTTATTATTGGACATGATTTATTAGTCAGTCTGTTTTGGGTCTTTTGGCATTTGATTTGAACTTAAAGACGTTAAATTTGGCCTTCCAGTAGATCATTTGATAGTAACTCGGGCACATTGTGAAGGTCAGAAATGCAGAACTATCTGATTTGAATCTCGAAAGAATCTGAAGATGGCTTCTATAAGATTCAGGCTTCCTATACTGGATGCTTGAATTCTCAAATTTAGTCACGAAAAAATCACTCTGGCAGGTGGTCCTGCTGGTCTGCTTGCTTTGTGTTATCGATTCTTTGTACTTGTATAAGTAATAGCTACAATATAACTGCTAATTTAATTTAATTAATTTCTCTGACATCTCATTTTCTTGTACTTGTGCCATGATAGGTTTAAGATGCGTAAGCATTGAGACAAGAAGTCTAGTTGCTAAATGAAAACCCTCTCATGCTTGAGTAGTAATTTATGATTTGCAATAGAAGAAGAATTACTTATCTTCATCTCCATGAAAATTATTTGTGCATTTAATAAGACATGAAATACTCCCCTCTTTTGATCTTGCAAAGTTAGAACTCGTTTACTCAAATAGTTCCATTGCTGGAGCGAATCAGTTACTGAAACGGAAATTGTTTTGCCCTCTGTACAGTTTGCCTATGTATCGAACAGAAGTTGCTTCCACTTCTTTCTTCATTCACCCTTGTATGATCCGAAGTTAGCTTAAATTTTTTCAAATTCGCACTTTCAATCTTTATCATGATATTGGCTGGAGAAAAAATAATATTGCAACTAATGTCACAAAGTAGTTGCATTTTACAAGTTATGTTCCAGCTGCAGAGCTACATTCAATAAAAGAAAGAGAAGGGGTTGTAACTGAACAGTGATGTTGCGTCTTCATGTGCACGTATAATACGTGTAGGGTAGGAGTCTCTAGGCAGTTAGAATCATTTCCTTGCTCGCATGTAGGTAAGTTTTCCTTCCTGTTCCACAACTATCAGTCTTCAGCAAAGCTAAAAAAAAGAATGGAAGAGCACTGGCCGTGATGCATAAATCTGCAGTACCGTACGAGGTCCCATGTGAATGAATAATGATAACATGCAATTCCATTCAAACAGGGCCTAAATATGATGCCCACTTGACAAGCTGAACAAATTTACCACCACAAGTTTCAATTTATAATTTTCTTTTTTTTTTTTTCAAAAGAACAAATTACAAACTCCACTGTCAGAATCAGGAAGAACCTCGAGTAAGATACTACATAGAAACCCTACCACCATCACTGCTTCCGAAACCCAAATGTCCAACCAAACGTTATGGAACCCAATAACTTATTCAACTCCCAGGCTGTAACTGTTAGGTAACAAGCTAATTCAATTGTTCTGATTACATTGACCAACCAACTGACCACACCAGATCCAATTCTCACAACAGGCCAAAACAACAAAGTCAGAAGACAATCTAATTTAGATTTGCATAATGAGAAACATCACTATCATTGCTGCAATTGAAAACGCAGGTTATGACATTATGTTTTATCTCACAACAGGTATTATGAAATTGCAGTGAACAAAAACAAAGGTAAAGACAGAAACACTATTAAAATAACAACTGAGTTGCATTTATTTCCATAATCCCTACCAAGTTTGGACAAAAGTGAAATTTTCAAGGGAGACAGGAAAGAAGATCTAATAATTAGACATGAACCCTACAAATTACTAGTAACGGTGAAAACATTAAAAACCCTAAACTACCCATTCTTCTCCAATTTCCTCTGACGTTATTTCTTCCCCTTGAATATGTGGTGGTTAGTGTGCAACTAATCAGGCTATGTTAAGTTACAGGTCCTTAAATCACACATCTTAGCACAAATCATTCTTTACATGAACATAGACAGGAGATGGAATTATCAGCACAGGCCAATCCCAGCCACTTCCTGTGGAGCCACTTGCACCCATTCGTAATGTCCTGGGACGGGCAAATCATTCGCGATGTCAAAGTTATACCTGTCAAATCCAGCGAAGCAACAACAAAACATTTGTTCAGCAAATGAGCATTAATTAAAACTATGATCATTAATTAAGCTACATTGATGTGTACTTGGAAATTTTATACCAAACACTCAAGCAAATGGTTTAACAACGAAAGTGGCATACTTCTCAATAAATAATTTCCTTTGCTCATTCTCCGCACATGCAAAAAATTCCCCAATTTCATCTGCTGTAATAGTCTGCACATCACTCTGAACTCCTCGGTAAGTTGCAGTTGAGATTGTTCGCTTGGTGGTGGAGCCAGGGGTTCCAATGGAGTCAGAACCCCTAATCAAGCTACATGGTGTGCTTTCCCTAGTAGTCCTGCATAGCAACAATAAAATTAACAAATAACTAACCCAAAAATCAAACTGAATTTTCAAAACAAGTACATAAAAATACACCATTGAACCAAATTTTACTCGAGCCATGCAATTTGTTCACTTATATAACAATACAAAATTTCAGTTAGAAGTATTAATTGCGAAAGCACAAAGCCAATTCAATATTCCTACTAAAGCGGAAAGAAATTAAGACAACCAAATGACATATATCAAATAGAAAGGCTTCAATTTGGCCCACAGCAGCAATACAATAAAAAGCACCACATTTGCTACTCTTTGCCACACACACTGGTAGTTCCAAAACAAAGTATTCCATAAATATGTTTCAGTCCGGAACTAGGTCCCCATGAACACAATATGTCAATGGTAACACCAATGAGGCAGAAAAGTTATGGCTAAATAATGGATTATCTTTCTTATCATTTCTGTACAGACTTGATCAATTTTCATCAATTACTTTGCATGTCAAAGGAAAAGAGGACAACCAGACCCTAGATTATAATGAATTCATACCCAGAAGCCCAATTTTTTTTTCTTTCCTTGTACCAATTACTTGTTGACCAGATGTACATCAATATTTCCAGTTACTAATCTGTTTCATCAATCTAATTAAAATGCATTTGTAAGGATAAAATTATATTTGACAACGGCCTCAAAATAACTATTAACAAACTAATATTGTTCAGAACATGGAACTTAGAAATTAGGTCACGGAAAGCCACAGACACTTGTATCTATCAGCTTTCACATGACGGAAAAATACAACTTGCAATGTCATTTACTTGCTGAGATGTACCATGTACAGAAACAAAAACTGAGTATTATCCATTGAAATGTCGCTCACAAGTCACTAGTCACTAGTCACCAACTTTCATGATATCAACTTTACACACCAACCCAACTCTGATGCAAGGAACCAACAAGTCATAATATGTACATATACATACACACACCTCCAAATGAAGATGAAAACAGAGAATAGGTCGTAGTATATACCCTCAAAGAAAGTGATTTTTTACTTTCTTTTTGAATAAAAGGAAAGAAAAGAAAAACGTGAACAGACAATACACAGAGAGACACTTCCAATGACTCGTTGTAACTTGAAATCATAAAATACAGGAGTCCAGAATTTCAGAAGGCCAAAAGTAGACAGAAACGCAAAGACTGGATGACAAAAACCCAGAAAACAGGAGGCTAAAACAAAAAGGAAAGTAGGTTGAGAAAATATAAGAAACATGCATACACTGTTCTTTGTCTTTTCAAAGAAACATTTGAGAAAACAAACAAGGAAAAAAAATCTCAGATTTTGCAACATTTGAATATGCTGGAGGCTGGAAAAGAAAAAAAAACATTTTTAATGGGTTACAAAACAAACAAAGAAAATAAAAATAAAAACATTTTCAGGTTTCACCCAGAGCAGAGTTGTCAAATAAAACAGAACATAAAAGGAAAAAAGCTGTACACCAAAAAAAAAACACACACACCGGAGTAATTAAAAAAAACTAACGAGTAGCAAGCACAGAACGCCCGTTATGAACCCCGAAAACCGAACAGTGCATGAGGGAAAAATTATTAAAAATAGAAACAAAACTACAAAGTATACAGAAGAGTACCAGAAAGCCTCGTTGCCCAGAAAGAAATTAATGGTTAAGACAAAAAGGCAGATAACAAAATATACCGGTCTCTGGGTTCAAAATCCAAACTGTTTTCTCCAAAAGAAGCCTCAAGACCCACTCCATTGTCAATATCCACCTCATTCTTATCCTTATCATAAAACGATCCAACAGAGGCCAAGTTTCCCGAGCTAACTCTCAGTGTAGAAGTCGATTTGGAGTCAGGATTTTGAGTTTCAACTCTGCAACTCTTCACTTTCTGTTGTTGTTGTTGTGATTTGGAAGGAGGCGGTGATTTCGCAAGGCGGCGGCTTCTGAGCTGGAGGTAACAGAAGGAGGTTTCATCAACAACCTCGGGTTTAAGGAGTCGCTGTAAAGCTAGGGTTTTAGCTCTCGTATGGACACCGGTTGTTAAAGGTGAGGTTGCTTCCATGACAGATATGTCTCCTCTGATCTTTGATTTTCTCATGTACTTTCCCATTCTTTTGAAATTGAAACTGAAAATTTTTAACAAAAAATTCTCTACAATTCTTTTGCTATGATTCTGAAACGTTGATCTCTCGCTCTATTCTTCAAAGTTTTGTGGGTCGTGAAAGAGAATGAAATTTTCAGAAACAGAGAGAGAAGGCAAAGGAAGGAAAGAAGATGATGGAGGAGGAGGAGGAGGAGGAGGAATTTGCATGCGAAAAAGGGAAAAATTATACAAGTTAATTTAGGGTTGGGGTTTAAGAGGGAACAGAACAGTCACCTCTTCTCTTCTCGTGATACTTCGGATTCTCTCTTTCTCTCCCCAATATCTCGCGTCCCGATATTTAGGTAGCTTTTGCTTGTTTAATTGGTTTTTTTTTTATTATTATTATTTTTCACCTTAATAAAAATTAATGTATGGTGAGGTTTTTAAAAAAAATTAAAAATAAAAAAATTTTTGAAATTGACAATTTAATTTAAGTAGATATCCATAAATTATTTTGACGACAAGAAGATCAATAAAATAAATTTTTTTTTAAAGTTAATATAAAGCTTGTATATTTTTCAAAACAAAATAAAAGTATCTAAAAGATTAAATTTTAACATTTATATTCTTTTATTTTTGTAAGTAAATATTAAGTATTAATCAATCATTTTAATGACATGAAGATTAATGAAAAATTTTAAAATATATATATATATATATATTTATTGTTATAACATTATTTTTAAAATGTATGAAATTAAATTTTATTTGTTGGATGAGAATTATGAAAATAATAGAAAAATGTCTCTCCACATCAACCAACAGAAAAAAGGAGGGTACAGTTTAAATCAATTCTCTATGTTAGGCGAGAGTAGAAAGATAATACAAAAATATTTCTTTTGATAATAAAAAAAAAATAGACAATGAAAAATAAAAAAGAGCAAAAGTTTAAATTTTATATGTTAATACAAAAAAAAAAAAAATTTACTAACAAAAAAATAAAAATAAAATAGAGTTCAAAATTTATAGTTAGGTGAGTGCGTAAAAGATAATAAAAAAAATTGTTATTTAC